>CM066988.1:138949358-140177691 GCA_033977485.1 Hydrangea macrophylla | reverse complement strand
CGAATAGTACAAGCCTAGATTAGACAAATTATACCACAACCCTAGTTTAGTGTGGGATAATTCGTGCTAACCGAAGATGAATTATGTTGGTGCTTGAACCATAATTATTTTCTTGACGGAGGAATTGGGCTTGTAGCTACAATTCCCCATTATCTTCCAACTTAATAAGCTAAAGTAATTCGTAAATACCCTTATTATGAAGCTAGTGGTGGGTTTGCAATCCTAGGTTCCTTAAACTTATTTTAAAAATAATATTTAATTGCTTTCATAATTTAAATTTATTTTTATTGTTATTAGTTTAATTCAAATTAAGTGCAAAATCCATTTTTCTTAATTAACTAAATTTAGGTTTTAAAAATTAAAGTGTGTAGTATTCAATCTATGTGGGTTCGACCTTTACTTCCACACTGCAAATCTTTTGAAAGTAAAGCATAAGTTAAGCATACTTTTATATCTTGATTTTGACAAAATCACATATCCCGGTCCCACTCGAACGGCCCGCCCGGGCGATAATACTATATTCAGACTTCTTTCTCCTTTTGCGAAAGAAGCTCCACTAAAACTATCCCAGAGGCCAGAGCTCTTGGGATTATACTCCACCATTCCTATCACAAATCATCATTACACTTAAGAAAAAGGGAAAACCTTTTTAATTGGCAAACCACATTTAACAAACTAGGAATCCCCAAATTTGGCTCATAATATTAGGACAGAAAAAGAAGGGAAAAATAATGATTTCTATTTTAATTTAGTGCAAGTAATAATGGAAATTGAAACTTCTACCTGAAAATGAAGAATTATCAAGTGAAAGATCAATCTTCAAAAGCAACAAAACCAACATAAGCAACTTTCAGTTATATTCGTGTGAAAGCTTCACGTCTATTAAACTCTAAACATTAAATTAGCACCGAATATATAGATGATATCTACCACTTATGAGTGCACATTAGCCTCTAAGCAGACAATAAGTAAGGTACTGTTCATATCAACTTAAATGCCCATCAAGTTGGGACCAAAGTTTGTCAAGCCATCGGTTTCAAAAAGACCCCAAATTTAATTGCTATCAACTCCAAATGTACGTAATATGATCATCTTAATTCATCCAGTACTAATATCAAAGCAACTGTTTCTATAATCTCAGAAATATATACATATGATGTGACAAAAACCAGTAATGTTTTGACAATACAACCACTACTATGCATGAGAATATGATCCAATTAATTAATTGGCTCATTGTCACTAATAAAAGATGATGATCATCAACAAGTTGGTTGATCCAAAACTACCATAAACAAATTAGGGTGATGCTATTGCCCCTCCATCATTGAACCAATGCACTCTATGGTACCATTCTTAAAGCATGTGGTACACGCATGTCATGTATTATATACATGGTACCACATGCTCTGATAGTGGTACCATGGAGTGCATTGGGGTTTTATTTGTATAATTTGATCCAATTAAGTTTCCAATTAGAGTTTGTTTGAAGTTCCTTGAATTTTAAAGGTCTCATCTAAAAAGGGTAGCATTTAATCACATTTCTTCTTATTCAACAATTCCTATGTTTTTTTGAAATCGCATATTCATGGCCTAGATTTTTTTTTTTTTTTTTTTTTTATAAATTTTTTTTTTTTGATGTGGGTATCATTTTTTTAAATGAATTAATTCAATGACATTATTTTGGGCTCGCTTGGTAATTTTGCAGTTTTTATTTCATTTTTTTCTTTCCAATTTTTGAAACTAAAACTGAAAATATGTTTGGTTATCGTTTTTACTTTTCTTTTAAAACAAAAAATAAAAACATGATTAGTATTTTTTTTCCCTTTTTGAAAATGATAACAAAATTAGTTCAAAAAAAGAAAAGTGGAGTTCAGTTTTCAGTGTTCATAGAAAGAAAACAAAACTGGTGTTCATTTTCATAATTCAGAAAATTGAAAACTGGTAATTTGGTTAGGAGTTCACATAATGGGAGATAGAATCATTCCATTGAAGAGACACTTAAATAAGTAATAAGATATTTCCTTTAGAGTAATGTTATGCTTCTTAAATTTTTATTTATGAAGTGTTTCTCAATTGATGTAGCAGTGAGTAAACAGCTTCCAATCAAAATTCAGTTGGTACCACTATATTAGATCTGGCCCCACTAACACATTATTTGAGAAACATTTTAAGAATAAAAATTTAGGAAACATAGCATTACTCTTTCCTTTTCCACAACAAATCCTAATCTCAAAGTTTGGCTGCACAAACTAGTTTCTCTATTCAATATGGCGAGTATTGGTTGAAGTGTTTTTTTTTTTTTTGGTTGATACTTACATGGATCCGGAATGGATACACACTCCCCACACACACGCGCACACTTCAACCCCAACCCAACTATAAAGCCCCACACTGACCCACAGCAAAGCCCCACAAGGGTACTCATTCCGACTGAAGAATAACTGAAGGGCATGCAACTATGAGGATTTGAACCCTCTCATTTTCCACTGGAAAGAGAAAGGCTATGCTAATTGGGCTATATAGCCCGCTCAGCACGGTTGAAATGCTTTTTGTAGCATATATCATCAACAAAGCGGGCTTGTATTAATTGGCAAACTATAATGAGGTGTATAAAATTTTCCAATTTGATCAGACCGGTTAGGGTAAGGGCCGTTTGATAAAACTGAAAATAAAGTGCTGAATTTTAAGTACTGAAGATTTAAGCAATTGAACCTGCAATACTGAAAACAGTGTCTCAAGTACTAGAATAGACTGCATTCAATGATTATTTTCAGTAAAAAAAAAATTTCACTTAAAGTTTTCAATAATTTTTTGACAATTTTTTTAATTAAGTGGTACATTATCAAGTGCACTAAAATATAAAAAGAAAGTTTTCATTTTCAGCATATCTCTAACACCACATTAAAGTAAGTGTACTAAATTAATTTTGTGAAAAAAGAGTAAATTACTTTAGTATATCATCAATGCAAATTGCAAAGTAACTCGGATATTCTCAATTTAATGCAATGACTTTTTGTCCATTTAGACCATTTTTAATGTGTATGTTATATCTTATGATATTGCCAAATTATAGCATAACCTATAAAAAAAAATCCCTCTAATGGTATACTAAAACTCATGCCAAATTATAGTAATACTATATCTTGTGCCAAATTTGGCATGACCTTTGGCACACCATTGGAGATGTGCTAATAGAGGACTATGCTATAATTTGGCAAATCACCAAGGCAATACCTTAAATTTGTCCAATACAAAGAAAGAAATAGCATTTTATTTGATATATACCATTAGAGCACATATGCTAAAATATAACATTATAGTACTACAGTAATGCCAAAATGTATATTTGGCATAACGAAATAGCATTTAGCATTGGAGATGGTCTTAAATTTGTAAACAATGCTATTTGTAACTTTATGTTACAGTAACTCTGTCTGTATATGCGCTTGTGAGTGTACACGTGTGTGTGGAAATGTCACCACTGAGATCCATGTGCTCTTTTTCCAAAATTTGGTGTTTGTTTGTTTGTTTGTTTTTTTTTTTTTTTTTAATTAGGTGAGATAGAATCCCTTACTACTAGATTATCCTTTAACCTCCATTACTTATTATGTCTTGAAATTCTATCATATTTTCTTAATTAATGCTTACCCAACTCTTACTTGACCCATCTTCATTATTTATTGTCATCCCTTTTTACATAGATATAAGATTAAAGATTGATTTGTAATTAAAATATCTCAAAGTACCAAGAACAGTTCTAAATAACAATTAAATTATAAAAAATTTATGTCATATTTGATTAGTCAACCTATGAATTACTTTAAAAAACAATTAAATTAGTAAAAATTCATGTCATATTTGATTAGTCAACTTATGAATTATTTTTATATATACATAACAATTAAATTAGAGTATTCATGGACCTTAGAATTAGAGTAATGCTATGCTACTCAAATTTTGAATTCTAAATATTTTTTTAAATATGTGCGGTAATGAGTCCACGAGAATTTAATTAAATGATGTTGAAATAGTTCCGTCATTATTGAATGTGCTCTCACTGCTGTATATGTTTAAGAAATATTTAAAACATTAACCTTAAACTGTGGTTGAAATCTACAATGTCGACATGATAACAAGCACAAACGGTGACATAAGTCACATAAAAGAGTAATAGACCAAGCACATTGGCCACCGAAAACAAACACACACACATGCGTATGTATGTACACGCACATGCTTACATATAGTATGTGGATAGGCGATGCCTAGCCATCACCTTGTAATTGGACTTGTAGCTCAACAAATCATGGCCTAACAACGTTGAGATATGAATGGTTTACCTTGTGGTGAGGATGAAAAGGATTGGATAGAAGCTAAGGTGGTTGTGTTTACCTGTCAATTACATGTCCATCACATGATTTGAATCACCTAACCGTTGGAATTAATGCAACAATTACCTTTATCTATACACTATCATGATCTGGTTGCAAATTTTGACAAGTTATTACATATCCTAGATATGTAATTTTGACTCCCATATTTATAGTTATTAAAATAAAATCTGATTCGTACAGCTGGAGAGAATGTACCACACTACACCAAATAGTCAAAGTGGCACCATTTTGCGTATTTCATTTGGCACTGTTTAAAACAGTGCCAAAATTTAGCACGATTTTAGGCCAATTTGGCACTATTTAAAACAGTGCCAAATCTGGAACTATTTCAAACAGTTTTAGTCTGAAAAATTTAGCGTGCCAAATAAAACCCAAAGTATTTCCCCCTAAATGTGCGTTGATTGAACAAAACATATCATTTTACCAAAAACAAAAAACAAAAACTCAAAGTATTTCCCCCCAAATCATTTTGTTCTCCCCCTCTCTCTCTCTCTCTCTCTCTCTCTCTCTTGAGAACCCCTAATAGAGGGGAGAAAAAACCCCCAAATATGACCCTTACCTCCACCACCGCCCACTAACTCACCCCACCACCGCCGATGACACCTGCGGCGCCGTCGCCAGCACCGCCGACGACCTCTCTCTCTCTCTCTCTCTCTCTCTCAAACTCTACGGTATCAACTGATCTCTTGTCTTGTCTTGTCTTGTTTTCTTTTTTTCTTTTCTTTTTTTGGTTCAGGTATACAACTCATCCTATGCACCAAGTTTTCAAATCTGATTCAATTTTTTCGTAGTTTTTATTTCAATCACACATTCAAGTTCGTGAATTTTCGGTTACTCCCCCTTGTAATCGAGCAGTTCTTATGCATCAATTGTTGAATTTATTTGAGATCTGGCGTGTGAATATACAAGTAACTAATTCATTTCTTGTTGTTTTGATTGGTGGATTGGTGTGCCATAGCCTCTCAGACTTGAAATAAAGTTAATAGTAATAATATTATGTAGTAACCCGTATTTTCATGTTTAAATTAACAATTTAGACTTCGTGTGCGATTTTAGCGAAAATTGGTCACAGGGGTATTTTGGTCATTTTCCAATTTCGTAAGTCATGAACTGAAAATATAATTTTTTGGGAAAAGTTGCGTGAGATCAAATGATTTGGTATTCGTGTTGGAAGTTAAGATTTTTCGATCTCCGTTTAGAAGACATCTCGATTTTAATCATTTTGATAAAATACCCATTTTTGTATTTAAATGACCTTTTCTGTATTTACACGACTTTTTAATTCTATTATTTAATAATACAATTATAAGAATAATTATTATAATGAAAGATTATATTTTTCTAACTAGATTTTCTAAACTATGCTAACCACCCCATGTGCATTTGTGTGGTATATGTGTTGTAGATGTGTTCATTTGTGTGTTATGCATTTATGTGGTGTATGTGTTGTTGATGTGTTCATTTGTGTGTTATGCATTTGTGTGATGTATGTGTTGTACATGTGTTCATTTGTGTGTTATGCATTTGTGTGGCGTGTGTGTTGTGCATGTGTTCATTTAAGGGCTATGCATTTGTGTGGTGTATATGTTGTGCGTGTGTTCATTTGAGGGCTATGCATTTGTGTGGTGTGTGTATTGTGTGTGTGTTTGTGTTGTGGACCACAAGTCCCAACTTGGTGACCAAGTTTCACAAGTCTATAAATAAATCACTTTTCTTTCATTCAATTTACTAATTTATCTACATTTCTCTATCTTCCTCACCTCAACTCTCTCTCTCACACTCTCTCTCTCTCTCCAGCACATTTTATATATAGCTTACATATATATAGAGACAGAGATTTATATATATATATATACACAATTATAGATATATTACACCTCGGGTTAGTGGAAAGAAGAAGAAGAGAAGTGTTTGGGAGTTGCTCAACATCATTTATAGGTACCGGGTTGTGTACAATATGCTTTCTAAATTCTCCGGAGTATTTCTTAGTTATCTCTACTTGTACTCTTTTTGCAGTTATATTGTGTTTTCATTTGGAATCAATGAGTATGTGTTCATTGCTAAGTGGTATGGGACTAAAGGGTCATGAGCAAGGAACACCTACCAACAGTCCAACAGGCCTCAGGGACCGACGTACTGGAGACGGGTGAGGTGAGGTGAGATGTCTCTTGCTATGTGACCAAGAGGAACCTGATATGATGCTATTGGTATGAGCGTTTGGGTAGTGTGAGCAATTGGGTTGTGAGATTGGTCAATTGATTTGATGTCGTTCTATGTATTCGATTGTCATTATCCTTTTGAGCCTTTATTATTCATGTCATATTGTATACTTTCCGGTGTGGTTTTTAGATGCAGGCAGTGCCGGTAACCGAAGCCTGGAAGGGAGATAAGGTTAAGGATGATATAGAAGATCCGTGGAGAATATGGACCTGCTGGGAGTTTTAAATAAAGTTTGTATTTTTATTTTAAAGAATCAAAGTGTAATTCATTTTATTTTTTTAATGGAAACACGCTTTATTTTTGCAGGACGTCACATATTCGTTCACTTTGAATTAGTTACTACTATTCGCAGTTTGCGAATGGAACAAAAAACACAAACATTCATTTGTTTTGTATGTTGGATCTTCACCCTTGTCATGCTAACATATATTAGTGAATCAGCAAAAACTTGTGCAAAGATAAGAAAGAGTGAAGTCTGTTGATTTGCACCCAACTGAGCCACGCTAACATATATATATATATATATATATGTACATTTGATATATTTTAATGCATGTGGCTAATTGTTGTATAGTTCTTGGGTCCTATGTTCATTCTAGTTGAATTGTTTTTTTGTGGGACGATATTGGCATTAGTATGGGGTTAGTAATGATTCATTTAGGATGCATACAAGTTGTTTGTATTATTTCCTGAAAGAGGGTTTTTTTTTTGTGTGCCTTTATCGGCTGGGTTATGGTGGGATGGTTTTGATGGGATTTTTGTTTTGGCCTCTGCTTAGGTGCCTTCAAATTTCTATGCAACTATAATTATCAATGAAATTGCTTCTTTGCTGTTAAAAAAAATTTATTGCACACTTGGTTTTGATAGGACAAATGTCCATATCTTTGTGCCTATAGAAAAAGTTGGACTTTACACTCAAATTTGGTGGTGGTGAGAAATTGGCAATTCCAGGAATCTCTGATGCTATTGAGGTTCGAGAAATTTTATTCTTTCTTCTTATTTTTTTTCCTCTCAAATGCACATGTTGATGTTACAAATGAATGTGTCTTTTGATGGGTCAGATATTCATTACTAATTGCAATCATTTATAATTTTATACACAGTCACAATTGTACTGTCATGACCCATCACGCTAACGTGCGGAAATAGGATATGTGGCACGCCACCAAGGCTCATCCAACCAATTAATAACTATACGCAGCGGAAAAGAACTTTAAAACAACCGTGAGTGTATAAAACTTTAGGAAACATTTCCCTCCGAGTTGTAAAATCCGTACAAAATTGAAAACGTAATTATATTTCGAATCGGATGAATATATGTTAAAAGGGATCCCAAAGTTACCCTAAAAACCAATCAAAACCTTTTAAAAATTTCTGAAAGGTACAGAAAAAGGATTCTAGCAGGGGTCATTCGACCGGTCGAACAACCCCATTCGACCGGTTAAATAACCCTTTAGCAGAATTTTGCACAAGCTGTAGAATTTTGCCTTAGGCATCAAACAACCTTCTTTCCTTTCATTCTACCAAACATGTTTGCACTTTAAACTTCACAATCTATACTAGCCTTTCAAGAACATCACTAATACATAGTAATCCACGAAAAGAAACAATAACAGAACAAGTTAAGGCTTGTTTGGTATTAAAACATGAAAGTTTTATTACATACCTCCAGAAACACGAGTTTGACGAGTTAAACATTCAAAACACGAATCCATGAGTTCAGATTCATTACAACATAACCACAAGTAGTTTTATAACGTATTACAACATCCTCAGTCATTCCAAACCTCCCAAGTTGAAGTTAACAGTTTAAACTTCTCAAAATTTATTTTACATCATTTGGAATTTAAAACAAAAACATGTACAAAAGAAGGATCCCTATCGCTCCAGCAGTCTCACTCCTCACGCTTTTTCTTTCCTTTCTTTCTTTCACCTGCAATGGAGTAAATCTTCACTGCTTAGCTATATGCTGAGTGCACAGTTCTAAACATATACTTATATGACAATTCATGCATTAAATATCTAAATCACAACAAATAGTCTCTAGGGAGAGTGACACGCATTCATCCGGTATATCGGCAAGCCCAAAGTCTATCAACCGCAATGCCAATGGCAAGCCCAGAGTCTATCAACCATTGCACCCGACTGCTATGGTAGGGCCGGTTCCCAAACCAAGCAAGTAGCCGTCGCTACTGTAACTCTCAAACATTGAGAGGCGTACCCCGACATGAACTTGTATTAAACTCCCCTTTGACCCACATAGACACATAACATGCTCATATAATCACATATACGTGCTTTCATGGCATTTTCGTGTGCATAATTAATGTGCCTACTTAATACATGAATTTCGCCCGAATCCAAAATATTAAGCCCGATACTTAAAACATGAAATTTCCTATAATTCATAGGCTTAGAATTCATACCTCGTGCGATTTTCCTATAACTTTGAAGAATGAATTAGGAGACCAATTAAACGTCGGATCTCCGATTACAATGGATTCCTACAAGTTTAGACATGTTTTTCCCAAAACTTCAACATTGGGACTTTTATAAAAACTTAACCAAACGAGTCCTAACTAGTATCAAAATGAAGCCCTTACCCCAAGGAGCTCAAATCTAGAATTTGGAGAAAAAATGACGATCGGAAGGTTGTCGATTTGTGTCGGAAAGCTCGTAGCAACCAAATTCCCAAATCTCCCCTCTCTTGATTTCCAAATTAGGTTTGAACTAATGAAATCAATTCATGAGTTTTTATATATAGGCACGACTCTCGAGAATTATGTTTACCTCCCCACGAGTTCTCAAAACTCCTAATTATTCCCTGAAACGTCGCACACGTCCATTTTATTACTTCATTAGTGAAAACTAAAATTTATAAAAGTTTTCGTCTACGTCTTGTTTGGGTCCAAAATTACGTCCGAAAATTAAATTCTGTGAAATCTCTACACCACTTACCTTTTATATAACATATCACTCACGTTCTCATCACAGTTCTCCAAATGCTCTATAGTGACAACAAAACTACCAAAAATTATAATACACAGGTATAATTTACTATTCATGGGAATCAGGTAAAGTTAAATAATTTTAATCCACATAAATGTCATTTAATCACACGAATATCTCAATGACTACCGAATCACCGTGTCTTTACTCGACACCTTCCGTTGACTATAGTTAACCACTTATCTCACTTATTAATAAACATTACTAATTCACATGTTACCACATTGTCATATTATAAACATGTAATTTCTGGAACGGGTGTGACATGTACATACTACATACATGCATGGAATGTCAAGACAAGTTTGGTTTCCCAAATTTAAACATACATGGCTACTATGGTGACATTTTGGATTAGTCCCATTGTGCATATCAGTCAATCAAATTTCCATCCTTAGTTATTAGACTTTTCATAAGTACTTTTCTGTCCAGAAGGGTCAACATATGTTATTTTGCTAAACAGTGAACACCGTATGATAACTCACAGTGATTGGATTTATGAGTTTTTCACTGCATTTGATACCGTTTCTTAAATTTATTAGACGTATGTCACTTATGATATCTTCGATTGATGAGACTATTATTCTCTCTCGTGTAGGAAACGATACGAGATGCTATTGAAGATTCTATAACATGGCCAGTATTTGAAGACTCTCTGAGACTCTGACTAAACTATAAATATTTTATATAGATTTCATATCTAAACCTTTAACCTCTTCTCTTAGTCTTGTGTGTAACTTTGTTGAAAGTTGTACTAATTGACCGTCTTAAAATCTATTTTCTCTAACCACATCTTTGGTTAGAGATGGTTAAAGAGAAACTGAGTTTTAAGACTTATTTTATTTTATTTTAGTTGCTTGACCTTAGTTGTAGATATCGTTATCACTTTTCTACAAATTGGGTATATGTCTCTTTCATTGTGTAGATATCTTTTATTTTTTGTAATTGCTACTATGTAGATTTCATTAATTTGAATTCATATAGCTTATGACCAAAAAAAAAATATCATGTAGCTTCTAATATTAGTTCTAACTTCACTCTCACTATTTTTAATTTTCATCTATTGAATTTTTCCCAAATCTGAGTAGGGGTTTTTTATTTTAGGGTTTTTGCCACGTGTCTGAATATTATAGCTGAAATTGCTAAGATTTTCACATATGTAAGCCTCCATTGGTCTTGATTTCTAAAAGGGAGCTAATTAAAGGACAAATATATTGATAAAAGAAACTAACATCATAGTTTGCAATTCTCTCGAGTTTCATATGATTTGTCTTCTTTGTTATTCCGGAATACCCTCTATTTTAACTGAACCTCATCCATGGAGTTTCATAGTCTGCAATTTTCTGGAGTTTTATATGACTTGACTTCTCTATTATTCTGCAGCAGCAGTTGCTGTACCAAAGTCAAGAGAGGTATGTTTTCATATGCAATTTGTTGTCTTTTTTGTATGTGTAGAACCCAATGTATATGAGTTACTAGTTGTGAAGTTCAATGACATAAAAAAATGAAACGGTAGGTTAGAGTAAATACCTAACACACAGTGTTTTCATGAGTTACTAGTTGTCTTTTTCTTTATGTTTTCATGTGATGTGCGATAGAGTAAATACCTAACACACAGTGTTTGCTTATGCAATACATTATATGTAGTTGAAAAGGTCACACCCGACAAGAATTCGATTCACTTATAACCAGAATAGTAATGCTTTATTGAAGGATTTATCAATATCAGCAAGGACTACTAACATACATGATCTTTGAGCTATACTCCACCTGGGTTATTCAGAAATCAAACGGATTTGAATAAATCCTATGAGACTCATAACTAAAGGAAGAAATCATAATATAGGTTTGCCTATTCTAGACCTTTTCCAAATTTCAATTATACACTTCATAGATTAAGTTCGGTGAGTATGCAATAAAGATGTATGCAGCATAAATCAGCCAAAATTTTTAGGTTACTACAACTGAAATTGTAGAGAAGATCTTGGTAGTACTAAAGAGTGTTAAACTCTTTAAAGTTAAGATTAGGTTAATGTTTGGCCATGGCCACATTACAATAGAATTTGGCAGAGTGAAAGATATAGACATTTTTAACGCTAGGTGATAACATTTTGATAATCAAAACTCTTCAATTCTATTCAGGATAATTTTTTTCTTTAACATTACTATTTGGTTCCAAGTTGCTATTGGAAATTGACGCTTGTGAAAAAGGGGGTAGACTAATCAATACCCTTTTCTGTTAATATCCTGTGTTGTGATCTTATGGCATTGTATCCACAACTTTCCCATTAACGGAATTAACTATGTGGTGCAGGAATGGTGACATCAAAAGTGGGAAAGCGCCACGCTTTTACAGGCTTTGAGTCATTAACGTCCCGTTTGGTTCAGAGATTATTTTAGGTGGATTCTAATTACCATGAATCATAATACTAGTAATCAATTTACTAGGAATCTGAATCCTTGCAATGTGTTTGGTTCACGAGTGGAATCCTAGGTAGATTTAGAATCCAGTGTTTGGTTGGGTCATGGAAAATGAAATAGGAATAATGTTAAATACAAAAACTACCCTTGAAAGCTATCCATAATAGGAATGACATTAACTTATACCTTTCACAAATATAAGGGCTAATTTAGGTAGTATGAAATTAGAAAACCAAAACTCCAGTAATATTTGAGAATACCACCTCTAAGCTAGGATTTAGAATCCACTCTATTTTTCACCTTTGGGTGGATTCTAAATCCAATGGGACCCACAATTCAATGAATAATCCATGAACCAAACAAGGATAAATTTTAAGATTACTAGTAATCTTAAGGTGGAATCAAAAATCCACCCTAAGAATCCATGAACCAAACGGGCCGTAAAAGAATTGTTCATTTCAAGGTAGAATTCCTCTCTCATTTCTCCTTCTTAGTTATTTGATGAATGGAATTCACCTTATCTAGTATGCTTCCATCCTTCTGTATTGACTTAAGCACATGCACTTACCGAAGTATAAAGTAAGCAGATAGCAATACTGAGTTATGTTTTCAAAATTGAACCGACTACCACTAGTGATAGTTAGTCCTTGTTATTTTTCGTGTGTTATCTAACATGAGATGACTAATCACTGATATACACAGACATGCTGCCAAACTTGCTCCTTTCTTATTTTTTCTGTGGTCTCAATAAGATTGGTCTTAAAAACATATCATGTGCGTGCAATATTTTACTCTTTTTTGCCTTCTTACCAGTTTATTACCTGATCGAAAGCTGAAGACACTGTTCCAGTAGCCTCTAAATCAGCTTCTTGACACAAATGACAGTTACTCTCTTCTACTTCTTTGGTATTAGGAGGAATGCCTAAAGCAGAGGTATGCTAGCTCTTTTTTTCAACCATTTTTTGCTTCAAGTGATAAATGTCAAAATAGTTCCTCCGACCAGACAGATGTAAATGTCAAAATAGTTTTCTCCTCATAGATAATTGCAAGGTAAAAACTTTCTTAACTGTGATGATTGAAATCGATAGTTTCTAAACTTTATTTTAGTCATGTGACATTATTTAAATTCAAATTTGATTTTAAAATAAAGAGATTCTATAAGTTGGGAACTAATAACTCTTTGACACAGACACGGTACCAGATGCTCTTACATATATATATACTTGTGGGGAAAACACTTGCTTAATTTAAGTGCTTGTGTTCCATATTTTATTTAGGATGGAAAAAGTATCTCACGAATAAATAAGGAAATAGAACTGAGATGAGTAATATGATTTTGAAATGTGATACTTGACTTTTTGTTTGTTTTTTCTTTGATCATTTTCCTTTAAGTATGCACCCAACATGATTATATACCTGCCCTGTAGAAGCTAAAAATTTTAAACGAGATGCTGAAACATAACCAAGGCGAGAATGCCATAAATAAAAACTAGACGAAGATGAACTCAAATGAAAGGATGACAAGTCAACACTAGAAGCTGCAACCATTGGTACATTGAGCTTGTCCAAGATGTATAATCCCCCTTGCCTACGATCTGTCCCAATCAGCGTCTGAGACTGCGGATCCTACACATGACAAAAAGTAGAAGAAAAAGAGACTAAGTAACTTGCATCACAAAGCTGACCAACAAAAATAAGATTCATAGTAAGTTTAGGAATGTGGTAAACACTAGAGAGAGATACATGAGGTGTAACAACAGACCCAACACCTGTTAATGGCATGGGAGTACCATCAGCAGTCATAACAGGCAAAGAAGAAGCAGGACATAAGGATGCAAAAGACGACAAGTCAGGTGACATATGATTAGAAACTCCAGAGTCTAAGATCCAAATACCTAAGGATATACCTGAAGACATACCTAGTGAAGAGGTGGCCATAGCATGTGGTTGTGTGGCAAGGAACTTCTGAAATTGCTCAGCAAGGAAGGTCATGGACGGAGTGGATGGGAAAAGGGAACCAGGTCCAAATGAGTCTGATGGTGGTACAACTGCTACAGTGTTAGGTTGTGGAGGCCTATACGAACGCTACTGAGATTGGTTGTCTGATTTCCAAGGAGAAGATTGAGGTGGTTGTTGTTGTGGTGGTCGACCATGTGAGGGCTGATTGCTGCTATTGGGCTGGTTTGCTTGACCCAACCTAGGACACTGAGCCTTCCAATGACCCCTTTCTTTACAGTAGCTACATACATCACTACCAACTCTCGAGTAAGGCTTATTCTGATTGGTAGATGGTGGTCGAAAAGGGGCTGCTAAAACAGACGGAGTAGAGTTGGGGAGAATTCCCTTTCCAGACTGAGTCTTGAGACGTATTTCCTCGGCTACTAACTCATGGACAACAGAATTAACTGACAGAAGTGGGCTACGATGGAGAATGGACCCACGAAGGCCCTCAAAATCATCACATAGAACCATCAAAAACTGAACCAGACGTTGTTCCTCCCTACTAGCGATATATGGTGCAAACGCCCGCAATTCGGGCGACTCTATAAGAGCCAGCTGATCCCAAAAATCTATCATTATAGAATAGAACTCCTGAATACTCAAATTTTTTTGTTCAAGGGCACTAATATCACACTTTAATTGGTACCTTTTTCGCAAAATTGGACTGTGAACAATTTAGCTAAATGATCCCACACCTCATTTGCATATTCAAACTTTGCCAATTGCATACCTATCGAGGGAGCAACGGAGATGTTGATCCAAGTAATGATTTTTGAATTGTTTGTTTCCCAAACATTTAGCAATTCTGCAAATTTATCAGCATGTTCATTCGTAGATTTACTAAAATCTCCATTGATATGACCCCACATCTTCTTCCCCTTCAAAAAAATTTTCATCACATAATTCCAATATGCAAAATTCTTTCCATCGAGTTTAACACTAATTGCTTGAAGCGAATCATCGCGTTCAGCAGCCATTATGAAAACGAAGCAATTAAATAACTCAAAACAAACGAACCAAAATCAAAGACAGATCCAAAAACACAAAACTAACAAACCAGAATCAGGGACAGATCCAAAACGAACGCGAATCAGTGCGAGATCGATCCAAATACGAATCTGTATCAGTGAGAAATCCAAAAACAAACCAGAATCATCCAAAAATTTTTTTTGCTAAAATCGTGGATGTCACACCCGTTCCAAAAATTTATGATTTTGAAAATGCATCATTTGAGATTTTGAAATTAGTAATGTTATTAATAATTTGAGTTGAAGTTGACGTGGGTCAACGGTGAGGTGTCAGTGAGGACACGAGAGCATGGAATTTCACATTTTACATTGGCATGACTAAATGACATTTATATGATTTAAATATTATTTGACTTTATCTGGTATTCCTGTGAATAGTAATTATACCTATGTAGTATAATTCTGGTATTTGGATACTTTAGTATATCATTTTGAGAATTGTGGTGAGAACGTGAGTGATACGTGAATTAAAAAGGTAGGTTGTGTAGAGATTCCACAGAATAGAGTTTCGGACGTTATGTTTGGACCAAACGAAACCTAGTCAGAAACTTTTGAAATTTATAGTTTTCACTCGTAAAGTTATAAAATGAACGTGTGCGAAGTTTCATGGGTCAATGAGAAGTTTTGAAAAACTTGCGGGGAGGTAAACGTAATTCCCAGAAAGTTTGTCTATATATAGAAGTGGATGAGATTTCATTCTCATCCAAAAACTTTCCAAAAATATCTAGAGAGAGGAGAGAGAAGGGAGATTTGGTAGCCACGGGCTTTGCGACGCCGATCGACGACCGTTCGTCCGTCAGATTTTCTCCAGATTTCATATTTGAACTCGTGGAGGTAAGACCTACGTGTTGATACTACTTAGGTCGTGTTCGGCCAATTTTTGTAAAAATCTAATTTCTAGACTTTTGGGGAAAACCCAGTAAAACTTGTAGGAATCGTCTCAAATTTGAAATCCGACGTTTATTTAGCCCCCCAGACGATCCTTCAAAGTTTCAAGAGAATCGCACGAGGTATGAATTCTAGATCTATGAAATATATGGATTTTCATGTTTTGAACATCAACTTTGATATCTTTGGATCCGGGCGAAATTCATCTATTAATTAGGCCCGTTAATTATGCACGTGAAATTATATGAAAAGCACGTATAACTGTTTATGTGAGCATGTTATGTGTCTACTTGGGTCAAAGGGGAGTTTGGTGCAAATTCATCCGGGGTAAGCTCCTCGAACCTTGAGGATTGGAAATTTTGATTGTGATTGTGATGGAATTGAAATTTTGGTTGTGTCTGGATTGGAGGTGGGCCCAACCAGGACACGATACCTGGTATGGAGGAAGGCCCAACCAGTGTACGAGATGCGTAGGAGAGGTGGGCCTCCTACGGCATCGACCGGATGAATGCGTACCACTCACCCTAGAGATTATTTCTATGTGTTTTAGATGCTTAAACCATGAACTGTCATATAAGCATACATTTAGAATTGTACGCTCAGCATATAGCTGAGCAGTGGAGATGTACTCCATTGCAGGTAAGAAGAAAGACAAGAAGAATCGTGAGGAGTGAGGCCGAGGAACGCCGGGAAATCCCAATTGTATATGTTTTTGTTTTAATCCTAATCTTGTGTAAGGATTTGTAAATAGTAAAACGTTGTAATAGAATCATGGATTAGTTTCGTAGTATTGTAATTTGGTAATTGAACATCTGTAGTTATGTCTTAAATGTTGAAATTTTTGGTGGTCGTGGTTGTTTTTGGATATTGGAGAAGCATGTGTTAGTTTTATCATTACAGGACTGCCCAGCAGAGGAGCAATCGACTGGACCCTATGTCAGTCGACTGGATCTCGTGGGGTTTAGACACTGAAAGTAAATAGTAATGGAAACAATCGACTAGACCCTTGATCAGTCAACTGAACACTGTTGATTTTTGGCCACTGCTTCTAATAATGGTAAAACCAGTCGACTGAACCTCCAGATCAGTCGACTGGACCCCTTTTGAAAATGTTGTATTTTGGTTCTGCTTAACAGTCGACTGGGGACTTTTGATCAGTCGACTGGACTACTGTAGATTTTAGCTACTGATCCAAATAGTAACCAGTACAGTCGACTGGGTTCCTTGATCAGTCGACTGGACCTCTGTTGAGAATTTAGGGTTTTAGTTTCTGCTAGGAACAGTCGACTGGACCCTAGGAGCACTCGACTGAACCTCTGTTTTCAGAACTGATTCTTTTGAATGTGTTTTCATTTGGCCAAAACTTTTTATTTCTCAAATTTTCAATGGATTTGTCAACTCAGAGGGAAATGTTTCCTAAGTTTTAAAATATCTAGGGTTGTTTTACAGTTCTTTCCGCTGTGTATTGTTAGATGATGATTGGTTGAGCCTTGATGGCGTGCCACGTGTCCTATTTCCACGCGTACTGGGATGGGTCGTGACAGTGGATGAGATTCGAACCTGCTCTGATACCATGTGAATATATTATATAATCAAGAAAACAACAAAGAGAAAAGAGAAAAGAGAAAAGAGAGCTAGAGTTTCTCATAACACAAAAACTGAATGAATGAATGCAATACAAAAAAAGAGACAATAATAGTATATCTAGGTATACAGTATTACCCTAATAGAAAGTAAAAGACTAAACTACCCTAAAGCTAATAAAACTAATAATTCTAATAGCTAACTCTAATACATAGCAATTTCACATTATTGACATGCTTTTTACCCAAATTCATCAACATGTATATACATAAGCATGAATTAAGCAACTAATAACAACAATTATCACATGAACATAATTAAATACCCAATTTTGGGATTAGAATACTCACCTCTTCGATTCTTAACCAATTAAGCTCCTAGAATCCCCGATTCAAGCAAGAAACAAACTCAATTCTTATTTAGAGTAATCCTATATAAGTTTGGTACAATAAACATCGTCTATCAAGAATGGTCGCTGTAAAAATATTACCAAAAATAAAAATAAAGGATGTGCATGTGATCCTCTTACCTCTACGAGTCCAAAAACGGTCTTGGTTCCTGAATCCGGCGTCGGACGGCTAAGGAACAACGTTAAACGTCATCGGAGCATCGTCGTCTTAGTCGAGAGCTCTTGGTTCTCTCAATCCTATGAATTCCCAACTGTGTTTGGTGTGGTAGAGACATATATGCCTCATGCATATGTGTTGGCATACAATTTTTATATTTCAATTTACATCTCCCAACTTTATTTAAGCTTTATTATGAAACCCCCATGTCATTTACATTAACTACCCACATTTTCTAAAAGAATTTAATCTATATTCAGCATGGGTCCCCAAATATGGTCCCACATAAATTATGAAGTTGCTATTTACTCTACCAATTATGAATTATTTTCAATTACGCCCTCATATGGGTACCCAAACTGGTCCCCTTACCTATCATAAGACATAATAATATCTTTAAACTTTGAAACAAGTAATCATATGAACATGTAATGACATCAAAATGCAAATTATTTTAATTAGACCCTCGTTGGGCCCCACATTTATACCACTCCTTCTTATCTCAGGACTTTCATCCGTATCCGCATTTGAACACCTTTTTTTTAACTGTGAGTTCATAACCCTACCTTAAACCATCTCATGCATTAATTATTTTTAATTAACACATATTATTACCAAATTAATCTTTTCTTCCAGGTACGGGTGTTACATATACATTCACAGAGATTCAAGAGAGAGAGAGAGAGAGAGAGAGAAGAAGAAGAAGAAGAAGAAGAAGAAGAAGAGAGATGGCTTATCTTGTAACTGGAGATTGAGATGAAGAAGAAGACAAATTAGGGCTCCAACGGTGCAGCCTCGCACAAATTGTCAGAGGGATTAGGGTTAGGGCTCAGACTTCGTAGTGATAGTGGTGGAGAGTGGCGCCGTGGTGGAGAGTGGTAGAGAGAGGAGGTGGTCGCTTGAGAGATTGTTAGGGCAAAATAATCTCCAAAGGTGAAAGAAGAGAATGATAGAAGAGAAAAATGAGCAGCGGTGAGGTGGGCTGGGACGTTTGTTTTTATATGAGGATATGGTTCGATCGATTTCAGTCGGCTTCGGTCTGTAATCTTGACCAATTGTGCGCTGGACCGAGCCTCAATTTTTGCAAAAACAAATACCGACCACCGACCACCGACCGATGTACTATATAAATGTCACAGCCCGGTCCCACAATAGCAGAACCGGAGCCCGTGGCACGCCACCAAGGCTACATCAATTCATTAACGTTCCCAAAAGATTAGTTTTAAGAACACACGCAGGAGAAAAACAAAACACATTTTAAAACTAGGGGTCCAGTCGACTGGGTCAGGACCTCAGACGACTGAAGAGAGCAGAGAGTTTTCAAAAAAATTGTTTACAGACCATCCAGTCGACTGAGACTGGGGTCCAGTCGACTGGGACTCCAACTTTCAGTCGATTGAATTCCCCCTTCGGTCGACTGAAGCAAGCAGAAACAAAATAAACACATAAACCTTCAGAGGTCCAGTCGACTGAGGCAGGGCCCAGTCGACTGCTTTTGCCATATTAAAAAGCAGTAGCTAGCAGGCACAAGGGTCAAGTCGATTGGACACTGAACAAGTCGACTACTCCCCTGACAGTAGCCCAATCTGCAGAAAAACAAGTTTCAAAAGCTTTTTAAAACAACCAAGTGTTAACCACACACTCCAACCTCACATCAGAGTAATCCTAGTTGTATTAAAACATTACCAAAGTATAATTACAACATGTTACCAACTATTACCATGCTCGCGGAAATTAAACATTTCATCGTGCTATTGGGCCTACTTATCAATACAATTGCCCAATATGAACTACACAGTATATGTCTATGAATTAATACATGCTATTCAAACATAACATGAATACACGCCAAGAAATCATTCCAAAAACATAGTTGGATCACTCACCTCCGATTTACGCTCTTAAACTTCGATCCAAAGAAAACCCGTGTACAAAGAACGTGTAGAAGTCCGTCTAGTACAATTCCTATGGATCAAAATTTCAATTATTAACTTTTATGAAAAATTCTAGAAAATAACTTTTCGGAAAACTTGGCCAAACAAGCCCTTACATATATCAAAACGAAGCTCTTACCTCGAGGAGCTCGAATATGAAATATGGGAGAAAACAGACTGACGGAAGGTCATTGTTTGGCGTCGCAAAGCTTGAAGCAACTAAATCTCCCTTTGGCCCCCTTTTTGGAATTTAGGTTAAGAACTTAGAAAATATCTCAACCATCTCTATCTATATATAGGCAAAACTCTCAGGAATTACGTTTACCTCCCCACGAGTTTTCAAAACTCCTAATTAGCCTCTGAAACTTTCTATACAGCTTATTCATAGCTTCATAAGTGAAACCTCAAAATTATAAAAGTTTTCGACTAAGTTTCGTTTGGTTGCTAAAACGCGAATTTCTACATGACGTTTCCGAAGTTGCTAATTAGCATACCAAATTAATAGCGTGTTCATTCGTCCTCACCAGGATACTAAATCTAACAACAGAAATATATTCTAAGCCAGAAAATAATACAGATATTGAAATACACAGGTAAATATATATTTTCAGATAAACATTTAAAGTATTCCACAGTGACCGTCTCATACTCGGAGAGACTTCACAAACACCAAACACTCATCAACAAATTCTCAGAGGGTCCTCTATCACAGACACCCCAAAATGACTCGTGAGTCAAAACTCACTCAACTATATGCCAAAAGGCACGCCACATCACATTATCATGCATGACAATGAAATGCAAAAGCAATAACACAAATACGGGTGTTATAATAAAATACCGACTAAAATCCCACGGTTCAGTCGGACGGTTCAGTTGAACGGTTTTTTTGTATAGAAATAATGATACTCCATGCATGTTTGTTGATTGATCTAGCTTTAGTTAAACAAATTGTATTGGATAACTTATTTGGAATTTGATACTCAATTTTTTAAGTTTCAGTTCTGGTCATATATATTTTTTAATCATAGGGTCCATATCCATTTCATAATTCAATGCAAATCACCTCAATGACCACCACATTACTAACCTTTGTACCATGAAGTTTCTGGAATTAATTAATAGAAAATTACAGAGGATGTGAGGCACTTAAAGAGCTCATTTAACATCGAGCAGCAGTCTGGTGATTAGCTTATTCAACACCACTCAACGCTACGGTTGCTTCTTCTGACCAAAAATAAATAACCGGTAGGTTTGCAATTCAGGCGTGTTTGAATGGGGTCCAACTTTGTCCAAGTCCTGCTCAAGCTTTTCTAAAGTCTTTCCAAGCCCGTTTGGGATAGAATGGGACTTGAGCTCGACAAAGTTGTGTCCAATTCCAGACTTAGTCAAATTTAACTTATTTAGATTGTTAGAGAAACGAGTAATTTTTTGGGCATAACAGAATTGCACAAAAGAATTATACGTAAAGAGTTTGTGTCTATCTTTTTTCTGGTGGGGTCTACTGAAATTGCGGGGTCAACTAAAGAGAGATAGACACATTGTTCTTTATGTGTATTATTTTTATGTAATTCTTTTGTGCCCAAAAAATTACTCTAGAAAAACAGACGTAAAACCAATTTACTCCTACGTATTTGTAAAGAATAAGGCATCCAACAATTCTTCTATACTCAACTCCCATAATCACATTTAACCTAAAAAAAAAGAACTTCAATGATTATATAATGAGAGAGCATATAAGAAGAAAGTCGTATTACACAAATTGTCAAACTTCAACTTTAATTTCAGGGGCGGATCAAGGGACAGGGGGGGCTCCCTCTATGTTTATTAATAATATCAAATTTACCCTAGAAGAAATTTTTTTTTATAGTTAGGCTCTCCTAAAAATTGTAAAAGTCTCTTCTGACAATATAAATATATCATATTAAGTCCCCTCTCTTTTACGTTTTTGTGATAATTTTTATGTCATTAATTATATCATCTTTACAAAATGTACACAAATCGGGGGCGTTGCCCGGTTGCCCCCGAACCCCCATACATTAAGCTCTCTTAAACCCCACTATATTGATTTTCTAGATCCGTCCATGTTCGACTTTATTACAAAACCATGCTACGAAAAATGATTATACGTGCGAGAATTATTTCAACGTTAACATTTACACAGAGTACATTGTATGCACGAGAATTATTTCAATGTTAACATTTACACAAAGTACACGTTACATTTACTTTTGTACAGTACTTTTCAAAATCGGTTACATGGTTTACTTTTTTTCTCCAAGCGACTTTGAATTTATATTCTAGGCCAGTCCAATGATCTCCAAAAAAACTAAAAAGCTCTTCCAAATATAAGCAAATATTAAAAATGGGCTAGAGCAACCGATTGTTCACAATCATTTGACTAGAATAACTTATTTGAATATGAACTAGGAATTAGGGTTGTAAGAAATTTTCGATGCACCGCCCCAAACGACCGCAATCGACCGAATTCCACAGTGTTGGTCGGCCTTCAACCCCCATGGTCGGTGCACGGTTTGAACATTTGGGATTTCATAGTTTTCGGTCAGCCAACGGTTTTCATTGTTTGTGCATCTTTACCGACCGAACACCGACCGAGAAAGTTCACAGCCTATATATATATATATATATATATTTATATATGGTAGGAATATATAAACTAAGTTCTCACAATTGAAAAACCCTAGCCTCCAACTCCATCTTCACATCTTTGAGAGAAAAGAGAGAACCCACAGTTGGCGGCACACCTAACCCTCCAACCTCCACATCGCCGGTCCTTACCCTCCACGTCGCTGGCAACACCTCAACCTCTGTGAGGTCGCTAGCACCACCTCAACCTCCACGTCGCCAGGAGCCCCTCCCTCTCCACGTCTACTCTCTACTCGCCATACCGCCAGCTCCGCCACCCTGCCGGCACCACCACATCGGGACATCGTCCTCTCTCTCTCTCTCTATCTATTTGCAATTTTAGGTTGGATAATCTCTATATTCTCTCTCTCTCTCTCTCTCTCTCTCTATATATATATATATATATATATATATATATATTTATGGAACCCCAATAACAACTGTTGAAGCTTTGATGGTAACCCTCATTCCATATTTCTTCGGATTTGTATCTCTTTCTCTGGTTCGATTTTGGTTTCTTTTTTTATTGGGTGGGGTTTGAGGGTGTGTTTTGTTGGATGAAAGGCACATTAGATTTGCTGTGTCGTCATGTTGTGCTTGGTTGTAGGCACACATCCAAATTTGTTGTGTTTCTTTAATTTATTTGGGTCAGATTGTGTTTTTTCTCTAGTCACTTGCAGGGAGGAATGAAAACAACCTATCACCGATCGACCAAGAACAGTCGGTGGGAAGTGATGCACCGAGAGTTTCGGTCGACTTTGGTGTGTCATTCTCAACACCAACTACCTTCGGTTCGGTTGACATTTATAAAAAAAACCAACCATAACCGACCGTTTACACCCGTAATAGAATGTTACTCTCAGACATCAAATTTTCAGTTTGTCCAACTTAGTCGGAACTTTAACAAAGTCTGTCCAAATCAGTCCATGCATGATTGGACGCGACTCGCTAGGTGTAGCTTGTGATTCCTAGTCTAATCCCATCCAAAAACTTAAGAAAAAGTTGTACTACAGTCTTTAATCGAATCAAAGTTGGAATTTACTATGAATCATTCAAATCTAGTTTAAATCAGTACCTAATTGGAAATGTTGCTCTAATCTAAGGATAGGATTCCCTCAAGTCTAATTCAAATTCGAATTTATAAATCATGGAAGGTTATGACCCTTAACACACCCATTGGCTTAGAAAATGACACGTGGGACCAAACCCTGTCGCCAAATGTAAAGTGTTACACATCTGACAGCGGGCTTTTTAAAAGGTTCTTCAGTAAATTACCATCTCAACCTTTCCGAAATTACAAATATCCGAAACGCCACTGGTCTTCTTGGGTAATAAGGTAAATGTTTCTTCTCCGAAAGCGATCAAATTCGTGTAACACAACACTTCCACAAACGACAAATATGGTGTGGCCAGTGGCCACTGGTCAACACAAAAACAAACTTTTCCTCTATTTTTGTTTTTCGAATTATCCTTTAATGTAACAAGAGAAACTTTGTGCTGCATTTAATTTAATTTATTCTATTTTGCAATTTAGAAAATATGTGATTCAGACGTGTAAAATTGTCATTATTTAATGTAAAGGCAGTTAGATTCAAATATCATACTAAAAAATCCCAAAACATTGTATACAAATCATTATGATACGACCATTGTGATTTAGGTCTTAAATTATTATATCCATATTTAAGTCTATAAATATTAAAGAAATCTCTAAAAGAAAGAACTTATTCATTAACTAAATTTGGTAAATTAGAAAAAAAAAATTTCACTAATTTGAGTATTGATAAAGAAAATAAAAACACAACTAATGAAATTGAAAAAAGTTTCCATATTTTACTTCGTACAACAAATTTCAGTGCATTGTCCAGACAACCATGAAAATTAAGCTCATTTTTTTTCTTCTAGACATACACCAAAACAAACAAAGCTTAACTCAGGTTTGAATTGTGTGAAAATCTTCTTAATGTGACTTTGGGATTAGAAGTGTCTGTAACGGTTTAGCCCAGCTGGTATAAGGGCGCCTCATGCCACGTTCATTACAAGGTTCAAACTCCTTTCCCTTTTCCTAGTCGAACACCACAATGCTTGCAAGGACAAACAAATGCTAATGTACACGTTATTTTTATAAAACAATGACACTAATTTATCCTTCTTCTGAAGGTGGGAGAAGAGATAAAACTAAAACTGATTTTCAATTAAAATTTAAGCTTGAAACTCGTGTAATTAACCTCTTTTGGTTAACCCGAAAAAATGGGATAGATCATAGATCTATGAGAAATCTCATTCAGTTGAACACAAATTATTATTATTATTATATTTTTTTTAAGTTACGAAAAATACCTCCCAAAAAAACATTGCACATGATGACTAGGAGAAGACATGCATGCTCAAATTTAATATTTTTGCGGATTTAGACAACATTCACTATTGTTTAAAAGTTGCTCAAGAGTAAGAAAGAATATACTGTAGTATATAAAACTTGGTACAATTCAGCAAGGTGGTTGACCCATGTGCATTGTTTGTCTATGTGAGACTGTCATGTCATCATAACAAAACCAGGGCAAGAGACCTAACCTTTTTTTTTTTTTTGGGGAGAGAAAAAGGCCTAACTTTTGAGTAGATTGATTCAAGAGTGCAATAATATTTGACACTTTCAAAATGAGATGGAGTAAATAACTTTGCTTATTTTGAAAACTGAGAAAGTTTTTGCAAAATATAGGTGTTAATTAAATGAGTAATACTAGATTCACACAAAATTTTACACAAAATGATCTTGACCCTTAATTCTAGTGGGTTCCGTATGGGACTCATTGTTCTCTACATAAGGCTCACGAGAATCGAGGGCTAAGCTTGTTTTGTGTGAATTTTTATATATAATTTTGTGTGAATATAGCATTATTGCAATTAAATAAGACATTTTATCCCCATAACCATACGATGATTGGTGGTTTTGAAGTTAATTTGAGGGAAGTAATTTATTAAGTTAGACTTTTCTTCAATTATTTTTTTTTTGGATTTTGTTAAAAATTAGTATTAAGGAGCCATACTACATTTAAAAGTTAAGACGTCTTCGGGGTCACTCACTGGGTGAGAAAATAAAAACTCATCACAAAATTTTCATTTTGGGGAACTCTAAGAGCATCCACAGTGGGAGTAAGGAACTTAAGGAAAACTTAAGCTAAGTTATTGTATAGGGGAGAAGACGTTAGCAGTGGGGGAAGGAATGGGCGGCACATGTTGTGCCGTGAGAAATAGAGGCGGCACATGAAGTGCCGTGAGAAATAGAGGGCGGCACATCTTGTGCCGTTTGACATTTGGGTGGCACATCATGTGCCGTTTCAAGTTGGGTGGCACATATTGTGCCGTTTATCCCTACATTAGCCGCACTTAGTGGTACCACAAAGTTAAGTTTTCTTAAGTTTTACAATCCTATACAATAGCACAAATGCCCGCGTTGTTAACGACTTTAACTTAAGTTCTCCTAAGTTGTCCTATAACCTTACCCACTGTGGATGCTCTAAGTTACAATGCGGTCACGAGCCATAAATGGGATCGTTCCTGGGTTGTTAAAAAAAAGAAGTAAAAAGAAAGATAAACTATGTATATGTGTATGTATATGGATGACAAACAGTTGAACTACTTGATTTTATTGATACTTTCCTTTTTTTTTTTTCAACCAAATTGAGGTGGGTCATAATTCTCTAGTCAAATTAAATACCAAGCCGCCTTCACTTGTAGCCAAGTAACGTGTGGGTATTGACCTCATAATTCTGGTTATTCAAAATTATGTGTCCTTTTTCTTTTCTCGGTTTACTTACATAAATCGCGGATATATTGTCTTTATCTTTTGCATTAATTACTGATAAATTTCTTCTCTTTTTTCAAAAATCAGCAATTGCAAAGTTGTCATAGACTCATATAAGTAATACTCAAAACAAATTTTAAATATTATTACCTTTAATACTGTCGATAGAACATATCTGGCTACATTGTTTCTTGGGCAATGCTATTGTGAGAAGCTTCTCACATGAGAAGGCGGGTTTTAACCGTAGGATGAGCATTTAGCCTTAAGATTCCCAGGAATCTGGAGAGAATCTTAAGGCTAGATGCTCATCTAACGGTTAAAACCCGCCTTCTCACATGAGAAGCTGCTCATAATAGCATTTCCCTTGTTTCTTTATTGGCACCCATATTAGTCAACTTCAATGAGCTTGTATAATGAAAACTTTGTAAACAATAATTTTGATAGGAATCGTAATAATGAGGGCTTCAACCAATAATCAAGAGAATAATTTTTTCAAGGAATAGGAAATGTTTCGTTTGGTCCAACGGTGATTTAGAAGCATTAGCAGTGTGTCCGTGTTTACACCTTAATTTGGATTTGCCCAAGGCACATGACAATCACGTGGCCTGATGACGTCATCACAACAGCAGGTAGGTAGATGAAGGGAGGAAGGCCGATTACAGAGGAAAGACCGATATCAGAGCTAGTGGCAGGTAGTGAGCATACAGCTAGTCGGTGAATATCGGGGTTAAGACCGAGGATAGTATGATACTGGATCTTCATGAGATACCTCGGTCTAAACAAGCAAGGCCAAGGTTGCATGGTAGTTGCAATGGTAGTATTAGAATAGGTCAAATAAGACCGATGTCCAGCCATGAAGGTCTTACAGTAGAGACCAAAAGGAGCTCAGAAAGAAGATGTAATATCGGACTTGAGAAATAATTGGTAAGCAATCTAGTAAGTAAGAAAACATCGGACAAAAGAGACCGATGGACGCTAGCAGTCTTCCTACAGAGAATAAGACCGAGGTCCATCAACTAACAAGGATCAAGCTACTCAGGGAAGGTTGAAATCGGTCAACCAGGGTCTGTTCACAAGGCTTTAAAGCAGTTGGCATGGAGAAAGAACATGTGTTTCGGGTTATGCGCGCTGAGCTCGAAGAGAAGCAGTTACATGAAGAGAAACGTGGCAGAAGAGAGGAATTAACGTGGCAGAAGTGGGAGCATCAAATAGATGGTGGAAGGTGATCATGGCGTAAAGAGTGGGGGCAGAATCTTAGTTGTTCCTAAAAATAAGGGACCACTACACATTTACCCCACTAACATAAGCAGTTTCTCGTTCAAATTCTATAAATAGGGCAGGTAGTGCAGCATTAGAAAGGGGCTAACGCACACGCCACTTCTGCTCTAGCAGACTATAGTTTCTCCTCATAACAATATTGCTTTTGTTCTTGAGTGATTTATGAGTTCTCAATTGCATGTTCGAGTGTTTGTAATTATTACTTGAATTCAATCAATGAAGATGACGATGTCCATGGAGGTATTCTGAATTCCAGTGTTTGTTTTTGTTTCCTTTTCAGTTGTTATTTGTAATTACTTACTTGCATCAGAGTAGAATTAAGACCCAACCCTTGTTATTTAACAATAGTCGTTTGTATTAGAAGTCAGATTAGGTTATCATAACCTCGTTGAGTCCACGTGGACTCTGGCACGCCCAGCACACACTACACCAGAAATTATTGTAAACAGTCCGGTAAGAGGAAAAAGAAAGGAAAAAATGTGAAGAGATTGTAGCGGATGGAAAATGGTTTGTGTGGTAAGATAATGGGAGATTATAGATGTATATATGCCCAAGAGAAATATATACAACAATATTTGATTTTACAAATTAAATCATGTGACTCCTTTAAAATGCCATAAGCAGTAAGATTATTGCCGTAAGAGGCAAATAGAAGTTATGCTTCATTTGGTTAGTGGATGTAGAGAAATAAAAAGAGAAAAACGAAAGAAGGAAAAAAAAAAAAAAAAAAAAGAAGGAAAATCATTTATCTTTTAGTGTTTTGCCATATGCTTAAATAATGTAAAAAGTAGAAAATTTCAAACGTTGTAGGAAATTGAGAAAATATAAAAGACTGAAATGTCAATTTTCAATTTTTATTTTTACTTTTTTAATCTATTTTATTCCAAATTATATTTTCCTCACCTTTTATACTTACAAGCAAAGAAACATGTTTACTTAGGCTCCGTTTGATTAACGAATTTGGAGAAGAAATTCGTGGAGTTTTTCTAGATATAATTTTTTTCATACTAACATTGAAAATAAAAATTTTCGAGAAAAAAGTAAGAAAAGTGACTCCCAAAATTCAACATTTCTTATTTTATTTTTACCCTAATTTCTTTTCATTTTCACCCTAACCTAATATCAATAAACTATATTAGGATAATCTCTTTGATTCTTCTTGCGATCTAGTTTCAACTTCAAAGTTTTTATTTTTTATTTTTTATTTTATTTTTTTTGGGGGGGGGGGAGGGGGGGTGGGGGCTGGCTTTTCGGCAAAACTTCAAATCTTGAAGTCAAAGCAATGTTTGGCTAACCAAATTTTAACTGAATATCAGTTCTTTCTAACTACGGAAGTCAGAGACATATTTCTAACCCCATGCTTATTAGTAATTGTTTTTGCATGTGTAAAGTGTCACATTTTCTCAAATTTCTACCTAGACAAGTTAATTCCATTACTATTGAGTCAATCTTTGTTAGTTTTGAAAACTTGTACAGCGAGAGTAAGTTCAAGCACTTTAACACATAAATGAAGGCCACAGCCCACAGGGCATTGATATACTTGGGTAATGCTATGTGTACATAAAGTGTGTACATAAAGATTTGGACTATTTATTTTGGTGGAGTCCATTCCTGTATACACGAGACTCACCAAAATGAATGACCTAAATCTTTATGTATACGCTTTATATGCACGAATCATTACTCGACATAATTTTCACCTCTGCCAAGAACACATAACATCTAGATGATTGGGATGTTGACATATAGCTAAGCTTCAAAGACAATTACACTTGGACACTCACAGCTCACCATCAATTAATTATGAAAACAACAATAATTTAGTGAGTTGTTTATACACAGAGCCGAATCAATAAATTTTTAAGTTCAATATTTTGTACATTATAAATAATTCCATTCAAATTTACGAATACCCAAACATGTCCCAATAATTTTAAATGGTCCTATGTTACATATTTTAGAGGCATGATGATTATAAGAGAAAAACAGAAGTATAGTGAGAATACTTGTATACAAGTAACTTGTAATGACTCTCGGGGATGGATGTATAGAAGGGCAAGGGGAATTGAAGCCCTTGATATTTGAAAAATATCATATATGTAACTTAAAAAAGTATATTTTTACACTCAAGCCTTCCTTTCAAATTAAAAAACTCTCTATTTTACACTTAAGCCCCCTACCAAGTATGAAACATTCAACCTTTTGGTCTCAATGTGTAGTAATAATGTGTTACTTTATAGTATATTTGGTGTCAATCAATATTAGTTTTTCAATTCCTTCATCCGTCCAAAAAATCGCCTCGGGGGTGCTGCCCATGAACCCCGTAAACTTGTAACCTCTTCACTCTACCAAATCCCCCCAACTCCAATTTTCTCCATCCGTCCCTGATGACTCTGCTTGAAGCATTAGAAGTGGTTTCTCCGAATTCATTAAGAGCACTAATATACTAAATTTGGGTAGCTAAAATGCTTCTATAATATTGGATACCTGAACAATATTTTTACCTACATAATATATCTTACGCACTCTAACCTTAACCATTTCAATATGTAATGTGTCGAAAATTCTTAGGAAATGGCGCACTCTCCTTATTAAAAGGAGGGCCTCTGTTTTGGTCGTCGAATTGTGTTTAAAAATTGAGAAATGACAAAATTGCTTTTAATAAAAATACGATCTGCCAACAAAAACAAAGACGCTCTCTTTAATAAAGAGAGGACGCCCTTTCTTGAGCCTGACTGGTAATGTGTTTTAATGCACTTCTTCAAATATATATATGCATAAAAACATAAGTAACCTACAATGAAGAGACTTTAAAAAAGTGTTTTAACAACACTGGTCCCTCCAAATTTCCAATACTAGAAACTAATTAAAGTTCCAACAATTTTTGCAAGCAATTTATTTTGCAAGCTACCCAAAAAAATAAAAAATAAAATAAAAAAGAAGAAAGAATTAAAAATAAAAAAACTTACAAAGAAGAAGGGCATTTAAGTAAATAAGGGGAGTATCAAGTCAAATTTTGGAACTTGAAACGAGAGGCGGGAGGCCAGGTGGAGACTATAAAATAGAATTGCTGGATGCCAAATCCATACCATCCAAAAATCGCTGGCCCGGCCCCAATTTCTCACTCACTCTCTCCCAGAAAGTTCCAGCTTTTGGGAAATTTTCACGAAACTGAAAAATCATATATAGGAGGTATACGAAACGCGATCAACCACCCTTGAAATAACGGGAAAATTACTAGGTGGGGTTTGCAGATCAACTGTGGTGACTCTTTGATACGTACAGATTCACATATGTATACACGTATATGAATGCATCGATTGTTCTTTTCTAGAATCTGCTGAGCTGTGAAAGGTAAACTTTTTTTTTTTTGTTGATAATCTGTTTCTTCTACTCTGATCTGAGTTTTACGATTCAAATGCCTACAAGCTTGCTTTTTTAATCTTTCTCGTTTGTTTATTTGATTTTTCTGTAAATTTTGGTGAATGGAGGGAGGGGGTAAATTATAATGGGGAGAATATTTATGTTTCTAGTTTAGTAGTGAAATGTGATATGCTAGGTGATTTGGTTTTTGTGGTTAAATGCTCAGATCTGCTTTGATTCTGTTGCAAGTTCGAGTATAATATGTCTGGAGCATTTCGATTTTTTTTTTTTTTGGGTTTGTTATGTTATTCGTTGTTCTGTTTGGCTTTATGAACCTGTTTCGCTGTGATTATTACTTGATTATTATATTAAATTGCATTTTTTTTATTATTAAAAAACTGCTTCCATTTTGCCATCGTGTTGACATGTTTCTATTTTCTATTTATTTATTTGGTATAATTCCGTTAGCCCTTCCTTTGGTTGCCGAGAAGACGACACAAAGAAAAAGAGAGAATTATTTTGGATTTCATTTTATCTAATCAATGGTATGAGGCTGAGCTGAGGGAGGTTTCAGGTTTGTGTTCTGAAACGTTCCTGTTGTCAACATCCAAGATTTAAAATGTTAATATCATGATATCTATTCCCATTTTCTCGGCAACCAAACAGGGTATGGATTTTGAGGAAGTTGGGTATACTTATTTGCGTTTGGGTTTTGATATTTCTTAACAGAAACAATAGTTTTTTTTTTTTTGTAAGCTCATATTTTGAGTCTGTTCTGCTGTAAATTTCAATTGTTCGTGCAGTGAATTTGAAAAAAAAATTAGAAAAAGAAAAATCTGACTTTAAGTTCAGATCTGGTAATTACATGCAAACAGGCACCCCAGGAAAGTGATTGTGTGTTGGTGAATAGTTCACACTTTGCACCAACTCTTTGCAAGTTTCAATTCACCGAGAACACATTTAATTAAAAGCCTGCCTTAACTTCTTTGTTTTTGTCTGACTCAGCAGTTGTATCTATTTTTCTCATTATGGTTGCCACTGCTGCTACTTCTGCCTTCTACCCGGCTGCTTCTCCGCCACCAGACTCTGGTGCGAAGACATCCGGCAAGCTTGGAGGTGTGCCATCAAATGTGGATGCACGAGGGCTTAAGTCAAAATCTGCTTCTTCTGGGAGTTTGCAGGTTAAAGCCAATGCACAAGCCCCTTCCAAGGTGAACGGTACCAGAATTGGTGTAATGGAAGGTTTAAAGATTGAGGATGGATCTCCATCACCTGCCCCAAGGACTTTTATCAACCAATTGCCCGATTGGAGTATGCTTCTTGCTGCTATCACTACTATTTTCTTGGCAGCAGAGAAGCAATGGATGATGCTCGATTGGAAGACGAAGCGGCCTGACATGCTCGTTGACCCCTTTGGTTTTGGGAGAATTGTTCACGATGGACTTGTTTTCAGTCAAAACTTCTCTATCAGATCGTATGAGATAGGGGCTGATCGAACAGCGTCTATAGAAACATTAATGAATCATTTGCAGGTATAATCATGCATTCTCTTTTCATGATATAATCTGTGCAGAACAATTTTATTTAGTTCTTTATTAGCAGGTACATGCTGGTTACTTAACAATTTTGAGTCCATTCTGCAGGAAACAGCCCTTAACCATGTAAAGACTGCTGGACTGCTGGGTGATGGCTTTGGTTCAACCCCAGAGATGTGCAAAAAGAACCTGATATGGGTGGTCACCAAAATGCAGGTTCTGGTAGATCGATATCCTACATGGTAAGTTACAGACTTGTGTGCATGGTTTTACACCCTTTTACTACATGATTAGATATTTCTTTGCCTTCGTGGCTTCGTTATCTCAAGGAATTTATTCTAGTCTTAGGGTGTGCTAATATCTATGCTAGATTTAGATAAAAATGTGTGGATGAATTTGGGATTATTGATAGGGAGGAGAGCTCCTCCTACTGATGCACTTTTGGAGTTTATGGGGAGTTTCTGAGAGGAGTCATCATTCTTTAGGAGAAGAATCATCATTGGTTTGATGGGAAGGAGAGCTTCTCCTCTTGATGCCTTACTTGGAGTGTATAAGAAGTTTGGAGAGTCACGATCTGTAATGCTTGGGATTTTGTATTCTGTGCTTGTACTCTAGCTGGTTTCACTCGTCGCACTCTATTTATAGTTTATAGCAAGAAGTTATGTAGAGCGGTTGTTAAAACTGATATATATATATCAATATATAATAAGATAGAGCGGTGTGAGTCCCTCCCAAGTTAGCAATTTTCAATCTTAACCATTAAGACAGAGTTGGATATTTTAAACCGTCGATCAAAAGTGCATACATATATCTTTATAATAAGATAGAGCGGTGTGGGTCCCTCCCAAGTTAGCAATTTTCAATCTTAACCATTAAGACAGAGTTGGATATTTTAAACCGTCGGATCAAAAGTGCATACATATATCACGCATGTGCATGAATATATATTTTGCCTTATATATGAAGTGATATCAATTTAAGTAAGGAAATTGTTGCCAAAATAAAATTAATTTATGTAGGGAAATTAAATCCTCCAAATTAATTGTAATGTGATAATTAAATCACATTAAATCTCTCTTTCTCTCACATCTCCCATTAGCATTACTCATATCACAGGAAAAAAAATTCCGATATCCCTCATCTCTCTCTCTCTCTCTCTCTCTCTCTCCATATCTCACACACCAAATTAGTTTGAATTTGCTCCTACCTTCCAATTCCTCTCTCTCTCTCTCTCTCTCTCTCTCTCTCCCACACACCAAATCAGTTTTGAATTTGCTCCTACCTTCCAATTCCTCTCTCTCTCTCTCTCTCTCTCTCTCTCATAATCACTCCCAAACATGAACTATGAAGCTACGTTTGTGCTAGATTATTTAGGATAGAGTTTAATTTTTCTTATAGGTTTTTATTTTTTCCTTTTTGTGACTCCGAATCTCCGATCGAATGAGTTTCAGAGAACAAATCAAACAGATATAATGAGTAGAAAATCACAGAAAGTTGAAGTTTAGGAAGTGGGTTTCAACAATGGATTTCATAATTCAAGTTTCAAGAAATGTATTCTCACTTGCACTTTTTAAAAATCTAGGAAGCGTATTTGTTATATTCTATTGGCTACCTAGAAAATGGGTTTTTCTATCACTATGGTAGTAAATTTTGCTATCAGGATTAGTTCCACCCTCTTTATAGGTCATTTGATTAGTTCTATCAGTTTGATATAGTCCATAGGGCCAATTAGTGAAATGAGTAATACTGCTTCCCAAAATGGGTTAAATAATCACAAAAGTTTTGCTTTCCTTTTCTATTTCTTTCCAAAAGTATAGAAAAAATGCTTTTTTTTTTTTCTTTTTTCTTTCACTTCGTGCCCTCGGGCACGGGTTATAACTAGTATATATATAAAGAGGGTCAATGTAGAGCTTTTAGAAAGGAGTTTGCTTGCCTTTGATCATGTCTAAACGTCAAACTGTGCGAGGTCCCATTCGGCGTTTAGTAGATCCAAATGATAATTACAACTTCTAGTACTTGTTGCAACATGATTATGGCCACATCAAACAGTTAGTTTACTTGTGGATTGGTTTTCTCTTTTGTATATTTCTTGTAAATGATTACATTCCTAAGTATGTGTAATCTTGAGCTTATGGCAGTATGTATTCCCTTTCCGAGATGTCATTTCCTGGAAATTAATACTCTTGAAGTTGTTTACAAAATTTTGACTTAAGTTGCACGAAGCAGTAGAGGGGGCGAGGGCGGGAGCGGGGGCGGGAAAGCGCTAAACGTTACGAGGTTTCAAAGGTTTCTTCGTGAGCGGGGCGGGAGCAGAAGCGGGGTTGGGAGCGGGGGCGGGGGCGGGGGCGGGGGCGGGGAGCGTGACCACTTTTAAAGATTCCTGCTTCTAAGATTTTGACATTGATGTTGGAGAGGATGGTTTGAGCTAATATTTCTCTTGCAGGGGTGATGTTGTACATGTTGACACTTGGGTAGCTCCATCTGGAAAGAACGGTATGCGGCGGGATTGGCTTATCCGTGACTGCAAAACTGGCGACATTTTAACAAGAGCTTCCAGGTTGGCAACATTCTTGTTTAATTACATGAACTTCCCTAATCTTAAACTTGCATTATATTCATCAGTTGAGTCTGAATTTCCATGACAAAGATATTGGATATAAGTTTGCTATTGTTACCTTTAAATCTGTGTAGGATTACATTTTTTTTTTAGGATATGCTAAGAGATAAGCTTTGGTTTCTGAAGAACATGTTCTGAAAGCTGAACTTGAATGACTTACCTTTAGTACCTGATCAAATCTTTTTGAATAAATTGCAGTGTATGGGTGATGATGAACAAAGTGACGAGGAGGTTATCTAAAATGCCGGATGAAGTTCGACAGGAAATAGGGCATTATTTCTTAGATTCACCTCCTGTTGTGGATGACGACGGTAGAAAATTACCAAAGCTAAGTGATAGCTCAGCAGATCACATTCGTACTGGTTTGACTGTAAGTGAAAGCCTGTTTTATGGAGATTATGTACCTTTTATATACCCCAACTCTTGTACTGCCCATGTTTTTCTTTCTTACGAGGACTTGTATATTTAAAATGCGCAGCCAAGATGGAGCGATTTAGATGTCAATCAACATGTTAATAATGTGAAATATATTGGCTGGATCCTTGAGGTAAATTTTCTATCTTCTTTTCTTTTCGGTATTCATTTGGTTTCAGTTATTTTTTTATTTTTCCGCCCACATGCAACTGCTAAGATATGAAAAGTGAACCTGATCAGAATTGCAGCTCAACCTGCACTTGTCCTCCTGTAGATTTGCATTAATCGATAACCTATACGCACTAACCAAACTCTTGAATCCAAGCAAAAAAAAAAAAAAGAAGACCAAACTCTTGAAAATGCTGATTGACTTGTCTTTTGCTTTGGTTGCTGCTTTTGTTTTAGTTGGAAACAGTTAACTTTGTAGAACTGGATATTGAATGGTATATATTCTGTTGATATAACCTGGTGATTTCATGCATAGCTCATGCTAGCACATATATTTATTTGTGATGTTCCAAGAATTTTTTAAGTTGAAAATGGTTGAAGCGTATGTAAAGCTCCAAATCAGTATTTCTTTCAATAATTGGTTTTGATTCGTTTGAGAAAGGGCCACAATTTTGACTTGACAAGATCTGTTGAGATTACTATCCAGTTCTGGGACCATTCTGGTTGAAATCATTAACAACTGTCGGAATACCTCTGGCATATTTTTGCCTATATTTGTTTATTAGCCTGCTGTATACATGCTTTCTTGCTGTCACTGGGATGCGGTTAAACAAAGTGGCTTTCCTTCTAGAGTTATTTCTTAATCTCTGCTCGCTACTTTTGCTGAATGGAAACTTCTAATATCAACCCACATGGCTGTGTGATCTTCCTCGGCCAAAATTCGTTTCGAAAGCACTTTTTATGCTGTTTGTTTATTAAATTTGAACCCAATGGGGAGCCTGGGGGCATCTGGATATCAAGTAGAAACTGAATGCATCTCGTGTTTCTTAAGTGAGTCCTGTTTTTGACATCATAGGTGCCTTTTTACATACATTCGTCATAAACTAAAGGCCAGGCCTTCGGCACACTTCAGGAAAAAAAATCGTGTAATTTCCATTTGGCTGTTATAGGGCTAAGTTTCAATATGGATACATAAAGGAATCTATCAGTTCCAACATCTGCGAAACATCTACCATCCCAAAAGTTCCTTGACGAATGAACTGAACGATGCTTCCATTTTCTGCCCATCTGAGATTCTTTGGAAATTTTTTGTATTTGTTGCAGAGTGTGCCACTGCCAATCTTGGAGAGCCATGAGCTTTCGGGGATGACTATGGAGTACAGGAAGGAGTGTGGGAAGGACAGTGTGCTCGAGTCCCTCACTGCTGTATCGAGCACCGACGTTGGCAGTTTGGTGGACCCTGGTTATGTGGAGTGCCAGCATTTGCTTCGACTTGAAGGTGGGGCTGAGATTGTGAAAGCAAGAACCGAGTGGAGGCCTAAATATGTCAACAACCTCGGTAGCATCATTCAGCTTCCGGCAGAAAGTACTTAAGCCTCCTTAAAGTTCTTAAATCTTGCCTCAAGTGGAATTAGTCTTGCGTTGTGTAGAATCATCCTATTTGTGCTATTGGATTTATGAGTAAAGATTTGGGCACAAACACTCCACAAACAAATTATACTAACACAAGTGGGAGATTTCCATGTGGCCTAGTTGTCTGCCACACGGGAGAAAAATGTATCAATCAATTCTGTCGCATAACATTCTCCCACTAGTGTTAGTATAATTTATTTGTGGAGTGTTTGGCCCCAAATCTTTACTCTGGATATGTTTCTTCCCACAACCCCCCCCCCCCCCCCCCCCCCCCCCCCCCCCCTCTCTCTCTCTCTCTCCATAAATATATATATATATATATATATATATTCAAATATGTAGATATATATTCTGATGGTGTTTTCTTTGGTATTTTCTTTCTTTTTTTTAATTGGAGAAATAGAAGAAAGTTGTAAACCCTGCAAGTAGCAATTGCTGTTCTCTCTCTCTCCCCCCTTCTCCAATTGCCTTCTTTGACACTGCAACTCATTTGAGCCTTTTGTTGTTCTTCTGCTTTTGTAGCAATTCTTTGTTAATTACAGTAGAATTTGTTGTCTTAAGGTGTAACATGCGGGTACATTACTCATGGCTGTATTTAGGGGTTGATTTACTTTCGGTGGACAGTCATTATCATAGAATTCCATTGCTTTTACCCATTAGTGGGGAAGTCTGTTTGTAAATGATGAAGATGTACACTAAGCTCCGTGAGTTGGCGTTTTGCTAAATATAGATACATTATGTATGTGAGTGTATTTTTTTTACCTCTATTATATAACATTCAATCTTCTTGGTGATGACTGATGTTGTTCATATGTTTGATGTTGTCCATATATTTGCCAAGTTTTTAGGGTTTTAAACATTTCTGGGGGTGTTCTCAAGGGTAGAAAATTTTATTGAATCACAATTCAAAGAACTCTAGGATCTTTTACACAATTTTCAAAAAGGTTTTTTCCACCTCATTTCATCACATTCCACTTGAATTGTGATTGAATTCTTATCTATTTGTTGATTTGGATATCATGAGTTGAGTTTTGAAATATGTTTCTTAAAAGAAAATTTGCTTTAGATCATCAATTGACTTAGATTTTAATTCTTTTTGTTTATGTTCTTCTTTTGAGATTCATGAGATCTTCAATATCTCACTTGAACTCTCCAATTTGGATCCTTTAATTTTCTGTAAATTTATGATTTACATGGGAATTAAAGTTGATCTTAGTTATATTTATATAAAATTGGTGGATCCAAGTCTATGTTCATGATTTGTGTCCTCCAATTTGAAGTTTTATAGAATTTTCTCCATATTTCAGTGAGATTCATGTGGATTTGGTATATTTAGTCTCCAAGGACCAATAATTTGTGAGGAGAGGTAATCAAATTAAGTCTTAATTCTTCAAGGATTATCAACTTGAGAGAGTAATTAGACTCAAGAAGAGCCAGTTTTCATGGCTTGATGATTTAGGTTCAACAATGGTGCAGTGATTCCAATGACGACCTGTGATCAAAGATTAAGTCTCCAAGGACCAATAATTTGTGAGGAGAGTAATCAAATTAAGTCTTAATTCTTCAAAGATCATCAACTTGAGAGAGCAATTAAACTCAAGAAGAGCCAATTTTCATGGCTTGATGATTTAGGTTCAACAATGGTGCAATAATTCTAATGATGACCTGTGATCAAAGACTTTTAGTTAAATCGTGATCCATTGAAGTTGGATGAAATCAATTAGAATTTGTTCTTAACTCATATATATATATATATATATACCACTTTAATTTTTGGTCTTAGGTTTTGCAACCCAATTACTCTTTGTCCAAAATTCCAGAATAGTAAGTCAGTATTAAATTAGTTAGATCATAGCCTTAAACAAGCATTTTGAGCTTCAAATAATTTTTTCTATGAAGTTGAATATGTTGATAAGATCACCTAAAAAGATTGAAGTAATTCAGATTCGTTTACTATTTTTAGAAAATCACACAAAATCTCTAAACAAAGAGTTAATAAATTATGAGTAGTGTCTGGTTATGGTCCAATTCCCAAAAATTGGACCATTTGATCATTAATTTTATTTTTGGGTTATAAACTAGACATGCAGAGGCGTTACATACTAAAAAATAATTGAAATCAAGTCATGGGTACTATGTTTTTCTATTTTTTAATCTCAAGTTTTGTTCTCTGTAAATTCTGGAATTTGAGGTAGATTTGGTAAATCTTGCTAGCTTTGATCCAAGTGGTTTTCTAATGCCAGGCTTGAAATATGTTTTGATTATGATTAATTGAACTCAAATCCAGTAGTTAAATGATCTAAATCAATGATTGATTCATAGATTGTTCTTGTTCATGTTCATGCATTTATTATCATCAAATGTGTATTAATTCTTGTAATTTAGGACATTTATTTGCATTGTGATATTTAATTGATTTTAGTCATGGATTTCTTTTAATCATGTTGAGATTGTATCATCTCTGTATGGATATTACATTAACTCCTAGTTGAGACTTGCATATCTATAGAGGTGTTGTGATTTCAACAAATTGGAAGGAATTCATGATTTTGTCAACTTTCTCCATGTTTGTTAGATTTTAAGTTAGGAGTTTGGCATACTATTTAGGATTTGATATTATATTTTGTTCAAGTTATGTGGACTAATCTTTATTTTGTAGTACTATTGAGGTATGATGTCTCGACTTTTCACTCATTTATTTCATTTCTTGATTTTATTGGTTTCGATTTCATGCGCAACACCTTAGATTAAAGCTTGCCTTACGTGTATATATATGTTAGAGACTATTTTTCTAGGTTTTCTATATGCATTGCGCGTTTCTATGTTACAGCTGAATCCCGGATAAGTTTTCTTATTCCCTATACATATCATTCGCTTGCTAGATGAACCTACTTGTTTTTGTATGTCTTTTATCGTCAGTAATTTTACACTCTTTTAACATGATTTTGAAGTGTATATCTATATTTATGTATTAGTTAAGAGTATGCTGACAAATACTGAATATTGCACATTTATGTAAGACATGGTGCTCATATAATCCCCAAAATCCCTAATTTTACATGCATATTTGAATTAATATACTCCCTCTGTCCCATATTAAGAGTCTTTGATGCCAGTTTTTGATGTCCCATTTTAAGAGTCCTCTTTGAAAAGTCAAAGTACTTTAATACACACTTTCCAAATTTGCCCTTTATTATATCCAACTCTTCTCTTTTTTTTTTTTTTTTTGATGTGATACTATAATTTTGAATTTCAAAAAGGGCAATATTGAAAAGTTGAAAATCTCACCAAAATCAAGATTGTCCCCTTAATAAGTTGGAATTCCCAAAAGAGACTCTTAATATGGGACGGAGGAAGTAAATTAATGGTGATGTCACTCAAATGCATGTAATTATTTGTTTTTACACATTTTTTATGTTTAGATAAAAATAAAAGTAAATTAAAAGGAAGGAAAGAAGTAGCAACCACACTGTAGTATCTCCCATATTATTAGTCAAAAGTAAATAGTAATAAACACTAAAAATTACTGTTTGAATGAGACCAAAAAAAAAAAAAAAAAACACTCAAACGAATTCAACATCTTGGATGTTGATGGTTGATAGTACACAATATATATATATATATATATATTTTTTTGATTCTTTTTTTTTTCTTTCACACTTTCTGCTCTCTCTCTCTCTCTCTCTCTCTCTCTCTCTCTCTCTCTCTCTCTTAGCTGCGTTTGTCAAAGTGTCAGAGAGGGAGGAAGAAAATCAAGGCGCAAAGAGGAAAAAACTGCCAAACATTACCTTCGAGTGACGAAAGCAATGACGGAATTGCTCATAAATCGTCTATAAAACGAGGCATCCCAACAGCGTAAACGACATCATCACAACAATCTTAACACACTGTTAGGGAGAGAATAGTTTAGGGAGGTTATCATGGGAGCACTTCATCTTGTCCCTAGAAATAGGAAACTTTAGTTTTTCTTAGCTTTTTCTAGTTCTAATAGTTGTAAAAATTTACTTTTATGTAATTGATGATTTCATTTTCGAAAAATATGTAGCAAAACTTTGTGTATTATATTTCTTAAATTAAAATATTTGTTTTCTCGTAGTTCCTTTGTCAAGTTGTAGTAGTAAAAATTGTTCTATTTAAATTTAGATTTAATATTTTTAGTCTAGTAGTACTTGTAGTTGTCTCCTAAAATAGTTTGAAATTTCAAATTTTCAGTTTTTATAGTAATATTTTCATTCACTAGAAGACAGATTTTGCGACTAAATGCCATATTTCATAGTCACGTAGTTGTTATAATCACCTACTAAAGTACCAAGCACACCATATCCATATCTCACTCCCAAATTAGATTAAGATTTGGTTTGACCTTATTTGTGTTTTTAGAGTTCAACCACTGTGATCCCACAAGAATCCAAAGTCAAAGGTTTAGTATTTTATTTTTGGTTCAGTATTTCCATTTATGTATTTTTTATTAGCCTAGTTGTACTAAACTTTGTTATTTTGCAGATTCCACAAATTCAACTCCAACTCATGTTAAGTGGAGAAAATAATATAATAATATTAGTTTTTACCCTTACCTTGGTTTTACAACTTTAATTTTAATTGAACGGTGATTGCGTGCATCTATTTAATTTATCTTTAAATTTTATTTGGAAAACAGTTTCAATTCCAAAATGGTAGGCTAAAACTTTAATTGGGGATATGCAATAAAAACTTAGAAACCACAGCTTCTGTGCACTAATCTTAAATGGGCAAATTTATCTAGATGAGTTATTTTTCCATTTATGGCCAAAAATATCCATGTATCTATAGTTTATGACTATTTAACATGTTTATAGACTATGGCTATATTAGGCTCAAAAGATTACATATTTGAAATAAGAATTTAATTATGTGGATTGTCAAACTATGCCTTATGTCATAAAAAACACCTAGCATACTCAAACAACTCATATGATAAAAATTTATATATCAAATATGTGTTTATATATATTTCTATCCACTAATGGACATGCAATTGTATAGTGGCAGAGTGGTGGGGATTGGACGCCGAATAACCCACGTCCGCGACGGGCACGGTTCGAACCTGGCCACTGCCCAATTGCCTTTTTATTTTTCTTTAAACCAAATGACGTCGTTTCATATCAAACTTGACACACTTGATATGACCCTGACTAGTGAAAGTTTATTTTAAAATAAAGAATGACTCTGCGGTCTTAAATGCCAAATGCTTTTCAAATGCACAAAAGTTGTGGGATCTAGTGTTGGTTTGCATATTCCTAATTCTTTAAATCATTTCTTCCAACTTAATTAATATTTCCTGTTTTTAATAACTTTTCTTAAATATTTGTATTATTTATATCTTTCGCTAGTATTAAATCTAAAAAGTTTATCTCACAAAAATTTAGCTTTTATTTCCTTTTTATTCATTTTCTTACTAGTATCTTAGTTAATTTATTTTGCACTGTTAAAATCTTTACCGTAAACTACTCAGGAAAAAATAGCTTTTAATTAGTTTTATTGCAAAATATAAATATATATATATATATATATAAACTAGTAGTTAGTAAATCCCCACAAAAATCAATCATCTTTTATTTTCTTTTTAAGTGACAAAATAGTTATTGCCTATCTTTGTTTCTCGTTCCCTGTGGGTTCGACTTGGACTTCCAGAACTTTATTACTTGTACGATCACCTATACTTGAGTGTGATAAGAAAACGCTTCAATAGGATGTCATCACATGCGTAGATTAATAATTCGAGTAAAAAAAATATTGAGTAGAGGCTTATCACGAGATAGCATGAGAGGGGGTGTTTTAGTCCGCCGGGTTCCTTCCCCTCTCATTCCATAATCCATGGACTTAGAAATATCTGGTTTCCAAATGATCAATTTGCTTTTATAACAGTTTCTTAATTTTCCTCTAAAGATTAAGTGGCACCTCGTATTTGAATTTAAAAAAAGTTAAAATGTGGCTAGCCTGCAATATCCACAATCTGGTGACTCTGCTGGGGATCGAACCCAAAATATCTGGTTTCGCAGACTAGAATTCTAATTTTGGGTTCACTTGAGGATTATACTTGAAAGCATAATTTTTAATTGAATTAATTTATTTTTGTGTGCCTGTTGCATTGCATTGCATTGCATTTGCATGTCTCGCCAGTCGATTACACGAAACTATGACCTTGGAGGCTCGGGGCAACCTGCCCGGTCGGTTAAGTTATCATGGGACCATGTGATCACATTTGATCTCGTACCATGTTTTGGTATATAAAGCATCATATCGGATGTGTGCCAATGATCCTTATTTGTAATACCCTGAAATTTCTAGAGAGTATTAATAAATAAAACTTCATTCTGTATACCTATATAAACTTTTTAATTGGGTTCACTTGAGGATTATACTTGAAAGCATAATTTTTAATTGAATTAATTTATTTTTGTGTGCCTGTTGCATTGCATTGCATTTGCATGTCTCGCCAGTCGATTACACGAAACTATGACCTTGGAGGCTCGGGGCAACCTGCCCGGTCGGTTAAGTTATCATGGGACCATGTGATCACATTTGATCTCGTACCATGTTTTGGTATATAAAGCATCATATCGGATGTGTGCCAATGATCCTTATTTGTAATACCCTGAAATTTCTGGAGAGTATTAATAAATAAAACTTCATTCTGTATACCTATATAAACTTTTCTTTCTTTTGGTAAAATTTGGTTACCAATCGATTGTCACTTTTCAGTTACCAATCGATTGACATTATTCCAATCGATTGCCATTCTATCAAATAAATTTTATGACGTGGCAACATACCAATCGATTGTCATCTATTCCAATAGATTGCCATCATTACCAATCGATTGGCATAAGCTGAGACAAGTTTTCTTCTTTGTTTGAGCTTTAAACGTGTGACACTCTCACAACTCTATATATATGAGAGTATTTTTGGCCTTGGGGTTGTTTTCAGACCATTGAGAGAGAGAGAGAGAGAGAGAGAGAGAGAGAGAGAGAGGCACATCTTGTGAGTATATATATTCAACACATATATCTATATATATACATACCCACATACACACACACTCACTGCCCTTGCCAGGAAAAAAAGAGAAGAGGAGAACAAGGATAGGAGAAAGAAGAAGAGACAGAGAAGAAAGAGAGAGCTGGACAGGGGAGAAGAGAAAGAGAAGGAAGAGAGAGAGAGAGAGGTTTGAGTTTTAAGCTTAAAACACAACCAAACACACCCTAGGTGAGTTACAACTCACTTGGTCCCTCTATTTAACGTTTATACAAGTTATGGTGAAGTTTAGATATGTTAAATGCATAGTTTTGACGTTTATATATGCTATTTTTATAATCTGCTGGTGAAGACGAAGTGCCAATCGATTGGCATAATTACCAATCGATTGCCATCAGTCTGGACCCAATCGATTAGATAGAATTCCAATCGATTGGCATTCCAATCGATTGCCAATGTTAGCAATCGATTGACATTATTTTAGACCCAATCGATTGCCAGTTCCCTCAATCGATTGTTATGATTTTTGTTCCAATCGATTGGACCTTATCCCAATCGATTGGTATTGACAGAACATGGATTCCTTTGCCTATTTATTATATTAAGGGTTTGATTGTTCGTTTCTCGATTCGGGCTTCCGTTATGCGATTCTGGGTTGATCAGGGAAAATGTGACAACAAAGATAAAGTATTATTTAAGAAAAATGGATTAACGTGACGACGTGGGTAACATGTTGATTCGTGTATGAGTTTATCAGTATCCGTTTCTTTTAATCAGAGTAGTCAAGCCACATTGGGAGTTGTTATGTGTCGATGTTAGTACAGAACATAAGTAGGTTTGATAAGTTATGGGAATGGTACATGGAGAGACGCTTGGTCATGATATGCTTTCACATGTGGTGGATGGGTTATATCCTTAACAAGCAGTGGGCAAGACCAAGTAGTTCAGAGATAGTCCGGTGATCTATATATATCCTTAATGAGCGGTGGTCGGGTTATGTCCTTAACGAGCGGTGGATGGGAGATCACTGGAAAGATATCGATAAGTCATGGTGATAAAATGATACGTCGTGCTCGAGGGTTTATATCCATGAATTTCAGTGGGTAGAGAATATGTACTCTATGTTCTTAGCCATGGTCGACAAGAGTAGTGGTGTATCTAGGAATGTCACAATCAGATCGGAGTCATAAGAGCCAGTAGGTCCTTGCAATTAAAATGTGGGTTCGAGTTACACAATGTTGAATAAAGAAAAGATATTACTGAGTAAATGTATATCTTATAACCTTCATAAGTTATTTTACTTCAGATAATTGGTACCTTGTTAGTTTATGCTCATTCAGCTCTCAGTAAGCTGACGGTCTTTATTGCCTGGACTTTTCCCCGTCTAGACTATCATGTACCTCATTCTGCAGATGACCGATCCTACAACGACGGTTACTATCCGGGAGAGGAGTACACAGAGGGTGGTCCCACTGATGACACCTATGCCGGGGAGGACTACTATGCTGATGTTTACGCCAGCTGAAGACTTGGAGATAGTTAATAGTTTATTTTTCTATTTAGACTATTTTGTTATATTTGGTACTTGGGCATATGTTGCTTCCAAACCTTATATACTTCCGCTGTAGCTTCACTGTTGTAATAACTCTGATGTTTGTAATAGAAGCAACGGTTTTGTATATCCAATTTGTTTTTATTAATATCCTTGTTGTAGACTAGCACTGTGTGGTGTGGATCATTAGTGACATTCACCAGTCATTCCCTGTGGACCCAAAAATGAAATTTATTTTTCTCTATTTTTGTTGCTCCGGGGCGTGACATTATTTGACCAAATCCCGGCCTTTGCATGATAGCTTCCATAGAACCTCTCAAAATTAGAGAATCAATTCTTAATTAGGATTATATGCTAGGGAGTTTTGTATGCCCGGAAGGAATTATTTGAGATGATGACGATGCTTACTTGATGTAGGATGTATAATCTTTTAATCACCTTCTAGTAATTCCTTCTCATGTCCCATGACATTTGGGAATGTGTCATATTTTTTATTATAAGATTACACTTCTTATATCTTGTCAAGCTAAGCATCATTGACCTTGTATGCAACCGAATTCATGAAGAGTACAGTGATAATTCAATCGTGTGATTCTTCTACTCGGAAGTTTTAAAATTCACTTTTGAGAGCTAGATTTTGATAAACCATCATCACCTTTTATCCCAAAATGTTGTTTAAAAAGTCTCCAAAATTAGTTTTCTTTTGATCAAGCAAAAGCTGTAAACTAAACTTTGTTAAGGTATATTCTCACACGATCATTTTTCAAAGTAAGAGTCCAAAAATCTTGGGAATTGTTTTTGGGAGAAATGCTTTTCAAATGAATTTTAAAGCAAAATTTCAGTCCAATCATCTTTGTTAAGGAACATTTAAACATTCTCGTTCTCAAAAGAATTCTCAAGAATTGTTTTCAAAAGATTTTATCATCCAGGAAATACTTTCCAAACGAATTTCAAAAATTTTTAAATACCCAATCCTTGAAGGGGTAATAAGTGTAACAACCTAAAAATTCATAAACATTTAATTGCATTGTCATATCTAAATTCAACTTGTATTATTGCTTTCATTTTAATTTCAATTCTCACATGTTAAATCTTAATTCTTGACTTAATTTCTATTGAAATTTTATTGGGGTCAAACTGCAATTTTATAAAATTTAGCAACACCTGTGTTAGAATTCAAAACTGTATATCAAAATGGTGAAAATGTTTGCTTTTGACTCAATCAGTATTTTTATAAAATCGGAAAATCAATTCTTACGTTAAAGTGAATTTTCTGTATTTTTGTGACGAACACCGCGTCACGAAAATACCAGTTTATATTCAAAGCTGTCCGCGCCGCGTTAAAATTTCACAGATTTTGAAGTGACGTAAAGTTGAGATGATGTGTGCTTTATTGCCATTCATGGAAAGTAATCATTGGTTATGCCTTGTTTGGATATTGCTTTTGGGTTTGTGCATTCCTAGTGCCAAAAGCTAATTTGCCAAACATTATAAGTGATTCTTTGACATATTGTGTGTGCCTTGTTTGCCTATGTCTTTAGAGTGTGTTTTAATGTTGTGTTCATAAGTTGAATTCCCAAACACCTCTACATTGCCCCCTACTAGCCTAGTGTTGCCTCTTCAAGTTTGTAGAGTTTGTGTATACATATGTATATCAACACACACACACACACACACACACACACACACACACACACACACACACATCTGTGAATTAGTAGTTCTTTTAGAAATTAAGGAAAGAAAATCAATTTGTTGAGCCTTCAAGGTGGAACTTGGTGGCCAAGTTTGGCTCTCTCTATATACACTCACATACACTCCCTCTAAACACCTATTATGCACTTCAAATTCAGAGAGTTTCAGAGAGAGCTAAGAGTTCTAAATTTTATAGAGAGAGAAACTTATATCTCCATGGCCAAGCTTCAATTGGATTCTTGTATTGCTACTTCTTTCTCAACACACTCTCTTTATCCTTATCATCAGTGAGTATTTTAAACTCACTCTTAAATGTAATTCATGCTTAGTTACTACTTGAGTGTATGTAATTGTTAATCTCCATTGATGATCAAACGTTGGAATTTCAAAGCTTAGAAACTTGGATTTTTCAAACTTAACCAAAATCCGTTTTTAGAGATGATTATGAAAGATTATACATCATATATACTATGTTTGAAGTTTTAGAGCCTAATTCATTCACATGAGAAAGTATATAAACAAATTAGTTTTGTGATCTTTTAGTTTTTTATAAAATTCTTTAGTTATAGATTGATTCATGTAAAATTGGTTATAGATTCTTAATCCTCATTGAAAAACAAAGATTTTCATATATTACATGCCTTATTTACTTCCGGATTCGGAAATGGGTCAAAAGAGCCCTGAAAACTGAAACAGAGCAGTTCTGACGAAGAAGACGAAGTCTCTGCTTCATCTCGCGCGCGCGATCGCGCAAGCGGCCCGCGCGAGGGGTCGCGAGCCGCGCGCTCGAGCTTCGTGTTTTCGGACAGACAGAAAAGCTTTATATAGAAAATGAAAAATGAGCCAGTCGTGCGAGAGACCATTCGCGCGAGCGACCCACGCGCGCGAGGTGGCTATTTTCAGGCAGAAAGAAATGTTTTTATAATAAAATGAAAATTAGGCAGATCGCGCGAGCGGCCCGCGCGCCCGACTTTTGGCAGTTTCTGGTTTTTGTGTGTTTTCGTATAAGGGACTGTTTGGATTAATTTTAAAGCACCGTTAAGGTTCTGTTTGGGAATTTTATTAAAACAGAATACTATTGGTTATGTTAGAAAAGATTAAAACAATATCTTATGACTTATCGATCCCCGTACGTACGTTGTTCCTTTAATTCGACGAATTCCTTTATGTTTAAATTTCATGGCATACATGTGGAGTCAGTGGTACATGCATGTGGGTGTCAGTCAGTGTGGAAAAGAGTAATGGTCAGTGTGGAAAGAGTATGAAATTGAGATTGAGATTGAGATTGAGATTGTGTGGTGGACACTTCCTGGTTATGGTGCACCAAAGTGTGACGTGTTGAGATTGCGGTGAGAGTATCTTTGTAATGCGACGGTGGAAAATTTGGACACTCCCTGGCGCCCATGGTAGCGTTAAAGTATGTGACACCGAACTTGGACATTCCTTGACACCCATGGTAGTGCTAAAGTGTGGCCTACGGACACTCCCTGATACCCGAGTCTGGATACTGCGTGAGGGTTCCTCCGGCATTTGCATGGCGATTTAGGTATTTAAAGTGTGAGGCATTAGACACTCCCTGGTACCCCGGACCAAAGTGTGAGGCAAACTGGACATTCCCTGGCACCCCGTTGCTAAAGTGTGGCTACCTTAGTGTTTCAAAGATACTGGAGTGAGATAGTGGGTTGTTGTGTTTGTCGAGAGAAAAGAGTCGGTAAGATGAGTGTGGTGCATTGTCTCATACACGATCATATGTTTTAATGAATGAACGACTTTTAAATACTTTCTCCATTGTTTTATAATTGAATTCTTTCCGTGGTGAAACCGTTGATTTTTACAAACTTAAAAAGGAAAAATTTGTAAATGAGTATGTTTTACATTTAAAATTATGTTTTTAATACTCACCAGCTTCTTGAAGCTGACGACGTTGATGCGTCCTGGACATTCGTGTTCAGGCTTTTCAGGTTATAATCAGGAGGAATCTTATGACTATGCTAATTGAGAACGGTTGCTTTTGGAAGAGAAACTGTTATCATCATTGCATATTTAAGTTATATGTTTTAAGTTTTAAAATGTTTGTTTATAAGGATGACTGTAATAAATGATAAGTTATTGTTTTGTGTTAAGGCGGTCTGTGCCTTAGTTGACCCCGTATCGTAAGATGTAATAAGTTAGTAAAACTTTTGTAAGCCTTGATTGCTCTGCTCTGATTATTATGTTTTGTTGTTCGACGTTTGGGACGGAATCGATCCTTCAAACTGTCGCGACCTATGGGTCCATAAAGGAAATTAAACGCTTTCCTTATTTATGCTACGTCGGGGCGTGACAATAAGGATCACAATAAAAGGAGAACTTAGCACACTTGACATGGATGAGGATTTTAGGTGCTTATGTGTTTATGTGTTAGGATTAGGATTTTCTTTTCTTTGGCATATAGAATAGGCACACACACACATTTCATCCGTGTTACATATGAACCATTCATGAGCATTTGCAATTAATAAAATCAATGAAAAAGAAAACAATAAAAATGAAAGAAGAATAATAGTTCTTTTAGAATTAATCAAAATTGATTAAAAATAAATATAGTTGTAGGCGAAATAGCACCAAATCCTAGAATAGTTTGTTAGAGATTTAAGCGTGAGATTAGTTAGAAAGGAACAGATAACAAAAACAGAGATGCTTATGCGCACAAGCTGCTAGTAAGGTGAGGTGATTGTATTTGGAATTGCTGCTACTGATGCAAATGTGGATGCTCTTGGGAACCTAGTAAATTGAAAATCATCTATGACACTCTAATTGAGACCAAAGTTGGGTCTAGTCCAGTTTGTAGTCGAGTTATGTTCGAGTTAGAGTCAAGTGTCAAGTGTCCAAGTTGTGTTTATTTTGCATGTCTTCCATCGAGTATTTTGTCGAGTCTTTGATGTAATCCGCAACTGGTTGAATAAAATATCACTTTGCTTAAATAAATGTGCCTAGTTATGAATAAATGGATCGTTAAACCAAAAATTGAAGAAAACAAAAATAAATCACTTTTCAAATGATGATAGAAAATGTTTTATTGATAAATCTTTGCATTGAAAACAGATCCCCTAAGAATAAAGCAAAATTTGTGCTAAATCCACAGAGGAGTAGAGAATTGATTAGCTTTACTTTAAGAATTTAAAGATGCTCTCGCTCAATATTGAAAAGACGAACTTGGAACTTCTTGAAGTTTGCTCACCATTCCCTTTCTCAAATACCTAGTGATACGACTAAAGAGTTGTGCGCTCTTGTGTAACACCCAAGTGTAGGTGATCGTGCAAGTAATATAGTACTGGAAGTCCAGGTCGATCCCACATGGAAGGAATAAGAAGAATGTCTACTAAGTTATAACCTAAAGAAAAGGAAAAAGATGAATATACGAGTGAAGGTTTTAACAAATCCCGATTAATTAAATTAAACTAAATAACAAACTAAAGTATAAAGAAACATAATCAATTAAATAGATAAATTAAAGGTGTTGGAAACTCGTGAATCCACATTGATCCTAACCATCTACCATGCAAATTCATTAACGTTCTATGGAGTTCATTTCTCTTCAGCATTTCGTATTTTTCTAAAGATAAAGAATCAATAGCCCTTTCATGACCGGGACTATATTATCATAAGTGATTTAAAATACTTAGAAGATGGTTTAAAACAATGGTTATTACTTGCACTCTAAATGGTGTTAACATTCAAAGTGGTTTTCAAAAGTCATTGAAGAAAATAGCCTTAAGGCTTTAAGTTCTAAAAACTGTTGTGACAAACTGAGCTTATAGGGACAATTTGATGACAGATTTCTAAAACAGAAAGTCATGGAATACTTAAAAGAATCATCTCAGGAATTAACATGTTCGATCGATCGAAGCGCTCTTGATCGATCGGACTGCCTCATCCTTCAATCGATCGAAATGTCTTCGATTGCTTGACTATGGCTCTGGTTTGATCGATCGAAATACCTTCGATCGATCGAGACCAAGTTTTCTATATCATACATGGCAGAGGCTAAGAATCAATATTTCATCACATATTTCCAACGTCTAAACTATTGTAACATAAATAAACTAATGCAGAAATAGTAAACTAAAGCAATCATAATAACTAGAGTAATAAACAATGAAATAAAAAAAAGGGAAGGAAAAACCTGGAATAATCTGATTATAACTTGAAATAAACTTGAAATCTTCAATAATATTTAGTATAGCAATGGAAAACAGGAAGAAAAACAAGAATCTAACATAATCTACTCGTAATCTAACCCAAAAACTACCCTAAACTGCTGTTTTTTGCGTTCTGGAGCGTCCTCCCTTCGTCTGATGTCAAAACAACTTATTTATAGGGTTCCTGCAGAGTTTACGCAACTTTTGAAAGAAAATAAAGTTCGATCGATCGAACTTAGTGTTAGGGATGTATACTAAAAGCCATGCTTTATGCAGTTAATTTATTATTTTAATAAAATCAGTTATTCCATTTTTATGAGAATCTGTGTGGGCAATATTTGTATTATATTATTTATTTAATATTATGCATGTGTGTCTCTCATTCTACATAGTAGGTGGTTTGGTGTGTAGAGTTCGGCTTACACACAGAAGATCAGACCACTAGATATTGTAAAATGTAATATTTTGGTTTACAGTCTTAGATGGGATTGGACACACCATCGGTAGGACTGCAGCATGGTGTTGTAGTAGATTTGTCTTGACTGTGGGAAACTATACAGTTTCAACTCATTATGCTGGTACACTTTGTGTATTAAACAGGACCAACTTGGGGTAATTATCTTTATACTGACTTATAAGATAATTAATACCTCATGACTATTATGAGTGCTTATGCTCTAAATCCTAAGTTAGTTTATAGACACGTACATTTGATATTTACACTTTGATCCCCAAAAGGGTGAGATCCTTAAATGGGTCAATATCTCATTGGATTGGGTGACAATATTAATTGTGTGGTGGATATTAATTAATGATGGAATCCATGTCTCAATTTTGGGATTGATGATATCCCCTTGAGAAAGCTTATAAGTTTTGATTATGTCAAACCCTGCAGGTGGATTTTGTATCCGACATATCAGATAAATTAAGCAGAGGATATCAAGGAATTTTAAGAGATTAATTAAATATGATTGTCAGTAATTATATTTAATTAATGGATATCTGTAATCTTAACATGCGGAGATAACAAGCATTTAATAACATGGAGCTCGAAATATATTTTTGAGATAAGGGTAGGAGTGCAATTATAATTCTTTAGTGGTATGAATTAAAATTTATGAAAATAGGAATCTGATTCAGTTCGAATTAGGGTTTCCTAATTCCACAAGGAAGCCTATTCCTTATTGACTTCTTATGGTCCCTATCGTAGCCTATATATATGCTGCATTGACTCTTTTCTCAGGTTGCATGATTTCACATTCTAAGCTTCCCTTGACCTCCTATCTTTCTTCTAGAAGGGTTTCCACCAAACCCTAGTCTCTATAAGCATTCAAGAGACATAGGAGTGAAGGTCGCTAGCGTCGGACAACGCTCACTTAAAGAACTTTGGACTGCTCGATACTGATCGAAAGTTGCTGAATTTTTTACACGACGTTCCTGAAGTCGAGACGGAGCTGCTGTAAAAAATTCAAGTGAATCGGAGATCGTTTAGTCCTCCTGACGAACACATCTTTGTCGGATTAATGTGTTCGGGATTGAATCATCACAGCAATCAAAGAGAGTGTTATAACTGGGAATAGAAAATAGAACGTAAAGAGGGAAGAGCAGAAAGCATAAAGGATTTTGAAAGAGCCCACACTCAGTTCTATATTCTAGCAGCAAAGGAATACGGTAGAAGATCGTGAGCTATTATCGAGCCCGTGTTCTCGATTCGTCTACTACAGCAATCCGTTTTTGTAGTTCAAGGTAACCCTAGTTCCGCCCTTGTAGAGTTATTGTAGCGCTCACGTAAATTTTTTGCAGTACCAACTTATACGCACTGTCAACGGATTTTGGGAACGCAGTTTCCTAACACTTAGTTCGATCGATCGAAGGTTCAATCGAACTTAGTTCGATCGATCAAAGGTTCGATCGATTGAACTCTTCTCAAGCCCTTGAACTCTTTGGTTTTGACAGCTCTGCACATCGATGGGAGAATGGCCATAACTTTTCACTCGGACCTCGAATTGACCTCCCATTTACGGCCACGCGACCGTAACTAAAAGATCTACATTTCATATATCTGGGAAAATCTTCCAAATCTGAAGTCTTCATTGTCAAAATTGGCATTTTCTCAGCTGCTTCCGTTGTTCTCTTCACCAGAATCACTTTTCTTTAGCTTCACTTCATTGATTTACATTCTAATACCTATAAAACAATGCATAAACATATATTTTAGCATTAACACAATAAAAAGAACATTATTATTAGAATGCATCTAAATGCAGGGACTTAGGGATAAAAATATGCATAAAATACCACGTAATACACTATAAATATGCACTTTTCACCTCGAATCACCTAGCCTAAAAGATGAGCTTACAGTCCAAAGCCATAAACTTAGTCCTTGATGGTAGCCAGATATTTTAAATGAACTTCTTCTTCAAATAAAAAAAAAGAAAAGAAAAATAAAAATAAAATGGAGTTCATTAGGATGTAAACCTGAAAGGCGCCTAGGCAAAAGTTTGAGCACAGAAAAGAGAGAGAGAGAGAGAGAGAGAGAGAGAGAGAAGAGAAGAGAAGAGAAAGAAAAAAAAAAGAAAAGAGAAAAGAGAAAGAAAAAAAAAACTCGCTAGTATAAAAATCCAAAATGACGCATAGGCAAAAGTTAGAGCAAAAAAAAGATGCGTGCTGATATCAAAATTCGAATCATAGCCAGTCAAAATCATGATGAAAATAAGAGTGAGGTAGAGAAAAGAAAGGAAAGAGAAAATAGAGAGAAGAATGAATAAGATTGAAAATTTGATCATTGGGGTATGAACTATCTCAAGGCTTTGAGTTGTTCTAAATAAAGAAAAGAGATTAAAAAAAAAAAGAAAGAAAAAAGAGAGAGAGAGAAAGAAGATTCGAAAGTATCTATTAGTCTCAAATTTTGGGTGAGACCCGATGGCTAAAAGAGCCCAAAACAATGGAGAGATATCTTTAATATCACTTTGTGAGTATGTGAGAGTGTGAATAAAGCATGATACATTATGAGAATTACAAAGTTGACTGGCTAGTGAAAAGGTTAAAGGAATCAACCATCAAATAAAGAAAAAAAAAAAAGAAGAAGAAAAGAAAAGGAAGAAAATAAAATGGAGAAGTAGTTCATGTTCTCATCATCCTGTTCAAAGGCCACAAGCGACCAATTTCTAAAAGACCACTCATTGAACCCAAATGAAAACATGGCCCGAAAAGCCCATCAATTCTTAAAGCCTTATTTTTTCAAAACCTCTAGAGTACTTGAACTACGCTCGACCTGATTCCCACTCGGGGATATATAGGCAACCTATCTGGTTCGGTCGCCACCATTGTCATGATATGGTATGCTCTTTCAGGCCTTGGCCGTACTACCTTGGACCTGATTCCACTCGGGGATAAGTAGAAGAGCCTCTTTTAGTTCTCGGTCCGTGAATACTCTCCTTTGGGCATATGGTTATGTTCTTTCAAAATAGGGGCCAATGCAGAACCACATATGTATTGCTGAACCAAGGGCAAACTTTGTTTTCCCATTAGCACTGGGACGTCCCGATTCAACCCAGCATATTCATGATGATTACGTCTAGGTTGGGAGTAAATGCATTGCAGGTGTCACGCCCCGACGAAGCATAAATATGGAAAGCATTTAATTTCCTTTATGGACCCATAGGTCACGATAATTTGAAGGATCGATTATATCCCAAATGTCGAACAGTAATATAATAAATCAGAGTAGAGCAATCAAGGCTTACAAAAATTTTCCAATTTAACAATTATTACAGCACGTGATCACCTAAAGGCACAAACCGCCTTGAAACAAAATAATATCTATTATCTATTACAGTTATCCTTATTACAATCTCGGTTCATAACTTAAAACACATAATAATAAATTCCTCTTCGGGTAGTTGTTCTCAGTTCACATAATCATATGGTCCAGCATGATTATATCCTGAAAAGCCTATACACGAATGTCCAGGGCGCATCAACGCCGTCAGCTTCATGAAGCTAGTGAGTATTAAAAACATATGTTTGAATGTAAAACATACTCATTTACTATTTTCCATTTCACAGTTCTGTTATTCAATAGGTTAAAAGTAAAGAAGTAAATTCACTACATAAAATAGTGAGGGGAATATAATAAACTTTAGTCCATAGAAACATATGATCGTGCATGAGAACAATGCAACCATTCTCATCTTACCAACTTTTTTCTCTCGACAACACTTCACCCAACTCTCTCACTCTAGTATCTTTGAACACTAAGATACTAAGGAATATCCAATGCCTCACACTTTGACCATACCACGCATGTCAGGGAATGTTCAGTAGGCCAGACTTTAGCACTATCATGGGTGCCAGGGACTGTCCAAGTTGGCGTCACACTCTTTAGCACTACCATGGGCGCCAGGGAGTGTCCAGTTTTGTCACCATCGCATTTCAAAGATACTCTAGCCGCAATCACAAAACATCACATTTTGGTACACAATTACCAGGGAGTGTCCAAAATACAATCTCAATCACATACTCTTATCACACTAACTATCATTCACCATGCATGTACACTTGGCCCCACATGTATGCCATATGACTAAATACAAAAATGTAAATCACTGAAACCTACGAGCAACATTCGTAAGTCGTAATTCATCGCTATTATAATCCAAACATAATAAATAGGATTCTGATTTAATAGCCTTTAAAAGTTAATCCAAACAGCCCCTTAACAGAAAACAAACAAATACTAGAAACTGTCAGGTCGCGCGCGCAGGCCGCTTGCACGGGGGGTTGCTCGCGTGATATGCTTTTTTTTTTTTCTTATAAAATTTTCTAAGTTTCAGAAAATACACCTCGCGCGGGCCGCTCGCACAACCCTCGCTCGCGCGATCGTGCGCGAGTTCATGCAGAGACTTCATCTTCTTCGTGGATTTTTCCCTGTTTTAATTTTTGAAGCCATTTTTGACCCATTTTGTAATTCAGAAGCAAACATGACATGTAACATATGAAGTTCTTCATTTTTCCGCAAGGATTTCAAATCTGCAATCAATTTGACATAAATCAAAACGTAGCTCTCAGATTTTACGAAAAATGGACAGACGTCAAACCTTCATTTTTAATGTACATCGCGATACGAATGAAATAGGCTCTAATATCTTAACTACAGCTTCTATGAACTATAATCTTTCAAAATCATTTCTGAAAACGGGTTTTGATTAAGTTCAGAAATTCACCCTTTTCTAGCTTGAACTTCCATGGACAAATTAACAATGGTGAAATTACAATCACACATAAATAAGCAGTAAATGAACGTGAATCACATTCAAAGTGAGTTCTAAATACTCACTGTGATATGGAGATGTGTGTTTGTTGAGAAAGTTCAAGAAATAAGAATACCCAAACCAAGCTTTGGTTAAGGAGTTAATGGAGCTTTATCTCTCTAGAAATTTGTAAGTACTCTTCTCTGGACTCTCTCTAAACTCTCTGTATTTCTCTATATTTTAGTTTGCAAGAGCAAAGTGCAGATTGTGTGAGTGTTTGAGAGTATATATAGAAGATCAATTGAGGAACTTGGGCTCCAAGTTCATCCTCAAACACTCAATTAAAGGGTTTGTTTTCAAATTTCTACGTATATGTGTATATGGAGATAGTAGGGTTCAAGTATGTGAACTAGGTTACTAGGGGTCAATTAAAGATGTTTGGGCAATTGGCTTATAGCATAACATTAACACACACAAGATATACATTTCCAAACAAGGCACAAGCCAAATGCCTAGGAGTCACTTAGGGTGTTTGGCAAAATAGCTTATAGGCATAAGATTATACACACACAAAAGCAATACCCAAACAAGATTGGTGGATAATCCAATATTATGGGAGTTCATTGCGTCACAGACAGTTTTGAACATAAACTGGTATTTTCGTGGCGCGGTGATCACCACAAAAATACAGAAAATTTGTTTTAACGTAAGAAATAATTTTTCGATTATATAAAAAAATACAGTTGGATCAAAGATAAGTGCTTTCACCATTTTTGGAAATACAGATTTGAAATTACATCACAGGTATCACCAATCTTATGAAAATTAGTGGTAAAACATAGCACCGGTATTCTTGCATTTATAAACTTTACAGTTTGACCCCAATAAAAATTCGATATGAAATAAAGCAAGTAATAAGATATAAAACATGAGAATTGAAATTAAAATAAAACCAGGAATACAGATTAAATATGGAAATGCAAATCAGAATTTAATAAAAATGCAGGTTGTTACAACAGGCATCATGTACCATCATCTTCTCAAAACCTTTGGGATGAGCCTATCTGCCCTTAAGACTAGGGGCAAACTTCGCTTGCTGAAAGCCCCATTTTACCCTAGAAGCGAGCCCCCTAGTCTCTCTCAAACCAGGGGCAAACTTTGTTTGCCAAAAGCCCTCTATGCCATGGGCAAGTCCTCAAGTCACCAAGTTTTTTTTTGAAAGGTTTTGAAATGGAATGTCTTTTATTCTCTAAGCTAAAGCACTAATTTGAAGCACACTCTGGATAGGCAAATAATCAACTAAATTAAAAGGGGAGAAACTATCAAAGTTTGGATTTATCAATGAAATGCTACCATGAGAAGATGAGGGGTAAACAAAAAGGAGAGATGATACATATATTCATGACGAAAGCACATCAATTTAGAGTATGGTTCAATCACCTTGTGTCTGTTGAGTCTATTCTCGTCTGAAGGTCAATAATGATCTTAAATGCATGGGTTTAAAGATAATGAATAAAGATTTGAAAAGTCTCCATAAGCATCCCAAGAGCAATGCGAGCAAAAGTTTCAAACACCATCACTACACAATGCTAAAATAGTAATATAAGAAGAGTCCAAGACTAAGGGCAAAGGTGACTTCCCTCTTTTGACATAATTGATATTTTTCTTCTAAAGGTCCGCAAATGTAGAAAATCATTCTTTCTATCAGCTCCGTTTAAATTCTTTGAATCTGTAGACTCCCCAAATTTTGAAAAATCAACTCTTTGAGTCCGCGGACTCCCGAACTTTTGTGAAATCAATTCTTTGAGTCCGACGTGACTCCGAATATGGAAATTTGGTTCTTTGAGCATGAAGAGACTCCTGAACAAGCGTTAGTCCTCAATGGCAGCTTCTCCACAAAAGCATTAGTCCTCAATGGCATCTTTTCACACAAGCATTAGTCCTCAATGGCAGCTTCTCTTCTTAAGCATTAGTCCTCAACGGCAGCTACTTTGCATTAGCGTTGGTTCTCAATGGCGGCTTCATTCAATATGTTAGTCCTCAATGGCAGTACATATTAGTCCTCAATGGCAATTTTTCTTTAGTCCTCTATGGCAATCATTGTTAGTCCTCTATAGCATCTATATTAGTTCTCAATGGCAACCTCGTATTCGGATTAGTCCTCAATGATTCTTTGAGTCTCATTCAACTCTCGATTTTTGAAATTGAAATTCTTTATGAGTCGAATTGACTCCGATTTTAAAAATTGAAATCCTTGTTAAGTCAAATTGACTCCGATGCTACAAATTAAAATTTTGCTGAGTCGAATTGACTTTGATTTTGAAGTTTGAGATTCTTTTGAGTCGAATTGACTCCCGATTTTAAAATAGGAATTGTTTTGGGTCGATTTGATTCTCGACTTGGAGATAGAAATTGTTTTGAGTCAAATTGACTCTCGATTTTTGAAATTTAAATTCTTTTGAGTCGAATTGACTCCGATTTCTGAGATTGGAAATAATCGAATGTATAATTTGAATTCCTTATAAGTCGAATAGACTTCGTGTTTGTAAAATATGAAATTTTGAGTCCGCGTGACTCCGTGTGTGTAAAATATTAAATTCTTGAGTCTGCGTGACACCATTTGTGTAAAATATAAATTCTTGAGTTTGAGCTAAATTGGATCTTACCAACTCCGGATTTTAGAAATTTGAATTAAATTGAGTCTGATTAGATCCCGATTTCAATAATTAAAATTCATTGAGTCCGTCTGACTCCTGATTCTTGAAAATAAATTCTTTTGAGTCTAATTGACCCTCGAGCTTAGATATTAAAATTAAATTGAGTCTGATTGACTCCCAATTTTGGAAATTGAAGTGGATTGAATCCATTGGACTCTCGACTTTAGAAATTTGAAATAATTTGAGTTTATTGGACTCCCGTTTTGAAAAGAAATTGAATTGAGTCTATTTGACTCCCAATTTTAGAGACTTGAATTAAATTGAGTCTGACTGACTCTCGATTTTGGAAATTGAAATGGATTTGAGTCCATTGGACTCCCGGCTTTAGATATTTGAAATAATTTGAGTCAATTGGATTCCCGGTTCTAGAAATTTGAAATAATTTGAGTCCGTTGAACTCCCAGCTGTTTTAGAAATTTGAAAAAGATTTGAGTCTGTTGGACACTTAGACTCTCGTTTTGAAAATAAATTGAATTAAGTCTCAATTGATTTGAGTCTAATAGACTCCCGATTGTAGAAATTTGAAACTATTTGAGTCTGATGGACTCCTGATTTTAGAAATTTGAATTGATTTAAGTCTGATGGACTCCCGATTTTGGAAATTTGAATAAGATTTGAGTCTGATAGATTCCAAATTTTTTAAAGATAAATTGAATTGAGTTTATTTGACTCCCGATTGTAGAAATTTGAAAAGATTTGAGTATGATGGACTCCAGATTTTAAAATTTTGAATAGATTTGAGTCTGAAGGACTCCGAATTTTTGGGATTTGAACTGAATCAAGTCTGACTGACTCCGAATTTTGAAATTTGAATTGAAATGAGTCTGATTGACTGCTGATTCTAGAATATAAATTAAATCGAGCCCGACTAACTCTGGATTTTTGAAATTTAAAATGAATTAAGTCAGATTAACTCCGAATTTTGAAATGAATTGAGTCTGATTGACTCTTGATAGTGGAAATTGAATTTGAATTGAGTCGAAGTGACTCCTGATATGACAAAATTTAAATTGAGTCTGATTGACTCTTGACTTTAGAATAAAAATTGAATTGAGTCTGATTGACTCTTGATTTTATAAATTGAACTGAATTGAGTCTGATTGACTCCCAATTTTGGAAATTGAATTGAATTGAGTCTGACTGACTCCCGATTTTGAAGATTTCAATGAGCAAACATATCCGACAGGCCCGGATGACTGCGGATACTTAGAGCAAACATATCCAATAGGGCTGAACAGCTACGGATACTTAGAGCAAACATATCTAACGAGGCCGAGCGACTGCGGATACTTAGAGCAAACCTACGTTGACACTGGGGCATAATCCGTGAAGCGTAGTCCAGTAAATTATATTTTGAGAGAGCAAACCTGCATTGGCACCAAGGCATAATGCGCGAATTATAGTCCAGTCGATTGTATTTTGAAAGAGTCCGGGACATAATGCGCGAAGTGTCGTCCAGTCAATTGCATTTTGAGAGAGCAAACTTGCGTTGGCACCAGGGGCATAATACACGAAGCATAGTCTAGTCGATTGCACTTTAGAGAGAGTAAACCTGCCTTGGCACTGGGGTATAATGCGCGAAGCGTAGTCCAGATGATTATATTTTGGAGAGATCAAACCTACGTTAGCATTGGTGCGTAATGCGCGAAGCCTAGTCCAGTTAATTGCATTTTGAAAGAGCAAACCTATATTGGTACCGGGGTATAATGCGCGAAGTATAGTCCAGTCAATTACATTTTGATAGAGCAAACATATCCGACGGGGCCGAACGACTGCGGATACTTAGAGCAAACATATCCGACGGAGTCGATGGGCTGCGGATGCGAATGATCGCTCGATCTGCGAAAGATCGCTCTATCTGTGAAAAATTGCCTTTATCCGACGGGGCTGAAGGACCATGGATGCAAAAGATCGCTCTATCGATGAAAGACCGCTTTTATCCGATGGGGCTGAGGTAGCTACGGATAACGATGAAACCGTGTTCGGGGGGCCGAGGTAGCTACGGATAACGATGAAACCGTGGCTGAGGGGCTGAGGTGGCTATGGATAATGATGATACTGTGTTCAAGGGGCTAAGATACCTACGGATAACGATGACATCGTGTCCAAAGGCTAGGAAGCTACGAATAACGATGATACCGTGTCCAGGGGCTGAGGTAGCTACGGATAACGATGAGACTGCGTCCGAAGGGTTGAGGTAGCTACGGATGACGATGAGACCTTATCCGAGGTTTGAGGTAGCTACGGATAATAATAATAATAACCACTTATCTGAGGGGATGAGATAGCTACAGATAATGAATAATACTTGTCCAAAAAGGGGCCGAGATGGCTACGAACAACAAAAAGTACTTATCCGGGGGGCTGAGATGGCTACGAATAATGAAAACCAAGCATTAGAAACATAGGGCATGGAATGCATCTATACATCGAAACATAGTGGTTTCGAATCGTCGCATTTGTTAGGGATATATACTAAAAGCCATGCTTTATGTAGTTGATTTATTATTCATTTAATAAAATCAGTTAATCTATTTTTTTTATGAGAATCTGTGTGGGCAATGTTTGTATTATATTATTTATTTAATATTATGTATATGTGTCTCTCATTCTATATAGTAGGTGGTTTGGTGTGTAGAGTTCGGCTTACACACGGAAGATCAGGCCATCAGATATTATAGAATGTAAGATTTTGGTTTACAGTCTTAGATGGGATTGGACACACCATCGGTAGGACTACAGCATGGTGTTGTAGTAGGTTTGTCTTGACTACGGAAAACGGTATAGTTTTAACTCACTATGCTGGTACACTTTGTGTATTAAACGGGACTGACTTGGGGTAATTATCTTTATACTGACTTATAAGATAATTAATACCTCATGGCTATTATGAGTGCTTATGCTCTAAATCCTAAGTTAATTTGTAGACACATACATTTGATATTTACACTTTGATCCCTAAAAGGATGAGATCCTTAAATGGGTCAATATCTCATTGGATTGGGTGGCAATATTAATTGTGTGGTGGATATTAATTAATGATGGAATCCATGTCTTAATTTTGGGATTGATGATATCCCCTTGAGAAAGCTTATAAGTTTTGATTATGTCAAACCCTGCAGGTGGATTTTGTATCCGATATATCAGATAAGTTAAGCAGAGGATCTCAAGGAATTTTAAGAAATTAATTAAATATGATTGTCAGTAATTATATTTAATTAATGGATATCTGTAATCTTAACATGGGGAGATAATAAGCATTTAATAACATGGAGCTCGAAATATATTTTTGAGATAAGGGTAGGAGTGCAATTATAATTCTTTAGTGGTATGAATTATAATTTATGAAAATAGGAATCTGATTCAGTTCGAATTATGGTTTCCTAATTCCATAAGGAAGCCTATTCCTTATTGACTTCTTATGGTCCCTATCGTAGCCTATATATATGCTGCTTTGGGTCTCTTCTCAGTTTGCGTTTTTCTATATAGAGAATTATAACTCGGAATAGAAAAGAGAGCGAAAAAGAGGGAGAGCAGAAAACAGAAAGGATTTCAAAAGAGCCCACACTCAGTTCGATATTTTGGCAGCAAAGGAATACGGTAGAAGATCGTGAGCTGTCATCGAGCCCGTATTCTCGATTCGTCTACTACAGCAATCCGTTTTAGCAGTTTAAGGTAACCCTAGTTCTGCCCTTGTAGGGTTATTGTAGTTTTCACGTAATTTTTTTTGCAGTACCAACTTATACGCACTGTCAACGAATTCTGGGAACGCAGTTTCCTAACAGCATTTTGTTTGCATAACATGAGGCATGAAATTATATCAACTGCCGTTATTTCATGAGCATGTGCATCACGATCGGATAGGTGCATTTATCTGCATTACTATCTGTGTTTGTATAGGTAGTCCCATGCCCGAACTACATCCTGGTCTGATTCTTGTAGGGATATGTAGGCAGCTCACCATTAAGCACGACCAGTACTAACCGTCTTTGCATCTGTTTTGGCAACGCATTTTTTGTTTTTGCCTGAATTCGACAGTTCAGTCGAAGGCTTGTCTTCACATAGGCTTCGACATTCACTTGTGACACGCGTTGCTTCACAAGCTCTGCCAAAGATGGGCAAACTGTAGACACCCCGATTTTGACCGACCGTCAAATTCAGGAGAGGATTGCCTCCAAAACGATGACAATGACCGACGAAAATTCGAGGATCTTTAAAGGTGATTCAGGCTCTTAGGAAAGCTTCTCAATCTCAAAAATAATAAAATTTGAGAAAGAAAAAGAAAGGAAAAGGAATTTTAGGTGTAACAATACGCATGGCAGAAAATAAATATGGTTATATATATATATTTGTGTGTGTATGTGTGTTTCTTTAAGAGAAAATGAATTTTGTTTTTTAATTTAAGGAAAAGAAAAAGAAAATGAATTTTGGTTTAGAAAAAAAAAAAGAAACAAATTTCAAAAAGAAAAATAAAAGAAAGAAGAATATATATACAATAACTAGTAGGCTGACACGCGGTAGTTACATTGTCATTCGCTGAGTGCTGCGTCGACAATCAGTGAGTGTCGCAGACAATTCACCGAATGCCACTCGCTGTAATAGTTTAATTTTTTAAGTGCGTATTGAACACCAAAGGTCACACTTCACATGCAAGATCACTTCAAATACATTGATCTAGCCTCTCCCAATGGGTCTATATAAGGAAGTGTATGTCTCCATTGAAAAGGGAGGTCCTTGATTGAATAATTTTGACAATTAAGAGTGAATTTGGTGAGCTTGAAAGAGAATTGGAAGAAAAAACCATTGAAGTTTGAGAAGCTTGAAGAAGCACTTGAAGATATTTGAAGATCTTCATAAAAAAACCCATAAAATCTGAGGATCTTTGGAGGTAATTCTCTAATCTTAACATTAATTTAGACTCAATTCAATCACAATTCATAAAACTCTAGGATTACATAATTTTTGAAAAGTCTCTTCCCACCTCATTTCATCACACACCACTTGAATTGTGATTGAATTTTCATCTATTTGTTGATTTGGATCTAGTGACTATGAGTTGAGTTTTGAAATAAGCTTCTTAAAAGAAAATTTTCTTTGGATCATCAATTGACTTAGATTTTAATTCTCTTTGTTTATGTTCTTCTTTTGAGATTCATGAGATCTTCAATATATCACTTGAACTCTTTAATTTGGATCCTTTAATTTTTTGTAAATTTATGATTTACATTGGAATTAAAGTTGATCTTAGTTATATTTATACATAATTGGTAGATCGAAGTCCATGTTCATGATTTGGGTCCTCCAATTTGAAGTTTCATGGAATTCTCTCCATATTCCATTGAGATTCATGTGGATTAGGTATATTTAGTCTCCAAGGACCAATAATTTATGAGGAGAGGTAATCAAATTAAGTCTTAATTCCTCAAGGATTATCAACTTGAGAGAGGAATTAAACTCAAGAAGAGCCAATTTCCATGGCTTGATGATTTGGGTTCAACAACGAAATGACAATTCAACAATGTTGCAGTGATTCCAATGATGACCTGTGATCAGAGATTTTTAGTTAAATCATGATCCATTGAAATTGGATGGGACCAATTGGAATTTGTTCTTAACTCATCTATATATGTCACGCCCCGGAGTAGCCAAAAATAGGGAAAATTTTAAATTTCCTTATTGGACCCGTAGGGAATGACGAGTTACATAAAATTGACCTGTCCTTGTAACATACTAACATAATATATATATATATCAGAGTAAGGAATTGCAAAAGCGTCTAATGGTATTCATGGGAGAACTTAAAGTGTTTTGCTACTTAGGCTATTACAGAAGTTCCAAATGAAAACCGCAAAAGATAAGTTAGGCGATCGACGCCACTTAAAGTATTACATAACAAAAGTTAGCTATTTAAAACATAAAGGAATTCTTAATACGAAAGTATGCCAGAGTCCTTCTTCTAGCTGGCAAACCCGTAACCTTCGTTATCATACTCTTTCGGATAGTCTGCTTCAGGATCATCTCCCTGATAGTTCCCATCTTGAGGATAGTGATATTCACCTTCAGGGTTACCTTGATAGTCCTGCTCATTATAACCAAGACGTAAAATGTCTAGGGCAGGGAATGAGCCGTTAGCTTTTGAAGCTAAGTGAAATCGTCTTAACCGATCACTCCTAATACATTTAAGGATATACAGATACAATAATATCTTGAGACAATATTAATGAACATATGACATGGTAGTATGACGACATAATGCAGTATCGATATATTCGACTTTAACTCCACCATGGACACCACAACTGACTCATGTAACTTGTTACATTACCAGTGTAACGCTGTTAGCTTAGAGTAGAATGGTTACGTTGCTATCGTCGCCTAGCAGGGCCCTATAGCAAATTTTGGTTTTAAAATAGTATAATCATTGGACTCTTAGCTCCTCGTGACCTTGCCGGGAGAATAGAATAGTTACAGCGCTATCGTCGCCTAGCATGGCCCTATAACATTCAAAAGGTAACAACTGTATTCAGATGGATACTTTGCTATCGTCGCCTAGCATGGCCCTATAGCGTATCAACCATCAACTCATACATAACTTCAATGATTTTAATGGCAACTCTGGCTATCATCGCCTAGCAGGGCCCTACAGCAGTTTCATCATTGTTCCCATTTACGTGACTATACCATTCGGACCACTGCGGTCCATTCAATATGTATAACAATGTGACTAGGTTAGTCCGCGTGACTAACCATGCAGACGTCAACATTGACATCATGACTCGACTATGTTCATATGAATGTTCATGTGACTGTATAAACGTAAAAACATAATAAGCAAGAATGTCAATTATTATTAACTAGACATGGAGTATAGTTAACTAACATGCATTCATCATATAAGTATGAATCTCAACATTCACATGATTAATACTTATCAGTATCGTCCACACAGGACGCACTGGTTATACATATATGTACAAAGAATAATTCTATAATATACCAAGTGAGTTAGGACGACTCACCTCGATGCGGGTGTGTAGAAACGAGCGTAGCGGTGGTTCCTACAAGGTATATAAATACATAGAACATGGATTAATAAGTGTACTACAATTGAGGGCATAACGGTAAATGTGCCGGGTGGGTTCTTAAACCTCAACATGATGATCTGGACATCATTGAGAGTCTAACGCCATTAACTAGACTCAAATCGGAGTCCGTCGCATAAAAGGCTGAGTTTTCTGTATCAGTGTGGGCCCTAAAGATAAGCTGTATTTTTGACCGTGTCGAAAGGTCACCAAAATTTAAGGGAATGTTCTAGACATTATTCTAAGACTCGGGGAACTGACCGCGTATTTTTCTGAGCTACGGTTTATTTATTATGAATTATTGAAGTTCTAGTCGTTTAATAATAACTTAGGAACACCCTAATTATAAGATATAATTTAGGAAGGCATTTGACTCTTATAATTATTTTTATTAAATACTAGGCCTTAAAATAGGCTAGTGATATTTTTCTCATAATTTTTTGGAATTCGTTTGGTATTTAAATGATTTAAATATAACCAAACGGATACTTAAATAACGATTAGTAATTATCAGAAATACTAAAGTATGGGTTTTATAATTAATAACTTATAAAATAGAGGCATTAGGCCTTGGAAAAAGTTAATAAAATTTTCCCATAATTAAAATTGGTCATTAGGTATTTTTTACCTAATTATTTTTATTAAAACTAATTCTTATTATTTATTTAAATTAAATAAATAATAAGTATACTATATAAGAAATTATCCATAATTTCATAATATAGTAATATTATTTTATTTAAAATAAAATTTCAGAATAAAAAAAAATTTATTATGGTATTTTAAAACTATTTTTAAAGAATTTAGAACTATTTAAAATCCTTTAGAAGCCTTTTATAATTTATGTATAACTATTTATTAATATACAATAAATAATAAAAGATACATATAAATACTAATCCGATTAAGCAGAACATTTGAAACCTTAATTATTGTTAAAACAGATCATTAAGGAACTAAGCAGGATTAACATAATAGATTATAAATATAAAAGAACTAATTAACATTTAATAGATTAAATTAAAATAAATAAACATTAAGGCAAAGACCCGCGGGTTAAACCCAATCCAACCCGAACTAGCGGGTCATCCGCTAACACTCACAACATGATCCAACTTAAAAAGTCTGAACCGGTTCGTTTTAGTTTATTATAACCCAAACCGCTAACCACTTATACACACATATTAACTCGACCCTACCCGACCCACGGGTAAATGATATAACCTGTTGACCCACGGGTCGTTTCTTCTCCGGCGAGCCTACGTCACCGCCGACGACGCCCGTTTTCGCTGAAAATCTTCCCAAGCTCATATCTCCTTCATTCCCCCATAGAAATTGTCCATTCCAACGCCAAAATGACCGGAATGGTCTCCTCTACAACATACTAGGGGCTGGGAACTAGGTTCATTCGTCTAGGGGTCCTACCAATGGATTATTCTTTTGGCCAAAATTTCGAATAATGGCCTGCATGGCCTACCAAACGAGTACCAAATCAAAAGCTGCTCCATGGGGGGTATGTGGGGGTCCTTAGGGTCAGTTTGGTATAATTTTTAGCAGTGTTGGTGATAATTTGATAATCAAGCTCATGCTTGAGCTTTAATGGTGCCGGGTATGGCCAGAGCTTAAGGCTCTGTTTGGTTCTGCATGTGAAGGGTCTGTGTGTGAGTGTGAGGGGGTGTGAGTGTACAGAAATGAACCAGAGAGGGTGGGGTTTACCTCAGTGGCCTCGGGTCCTCTTCTTCTCCTTCAAATTTTCGGCGAGCTCTCCTCTCTCTCTCTTCCCCTTTCTTCTTCTTCTTCTTCTTCAGCGTGTGTGTGGTGGTAAGTGGCAGAGTGTGAGGGCAGTGAGGGAGTTTGTGTGTGGTTAAATCTTTTGCTTTCTCTCTAACTCTCGGTTTTCTCTCTCAACTCTCAAACTTTCATATATTTAAACACAACACTACATACATATACATATACGTATGAGTACAAGCAGATTTACAAATCTTGTTTGATGGAAATGGAGATGGATTGAGAGGAGTGATTGAGAGGGTGATGGGGGTGTGAGCTCGGGGGTGGTAGTGGGTTATATCCGGCTGGTAGAGGTTAGGTGTGTTGGGTAATGTAGTTAACCAAGGCTTTAAGCTAGTTTAGGGAAAATATTCCTTTTGTACAAAGTTTCCATAAATTTAGGAATAGTCATCGCCAAAATGCACGTGCAATACAGTCTAAAATAAACGCAGATTCTACGGGTTCGCATGCAAAGCCAGTCCGGATTGAAACTTACAGTCTAAGTTAACACTTTAAATTAAATATGCACGCGTATATATATGAACAGGTTTTGAAATTAAGAATTCAAATGCTGGAATTACGAACCAAAATACGGGGACTCATTTTATTATTACAGAAATTTTACGGGTATTACATCATCCACCTGCTATCAAAGATTTCGTCCCCGGAATCAGAGCTAGCTATACATCGAAAAGGTAAGGAAATTTCTCACCTTTCTGATTTTAACTCCCAAGAAGCTTCGCGCTCATCATGGTGTTTCCATTGGACTTTTACTAGCGGGATTTCTTTAGTCCTCAATTTCTTAGTTCTCATTCCATAACCTTCACCGGTCCTTCGTTGAAAGTCACATTGTTGTTTACTTCAATATCCGTGAAGTTGATTTCATGAGACGGGTCGTGCACGACCTTTCTCAGCATGCTAATATGAAAGACGTTATGAACTCCTGACATCTTGGGTGGCAGTGCGAGTCTGTAAGCAACTTTTCCCACACATTCTAGAATCTCAAATGGTCCAATGTAACGTGATGAAAGTTTTCCTCTCTTTTGTCCAAATCTGACAACTCCACGTACGGGTGATACTTTTAGGAATACATGATCTCCAACACTGAATTCCAAGTCCTTTCGGTGTTTATCCGCATAACTCTTCTGTCTGCTCTGAGCTGCTTTCATCTTTTCTATGACGATGTTGATCCTTTCATTCATTTCTCGAACCATCTCTGGTCCTAGAAGTTTGTTATCTCCAACTTCTGTCCAACACAAGGGTGATCGGCACGGTCTTCCATATAGAGCTTCAAATGGTGCCATTCTTATACTCGTATGATAGCTGTTGTTATATGCGAACTCTATCAACGGTAGGTTCTCTTCCCATGAACTTTCAAAATCTATCGCACAGGCTCGTAGCATGTCCTCCATAACTTGATTGACTCTCTCAGTCTGTCCGTCGGTTTGGGGGTGAAATGCTGAACTTAACTTTAATGAAGTTCCAAGTGCTGTCTGTAAGCTTTTCCAAAATCCTGATGTAAAACGTGAATCACGATCTTACACAATTGACACGGGTACTCCATGTAGTCGAACAACTTGTTGTATATACATTTTGCTCAATTTCTCAACCGGGCAAGTCATACTATAAGTGATAAAGTGAGATGACTTGGTGAGTCGATCCATGATTACCCAAACGGCGTCATAATTCTGCCGTGACCTTGGCATTCCTACAACAAAATCCATCGTAATCCCACTTCCATCCGGGAACTGGTAGTGGCTGTAACAATCCTCCTGGTTTCTGATGTTCGGCCTTGACTTGCTTGCAGGTCATACATTTGGATACATAATTCGCTACTTCTTTCTTCATTCCGTCCTACCAAAAGTTTCTCTTCAAATCCTTATACAGTTTTGTTCCTCCGGGGTGAACAGTCATCTTTGACTTGTGGGCTTCATCCAATATATCTTTCCTTAGGTTGTCCTCATTAGGTACACAGAGTCGATTACGACATCTAAATCCTCCATCTGCTCCTATATTCCACTCGGCGAGGTCCTTTACCGATGCTTTTTCAAACCATTGACGAAGTCCTTCGTCCTTTCCTTGAGCTTCGAGAATACGGCTTTTGAGCGTTGGTTGTACTACAATACATCCAAAGAGTCATCCTTCACTTGACTCGGTAATTTGAAAGTCAAACTCCGTTAATATCTCCAATGCTTTCCATTCTCTGGTCATGAGAGCATATACGATGAGTTTGCGGGGTTTCTGACTTAGTGCGTCAGCTACAACGTTCGCTTTGCCAGGGTGGTATTACAACCTAAAATCGTAGTCCTTTAACAATTCCATCCATCGTCGCTATCTCATGTTCAACTCCTTCTGAGAGAACAAATACCTCAGGCTCTTGTGGTCTGAGAATAGATCAAACTTCTCTCCGTAGAGGTAGTGTCTCCAAATTTTGAGTGCAAAGATGATTGCAGCTAGTTCTAGATCGTGCGTAGGATAGTTAAGCTCATGAGGTTTCAATTGTCGTGATCCATACACTATCACTTTTCTGTCCTGCATAAGTACACATCCAAGTCCTTGATGCGATGCATCGCTGTAAATGGTGAATTGTTCACCGCTCTTCGGTATTGCAAGCACTGGCGCCGTGGTTAGTCTCTTCTTTAATTCTTGAAATACACATTCATGCTTGTCGTTCCATTTATACTTCAGGTCCTTTTTGGTCAATCCAGTAAGAGGGGCTACGATCTTGGAGAATCCTTCCACGAATCTCTGGTAGTATCCAGCTAGACTAAGAAAACTTCTGACTTCCGTTACTATGGTCAGTTGATTCCAATCCAAGACAGCGTCAATCTTTGATGAATCCACTACTATCCCTTCTTGCGAGACAACATGTCCTAAAAATTTGACTTCCTTTAGCCAGAACTCGCACTTGTTGTACTTCGCATACAAGTAGTTGTCTCGTAGAGTCTGAAGTGCCATCTTCACATGTCCTTCGTGTTCTGCCTCTGTCTTCGAGTAGATGAGGATATCATCTATGAATGCAATGATGAACTGATCCAGATAAGGTCTGAAGGCTTGGTTCATTAAGTCCATGAATACCGCTGGGGCATTGGTCAATCCAAACGGCATCACCAGGAATTCATAATGTCCATATCTGGTTCTGAAGGCTATCTTGGGCACGTCCTCAAGTCGAACGAGCAATTGATGGTATCCGGACTGTAGATCTATTTTTGAAAATGTCATAGCTCCTTGTAGCTGATCAAACAAGTCATCGATTCGCGGTAGTGGGTACCGATTCTTAATTGTGACCTTGTTAAATTCTCTATAGTCGATATAGAGTTGAAATGTTCCATCCTTCTTCTTGACGAATAATATCGGTGCTCCCCAAGGTGAAGTGCTTGGACGAACAAATCCGAAGTCCTGGAGTTCTTGCACTTGCGTCTTTAGTTCTTGCATCTCCATTGGGGCCATTCGATAAGGTGTCTTCAATATCGGTGAGGTCCAGGCATCAGCTCGATGCTGGTAATCCTTTAACTTCTTGGAAAACATCTTCAAAATCTTGAACTACGGGAATTTGGTTAATAGGAATCTCATCACTCGTGGTTCCAAGGGTAGCTAGGCAGTTGGCGAGGAAAATGTCACACGAGGGATTGCACTTGAAATCAAATGGTTCACGATCAGGTGCTGAAAAGAATATGGATTTGCTAGCATAATCTAACTTGGCATGGTATTTCGCGAGCCAATCGATTCCTAGGATTACGTCGAATTCCTTCATCGACAAAACTATCAAATCAGTGGGAAGATTATGATCTTTCAAGTTTAGAGGGCAGTCCTTGCATACTCTTTCCAACTTAACGCTCTTTCCTAGAGGTGACGTAGCGTTCAAAGCTATATCCATTGTTTGGGGCACTAAGCCTAAGCGTTGCACGATTTTATTTGCAATAAATGAATTGGATGTGCCAGTATTGAACAAAGCTTTCACTTGACTGTTAAAGAGGGTTAGAGTACCTTCCAAATTCTCTTGTTCTTCTTTGTCAAATCTTGCCTCCTCAGGAATAATAGCATTGAGGCGAGCCTGTCCTTGAGTCGACGCTCCATAGTAACCGCCTCGGGGCGCTTTACAATCTTTAGACAGATGTCCCTTCTTGTTGCAGTTGAAGCAGACTACATCTACCTCTGTTCCTCTTCGGGGCACGAAAATCCTTAGACATATGTACGGGAAATCCGTAGTTGAAGCAGACTCCGGGGTTATTACTTGTGGTTCCTGAGTGTCCCTGGGGTGGAGTTGGTTTTAACGGCACATCTGGTTTGTTGCAGAATAGAGCTGTCTGCAGCTTCTTCTCACCATTCCAGCTTCTCTTGAATCCTTGGTTGCGAGCCGGGGCTTGTCTCGGTCCCTGATTAAATCTCAGAGGGGGTGGTCGGTTTACGAAACACTTCTGTTCACGACCGGTGATTTCCTCGAAGCCATGGGCCATTCCTACTAAAGCTTTGAAAGTTTGATTCAGGTGGCCATAGGTCAGCTTCTCTAGAGGTAGGAAAAGTCCCTGGTAGTACTTCTGGTTCATCTTCTCTGGGGTGTTGATCATGTGATGCGCAAATCGAGAAAGATGCTCGAATTGTACTATGTACTCCCGTACAGTTCGGTTACCTTGCACCAAGTCAATAAATTCCTTCTTCTTTTTGTTCCTTTCTGTCTAGGGGAAATAATTCTCTAGGAACAGTTCCTTGAATGCCGTCCATGACATCCTTTGTGTAGCTCCTCCCAATGTTGCTTTCTATGATTCCCACCAGTCAGCTGTAGCGTACGTTAACTGATACGTAGCCAGTTGACGTTTCTTAATTTCAGAACATCCCAGTGTATCAAAGATGATGTCCAATCCACGAAGCCACTACTCTGCTTCCCACGGATCAGTCATTCCATTAAACTTATCTGGTCGCATTGCACGGAATCGTTCTACCGTACGGTCCTCTTGTGGCCTGGGTGGAACTACGAGATTGACATTAGCGTTGTTGTTGTTGTTTGGTCTGCGATTATTCCCAATGTGTTCCAGGCATTGTAGGAATGCACCAAACACTCCAGTAGGAACCATTCCAGCAGGGATAGGTTCTGGTGGTCCTCCAGTTGGGTTTGGGAGTCCTAAGCGTCGATTTCTCCTTGGTCGGTCTGCCATTGGGTATCCGGCTTACCTATAGAAGTATTTTACTTAGAATTTATATGCAGGATTCATCTAAATATCTGCTAACATATTTATAAGTTATTCCAACAAACAAAACAAGCATGGAGACAAGTATGGTACTAAAACATCTTTTTCATTTAATATTCTAATAACAATTACATAATTGAATTGGCCGAGAATACGTGGTTACAAAAGTGGGGTATTACCCTATTATATGTATTCGTACTACAAGAAGGGTCATTAGTCTCAAGTTAACTTACAACACAAACTAGAAACTATTAACATACTATAACGGCTTATCCTAGATAATCTTCCATATCCGACTCGGATGTGATTTCTCCCATGTCGAAATCGTTAGGTCCATCAAAATGTGGGATTATAATCCCAATACAACATTAATACCACATAAGCTAACTAGGAGGGGGTTCTTAATCCTCTTGTAGTGGGAGTTCTTCCGAGATATCCATCTCTTCAGGCAGGGTAAATAACATCCATCTTTCATTATCCCATCCTATTGGCCAGTCAGGGTTGTATGTGTACAGTGTCCCTTGTTCAATGAGATCTTCATTAGCTAAGTAAATCTCCAATTCCTCGTCATCTGAACTGTCAGGTGGGTTGACAGAAATCTCTAGAGGTGTTATCTCAGTCTGTGCTTCTTCCAAGTCAATCACCGCAGGGTTATCAAGAACTTCAGGAATTTCATCCACCTCTATTGGTACTAGGCAGGGTGCTATGACTATATGACGCGCGGTCTTGGGGACCTTTTTTCATAAATAAGAGGCACCTCATCAACTTTCCTATCTTTTTACAAGTCTGATGTCTGAAAGCAGCACCAATGCAAACTAGACCTTGGGGGAAGGCTTCCTTGTGATTCTCCATACTACCTATTTGCAAGAAAGGCTATTTTAGTATCAGTTGTCGTTTTCTAAAGTACCTTAAGGTTCTTAACTTAAGGGTGTCGGACAGTCAGCGGGCACAACTAAACTTAGTGCTCTGATACCAAAAATCCTGTCACACCCCGGAGTAGCCAAAAATAGGGAAGATTTAAAATTTCCTTTCTGGACCCGTAGGGAATGACGAGTTACATAAAAATGACCTGTCCTTGTAACATACTAACATAATATATATATATATATATCAGAGTAAGGAATTGCAAAAGCGTCTAATGGTATTCATGGGGGAACTTAAAGTGTTTTGCTACTTAGGCTATTACAGAAGTTCCAAATGAAAATCGCAAAAGATAAGTTGGGCGATAGACGCCACTTAAATTATTACATAACAAAAGTTAGCTATTTAAAACATAAAGGAAGTCTTAATACAAAAGTATGCTAGAGTCCTTCTTCTAGCTGGCAAACCCGTAGCCTTCGTTATCATACTCTTCCTGATAGTCTGCTTCAGAATCATCTCCATGATAGTTCCCATCTTGAGGATAGTGATATTCACCTTCAGGGTTACCTTGATAGTCCTGCTCATTATAACCTAGACGTAAAATGTCTAGGGCAGGGAAGGAGCCGCTAGCTTTTCAAGCTAAGTGAAATCGTCTTAACCGATCACTCTAAATACATTTAAGGATATACAGATACAACAATATCTTGAGACAATATTAATGAACATATGACATGGTAGTATGACGACATAATACAGTATCGATATATTCGACTTTAACTCCATCATGGACACCACAACTGACTCATGTAACTTGTTACATTACCAGTGTAATGCCGTTAGCTTAGAGTAGAATGATTACGTTGCTATCGTCGCCTAGCAGGGCCCTATAGCAAATTTTGGTTTTAAAAGAGTGTAATCATTGGACTCTTAGGTCCTCGTGACCTTGCCGGGAGAATAGAATAGTTACAGCGCTATCCTCGCTTAGCATGGCCCTATAGCATTCGAAAGGTAACTATTGTATTCAGATGGATACTTTGCTATCGTCGCCTAGCATGGCCCTATAGTGTATCAACCATCAACTCATACATAACTTCAATGATTTCAATGGAAACTCTAGCTATCCTCGCCTAGCAGGGCCCTATAGCAGTTTCATCGTTGTTCCCATTTACTTGACTGTACCACTCAGACCACTGCGGTCCATTCAATATGTATAACAATATGACTAGGTTAGTCCCTGTGACTAACCATGCAGACGTCAACATTGACATCATGACTCGACTATGTTCATATGAATGTTCATGTGATTGTATAAACGTGAAAACATAATAAGCAAGAATGTCAATGATTATTAACTAGACATGGAGTATAGTTAACTAAAATGCGTTCATCATATAAGTAGGAATCTCAACATTCACATGATTAATACTTATCAGTATCCTCCACACAGGACGCACTGGCTATATATATATGTACAAAGAATAATTCTATAATATACCAAGTGAGTTAGGACGGCTCACCTCGATGCAGGTGTGTAGAAATGAGCGTAACGGTGGTTTCTACAAGGTATATAAATACATAGAACGTTGATTAATAAGTGTAACAACCTTATTTATTTAAAAAAAAAAAGATAATTTTTATTTATTTAATTCCCTTTTATTTATATTATTGTTTAATATTTAATGTGGTTGGTATGTGAAAATTTGGTGTGAGTATCTTACACCCTAAAAAAAAAAAACTTTATTAACAACTTTTGAGTTACCAATATAGTGCATGTGTGTGTGTGTTAGATGTGTTTCGTGTGTGTGAGTAGTGTGTTATTATAATATATGTATATGTGGTTGTGTCATATATGTATATAATATAATATTAGGTTAGATAGAAAGATAACCTAAAAAAAAAAAGGGGAACCCCCTCCTTTTCACAGCCGTCGGAGAGAGAGAGAGAGAGAGAGAGAGAGAGAGAGAGAGAGAGAAGAGAAGAGAAGAAGAAGGAGAAGAAGAAAAGGGGGAGAAGAAGGAGAACGGTCTCGGGTCTGTGGTCTCGTATGAAATCGCGGAACGTCGTTATTGTCGATTTCTTTGATAGAACGAGGTGAGTTAAACTTCGTGTATTCATATATATATATATATATACACGTATGTATATGTTTATATAGGAGTAATTAAATTAGTAGATGTTTAATTTAATTGTTAGGGTTAAATCTTTGTAATGGATACAAGCTATCGTTGAAGTAATTTAGATAGTTTCTTTCCCCTTCATGTGACTTTGCGATCATGACATTAGGGTATTCGACAGGGTTAGGTGAATCGTTAGTTTGATAAAAACCATATGTGAAATATTCATGTTTGTTAGGAAATATATGTGAAATTCGTTTTATTTGTAATTCACACAGTTGCAGAAACTTTAGAAAATTATTAGAAAATCGTGGCTTTGAATTTGAACATTCTGTCCGCGAATTTAAAGTAAAACTTGATTCTGCACGTTTTTCGTCTAATGGTGTTTTTCCTGATTCTGCACCGTTTGGGCAGAAATTGAAGATTTCAATAGCAGTTTTTTTTAGTATATTAAAATGGACGAAATTGGAGAAATATGATTCGTTGTTTTTTTTATATTCGTTCGTATGACTTAACGAAGATTACTTGGAGATACATGAATTCTCTTATAACGTTGAGCTATAAAAAAAAAAAGGTGATAGTCATTAACGTTGAGTTCGATTAAATTGTATAATTCCAAAAATGCAAAATAGTTTCAAGTTCCTTAGTGTTCACCGCTCCTAGTTGTGATATTGTTTTTGGTAGCTCAACTTGCTGAGTGTACCTTTTTGCCAGTGGCTTCGTGATCAAGCTGGCCTAGGCCTTATGCCCGGCTTATTTGTTAGACGTCTAGGCATATTGACTAGCCTTCTGTGTATATACCTGGTTTGGTTGATACCCCAACCAAACTGGCACCAGAGTGGATGTTGGTAGTATGTCCGGGCACACATGGGATATATGTGTGGGTGTACCATGGAGGGTAGCCAAGTGGTGAACCTAGGAAATTGAATAATGAATCGTACATAAAAGTAAGAGAATTATTGTTAATAAAATTTCCTATGGGTTAAAGGATATAAAATGTTGATTTCCTCGTCTGTTGTTCTTTTCTTATACATTGTATTGGGACGTGTAGTGAGTAAATTGTGATAATGATCCTTCCTGTATCTTAGTACAAGTAGTTCTGCATATTCTTGTAGTATTTTGCTGTTATTAATCTTGTGGTTGCAGGATGGTGGGTCCACTAACAATTTGCAGGTATTGACTCACCATGGGACGTTAGGTAAGTATTACTTTATTTAAATTCGGGCGACAACTGCATGACCACCACATAAAGGGAAACTACCGCTCGTCCCAATATGTGAAGTAGAACTACTCTCTTGCCTGAGTTAATATTTTGTGTGGTAGTTAAAGGGTCAACGGGTGATCCTGAAGCTGTGTGTGTGTGGTTTAACTCATACCAGTCATGTGACTGACCCGTGAGTTTTTTTTTCTCGCGGGTGCGTTCTTGTTGGAGCGTAACCGATCAAAATTTGCAGGGCTAGTAGGGAGGTCGTGGGACCTGACAGCAGGAGGCATGTTGAGTCTTGTGCTGTTTTCCTTATTCTTTTTTTTTTATATTCATTCTCGAGAGTTCAGTATGAATTTCTGGCATTGTAGGCCATTTTAACAATTTAAGATTTTATTTAGTGAAGTGTTCTTTTTAGATTTTTATTATGTTTTGGAGTTGGATTTAAGGTTTGACTTTTAGTTGGATGTTGACCGTTGCTTTAGCACATATGAGTAATGATTTATTTCGGTACAAACTGTGTGATGTTTTTTTTTTTTTATATTACAAGCACCTCTGATGATTGGACGGCTAGATATTGGTTGAGAGTTCTCCCTTGATTAATACTTGGTTGTCTGAAAATTGGGGTGTGACGGTGAATGGGTTGTTAATTTCAATGAACGAGTTTGTTTCAGATATTTATGTATGTGTGGTTGTCTTGTGAAGGTTATGGCTGGAGGCTACAATACCCGTCATGGAGCTCAGACTGGAGGTGGTGAGAGTTCTGGAGAAGCTGGGGCAGGAAATCCCAACTTAGTTCAGCTCGACGTGGGGGCTATGATGAACCAGATTCTCCAAGCTGTGCAGAACAATCAGCAAGGAAACCAGGGTGATCCGTTTGCTAAAAGGAACAAGGATTTTGTTTCTATTGGCGGTCGAGCATTCGATGGGGAAAATGGTCCGTTAGCAGGAGGTGCTTGGATACGAAAGTGTGAATTCGTGTTCGAGAGGATGCAGGTCACAGAGGTGCAGAAACAGGAGTTGGCATCTCAACAGCTTGAGGGTGCAGCTTTGCTTTGGTAGGATTCATTGAGGGCTACTTATGACGTGGCGGAGATGACGTGGGAAGAGTTCAAAGTTTTATTTGAGGAGAATTTCATTCCCAGTGCAGTGAAGTCACAATTGGCTAGGGAATTCCAAGACCTCACTCAGGGTACCATGACTGTGTGGGAGTATATGAAGAAGTTCAATGAGCTATCTCAGTATGCTCCTCATCTGATTGATACGGAGGAGAAGAAGAACGAAAAATTTATTGACGGATTGGGACATCACTTGTCCAAGGCAGTGCTATCTGCAGAGAGTGAACCTTTCAACAAAGTGGTGGATTTGGCTTTGAAGTTGGAGTGGAAAGAGCAGAAATTTCAGGCTGAGAGGTCAGCAAGGGCGAAGATCAATGAGAATTCTAGAGACACTCGGCCTCAAAGTCAGCAAAAAGATACAGGACGTAGTGGGAACAGATTTAAGCCTTATGATCAGGGGTGGAGAGGTCAGCAGTATCAAAGACAAGGATATGGCGGTCAGCGGTTCCCAGGAAATCAGGAGAACTTCAGGCAGCAGGACCAGCAGTGGAATGGTTAGGTGGTCAGCGTAATCAGGGCTTCCAGGGTCAACGTCAATAGGGCCCGCAGCCACAGATTGGTTTCCGTCCACCAGTGCCTCAGATTGGAGCACCACCGGTAAGGGGAGAGATAGTTGTAGCTCCTAAAGTGTGTTTCAATTGTCAGTTACCAGGATATATTGCTAGGGAATGTCCTCACCCTCCTAGGAATAAGCAGGCCGCGAGACAGGGTCAAGCAGCACCAGCCAGGGCATTTGCAGTGATGCCAGGCAATGAGAATGTGCAAGGTAGCCTCAAACTTTTTCATTCCGATGTTCGTGTCTTGTTTGATTCGGGTGCATCCCAGTCTTTTATTTCTCGTCAGTTTATTTTGAGAGAGAGTATTCCTGTTACACCTTTACTGTTAGGGATATATACTAAAAGCCATGCTTTATGTAGTTGATTTATTATTCATTTAATAAAATCAGTTAATCCATTTTTTATGAAAATCTGTGTGGGCAATGTTTGTATTATATTATTTATTTAATGTTTGTCTCTCATTCTATATAGTAGGTGGTTTGGTGTGTAGAGTTCGGCTTACACACGGAAGATCAGGCCATCAGATATTATCGAATGTAAGATTTTGGTTTACAGTCTTAGATGGGACTGGACACACCATCGGTAGGACTGCAGCATGGTGTTGTAGTAGGTTTGTCTTGACTGCGGGAAATGGTATAGTTTCAACTCACCATGCTGGTACATTTTGTGTATTAAACAGGACCGACTTGGGGTAATTATCTTTATACTGACTTATAAGATAATTAATACCTCATGGCTATTATGAGTGCTTATGCTCTAAATCCTAATTTAATTTATAGACACGTACATTTGATATTTATACTTTGATCCTTAAAAGGGTGAGATCCTTAAATGGGTCAATATCTCATTGGATTGGGTGGCAATATTAATTGTGTGGTGGATATTAATTAATTATGGAATCCATGTCTCAATTTTGGGATTGATGATATCCCCTTGAGAAAGCTTATAAGTTTTGATTATGTCAAACCCTGCAGGTGGATTTTGTATCCGACATATCATATAAGTTATGCAGAGGATCTCAAGGAATTTTAAGAAATTAATTAAATATAATTGTCAGTAATTATATTTAATTAATGGATATCTGTAATCTTAACATGGGGAGATAATAAGCATTTAATAACATGGAGCTCGAAATATATTTTTGAGATAAGGGTAGGAGTGCAATTATAATTCTTTAGTGGTATGAATTATAATTTATGGAAATAGGAATCTGATTCAGTTCGAATTAGGGTTTCCTAATTCCATAAGGAAGCCTATTCCTTATTGACTTCTTATGGTCCCTATCGTAGCCTATATATATGCTGCCTTGGCTTTTCTCTCAGGTTGCATGATTTCATATTCTAAGCTTCCCTTGACCTCCTAGCTTTCTTCTAGAAGGGTTTCCACCAAACCCTAGTCTATGTGAGCATTCAAGAGACATAGGAGTGTAGATCGCTAGCGTCGGACAACGCTCACTAAAAGAGTTTCGGACTGCTCTATACTGATCGAAAGTTGCTGAATTTTTTACACAACGTTCCTGACGTCGAGACGGAGCTGCTGTTAAAAATTCAAGTAAATCGGAGATCGTTTGATCCTCCTGACGAACACATCTTTGTCGGATCAATGTGATCAGGATTGAATCATCACAGCAATCAAAGAGAGTGTTATAACTGGGAATAGAAAATAGAACGTAAAGAGGGAAGAGCAGAAAACTAAAAGGATTTCGAAAGAGCCCACACTCAGTTCGATATTCTGGCAGCAAAGGAATACGGTAGAAGATCGTGAGCTGTTATCGAGCCCGTGTTCTCGATTCGTCTACTACAGCAATCCAATTTTGCAGTTCAAGGTAACCCTAGTTCCGCCCTTGTAGGGTTATTATAGATTTCATGAAATTTTTTGCAGTACCAACTTATACCCACTGTCAACGGATTCTGGAAATGCAGTTTCCTAACATTTACTTGTTCCTGTGAGCGTAGGAACACCTCTAGGGGGTTCAGTTACTCTATATGAGCATTGTAAAGATTTTGTGATAGACTTTGGGGATAGGACTTTCCTCGTTAATTTGATTGTATTGGGGTTTGAAGGGTTTTCCATTATTTTGGGGATGGATTGGCTTAGGGTGAACCATGTTGTCCTTGATTGTGTTAAGAGGACCATTCATATAGATACCCCAGGATTACCTCGTTTCTCTTATACGTATCCAGATAGTGGAGAATTGGTTATGTCTAGTTTCCTATATTCGGTGGAGATACCGAAGAAAGATATTCGTGATATGGAAGTGGTATGCGACTTTGAGGATGTTTTTCAGGAGATCCTTGGACTGCCGCCTAAGAGAGAGGTGGAATTCCTGATTGATCTTATACCGGGGTCCGCACCAATTTCTAAGGCAGCATATCGTATGGCGCCCAAGGAGTTGGGAGAGATGAAGAAGCAATTGGATGAGATGCTTCAAAAAGGGTGCGTTAATTATTTCTTTCTTGTAGATTCATTTTCTTCGTAGTTGATCTTTCTTTCTAGTAGTGTAATTCTTTTGAGGTGTGTATGAATCAGGTTTATACGTCCTAGTAACTCACTGTCACACCCGTTCCAGGAATTTATAATTTTATCATGCATAATTGTAATTTGGGAGTTTATCAATGTTAGTTGATAATGGTGATGAGGTTGACTGTGAGTCAACGGTAAGGTGTCAGTGAGGACACGGGAACATGATAGTTCATATGGCATGAGCATGAGTAAATGGCATTTATATGATTTAAATGTTATTTGACTTATATGGTATTTTGTGAATAGTAATTATACCTGTGTAGTATAATTCTGGTATTTGGATACTTAAGTATATCATTTTGAGAACTGTGGTGAGAACGTGAGTGATACATTAATTAAAAAGGTAGGTAGTGTAGAAATTTCACAGATTATAGTTTTCGGACGTTAATTTTGGACCCAAACGAAACCTAGTCGAAAACTTTTAGAATTTATAGTTTTCACTCGTAAAGTTATAAAATGGAAGTGTGCGAAGTTTCAGGGGTTAATTAGAAGTTTGAGAAACTTGCGGGGAGGTAAACATAATTTCCAGAACGTTTGTCTATATATAGATGAGGATGAGATTTCAATCTCATCCAAACTTTCCAAAATATCTAGAGAGAGGAGAGAGAAGGGAGATTGGTATAACACTCGCATTTGTGTTATTGCATTTGTATCATATTGTCATTCATGATAATGTGATGTGTTGTGCATCTTGGCACATGTTTGGGTGAGTTTTGACTCACGAGTTGATTTGGGTGTCTGTATTAGAGAACCCTCTGAGACTGTAATGATGGAGTGTTGTGATATTTTGACGTGTCTCGAAATATGAGATGGTTATTGTGGAATACTTTAAATGTTTATCTGAAAATAAATGTTTACCTGTGTATTTCAATATCTGTATTATTTTCTGGCTTAGAATATATTTCTGTTGTTAGTTTTAGTATCCTGGTGAGAACGAATTAACACGCTATTAATTTGGTAGGCTAATTAGCAACTTCGGAAACGTCATATATAAATTTGCGTTTTAGCGACCAAACGAAACTTAGTCGAAAACTTTTATAATTTTGAAGTTTCACTTATAAAGCTAAGAATAAGCTGTATAGAAAGTTTCAGAGACTGATTAGGAGTTTTGAAAACTCGTGGGGAGGTAAACGTAATTTTCAAAAGAGTTGCCTATATATAGATAGAGATAGATGAGGTATTTTTCATAACTTCTAACCTAAATTCCAAAAGGAAGCCAAAAGGGAGCTAGAGGGAGATTTAGGAGCTTAGAGCTTTGCGACGCCAAACGACGACCTTCCGTCAGTCTGGTTTCTCCCAGATTTCATATTTGAGCTCCTCGAGGTAAGAGCTTCGTTTTGATACCTACTAGGGCCTGTTTGGCTAAGTTTTCCGAAAAGTTATTTTCTAGAATTTTTCATAAAAGTTGATAAATGGAATTTTGATCCATAGGAATTGTACTAGACGGACTTCTGCACATTCTTTGTACACGGGTTTTCTTTGGATCGAATTATAGGAGCGTTATTTGGAGGTGAGTGATTCAACCATGTTTTGGAATGATTTTGTCACGCCCCGACGTAGCATAAATAAGGAAAGCGTTTAATTTCCTTTATGGACCCGTAGGTCGCGACAGTTTGAAGGATCGATTCCGTCCCAAACATCGAACAACAAAACATAATAATCAGAGTAAAGCAATCAAGGCTTACAAAAATTTTCTAACTTATTACATCTTATGATACGGGGTCAACTAAGGCACAGACCGCCTTAAAATAAAACAATAACTTAGTGTCTGTTACAGTCATTCTTATAAAACAAAACAGTTCATAACTTAAAACATATAATCAATAAACGGTTTTCTCATTCCAAAAGCAGCCATTCTCAATTAGCGTAGTCGTACGACTCCTCCTGGTTATAACCTGAAAAGCCTGAACACGAATGTCCAGGACGCATCAACATCGTCAGCTTCAAGAAGCTGGTGAGTATTAAAAACATGACTTTGAATGTAAAACATACCCATTTACCTTTTTCCATTTTTCAATTTGTATAAATCAATAGTTAAACCGCAGGAAGAATTCATTTATAAAACAACAAGGAATATATTAAAGGTCGTTCATTCATAAAAACAGATACCCGTGTAATGAGACAATGCACCACACTCATCTTGCCGACTCTTTTCTCTCGACAGCCACAACAACCCACTATCTTACTCCTGGTATCTTTGAAACACTAAGATAGCCACACTTTAGCAACGGGGCGCTAGGGAGTGTCCAGTTTGCCTCACACTTTGGTCCGGGGTACCAGGGAGTGTCCAATGCCTCACACTTTGAATACCCTAACCGCCATGCAAATACCGGGGCAACCCCTTGCACAGTATCCAGACTCGAGTATCAGGGAGTGTTCGTAGGCCACACTTTAGCACTACCATGGGTGCCAGGGAATGTCCGAGTTCGGCGTCACACACCTTAACGCTTCCATGGGCGTCAGGGAGTGTCCATATTTGCCACCGTCGCATTTCAAAGATACCCTCACCACAATCTCAACCACAACCACAACCACAATCTCAACCACAAACTCAAACTCATACTCTTTCCACACTACCATTACTCTTTCCCACATAGACTGACACCCACATGCATGTACCACTGACCCCACATGTATGTCATGAACCTTAAACATGCGGCAATTTACTGAAATATAAATACAACATGCGTACGGGGATTAATAACTTGCAATACAATGTTTTAATCATTCAAACATTACCAATAGAGTTCTGATTAACTAAATATCCCAAACAGAACCTTAACAATACTAAAAGGTTGAACCAAACAGTCCCTTAACAAAAAACAGACTAAAACAGAAACTGCCAGACTTCGCGCGCGCGGGCCGTTCGCGCGATAGGCCAAATTTTCCTTTTATATATAAATTTTTCTGTCTGCCTGAAAAGCCAAGCCAAGGTCGCGCGCGCGGATCGCTCGCGCGAAGGGATTCTCGCGCGACCCTCGCTCGCGCGACCTGCCTAAATTTCATTTTATATATATAAAACTTTCTGTCTGCCTGTGGAAACAAGGATCGCGCGTGCGGGCCGCTTGCGCGATCGTCGCGCGCGCGATCGTGGCGCGAGATGAAGCAGAGGCTTCATCTTCTCCGCAGAACTGCCCTGTTTCAGTAAAACAGGGTCTAAATTGACCCATTTCCATTCTGTGAGTTACTAGGCATTATAGTATATGTTTCTCTTCGGTTTTTCACAAGGATTAAGAATCCAATATCAATTTAACATGAATCAATCTACAACTCTTGATTTTATGAAAAACTAAAACATGTCAAAACTAATTTTCTTATACATTTTCTCATATGGATGAATTGGGCTCTAAAACTTTAACAGCACTTTCTAGGGACCACAATCTTCCTAAATCATCTCTAAAAACTTGTTTTGATTGAGTTTGGAAAATCTCCATTTTTCAAGCTATGAACTTCAACGTACAAACATCAATGGTGATTCTTCAAATTAACTACCCAAATCAGTAAATAAGGAATGAATTACATTTTGAGTGAGTTAGTAATACTCACAGATTGACAAAGATGAAGAGATGAGAATATGTTGAGAAAGAATTAGCAATATTAGAAATCAACTCTAAGCTTTGGCTATGGAGTCTTGAAGCTTCCTCTCTCTATAATTTTGCTGAAGAAAACTCTCAAACTCTCTGTGTTCTCTCTATTCTCTCAGGTTTCCAGAATGTGTAATGAGAGAGGTGTGTGTGTGCATATATATATAGAACAAATTGGTGGGCTTGGAGGCCAAGTTAAGCCTTCTACACTCTACAAATTCTTGATTTGTTCTCTAATTCAATTAGAACTAATAATTCAGAGTATACATACGTATATACACTGATGTATATAACTACACAGTTAATCCAAGAGCCACATAGGTGTGTAGGGGTCAAAGCAATGTTGTTTGGCAAAATAAGCTTATGGCATAACAATTACACATATAATGAGGCATCATCCAAACAAGGTACAAGGGAATCATGACTTGCCTTAAATGGAAAGTAGAGTATAGTCACATCTCACTTTACGTCTAAATCACAAACTGTGTAAGTTTAACGCAGCACGGACAGTTTTGAACATAAACTGGTATTTTCGGGGAGCGGTGGTCACCACAAAAATACAGGGGTTTCATTTTAGTGTAAGAAATGATTTCCTGTTTTCATAAAAATACTGATTGAGTCAAAAGGAAATATTTCCACCATTTTGAAATACAGATTTTGAAATCCAACACAGGTATTGCTAAATTTTATAAAATTACAGTTTGGCCCCAATAAAATTTAAATGTGAATTAGATAAGAAATTAATATTCCAAACATGTGACTGAAATTAAAATAAAAGCAGACAATGCTAACTGAATTTAAATATGCCAATGCATATACAAATAAATTAAATATGGACATGAATTTTAAATTAAGTGGAAATGCAGGTTGTTACACCCTTCCTCCCTTAAACAGGATTTCGTCCCCGAAATCAAGACTAACTAGTCCTGAAACAACTCCGGGTACTTCTTCCTCATATCAGCTTCAACTTCCCACGAGGCTTCGCTCTCGTCATGGTGATTCCACTGAACCTTCACCAACGGAATATCCTTATTCCTCAACTTCTTGATACTCTGATACAAAATCTTCACATGTCTCTCCTTGTAAGAAACGTTATGATTCGTCTCAATATCGTCATAACTAACCCCATGTGAGGGATCTCGTATGTACTTCCTCAACATACTCACATGAAACACGTTGTGAACTCCAGACATCTTCGGTGGTAGCGCCAGTCGATAAGCTACTTTCCCGACACGTTCCAAAATCTCGAACGGTCCGATGAAACGTGGAGCTAACTTCCCTCTCTTGAGACCAAAACGTACCACTCCTCGGGTTGGGAAAACCTTAAGAAGTACGTGATCTCCAACACTGAACTCTAAATCTTTCCGGCGTCGATCGGCATAACTCTTATACCTGCTTTGAGCGGTCCTCATTCTTTCCTTGACCAAAGAAATTTTCTCGCTGGTTTCTCTAACCAAATCTGGTCCCAACAATTCTGTGTCCCCAACTTCTGCCCAACACAATGGGGAACGACATGGTCGTCCGTACAATGCTTCGAACGGAGCCATCCCGATACTCATGTGATAACTGTTGTTATAGGCAAATTCAACCAACGGCAAGTGCGCTTCCCAAGATTCTTCAAAATCGATCACACAAGCCCTGAGCATATCTTCCATGATCTGATTAACACGCTCAGTTTGTCCATCTGTCTGAGGGTGAAGTCACACAACTTGTTGTATGTACATCCAGCTCATCTTCTCTACCGGTTAAGTCATACTATAAGCGATGAAATGAGCAGACTTCATCAATCGATCCACTATTACCCATATGGCGTCATGATTCTGCTGCGATCGAGGCAATCCTACTACAAAATCCATCGTAATGTCCCACTTCCAACCAGGGATAGGTAGCGATTGCAACAATCCTGACGGTCTCTGACGTTCAACTTTGACTTGCTGACATGTCAAACACTTAGATACAAATTCGGCCACGTCTTTCTTCATACCTTCCCACCAGAAATTTCTCTTCAAACCTTTGTACATTTTAGTTCCTCTCGGGTGAACTGTATACCTTGATTTATGTGCTTCTTCCAGGATATCCTTCCTTGACTCTCCATCACCTGGCACACATAATCTATTTCTACACCGATATCCTCCATCGACTCCCACTTTCCATTCTGTCGGGTCTTTCTCTGACATCTTCACGAACCATGTCTGGAACTCCTTATCTTCTTTCTGGGCTCCAATAATGCGGTCGATAAGAACAGGCTGTAGGATAAGATACCCGAAAAGTTGTCCCTCTCCTTCTTCAGCACTCTGTACGTCGAACTCCGCCAAGATCTCCAACGCTTGCCACTCTCTCACCATTAAGGTGGCGATCGTCTCACGAGTCTATCGACTCAGGGCATCAGCAACCACATTGGCTTTACCCGGGTGGTATTCCAATGTGAAGTCGTAATCTTTGATCAACTCCATCCATCTGCGCTGCCTCATGTTCAACTCTTTCTGTGTGAACAAATATTTCAAACTCTTGTGATCAGAGAATAAATCAAACTTCTCACCGTAGAGATAATGTCTCCAAATCTTGAGTGCAAATACCACTGCCGCCAACTCTAAATCATGAATAGGATAGTTCAACTCATTCGGCTTCAGCTGTCTGGATCCATAGGCAATAACTCTGCCATCTTGCATAAGTACACACCCTAACCCTTGATATGATGCATCACTAAAGATAGTGAACTTTTCATCAGGCTTGGGTATTGCTAGTACTGGTGCGGTAGTGAGTCTCTCTTTCAACTCTAGAAAGGCTCGCTCATGCTTCTCTGTCCACTCGAACTTCAGATTCTTCTTCGTCAACCCAGTCAAAGGTGCCGCTATTTTGGAGAATCCCTCAACAAATCTTCGATAATAGCCTGCGTGTCCAAGAAAACTCCGAACTTCTGTAGGGTTGCTCGGTCTGACCCAGTTTGACACAGCATCGGTCTTGGACGAATCCACTGAAATTCCTTGAGATGACACCTTGTGTCCCAAAAATTTCACTTCTTGTAACCAGAACTCACACTTACTGAACTTGGCATACAACTGGTGGTCCTCGAGCGTCTGCATCGCAATCCGTAGATGTTGTTCGTGTTCTGCTCCTGACTTAGAATAGATCAAAATATCATCTATAAAGACGATGACAAACTGATCCAAACACGTTGTGAACTCCAGACATCTTCGGTGGTAGCGCCAGTCGATAAGCTACTTTCCCGACACGTTCCAAAATCTCGAACGGTCCGATGAAACGTGGAACTAACTTCCCTCTCTTGAGACCAAAACGTACCACTCCTCGGGTTGGGGAAACCTTAAGAAGTACGTGATCTCCAACACTGAACTCTAAATCTTTCCGGCGTCGATCGGCATAACTCTTATACCTGCTTTGAGCGGTCCTCATTCTTTCCTTGACCAAAGAAATTTTCTCGTTGGTTTCTCTAACCAAATCTGGTCCCAACAATTCTGTGTCCCCAACTTCTGCCCAACACAATGGGGAACGACATGGTCGTCCGTACAATGCTTCGAACGGAGCCATCCCGATACTCATTTGATAACTGTTGTTATAGGCAAATTCAACCAACGGTAAGTGCGCTTCCCAAGATTCTTCAAAATCGATCACACAAGCCCTGAGCATATCTTCCATGATCTGATTAACACGCTCATTTTGTCCATCTGTCTGAGGGTGAAAAGCAGTACTCATCTTGAGCGAGGTTCCCATTACTTCTTGCAGACTTTCCCAAAATTCAGAAGTAAAACGTGCGTCGCGGTCTGACACAATTGACACAGGTGCATCGTGAAGTCGCACAACTTGTTGTATGTACATCCAGCTCATCTTCTCTACCGGTTAAGTCATACTATAAGCGATGAAATGAGCAGACTTCGTCAATCGATCCACTATTACCCATATGGCGTCATGATTCTGCTGCGATCGAGGCAATCCTACTACAAAATCCATCGTAATGTGCTCCCACTTCTAACCAGGGATAGGTAGCGGTTGCAACAATCCTGACGGTCTCTGATGTTCAGCTTTGACTTGCTGACATGTCAAACACTTAGATACAAATTCGGCCACGTCTTTCTTCATACCTTCCCACCAGAAATTTCTCTTCAAATCTTTGTACATTTTAGTTCCTCCCGGGTGAACTGTATACCTTGATTTATGTGCTTCTTCCAGGATATCCTTCCTTAACTCTCCATCACCTGGCACACATAATCTATTTCTACACCGATATCCTCCATCGACTCCCACTTTTCATTCTGTCGGGTCTTTCTCTGACATCTTCACGAACCATGTCTGGAACTCCTTATTTTCTTTCTGGGCTCCAATAATGCGGTCGATAAGAACAGGCTGTAGGATAAGACACCCGAAAAGTTGTCCCTCTCCTTCTTCAGCACTCTGTACGTCGAACTCCGCCAAGATCTCCAACGCTCGCCACTCTCTCACCATTAAGGTGGCGATCGTCTCACGAGTCTATCGACTCAGGGCATCAGCAACCACATTGGCTTTACCCGGGTGGTATTCCAATGTGAAGTCGTAATCTTTGATCAACTCCATCCATCTGCGCTGCCTCATGTTCAACTCTTTCTATGTGAACAGATATTTCAAACTCTTGTGATCGGAGAATAAATCAAACTTCTCACCGTAGAGATAATGTCTCCAAATCTTGAGTGCAAATACCACTGCCGCCAACTCCAAATCATGAATAGGATAGTTCAACTCATTCGGCTTCAGTTGTCTGGATCCATAGGCAATAACTCTGCCATCTTGCATAAGTACACACCCTAACCCTTGATATGATGCATCACTAAAGATAGTGAACTTTTCATCAGGCTTGGGTATTGCTAGTACTGGTGCGGTAGTGAGTCTCTCTTTCAACTCTAGAAAGGCTCGCTCATGCTTCTCTGTCCACTCGAACTTCAAATTCTTCTTCGTCAACCCAGTCAAAGGTGCCGCTATTTTGGAGAATCCCTCAACAAATCTCCGATAATAGCCTGCGAGTCCAAGAAAACTCCGAACTTCTGTAGGGTTGCTCGGTCTGACCCAGTTTGACACAGCATCGGTCTTGGGCGAATCCACTGAAATTCCTTGAGATGACACCTTGTGTCCCAAAAATTTCACTTCTTGTAACCAGAACTCACACTTACTGAACTTGGCATACAACTGATGGTCCTTGAGCGTCTACATCGCAATCCGTAGATGTTGCTCGTGGTCACCGTGCCATTTTGTGGAGCCGATATAGGCATTAAGGTCGCACGATTGAAGAGAAGAATCGTGGGTCTTACCCTTTCGCGTGGACTTATTGGTGAGGAGTCGCAGATTGGGAATATGGACGGGCACGTGAGTCTCCGGCGACTAGTATGAAATGTAGAGATGTGAATGCGGACATGTTTATCATTCATGTACATATGTTGTTTTATTCACTAAGCTTTAGCTTAAACAAATCGAAATATGTGTGGTTATTCAAATAACCATTTCAGGTATTAATGCTGGCGAGGAATCGGAGAAGTGAGCACGTGGGTTGGGAGTTCTTTTGGAAGGCAACTTGAATGATAATCTTGTAGTTTTGGGATAATAGGAATGTTGTAATAAGAATTTGGTTGTTTTAACCCATGATTAATTTGGTATGTTAGAATGGATTTAAACCGTTATAACAGTTAGTGAAATGTTGTAATCTTGCTTTAGAAATGTTTTAATACAGCTAAGATTACTTTAGTTTGAGTTTGGATGGAGTGGTTGATCATTGGTGAAAGTTAGAAAGCTTTTCAACTTGAAATTCTGCAGTTTTGGCTGCTGTCAGAGGAGCAGTCAACGGGGCAGTCGACGGGGTAGTGCAGTTAACTATTTTTTCCTAATTATAGTAAAAGCAGTCGACAGGGCAGTCGACGGGACAGTCGACGGGGCAGTCGACGGGACAGTGCAGTCCAGCTATTTTCCTTATTTTGGTAAAAGCAGTCGACTAGGCCCTGCCTCAGTCGACTGGACCTCTGAAGGTTGATGTATACTTTTTGTTCCTGCTTACTTCAGTCGACTGAGGGTCCCGACCCAGTCGACTGAACCTCTGCTTTTGAAAATGTGTTTTGTTTTTCGCTGCGTGTGTTCTTCAAATTAAACTTTTGGGAACGTTAATGAATTGGTTTAGCCTCGATGGCGTGCCACGGGCTTCGGTTCCGTTATCGTGGGACCGGGCTGTGACAATTGGTTGCCACGAGCTTGCCGGTGACATACGACGACCTTTCGTCCGTCAAATTTTCTCCAGATTTCATATTTGAACTCGTGGAGGTAAGATCTTCGTTTTGATACTACTTAGGCCGTGTTTGGCCAAGTTTTGTAAAAATCTTAATTTTAGACTTTTGGGAAAAACATGTATAAACTTGTAGGAATTTTCTCAAATTTGAAATCCGACGATTAATTAGCCTTCTAGTCGATCCTTCAAAGTTTGGGGGAAATCGCACGAGGTATGAAGTTCGAACTTGTGAAATATAGAGAAATACATGTTTTATATTTCGACGACGAAATTGAGATCCAGGCAAAATCCATGTGTTAATTGTAGGCCCGTTACTTATACACGCGCTAAATTGTGAAAAGCATGACTAAATTTACGCGAGCACGTTGAGTTGTCTATGTGGGTCAAAGGGGAGTCTTATACAAATTCATGCCGGAGTAAGCTTCTCGATGTTTGAGAATTTGAGTAGCGACGGCTGCTGTGCATGGTTGTAGGCTTGGACTTGCCATGGCACTTATGGGATGTAATGGTTGTGGGCTTGGACTAGCCATTGACATCGCGGTTTACGGCTTGGACTTGCCGCTACCGGATGAATGCGTATTTTTCTCCCTAGAGACTATTGATATGACTTATGAGATTAAAACATATTTTGTCATATATTGTATATGTTAGACTTGTACGCTCAGCATATAGCTGAACAGTGGAGATGTACTCCATTGCAGGTAAAAAGAAAGACAAGAAGCAGCGTGATGAATGAGGACGTTAAAGAACGCCGGGGGAATCACTTGTATATGTTTTTATTTTAATCCTAAAACTTGTATAAGGATTTGAGTTTTCGTAATATGTTGTAATTTAATTTGAACTTAGATTTGGTACTTGTAATCCCTAGTAAACACTCTTGTATTCATGTTTTTAAGTGATGGAATAGAGTGGTTATATGTTGGTTTGGAATTAGAAGAACCTTGAGTGGAAAAGCTGCAGATTTTGGGAGTTGCTGATAGATATCAGTCGACTAGTTTTTGATCCAGTCGACTGGACCGCTGTGTTGGATTGGTTACTGCTTTGTTTCGTTTGAGGTTCAGTCGACTGGGTTGAAAAAACAGTCGACTGGATGGAGCCCCAGGCCATGACATTCTGATGGAGTAGGGTACCAGTCGACTGGACTTCTTTAGTCGACTGAAAATTTTAGTCATCAGTTGACTGGGTCCCCGACACAGTCGATTGGATGGGCTGTTATATTTGGAAACCTTTTCTGTTTGAGATCACCAGTCTACCGGACCCTCGATCAGTCGACTGGTCCTCTGTTTTCAAAACTGTTTTCTTTTGAAAGGATTCAATTGGCCAAAAACTTTTTATAACTCTGAATTTAATGAATCTTAATAATGTTTTCCGCTGCTATTTGACTTTAATGGAACTGGATAAGCCTTGATGGCGTGCCACGTGTCCTATTTCCACGCGTAGTAGGATGGGTCGTGACACTCACCGTGGGGAGCTCCGGCGATCTTTGTATCTAAGAAGGATGGTAGTCTTCGTATGTGTATAGACTACAGGGAGTTGAATAAGGTGACGATCAAGAACAAGTATCCTTTGCCCAGGATTGACGACCTTCTTGACCAATTGAAGGGAGCAGCGGTCTTTTCACAGCTTGATTTGAGGACCGGGTATCACCAAATGGGAGTGGTGGAAGAGAGCATTCCCCGTACAGCTTTCCGTACTAAGTATGGGTTGTATGAATTTCCAGTGATGCCATTTGGTTTGACCAATGCTCCAACATTCTTTATGGATTTGATGAATAAGGTGTTCAGGCCGTATTTGGACCGTTTTGTCATTGTCTTCATAGATGACATCTTGGTTTATTCTCGGACTTAGGAGGAGCATAGAGAGCATTTGAAAGTGGTGTTGCAGATACTTCAGGAGCATCAGTTGTATGCCAAGTTCAGTAAGTGTCATTTTTGGGAGACCGCAGTGAGATTTCTAGGTCATGTTATTTCAGCTGAGGGAATATCAGTAGATCCTGAAACAGTCGCAGCAGTGCAAGACTGGGCACAACCTTCTAATCCGACAGAGGTGAGGAGTTTCTTGGGATTAGCAGGTTATTACAGGATGTTCATTGAGAAGTTTTCTCTCATAGCAGCTCCAATGACGAAGTTGACTCGTAAAAATGTGAAGTTTGTGTGGACAGATGAGTGTGAGTAAGCATTTCAGGAGTTGAAGCAGCGGTTGACCACCGCGCCAGTGTTGACTATCCCGACGGAAGGAGGGAAGCTTGTAGTGTTCACAGATGCTAGTGGGACTGGTTTGGGTTGTGTCTTGATGCAAGAAGGGAAGGTTGTTTCGTATGCTTCTAGACAGTTGAGGCCACATGAGAGGAGGAATCCCACTCATGACTTAGAGTTGGCAGCTGTTGTGTTTGCACTGAAAGTGTGGAGGCATTATTTGTTTGGAGAGAGATTTGAGTTGTATACAGATCATAAGAGTCTCAAGTACTTGTTTTCACAGAAGGAATTGAATATGAGACAACAGAGATGGGTTGAGTTCATCAGTAGCTACGACTTTGAGATTCTTTACCATCCGGGTAAGGGAAATGTAGTGGCCGATGCACTGAGTCGGAAATACAGTGTGATAGCTTCTTTGATGGTTAGGGAGTGGAAGTCCCTTGAAGTATTGGCATCTCACGATATTCAGCCAGGGCATGAAGGTGAGAAAGCATATATTGGGAGTCTGGTTGTCCAACCGACTTTGATAGGAAAGGTTCGACAAATGCAGAGGTTAGATACAATTTGAGTTAACTGTCTCAATGACTTGGTAGTGGATTTGCTTGATGAGTGTCCGACGGATTGGTCCGTGGATACAGAGGGAAGTTTATGTTTTCAAGGAATACTCTGTGTACCGGATAGTGAAGAGTTGAAGAGAGAAATCTTTGATGAGGCACATCGATCTCGATACACTATACATCCTGGCGGGACTAAGATGTATCATGACCTGAAACGAACCTTTTGGTGGGAAGGTATGAAGAGAGATGTTGGAGAATATGTTTCTAAGTGTATAGTGTGTCAGCAGGTTAAGGCGGAACATCAGAGACCGTCTGGCTTGTTGAAACCTTTAGAAATACCTGTGTGGAAATGGGAGTGTATCTCTATGGATTTTGTGGATGGGTTGTCGAGATCCAAGAAGGGAAATGAGTCAATTTGGGTGATTGTGGATAGACTAACTAAGTCGGCGCACTTTATTCCAGTGAGTGTGCATAGGACGGCAGACAAGTTGGCACAGTTGTATATTCGGGAGATAGTACGTTTGCATGGGACTCCGGTCTCGATTGTGTCGGATCGAGATTCGTTGTTTGTGGCAGAGTTTTGGGAGAGTTTTCAGAGGGTGATGGGGACCCGGTTAGACCTTAGTACTGCTTATCACCCTCAGACCGATGGGCAGACTGAGAGGGTTAACCAGATTCTTGAGGGTATGTTGAGGGCTTGTGTTCTCGATCTCGGTGGTAGTTGGGAAGAACACTTGTCATTAGTGGAGTTTGCTTATAATAACAGTTATCATTCTAGCATAGGAATGGCACCTTTCGAAGCGTTGTATGGGAGGCCGTGTAGATCTCCAGTGTGTTGGACAGAAGTGGGTGACGTACCTATTTTGGGTCCAGAGATGGTTCGGGAAACTACTGAGAAGGTGAGTGTTATTAGAGAGAGGATTAAGACTGCTCAAAGTCGGCAAAAGAGTTATGCTGATAGGAAGCGCAAGGGTGTAGAACTCAAAGTGGGAGATTTCGTGTTCTTGAAAGTATCTCCGATGAAGGGTGTGATGCGATTTGGTAAGAAAGGGAAGCTTGCTCCGAGGTTTGTAGGACCTTATGAGATTGTCGGAAAGGTTGGAAAGTTGGCCTATAGAGTATTGTTTCCACCGGCATTGGCGACAATCCATAACGTGTTCCATGTATCCATGTCGAGGAAGTGTGTGAAAGATCCTGAACAGATTGTTCGCCCGACAGAGCTTGAGATTAATGATGACCTCACATATGTTGTTCGACCTATCACTATCGTTGATCGAGATGTGAAGTATTTGTGGAGGAAAATAGTGAACCTGGTGAAGGTGCAATGGAGTGAGAGAATTAACGATGTTACGTGGGAACTTGAGGAGAAGATTCGAAAATCGCATCCCGAGCTATTCGAATAGTGTTCGCACGTGTTGCAAATCTCGGGACGAGATTTTCTTTGAGGTGTGTATAATGTAACAACCTTATTTATTTAAAAAAAAAAAAAGATAATTTTTATTTATTTAATTCCCTTTTATTTATTTTATTGTTTAATATTTAATGTGGTTGGTATGTGAAAATTTGGTGTGAGTATCTTACACCCTAAAAAAAAAAAAACTTTATTAACAACTTTTGAGTTACCAATATAGTGCACGTGTGTGTGTGTGTGTGTGTTTGATGTGTTTCGTGTGTGTGAGTAGTGTGTTATTATAATATATGTATATGTGGTTGTGTCATATATGTATATAATATAATTTTAGGTTAGATAGAAAGATAACCTAAAAAAAAAAGGGGGAACCCCCTCCTTTTCACAGCCGTCGGATAGAGAGAGAGAGGGAGAAGAGAAGAAGAAGGAGAAGAAGAAAAGGGGGAGAAGAAGGAGAACGGTCTCGGGTCTGTGGTCTCGTGTGAAATCGCGGAACGTCGTTATTGTCAATTTCTTTGATCGAACGAGGTGAGTTAAACTTCGTGTATTCATATATATATATACACGTATGTATATGTTTATACGGGAGTAATTAAATTAGTAGATGTTTAATTTAATTGTTAGGGTTAAATCTTTGTAATGGATACAAGCTATCGTTGAAGTAATTTAGATAGTTTCTTCTTCATGTGACTTTGCAATCATGACATTAGGGTATTCGACAGGGTTAGGTGAATCGCTAGTTTGATAAAAACCATATGTGAAATATTCATGTTTGTTAGGAAATATATGTGAAATTCGTTTTATTTGTAATTCACACAGTTGCAGAAACTTTAGAAAATTATTAGAAAATCGTGACTTTGAATTTGAACATTCTGTCAGTGAATTTTATGTAAAACTTGATTCTGCACGTTTTTCGTCTAATGGTGTTTTCCCTGATTCTGCACCGTTTGGGCATAAATTAAAGATTTCAATGGCAGTTTTTTTTAGTATATTAAAATGGACGAAATTGGAGAAATATGATTCGTTGTTTTTTTTATATTCGTTCGTATGACTTAACGAAGATTACTTGGAGATACATGAATTCTCTTATAATGTTGAGCTATAAAAAAAAAAAGAGGTGATAGTCATTAACGTTGAGTCCGATTAAATTGTATAATTCCAAAAATGCAAAATAGTTTCAAGTTCCTTAGTGTTCACCGCTCCCAGTTGTGATATTGTTTTTGGTAGCTCGACTTGCTGAGTGTACCTTTTTGCCAGTGGCTTCATGATCAAGCTGGCCTAAGCCTTATGCCCAGCTTATTTGTTAGACGTCTAGGCATATTGACTAGCCTTCTATGTGTATACCTGGTTTGGTTGATACCCCAACCAAACTGGCACCAGAGTGGATGTTGGTAGTATGTCCAGGCACACATGGGATATATGTGTGGGTGTACCATGGAGGGTAGCCAAGTGGTGAACCTAGAAAATTGAATAATGAATCGTACATAAAAGTAAGCGAATTATTGTTAATAAAATTTCCTATGGGTTAAAGGATATAAAAATGTTGATTTCCTCGTCTGTTGTTCTTTTTTTATACATTGTATTGGGACGTGTAGTGAGTAAATTGTGATAATGATCCTTCCTGTATCTTAGTACAAGTAGTTCTGCATATTCTTGTAGTATTTTGCTGTTATTAATCTTGTGGTTGCAGGATGGTGGGTCCACTAACAATTTGCAGGTATTGGCTCACCATGGGACGTTAGGTAAGTATTACTTTATTTAAATTTGGGCGAGAACTGCATGGCCACCACATAAAGGGAAACTACCGCTCGTCCCAATATGTGAAGTGGAACTACTCTCTTGCCTGAGTTAATATTTTGTGTGGTAGTTAAAGGGTCAAAGGGTGATCCTGAAGTTGTGTGTGTGTGGTTTAACTCATACCAGTCATGTGACTGACCCGTGAGTTTTTTTTTTCTCGCGGGTGCGTTCTTGTTGGAGCGTAACCGATCAAAATTTGCAGGGCTAGTAGGGAGGTCATGGTACCTGACAGCAGGAGGCATGTCGAGTCTTGTGCTGTTTTCCTTATTCGTTTTGTTTATATTCATTCTCGAGAGTTCAGTATGAATTTCTGGCATTGTGGGCCATTTTAACAATTTAAGATTTTATTTAGTGAAGTGTTCTTTTTAGATTTTTATTATGTTTTGGAGTTGGATTTAAGGTTTGACTTTTAGTTGGATGTTGACCGTTGCTTTAGCACATGTGAGTAATGATTTATTTCGGTACAGACTGTGTGATGTTTTTTTTTATATTACAAGCACCTCTGATGATTGGACGGCTAGATATTGGTTGAGAGTTCTCCCTTGATTAATACTTGGTTGTCTGAAAATTGGGGTGTGACAATAAGTGTACTTGAATCGAAGGCATAATGGTAATTGTGTCGGGTGGGTTCCGAAACCTCAACATGATGATCTGGACATCATTGGGAGTCTAACGCCACTAACTAGACTCAAATCGGAGTCCGTCGCATAAAAAGCTGAGTATTCTGTATCAGTGTGGGCCTTAAAGGTAAGATGTATTTTTGACGTGTCGAAAGGTCACCAAAATTTAGCGGGATGTTCTAGACTTTATTCTAAGAATCTGGGAACTGACCGCGTATTTTTCTGAGCTACGGTTTATTTATTATGAATTATTGAAGTTTTAGTCGTTTAATAATAACTTAGGAACACCCTAATTATAAGATATAATTTAGGAAGACATTTGACTCTTATAATTATTTTTATTAAATACTAGGCCTTAAAATAGGCTAGTGGTATTTTTCTCATAATTTTTCGGAATTCGTTTGGTATTTAAATATAACCAAACGGATACTTAAATAACGATTAGTAATTATCAGAAATACTAAAGTATGGGTTTTATAATTAATAACTTATAAAATAGAGGCATTAGGCCTTGGAAAAAGTTAATAAAATTTTCCCATAATTAAAATTGGTCATTAGGTATTTATTACCTAATTATTTTTATTAAAACTAATTCTTATTATTTATTTAAATTAAATAAATAATAAGTATACTATATAAGAAATTATCCATAATTTCATAATATAGGAATATTATTTTATTTAAAATAATTTTTCAGAATATATAAAAATTTATTATAGTATTTAAAACTATTTTTAAAGAATTTAGAACTATTTAAAATCCTTTAGAAGCCTTTTATAATTTATGTATAACTATTTATTAATATACAATAAATAATAAAAGATACATATAAATACTAATCCGATTAAGCAGAACATTTGAAACCTTAATTATTGTTAAAATAGATCATTAAGGTACTAAGCGGGATTAACAGAATAGATTATAAATATAAAATAACTAATTAACATTTAATAGATTAAATTAAAATAAATAAACAATAAGGCAAAAACCCGTGGGTTAAACCCGATCCAACCCGAACTAGCGGGTCATCCGCTAACACTCACAGCATGATCCAACTAAAAAACTCCAAACCGGTTCGTTTTAGTTTATTATAACCCAAACCGCTAACCACTTATACACACATATTAACCCGAACCTACCCGAGACCTGACCCGATCCACGGGTAAACGATATAACCTGTTGACCCACGGGTCGTTTCTTCTCCGACGAGCCTACGTCGCCGCCGGCGACACCTCGGAAATCTTTCCAAGCTCATATCTCCTTCATTCCTCCATAGAAATTGTCCATTCCAACGCCAAAATGACCGGAATGGTCTCATCTACAACATACTAGGGGCTGGGAACTAGGTTCATTCGTCTAGGGGTCCTACCAATGGATTATTCTTTTGGCCAAGATTTTGAATAATGGCCTGCATGGCCTACCAAACGAGTACCAAATCAAAAGCTGCTCCATGGGGGGTATGTGGGGGTCCTTAGGGTCTGTTTGGTATAATTTTTAGAAGTGTTGGTGATAGTTTGAAAATCAAGCTCATGCTTGAGCTTTAATGGTGCCGGGTATGGCCAGAGCTTAAGGCTCTGTTTGGTTCTGCATGTGAGGGGTCTGTGTGTGAGTGTGAGGGGGTGTGAGTGTACAGAAATGTACCAGAAAGGGTGGGCTTTACCTCAGTGGCCTCGGGTCCTCTTCTTCTCCTTCAAATTTCCGGCGAGCTCTCCTCTCTCTCTTCCCCTTTCTTCTTCTTCTTCTTCAGCGTGTGTGTGGTGGTAAGGGGTAGAGAGTGAGGGCAGTGAAGGAGTGTGTGTGTGGTTAAATCACTTGCTCTCTCTCTTTCTAACTCTCGGTTTTCTCTCTCAACTCTCAAACTTTCATATATTTAAACACAGCACTACATACATATACATATACGTATGTGTACAAGCAGATTTTACAAATCTTGTTTGATGGAAATGGAGATGGATTGAGAGGAGTGATTGAGAGGGTGATGGGGGTGTGAGCCCGACGGTGGTGCTGGGTTATATCCGGCGGGTAGAGGTTAGGTGTGTTGGGTAATGTAGTTAACCAAGGGTTTAAGCTAGTTTAGGGAAAATATTCCTTTTGTACAAAGTTTCCATAAATTTAGGAATAGTCGTCGCCAAAATGCACGTGCAATACAGTCTAAAATAAACGTAGATTCTACGGGTTCGAGTGCAAAGTCAGTCCGGATTGAAACTTACACTCTAAGTTAACATTTTAAATTAAATACGCACGCGTATATATATGAACAGGTTTTTAAATTAAGAATTCAAATGCTGGAATTGTGAACCAAAATACGGGGACTCATTTTATTATTACAGAAATTTTACTGGTATTACAATATACCACTTCAATTTTTGTTTTGATAAGAGTTAACATGGTTTGGTCTTGGGTTTTGTAACCCAATTACTCTTTGTCCAAAATTCCAGAACAGTAAGTCAGTTTTAAATTGGTTAGATTTGAGCCTTACACAAGCATTCAAATATTTTTTTCTATGAAGTTGAATCTCCTAAAAAGATTGAAATAATTCGATCAGATTTGTTTAATAGTTTTAGAAAATCACACAAAATCTCTAGACAGAGAGTTGATAAATCCTGAGTAATGTCTGGTTATGGTCCAATTCCCAGAGATTGGACTATTTTTTATCATTGATTTTCTTTTTGGGTTAGCAACTAGATATGTAGAGACGTTGCATACTCAAAAATCATTGAAAGTAAGCTATGGGAACTATGATTTTTTTTTTTTTAATCTCAGGTTTCTTCTCTGTAAATTCTGAAAACCTGAGGCAAATTTGGTAAATCTTGCTAGTTTTGATCCAAGTGGTTTTCTAATGCCTTAAGGCTTGAAATATGTTTTGATTATGATTAATTGAACTCAAATCCAGAGGCTAAATGATCCAAATCAATGAGTGATTCATAAATTATTCTTGTTTATGTTCATGCATTTATTATCATCAAATGTGTATTGATTCTTGTAATTGAGGACATTTATTTGCATTGTGATAAGCTTTAATTGATTGAGTTTAGTCATGGATTCTTTTAATCATATTGAGATTGTATCATCTTTATATGGACATTACATTGGCTTCTAGTTGAGGCTTGTATATTTTATAGAGGTGTTGTGATTTCAACAAATTGGAAGGAATTTATGATTTTGTCAACTTTCTCCATGTTCGTTGGATTTTAAGCTAAAAGTTTGGTATAATATTTAGGATTTAATATTATATTTTGTTCAAGGCATGTGGAGTAATCTTTGTTTTGTAGCGCTATTGAGGTATGATTTCTCGACTTTTCACTCATTTATTTTATTTCTTGATTTTATTGATTTCGACTCCATGCGCGACACCTTAGATTAGGGCTTGCCTTATGTGTATATATATATATGTTAGAGACTCTTTTTCTAGGTTTTCTATTTTTCGTATGCATTGCGCGTTTCTATATCGCAACTGAATCTCGGGTAAGTTTTCTTGTTCCCTATTACATATCATTCACCTGCTAGATGAACCTACTTTTTTTGTTATGTCTTTTATCGTTTGCAATTTTACACCTTTTTAACATGCGTTTGAAGTGTATATCTATATCTATGTATTAGTCAAGGGTATGCTTAGATTAATAATTTGATTTAAAAGGATGTTGAGTAGAGGCCTATCATGAGATAAGATGAGAGGGGGTGTTTTAGTCTGCCGGGCTCCTTCTGCTTTCATTCCATAATCTCCGCACCTAAAAATCTCTGGTTTCCAAAAGATCAGTTTGATTTTAAAATGTTTTCTTAAGTTTCCTTTAAAAATTAAGTGACAACTCGTATTTGAATTTGAAAAAGTTAAAACGTGGCTAGTCTGCGATATCCACACATGTTAAGACTTAGGTGCACACCATATGAGCCTGAAAAAAAAAAAAAAAAAAAAAAAAAAGAACATACTTACCACTATTTGGGAGAGGGGGATAACTGATTCTCAAGGTTTAATTTAACAATTTAATCAAAGAAAAAAGAGAAACTCACTCTAAAGGTTTAAAGGAAACCCAGAAAAAAAAAAAAGAAAAAAAAAGAAAATCAAAGCGAGATTTTGAAGAAAACAAAAATAGCGTCTAAAAGAAATGCAATTTGGAATAATGAAGTAAATGAAGAATGTAGAATAAAGAGAGATGGAAAAGAAATGTCCCTTGTAACCACTTGATGAATACCCAAATACTTCAAAGTTGCTAAATCGTATGTTTTGTCAACTTTTTCTTCCCACCTTGAAAGCACCGGATGAGCTAGAAACTATAAGCTTGGAAGTGACATAACCAAATAGCTTTTCACGGTTGTAGCCATATGACAACAAAACCGTTCATAGGAAGTACTTAATGCACTTGAAGTCCTAAGTATATGAATTAACACACGAAAGTAAGTGTATTGAGGGACATATTCAGATAAATATGTTTGTGAGAATATATATATATATATATATATATAACTAACTATATATTCCCTCCGTCCCCTTTTTTGAGTCTTATATTCTATTTTAGGATGTTCCAAAATTAGTGTTCACTTTCCTAAATTGGTAAACAATTTTTATATACTTTCCAAAACTACTCTTCCTTGAAATCTACACCAAGACAAAACTAAAAAAAATATTGTAATGATTAGGGGCAATTGTGAAAAGTATATTTTAATTCTTTTTGTCCCCTTAATTAGTTGAGTTCTCAGAGATATATAGACTAAAAAAAAAAGACGGAGAGAGTACTAAATTAAACAAATCAAGCCATGCCTCCAATCAATTGTGACGATATACATGCCATGGTGAAGTACTGAAGTAGAAAAGGTGAAACCATATAAAACAAAAGATGCAAAATCTCTTAGTAGTTTGCTCTACATTTATTTCTTGTTTTCAAGAAACATTCAATCAGCACAAACAACATAAGTGGCAGATTCAAGAGACAAATACTGGCCCTAAAAAAAATAGAGAGTGCAAGTTGAAACAACATAATTGCATATTCATGATATATATATACACTTTTTTTCTTTCTTTCTATCCATTTTTTTTTTAGAAATATAAGGTTTGGTCCCTATTTTGGACCATTAATAGGAATTGATCATAGTCATATTGTATGTATAGTAATTAGTCCCTGATTTTGAAAGGTAATCAATATTTAGTCCCTTTTTTCAATTTGATAGAGATTTTATGGACCAATATGCCCTTCGTTACATACATACATATATATATATATATATGTGAGAAAATAAATTTATCACTTTTTACACGCTTCTCACTTTTTTGTGAGAAATTCTCACTTTTTACACAGTCCGTTTATTACTATATATATAGTAATAAAGATATATGTAGTAATAAAGACTTAAATTTAGGGGTTTCAAATTTAAACTCCAAACAACTATCTATATATAAATATATATAGAGAGAGAGATAGAAACTCCATAGATTTTATATATCTCTCTTTCCAATTCTCTCTCTCTCTCACTCTCTCTCTCTAAAATAAAATCACACAAAAGGATTATACTTATCATCATCATCATCGTTGAGATGAAGTTTGGGATTTTCGATGCATATTGAAGCAGGCATACCCGATTGGAGGGATAAATTTCTCTGTTACAAACCATTAAAGAAGCTCCACAATCACTTTCTGGTGGTCACTACCAATCATCCTTACCTTTTGATTGATGCCGATGCCGTCATTGGAGTGACGATTTAGAGAGTTACATGCTATCTTTGGAGGCTCTACAGGATTGGTAACAATTTGTGTTGTGAATGAGAACAAGAAACTTGAGGGCCAGAGTTCTCGACACAGATTGATGCAAGAAAGAGAATCACAGATCAGAAATTCGAGAGAAGTCCAGTCTGGAGTTCTGGTATAGAGAGATAAGTGAGAATTTCTATTCGAAAAGTGAGAATTTCTCATCTAAAAGTGAGAAATTTGTATTAAAATGTAAGAAATTTATTTTTATTTTTTGAGAAATTACTTGTCATATAAATTTAAAAGGTGTGAATTTATTTTTTATTTTTTTGGAATTCTTCTCGAAAATTGTTAATTGTTGATAAATTTCTCATCAAATCCTCTCTATGTGTATGCTTATTTTTTTTTTAAAAAAAGTGGGTTGTTCTACCTGATGTTGTCAGAATCAAGATATAAAAAGTATGCTTTTATTTATGCTTTACTTTTCTAAAGATTTGTAGTGTGAAAGTAAAGGTCGAACCCACAGGGATTGGTTAACTACAGCGACTTAATTTTAAAACCTAAATTTAGCTAATTTAAGAAAACGGATTTTAATTTGATTTTGATTAAACTAAGAACATAAAAATAAATCTAAACTATGAAAGCAATTAAAATAGTTGTTTTTAAATAATGTTTAAGGGAACCTAGGATTGCAAATCCACCACTAGCTTCATAATAGGAATATTTATGAATTACTTTAGCGTACTAAGTTGGATGATAATGGGGAATTGTAGCTACAAGCCCAATTCCTCCGACAAGAAGATATTCATGGTTCAAGCACCAACATAATCCATCTTCGGTTAGCACGAATTATCCCACACTAAACTAGGGTTGTGATCTAATCCGTCTAATCTAGGCATGGACTATTCGGATACTTGATAGCACAAATCAATAAAGCACCATCACATGTAAACAATCTAAACAAGCACAGCAAGAATAGATCGTTGAGCACATCACAGTCAAAATAGATCTAAGACAAGAATAAATTCTGAAAGTAATGATTTAATCACTAAAAGCACGATTTATTTATAAAAATCCTCTAAACACGTGACTGTCATCCATACATAATAAAACTAAAATAAAAACATAAATAAAACCCTATTACTCGTCTAGGGCTTCATGGAAGTGATGGATGGCAAGAGGTTGATGGAGGAGGCCATGGAAATCCTTGGTCTTCTTATTCTTCTCCTTGCTTCCCTCCCTTCAATGGCTGGAAGTATGGCTGTAGAATGTGTATGTATGGGTGTGTAATAATGTGTAACCCTTTAATTCTAATCAAATATACAACAAGTTTTGGAAGCCTTTCCAACCCGAAACGGACTGAAACTGATGTAATTTACAGTCTAAACGTCGTTTAGCAGTTTCGTTTGCACAGGAGTCTTCAGTATACTGAAATACGCAACTTTGGTTTTTACACATATCGCGCGAGCGCGACATTTTGGCCTTCGCGCGCGCGGATCGCGCTAGCGATTTCTGGGTTCTCGCGCGAGCGGATCGCGCGAGCGATTCTCGGATTTTCGAGGGCGCGGGTCGCGCGCGCAAACTGGCTTTTTCAGCTTCTTTCTTTGTGATTTTTCACCCTGTTTAGCCTGGTTTAGGTGATTTTTTCCAAAACCTGTCAGAAAATAGAAAACGAAATAAAAATATGCAAAAATAGGATAAAAAGGAACTAACAAATGTGAATTAAGGCATATAATTAGGATTAGTTCTCTCCCGATCACACCCCGAAACCTACATTTTGCTAGTCCTCGAGCAAAACAAAAACAAAAACTACTAATAAACTACTACTCCATTTTCGCATAGATCACGATTGCATTTAGCATATGCAACAAGCCTTTTAAACCTCTAGGTGTCCCTAGTCGGACGAGTAAAGTCTCGTGAGGGTTCTCGTCAACAAGTTACCCACAACCATCTTTATTAACTTATAAATTTAAAAAGTTTTATTCAAATGAAAAATAAAATAATCAATACTCCTTATTATAAAACAATGATTCGAAATAGAATAACGAACAAGAAGAAACGTAATCAAACGTCCACCTACATCATGAGAAACAGTCAAGTGCATGCAATGTACGAATCAATAGAGTTCCTCATAAGATTGCACGTGTGTGATGTGGTAGTCAAATAAACACGCGCATGTCATGAACATGGAATATAACTCGGATGCCCATTTAACTATGCTTCGACTACGAATCTCACAATGTTAATTACACTCTCAAATGAAACACTCAGAAACAGGTGTAATTTTTTCTAAAATATGTGAGTTAAGGAAATATATTTTCAAAACGATAAATGCTCACATATGACTCGAAAAAGACGCATGACACGAAAGAACAGTAGTCTCATGGGTAAGATGCCAATAATCAAGAAAAATTAGTCATTACCATGTTTTAATCCCCCTCCCATCGTTTACATATCCAAACCATGTTTCATAGGATCAAATAGGACTTTTCAAAGGTTGTAATGTGGCTCAGGCAATGAAAAATGATAGAACGGATTAATTGGGTAGGTTTAGAATGGCATTATAAGGCATGTTCGGTTTCTTTCATTCATCTCTTCTACCAACTTTCATCATTTCATTTTCTTCATTCCTTTCCATTCATTTTTCTTCTTTTTTTTTTTTCATTTTTTTTTTCAACCTTCCTCTTCTCTATTTTTTTTCAATCTTTTCTTTTCCTTTTCTTTGCTCTTGAAACAAATATTCATTGAATACCAAGGCAACCACCCCAAACATCATCTTATCTTTTTTTTTCTCAATCAACACATCGCCTTAACACCACTAAAAGTTGATCAATCTTTCAGGGGTGAACTCCAAGTTGGCCAAATTGGAGCAAAAACAGGAAAATGGTAATTAAAGAAAAATGGCATTTTAATGGCTCAAGGGGCGAACTAAGGACATTTTATCATTTATCGGTCAGTAGTAAACAAAGAAGGCCTAAAATCATTTCCTATAGTAATACGGTTCTTCAATGTTTACGACGGAAGATTATTTAGCATGGTAACAAATATTTTAACTTGACTATCAACCAAAACAAGAATACTGAGACTAAACAACAAGTTAATGCGCTATTTCAACTGAAATTTGACAAACACAAGATGTATTTATAACCCTCTAAACAGAAAAGATAGGCTCAAAAGCTCACCGGGCTTAGTCTCCACCATGTGTTATCTAGAAATCCGAATCATATTATAGTTCACAACCAACATGTATTCCAATGACTACGTGCAGTGCATAGGTTTATGTGCAAAACTATGATATAAAACTACGATTCGAACAATACATAACTTAAAACGTTACATCATAACTTCAGCAAATGTTTAATCACATCTTCTCTTGTTTACCATTCTATAACAATCAAAGTTCTCTATCAAAAAGTATCAAATTGATATTGCAAAAACGTCGGTACATCGTCTATTTAAACACAAATCGAAATTTTTTTTTAAAATTTCGCATAAAATAATATGCATGTGTGAGTGCATACCCCCAAACCTAAACCTTTCATTGTCCCCAATGAAACAATAAAATGAAAGAAAGGAGAGTACATAAGGAAGGAACGATAGTACCTCGATCTTGACAAGCATAGAACAGGTGAACACAAAGGAATATGGCTATAAAGTTCAATGTTACCTGTTAATACTAGATAAAAAAAAAAACTAACAGAATATTAAAAGTAAATGAAACCTAAATATAAAATACAAATTTAACAACTAAGCTAAACTAAACTAAACGAATAACCGGAATAAAACGGAAAAGTATAAATGTAATCAGAAAAACAACAACTAACTCGATCTAAAATGGCTTAATAAACAAAAACAGAAACGTAAAAACCACTAGAACATGTGTGGAGGACTGATAGAGAAAACAAAAGAAAATATCAGAAAAATGGGGTATCGCGCGAGCGGCCGTCGCGCGCGCGAATTCCCAGATTATTTTTTTTTTAATCACTATCTCGCGCGAGCGAGCTACCTCGCGCCCGCGATATCAGGCGCGAGGAGAACCTGAGAGCTCATAAAAGTAAAAGAACAAAAATTCCACTAAGTCACATTCTCGCGTCAGCGGGCCGCGCGAGCGACGTCTCGCGCGAGCGGGCCGCGCGCGCGAGAAGGGTATTTTCCATTTTTTGGTTAAAATTATGTATATAATAGTAAAATGAATTAATTCCAAACCCCAAACCTGCCCAGAAAAACTCCAAAACAGACAACAACGACTCCAAAACGACCAAAAACAAAGAAAACAGATGAAATTATGCTTGGGTTGCCTCCCAAGAAGCGCCATCTTTTACGTCTTCAGCTAGACCGTTCTAGCTCAAGATTTATGGAGGCCATAAATCGGACTGTGTACCCCTAAGGATGTCAGGTAGAGCTCGATGGTAGGCAGAAATTACGTCGCTTCGAATTAATTCAATCGACGGTTTGTCAGTATGTTCAAATCGATTTCTTACCTTCTGAGTAGATTCAGCATTAGGGTCCGAGGTATTAGGATTCATCCACTCATCATCCTCTATATTATTCCCCGCACTTATATTTATTACGTTAGTAAGTTCAACATTCCGTTTAACCTCACTACCCTCCACACCTAGATAATCCTCGTCTTTGGGAGGTTGATCAACAGCATTAAAAATATTTAATTTTAATTTTATATTCCCGAACGACACTTTCATCACCCCTGTTCTACAATTGACACGTGCGTTAGCCGTGGCTAAGAATGTACGACCAAGAATAACAGGAGTGTATTTTCTATTATCTAACACCGGTTCGGTGTCAAGGACCATAAAATCAACAGGATAAAAACATTGATCAACTTTTACTAGGACGTCTTCGACGATTCCCCTAGGTACTTTGACAGAACGATCCGCTAATTGAATAGTAGCGGCCGTAGGTTTAAGTTCACCTAAACCTAGTTGTTTGTAGACGTGATAAGGTAAGAGGTTAGCACTAGCTCCTAAGTCAAGGAGAGCCCTATGAATGATAGTGTCACCTATGACACATGAAATCGTAGGCGTACTAGGATCCTTATACTTCGGAGGAGCGTGTTGAAAAATAGAACTTACTTTTTCCGCGAGGAAGACCTTTTTAGGAGTATGACTGCGTATTTTGCGCTTTTGAGTGCAAAGGTCTTTTAAACATTTAGCATACGCGGAAATTTGTTTAATAGCATCGAGGAAAGGAATATTTATTTTAACTTATTTGAACACCTCGAGTATATCTTCAACCTTAGACTTTTTATTTGTAAGATTAGACGGCTCCTCAACATTAGGTGGATATGGCATTCTCGGAATATAGTTCGTTGGGACCGGTTCTTTATCTTTTTTATTTTTATCCACGTCCTCACCCATCTTATTCGAGTTAGTATTCATATCTTTCACATTCTCATTCGGAAGTTCTATTACCTCTTCCTCCCGTGTAGTCAACCTAGTTGAGACGGCGTTTACTTGTTCATTCGACCCCTTAACCTCATATTGTCCCTTAGGGTTTTGAATTGTTTGACTAGGCAACGTCCCCTCGTTTCTACGACTCACTACAGTAGCTAGTTGTCCCATTTGGGATTCAAGCTTCGCAATGGATTATGTGTGAGAGTGCACTATTTGTGCTTGTGCTTGGACTTGAGTTTCAATATTCTTAAGGGAAGCCAACACCTTTTCCTCAAAAATATTACCCCTTGAAGGATTCGAATTAGGAGGCGGTTGTTGGTATTGGTTAGGTTGAAACTGAGGTCGATACGCATTAGGAAAATTAGTTGCCTCATTAGGATTATTATTATTATTTTTCCACGAGAAGTTAGGATGGTTTCTCCATGGCGCATCCGGATTGTTATTAATCGAATTATAATTATTTCGTGGGTATTGTTGAATAGAATTAATGTGTTGCTCCACGAATTCCGAAAATTGACTCGCCGATGGACATGCGAGTATCGAATGTGAAGGATCAGAACATAATGCACAAATTTCACGAGCGGATGAGGTTGTCATTTGATTCATTGTCATAAGTCGGTCAAGTTTTTTAGATAATTCTTGAAATTCAATAGAATGACTCGACTCATACTTCACCTCTCGTTTAGTTGGAGGAAGATATCCTTCCGAACGTACTGACACAGCCTGATGCATCGAGTTCTCGCTTAAGATTTCAAAAATCTTCCACGCCTCGTCGGCGCTTTTGTGTAGGAAAGTTCCCGCACAAACGGCATTGACGATATTCCTAACAGAGGGAATAAGCCCCTCGTAGAAGACCTGAACAAGTTGCCACTTAGGAACCTGATGATGTGGGCAAGAGCGTAATAATTCTTTAAATTTTTCCCATGTGTCATAAAGTGATTCCCCATCTTGCATCACAAAGTTTGTTATAGATTTTCTTATCTGATTCGTACGCATAATAGGAAAAAACTTTTGTAAAAATGCGGTGTGTAAGGCTTCCCATGTTTTAATTGTATTTGGCTCCAAAGATTGAAGCCAATACTTAGCTTTATCTTTTAAAGAGAATGGAAAGAGCCGCAATTTTAATTCATCATCAGTTAAGTTTTGGATTTTCAAAGTAGAACATATATCTTGAAAATCTCCTAAGTGTTTGTATGGATCTTCATTTAAACGGCCATGGAAAGATGGAAGTAGCGAGATCGTAGACGACTTTATCTCAAAGTGAGATGCTATCGCCTCCGGTAATTCAATACATGTTTGTGGCGTGTAAGTCGTCGGAATAAAATAATCTTTAAGTGGAGGAGGTGGTGGTATATTAGGATTATTCAAATTATTTCCGTTGTTATTTTGGTTGTTGTCGTTATTATTTCCAATGTCTGCCATTTTAATCGGTTCTATGTTATGAAAGCGTGGTTTCTTTAGTCTTGTAAGGGTACTACGTATTTCAGATTCAAATAAAGACGTTGGTTTTGGTGTCAAATCGTCGTCTACTAAAAACCTTGTTCTAGAAGTTAAGGTTGAAGACTTGTTAAGTCTTAATGTACGTTCAAGTTCAGAGTCAAAATGTTTTAATTCCGGTTTGTTTGAACGTGTACCTAACATAAACTAAAACAAAAGAAAAGAAATTAAAAACAAAGACTAACTAAACAAAATAAACAAATAACAATCACGCAAATAAGATAACAAGCACTCAACTACTATGATGCATGCAAATTATCCTGTAATGCAATGACCGCGTCAAGCCCAGCGCCCCGGGTTTCCTAGCTAATGCAGTGCAATCAACCCTAAACTAATGCAAATAGTGCGTCACAGCGCCCTGACTTACAGCGGTTTAAAGCGAATTCCAAAGGAAGCAATTTATTTAATTTTATTTATATTTTTATTTGCGTAAGCTCCTTTGATGTAATTAGCTGCTCCACTCGGAAACGTTGACTACAAAATAAAAGAACAAGTTAGTAACTAAAAACAAAACGGAAAATAAGAAAAATAAAAACTAACCTAATATTTACGAATTAACTAAACTAAGATTATAAAACTAAAGGTAGTAATGCAATCCCCGGCAACGGCGCCAAAAATTGATGTTGTCAGAATCAAGATATAAAAAGTATGCTTTTATTTATGCTTTACTTTTCTAAAGATTTGTAGTGTGAAAGTAAAGGTCGAACCCACAGGGATTGGTTAACTACAGCGACTTAATTTTAAAACCTAAATCTAGCTAATTTAAGAAAACGGATTTTAATTTGATTTTGATTAAACTAAGAACATAAAAATAAATCTAAACTATGAAAGCAATTTAAATAGTTGTTTTTAAATAATGTTTAAGGGAACCTAGGATTGCAAATCCACCACTAACTTCATAATAGGAATATTTATGAATTACTTTAGCGTACTAAGTTGGATGATAATGGGGAATTGTAGCTACAAGCCCAATTCCTCCGACAAGAAGATATTCATGGTTCAAGCACCAACATAATCCATCTTCGGTTAGCACGAATTATCCCACACTAAACTAGGGTTGTGATCTAATCCGTCTAATCTAGGCATGGACTATTCGGATACTTGATAGCACAAATCAATAAAGCACCATCACATGTAAACAATCTAAACAAGCACAGCAAGAATAGATCGTTGAGCACATCACAGTCAAAATAGATCTAAGACAAGAATAAATTCTGAAAGTAATGATTTAATCACTAAAAGCACGATTTATTTATAAAAATCCTCTAAACACGTGACTGTCATCCATACATAATAAAACTAAAATAAAAACATAAATAAAACCCTATTACTCGTCTAGGGCTTCATGGAAGTGATGGATGGCAAGAGGTTGATGGAGGAGGCCATGGAAATCCTTGGTCTTCTTATTCTTCTCCTTGCTTCCCTCCCTTCAATGGCTGGAAGTATGGCTGTAGAATGTGTATGTATGGGTGTGTAATAATGTGTAACCCTTTAATTCTAATCAAATATACAACAAGTTTTGGAAGCCTTTCCAACCCGAAACGGACTGAAACTGATGTAATTTACAGTCTAAACGTCGTTTAGCAGTTTCGTTTGCACAGGAGTCTTCAGTATACTGAAATACGCAACTTTGGTTTTTACACATATCGCGCGAGCGGGTCGCGCGAGCGCGACATTTTGGCCTTCGCGCGTGCGGATCGCGCGAGCGATTCTCGGATTTTCGCGGGCGCGAGTCGCGCGCGCGAACTGGCTTTTTCAGCTTCTTTCTTTGTGATTTTTCACCCTGTTTAGCCTGGTTTAGGTGATTTTTTCCAAAACCTGTCAGAAAATAGAAAACGAAATAAAAATATGCAAAAACAGGATAAAAAGGAACTAACAAATGTGAATTAAGGCATATAATTAGGATTAGTTCTCTCCCGATCACTACCCTTTTAGTATGAGTGAGAAATTTTTCATTATTATACACATTAAAATATGAAATTCTCACTATTTTCAATACTTAGTTAATATAGTGAGCAATTTCACATTATTTTAGTGCACTCTCATTGATAATTTTCTCAGTTTTTAAGTATGAAGTTCTGAATACATAGTGCGAATTTATCAAGAGTTTGTGGGAAATTTCTTGGTGATGGTGGACTTTATATGGAGATATTTTCTCAGTTTTTAGCTATATATGGTAACTGGTTTATCATATATAAATTAGTTTATATATGTACATGTATGAATTGTGGAGTAAATGATGATAAATCAGTTTTCATATATAGTTATACATATATATACATTTCTATAAAAATGATATAGGGGTATTTTAGTCTTCAAATTAGGCAAGGGATTAATTTCTAGATTCCTTTTAAAACAAGATATATTTCTAATTAGATACATATATTAGGATTATATATTAAATTACCATTTTTTTAATTATTTTTATTATTATTATTTTTTTTTTGTGGCAAGTGATCAGAACATTAAATTTCATAGTGCATGTTTTGTAATGCTATGTTGTAATATATAAATAAGTAAATGCACATGAAAAAAATACTAGTGCCAAGCAATAAGCATGAGGCTTCGCATGATTAGGCCCAGTGTGTGACCCTGGCTTAACTGACATATACATAGACCTGCCGGCCTTGTCACATGCCAACTACATTAAAAATTCAAGTTGGTAAGAAAAAATTGCCAACAGCACCAAACTTTATTATTTTATTAGTGAGAAATTTATTCTGATTTAGTTCATTCAATGCAAACTTGGAGTCACCAGAGAAGGGATGAGTGCATTGATTCTCAAAGCCACATGTGGTTACACAATTTAATTCTCGTATATTATCCCAGACCACAAAAGTAAAGAATCAGAGTTGAATAGGGGTGTTAATTTTGGGCTGGATTAATTTTAAGTTATTGAATTTATAATATTAAAAATAATGTTTCAAGTAGGTTTTTCAATTAAGTATACTATTAAACGTAAGAAGTTGCTCAAAATTAATTAATTAAGCTATCAAACAAATTCAAAGGACGAGTTTAACTTACCCAAATTTATGTCATCATTGATTAATTGATATCATAAAAGGTTGGGTAGTTTCATAATTATGCTGTATTACTATTCCAACCATGAAGTTTTTCACATTTCCTTATATTTTCGTGTTGTAATTGCTCAACATAAACATTATACACATCACGAATAAGAATGGAATGAAAACTTCAAGACGTTATTACCCTCTATCTTTCAAAAAATTTTACTTTAAAAATCTCATTATTAATTACATAACATTAGACGTTCAATATATAAAACAATTTTAAGCACAAATTTTTTTTTTGGGAAGCAATTAAGCACAATTGCTAACAGATAATATGATTGAACATCTTATTAGTTGCTCTCATCTAGGGGAGTATACGAGCTGAGTCGAGCTTGCTCGCGAGCTCAAATGAGCCTAGCTTTCTAGTGTTCGCGAATTTTTTCGCGAGTATTTTAACGAGTTTTTTCGTGCGCCCTTTTAAACTATATAGTTTAACAATAAAATCTTTTATCAAACATATTTACGAGATATGTCATATTTTCTCTAAAATTATATAGTTTTACTAATATATATATATATACAAGTCAATATACAAGCTCTTTATCAAACCTATTAACGAGTTTTTTCATGAGCTTTAATCAATCATGTTCACGAGCTAAAATGAGCAAGCCAAGCATAGCCTTTATCAAACTGTACTTCTAACCTTTATTAACTAACTCAGATCATTTACACCCCTCCTCTCAAGCGTCCTCGAAAATATGTAAAAATGAAGTATCTCAATTTACTGCAGTAATATTAGAGTAGTACAGGCTAAGATTATTTGGAGTAAAATAGAGAGCATGAAACTATATTTGACCCATAACTTAAAAGAGTAATGCCATGCTTCTTAACAAATGCTTTGTCTACTTTTAACGTATGCAATCATATGTGATACCATCAATCACTGTCATAATATCTGGTATAATTATTAAGCATTTGGGTTTGAATTTTCTTTTCAGACACTGAACATTTATTCAACGTAGAGCAAAGCTCAACAACAACCAGGGTCGACCCTGATATTCCAAAAATTGTCTGAGACCTCAAGTGAACTTTCAAAGGTGGATCCTCCATACTAAGTTTCATAGAAATTAAGAAGAAATTAGAAGTAAATAGGCCTAAAAATGATAAATTTCATAGAAATTAGAAGAAAATAAGCCTAAGAATGAGACTTAAAATGACACTCCATGCAATTGCTTTGCCATATAGTCTCAAGACCGACCCTGACAACATCATCACAACCCTTGAAACAAAATAGAGCAAAACTCAAACTTTAAAAGAGAAGAAAATAGAGAGAAGAAAGTAAATTCAACCCATGACTTTAAGAGTAATGCTATGTTTCTCAAATTTAAATTCTAAATTTAATCATTCAAATGCTTTGTCACTTGGTGAGAGTAGTACGTGGAGTCCGGATCTTCGACCGCATGGCTTGTGGGAACTGCCTACGTGGCACTGACAGGATCACACAACATTTTTTTTTTATATTCGAAAAATTTGCAAAAATATATATATATATATATATATATTGTGTGATCCCGTCAACGCCATCCAGGCTCTGCCAAGTGCTGCCCCCAGCCATATGACCGAAAATCCTTGGACTAGTATGCGATAATAACACCCCCCCAATTAATAGCATTTATAACTGTGAATTTAAAGATCTAAGTTTAGAAATCATGACATTATTCTAAGTTTTTAGCTTTAATTAATAAAGTTGTATGCACCAAAGTCTAATCCAGGAAAGCAAAGGCAAGTTGGGGGGCAAGAATTGAAGGTGGATGATTGAATTATTGGGCCCACGAATAATGATCAAAGTCAGAGAATACTATAGAGTTTGTTGTAGACAATCACAACCTCCATTTGGAGTCTGCCCTGCACTGCATTTTCTTCTGAAAAAAATGCCACCTCTCACTGCACTTGAATCGAGGAGTCCCTTTATTGGTGGTGATCAGTCATGAATTGAAGGTAGTGAAAAATTAGTGATCCCAAAACAAACCAACAAAAAAAAAAAAAAACATAGTTCAAAATCAAAAACAAGAAAAGCAAATTCAATCAAAACCCATCAACAACAACAATTACAAACGTACGATCCCAACATGGGCTCCGCCAAACGCATCATTGCGTTTTCGATCTGTAGGAAAAAAGCTCGTTGATTGATTGCCACTTTTTCTCATATTACAAGACCCAGGTTAGGTTCTTTCTCCCTCCTTCTCTCTCTAGATTTTCTATTTCTTGGTATGAAAGTTGTTAAGCTTACCTGCATTCACACTTCCCTGCTAAAACCAGGTTTGACATTGTCAATTTTGTGTTTATTTTTTAGGGCAACTGTGAAAATTGTATCTTAACTCTGCCTTTTTGGGTTTTTGATATTTGGGTTTGCATTAATTCGCATGTTATTTTGTGTTATAGTAAAGTTGTAGATCCATGGTGGTTCTTCAAGTTGTTCTCGTTCATGTCCCAGATCTATAAAGTTCCCCACCCCAAGTTAGTTAAATTTGTTTGTTATGTTTATATTTATATATGTGCTTGAACATGTCTATATGTGGGATTCTGATCTGGGTTCATTGTCTTCAGAACTTTGTTGGTGGTGATTCGGGCAACAGTATGGGGCAGTGGACCAATAGTTTGTCTAAAAAATCCCAAATATTTGGTAAATTAACTGATGTTAGAGCTGGTAGATAAGGCTGTTCATCTTTGAGATTGCTAGCTCATTAAGTTGTCAAAGATTTTGCAAAACTCGTTAAGTTGTCTTAAACAGCAATTTAGTAGACATGGGCTGAGTGAGTTCAACTGATTTTTTGAGAAGGAAAAGAAAAGTGAAGGGAAAACAAGAAGGAAAACAATTTCCCTATTGTTTTCTCTACTGCTTTACTCCGTGGCCATGCTTAGATAATAATAGAAATTAATATATATTGTAGAAACTCAAGAAAAGAGGAAGGGAAATGACTTACAAAATATGAACTTTTCATTATTTTCTTTTCCTTTCTATTTTCCTTGCTGTTTTGCTTGTTAACCAAACAAAGAAAAGTGTTTTCCTCATTATTTTTATTGTCTTTCGCTCATAAATCTGTGAACCCACTTTGCAACATCAATGATAACCGGCTTCGAATTGTCACTGGTGAAAGTTTCCCTTTATTATCTCTCTTTTTCTAATCCCTGTAATTTCATCATAATTTTTTGGGGGTATGCTGTTCTGATTTCAGCACAATGTGGTTACTGCTGAACATTAGAGTTTACATTATAGTTGTAGCCTCAAATTTGTGATACTTATAGTGCTATAGGCCTCTCTTTATTTTTTCCTGGGGCTGTTTTCCAGGCCCTGTTATTATCAGCACAAAGCTTACATGTGAAGTCTTGAAATGTTTCCTACTTTTCAAGACTTCACATGTAAGCTTTTGCCATCCATTAGATTATTTGTTTCGATTGTCCTGTGTGGATGTTTGTTTATTTTCTTTGCTTTTACATAAATTTCTTGAGAAACTTTTGAATCCTTTAAAAAGGTTTGACTTTGAAATTTTTGCTACTAAACTGCTACTTGATAAAAATAGGTTTTGTTCTTTGAAAATTGGAGCAGTGATACCATGTTGAAGAAAATTCTGAGCAAACTCCCTCGGAAATCGTCAAAACCCAGTCCATTAGATTCTACTGAGAGCAACCCCATCAGCAACACTGCCAACTTGGGCCTTGAAGTCCCATTGACTAGTGGATGCAATGTCGTTTCGATTCGATTAAGTGCTGTTAAAAGAATGTCTTCTGCAATTTTTCCTGCAAGCATGGTGGCCGGAACCGAGGTGGTTGATCCACATGTACCCTTCAAAGATGTTCCAAATTCCGAGAAGCAATGCTTACTCACCAGTAAGTTGAATCTATGTTGTTCTGTATATGACTTCAATGACCCAGATAAGAATTCAATGGAGAAAGATCTTAAACGTCAATCATTAGTAGAACTCGTTGATTTTGTTGCTTCTGGATCTGTGAAATTTAACGAATCGGCAATTTCTGCAATGTGTAAAATGTGTGCAATAAACCTGTTTAGAGATTTTCCTCCCAAGTATCGCTCGAATTGTACTCGGGGCGAAACTGAAGATGAAGAACCAATCTTTGATCCTGCTTGGTCACATCTACAACTTGTGTATGACCTTCTCATTGGGTTCGTAGGTTGTAGTTCTCTTGATGTAAAGGTAGCAAAAAAGTATATAGATAATCTATTTATACTAAAATTACTCAAACTCGTTAATTCGGATGACCCAAGAGAAAGAGAATGTATAAAAACAATCCTGCATAGAATTTATGGGAAATTTATGGTACACAGACCTTTTATAAGGAAGGCGGTAAGCAATATCATCTACCAATTTGTTTTTGAAACTGAACGGCATAATGGAATTTCGGAATTGTTGGAAATATTTGGGAGTGTAATCAGTGGGTTTGCTTTGCCATTGAAAGAGGAGCACAAGATGTTTCTGTGGAGGACTCTGATTCCACTGCACAAACCAAAATCAGTGGGTATGTATCACCAGCAACTAATATATTGTATTGTACAGTTCATAGAAAAAGACCCAAAACTTGCCAGTAATGTGATAAAGGGACTTCTGAGATACTGGCCCGTGACAAATAGCCAAAAGCAGTTGATGTTCTTGAGCGAGTTGGAAGAGCTTTTGGAAATGATTAACTTGGCAGATTTCGAAAAGATCTTGGTTCCAGTGTTTCGGCGGGTAGCTTGCTGCCTCACTAGCTCGCATTTTCAGGTAATTTCGCCTTGGTACTTAATTTTTCTGGTACATTCTCAATTTCTCATGACTTGAAAGCGTTAATGCTTGATGCAACTAGACTTCAAATTCAATATCATCTTTTTATGTTGAACTGAACTTGAAACTTTCTTAAGGCAGTCTGTTATGTTGTATTAAAGAAAAATTGAACATACGATGAATTGCGTGAATGGATTTTATGTTGGTTTAATAGGAAAAATAGTATTTTTTGGAGAAGAGAAGCAAAAGTATTGCAATGATGGGAAGATTGTTTTTCTTGGGAGCAGGGGTTAGCCCGACGGAAAATCAACAATTATGCAACTCTTAACAAACATTTTACAAGTGATGACTTCTTTCTAAAGAAATAGGGTAGAGTGAAATATGCATCAGTAAGAAAACCCACCAGATAAACAAATCAAAGTTTTAGCATAATCTATTTAGCCCTAACTACTCTCCACGCCCTTTACATTGTTCGACTTGTTGGGGAAATTGTGTCCAATCTCCGCACAGGATCTCTTAGAAATCAATGCAAGAACAAAAGAAAATAAAGCAATCACGAACAAAGAGAGACAAGATTTCTACGCGGTTCGGCCAATTATGCCTACGCACACCGTTGCAGAGTTGTATTATGCACTAGGGTTTTAGAATGTGTTGATCCCACATTTACAAGTATTTATAGCCTATACAAGGTTTTCTTACGAAATAGCTTCCTAAACCAAGTAGGAAACAAAAACTGCTACCACAAAAAAAAATGATGGTTCCCAATCTCGCCTGCGCTGCCCGTTTGCGCGGGATCACCAGCCAGATGAGATTCAAGAATGTCATAGGAATTTCCTCGCACCCTACTTGCTCCTTTGTTCGCTTGAGCGACAACTTCATACCCAGTTTTCTTCCTCCTTTACGAATAGAAAGCTTAACCGAAACTATCCCGAGCTCTGGGATGAGGCTCCACCATTCTTATCAATCTCCCACTTGGAGACTAATCTCACCGTTGTAACCCACATACAAACAAAAACCCTTCCAGGCACAATCACTCCTCTGCAACGCGTTTTCAAGTTCGTAGATTGATGACCAACTGAAGGTTCACACAACTTCAGTTTGTCAATGGTCACCGCCTTTGTCAACATGTCTGACTCCCACTGATCTTCTCAAGAGATAGCACCCAAGTGATATCTCAACTGTATATGCTTTGTCCTCGAATGGAACACCGGATTCTTCACTAGATGAATAGCATTTTGACTGTCACAATGCAAAATACTATTTCCACGCTCCTTCTCCAATTCGTTCAAAAACCCTTGTAGCCAAATCATCTCCTTGCTTGCTTTTGTCACGGCGACATGCTCTGCTTCAGTAGTGGAGAAAGCTACGATCTTCTGTAATTGAGACACCCAACTAACAGCTGTACCACCCAAAGTATAGCCATACCCCGTTGTACTCTTCCTATTATCCACATTACCGGCCAAATCCGCGTCAACATAACCTAGTAGTACCATATTTGCTCCTTTGAAACAAGAGTCATCTCTGAAGTGCCCCTCAAATACCTGAGAACCCACATCAACGCCTCCCAATGCTCCATTTCCGGATTACTCATGTACAGGGGCGTATCCAGAAATTCCCCCCCCCCCCCAAAAAAAAAAAAAAATAATAATAATAATAATAATAATAATAAATAAATAAAATAAAAATTTGGGCTCTATCTATACATTTTTGATAATGAGATTAGAAAAGATAATAAGAAAATATATGATGAAAGATAAATTTAAACTATTTGAATCAACAATATAAGTTGTCAGTGTCACCTATAAAAAAAAACATAGTATGAAGTCACATTGAGCTGGGCCTAAAATGAGAATAGACATAATAAGGTTGGTGTCAAATAGTAGGATAGTTTTGGGCTAGAATTTTACATGGGCTATTAAGCCTATTATGTATGGTGTCAAATATTTGTTGGTTTTAACTATAATTTGAATTTAGAATACTAAATTAGGTTGAGCTGAAATGATAATTAATGGACATAATAAGGTTTGATATGAAACATTATAGTGGGTTTGAGCTAAAATATCACATAGAGAGAAGCAATTAATTATGTTTGGTCTTTTAGTTGAGTTCAAGTGTCAATGCCCAATTATATTTTAGAGGTACAAGGGGCCTAAAGGAATGTGTCGTATGTATAAAATATTAAACTCTAAAATCTCGGTGGGTACCATGGTACCCACTGGTGCCTTGATAGATATGACCTTACTCTTGCTCATGTACCTACTCACAACTCTCACTGTTTTACGAAACATCTTGGGCAATCCAGAATGTATCCTCATACTTCTGGCCGTTCATTTAGAGTTTTGTTCATGCGTTCGGCAATGCCGTTTTGTCGCGAGGTCCTCGGAATAGTCTTCTCCATCCTAATTCCATTGTTCGAACAAAACTCAATGACTCGCTGTCTTTGTACTCCCCTCCATTGTCAGATCTAAGACATTTTACCTTCAAAACCGTCTTATTCTTAACCAAGACTTTCCGCTTCTTAAAAGTGCAAAAGACATCTAATTTATTTTTCAAAAAATAAACCCATACCTTTCTAAAAGAATTGTCAATAAAAGTCACATATTACCTCGAGCCTTCAAGTGATGAAACTATAGACAGTCCCCATACATCGGTATGAACAAGATCTCACTTCTCCGTCTTGAAATTTCTCCCAGTCTTTGAACAACTCACCTTCCTCTGTTTCCTGAAGACACAATCTTCACAAAAGTCAATCTCCACCGATTTTAGGCCTTGTAGCTTTCCCTTTGACTGTAGAATTTTTAACCCCTTCTTGCTCATGTGTCCAAGTCTGCAGTGCCACAGATTGGACTAGTTGCTCGCCCCAGCAACCGATATGGCATCTCTACTCCCCGCGGTCACATATAAAGTTCCCTCCCTCTTATTCTGAAGACGGGGCCATGCTTAATTTCTGTTTATTTGTCATTTCCCATCCTATAGAATAGCGGGTATTCTTGAATCCAGCATTATGATACCATCGTAACAGTAAGCTAATCATCTTCTTTTCAAATCATTTTTTTTCAGGTGGCTGAACGAGCGCACTTGTTATGGCATAACGAGCACATCCTTAGTCTTATCATGCATAACCGGCAGGTGATTGTTCCTCTCGTCTTCCCAGCTCTGGAGCAGAACACCCATAACCACTGGAATCAAAGAGTGCTCAACCTGACACAAAATGTGAAGAAAATGTTCTGTGACATGGACGAAGAACTGATGCTAGTTTGCCAAGGCAAGTTTGAGGAAGAAGATTCAAAATCAACCAAGGCAGCTGAGATTCGGAGACTGACATGGCAGCGCCTCGAATCTGCTGCCAGTTCTCGACTTGTGGATGGTTATGATGTATCAAGCTTGGTAAATCCTTCCACATGTGCTGTTACAGTCTGCTAATTGCTTGAGTTCAAATTTCATCCCTACCCAGTAATTTTTAGTTTATTAGGGAAATCAAGCAAATATATAGTGGTGGTGGATTGGTTGTCTTGGAAATCATTTCTGGGTTGTGATGTTTTTACAAATGTTGTGTGGAGGGTTGGTAGTGATGTTGCCTTGAGGACTTCTCTTTTGGTTTTCCAGAAGGTAGAAGAGCCTGTTTAGTGGTAGTCAATTTGCACCCTCAAAATGACCCTCACCTATTGTAAGCCTGATCTCTCTCTCTCTCTCTCTCTCTCTCTCTCTCTCTCTCTCAACATTCTCCCATGCCTGAATGAAGCATACCCAAGTAATTCACTAATCATTATATATATATATATATATATATGTTTGCATTGGAATGACAAGACTTGATTATATTTATTTAGGTAGATTTCGCGCTGTTCTTGGGGTTCCAAGTGTGCAAGTTTGCCTATGTCTATATGGCATATATGTCAGTAGAGTAGTGCTATGTTTCCTAAATCCTAATTTTAAATTCACAATGATATGATAGTGCGACCACCTTCAATAATGATAGGATCACTTAAATATTATCTAATCAAAATTTAGTGAGCCATTGTCACATCATTTGGGATGTGAATTTGAGATTAGGATTTGGGAAGCATAGCATTACTAATTTGAGTAATATCTTGGGATAGAACGAAATGCACGCATGGAAATGTGTTAAAAGTAGTGTTTGGATTGGAATCTGCATGTTTTGACTATTCCGAAATCAGATTGCCTGTGGGTTGAAACTAGTTGGGTACAAACTTCTCTGTTTTTTTACCACACCCGCCCTCCCCCCCCCCCCCCCCCGTGTAAATTTGATGACATCAAAATATCAAATGTTAAAGAGTATGCTCGACTGAGTGCCCCTTTCAGAACCTATTATGTGAAGATAAATTGAAATATTTTAGTTCATTTAGCTATCAACATTTTATAGCATTTTCAAAAATCAAATTAGCTTGTAAAGTACAAAAAAAAGAAAAGAAAAGAAAGATTTAATTAAAGCTGCTAAACAATGCTTAATCCAGCTGCTTAGTTATACCACGTGTAAGAAAGTTAATCTCTATGGGGTAAGATCTTGTTTTAAAATTATATTAACGTTGTATATTTTATGCATAAAGAGAATAAAGCCGAAAGGGGATATTGATGATGATATATAGATGTTGATAGAAAATTATAAATTGAGATTTAATTTGTTATAGAACGTGAGAGCATGGGATCCCATCACGCCATCTCAGGCCCTTTGTATGCAAATATCATCTTCAAAGGTGAAAGAAAATAAGAGCATCTTCAACCGATATTCCATTTCCAATGTGGTACATTAAGTGACAATATTGGACTGTTTTCACCCGTCCAACCGATATTCTAAAATCCTGTGGCAAATAACATCCTAAATCATATGTCAAAATGACATATATGTCATTTGCATTTTTTCTATTAAAAAATATTACATTGATTTATTAAGCCAATTACTTAATTTGTTAAATAAGTAATAAGTATAATATATATATATATATATATAATAATAATAAATTTGACGTACTTGTAGCATTTATCTCCAACAGAAATGGCAACGTAATTATGTCAAATTGTCATTATTTGACATATTTAGAATTTGGCATTGGAAACAACTTCAGTCCGGTAAGCTCAGTGCTGTGTGTGCTGTGCACACACAGTTTGCACAGTAAAACTGCCCAGTTTTGAAAAACTGCTTTTACAAAAGCAGTTTTACTGTGCAAACTGTGTGTGCACAGCACACACAGCACTGAGCTTACCGGACTGAAGTCCATTCCTTTGGCATTTCCTATAGAGATGCTCTAAACTTCCATACTGACTGAAATTGATAGCTCAATTGAGATAATCTCTCTTTTTAGTGGGGAGTGAAGGGGTTTGAATCCTCATAGTAAATTCTAATTACTTGTCCCACTATTATTTTTTAGTCGGAATGTGTGATCTTTGTTGGGCTTTAATATGGACTAATGTGAGACTTTAAAATTGAATTGAGTTGGGGTAAGGGGATAGAGTAATACTTGGGGCACAACCAAAGCCACAATATTTTGCCCACAACCTCTATTTTGTGTCTATCTCTCTCTTAGTGGGCATTGTGGGGTCACTGGCACTGTAGGACCCATCAAGAGAGAGATAGACACAACATGGAAATTGTGGCCAAAAGATTGTAGCTTTGATTGTGCCCCAAGTATTACTCGGATAGGGGATAAGGTTGTGTGTATCCAGAGATAAGTAAAAAATAAAAATAATAAATAATAATAAAATAAAATTTTGACCTTTTATGATCAATGACGTAGAAAGAAGAATCACGTGTAGTGTATCTTGGTTGCCACTTGCCACCCATGACAAGTATCTACTCATGAAAATATCTTCTGCGTATCCCGTGAAATTTTTGCGTATCACATATGGTATGCCACTTGGTACCCCGTACCCAATAAATGCACACCACATAAAAAAAATGAAATCCAGCACATAAAATTTAAATGACTCAATAATTCTGTGTGGTGCTACGCTACATTCAAAGTACACAAAAACTTCTCGTGTATCACCGTTGCCACCCTTGACACACCACTCATGAAAATATCTACCGGAAAACTTATCCATTTAGATACTGGTACTGGTAACTCATTTATAAAAAAATAATAATAAAAAACGATACCTGTACTGGTACTGGTACGTGTCGGTAATGAAAGATAGGAGTAGACATGGGTCGGTCCAAGTCAGACCCAGAAAACGACAATTATCGGTTCCCATGCCTAAGAATCAGACCCGAATCTAATATTCCCTCCGTCCCATAATAAGTGTCCACTTCTAATTTGTACATTATTTAAGAAAGTTGTATTATATTAATTTTTTGGGTTCATTACATGGCCACTTTCCAATTTTACCCTTAGATGTGATGGGTGTTTGACTTTTTGCTTGTTTTGAGACCACAAATAAATATTACTTTGTCTTTATTATAAGGGTAGTTTTGGAAAATAAATAAAAGCTATATGCCAATTTAGGAAATGGACACTTATTGTGGGACATCCAAAAAAGGAAATGTGGACACTTATTATGGGACGGAGGGAGTACTATGTTTTGGGACGGACCCAGACCTAGGGGTGCACATGGGTCGAGTCGGGTCTAGATGGAATCAGAATCAACCTAGATATGAATGGTTTCAGTGTTTTGAGATCCAGAACCAACCTAGTAAGATTTGAATCCGAATTGACCCGATTTTTTCGAATGTTTTCAGATTTCAATGTCTGCATCACGACCTTTTTTTTTCAGATTTTTTTTTACCCAGAATTTTTTTGGGCATAATTTTTGTTGATTTTTTTTTTCAAGACTTTTTTTTAATTTTTTTTTATTATACGCTTAATACCTTTAAAGTTATTGACAAGTGGCAAATATTTAAGTTTTTTAATTTTCTTGATTTCTCAGTGCATCTACATAGACCAACTAAATTTGAAAAATGATATTATAATGAGTACTCACTTTACCTTCAGCAAAAGAAAATACGTAAAATAAAAACTCCAGGCTTTTTGGGTGCAAAACAAAGGTCACCATCTCCAAATATACATTAAGGGCATGTTTGGTTGTCCCTTCAAATTGAATGGTTCCATTCAAATTTTGTATAGAAGGTAAAGACAAAATTCATCACCATGAATTAGGGGTGCAACTCGGGCGGGCCAACCCGCAGTCAACCCGAGCCCGGCCCGAAAATTACCGGGCTTGGGCCCGCGGTACTTTCTCCATGGGCGGGCTTGGGCCAAAAAAATCAAGCCCGAATTCAATTCGGGCCGGGCTTGGGCAAAATTTTGCTAACCCGTGGAACCCGAGCCCGAGCCCGAATTCTATTTATGTATTATTTTTTATATTATAGTGTTTTTTAGTGATAATAATACATTATTAGATATTATTTTAGCACTAAATTAATAAATAAATATTTTTTCTCAAATATTAACAAAAAATAATTGATTTGAAACTCTACATATTGTTGTTTACATACTAAAAATCAGTTTGCACCAAAAAAAAAAATTGCAATTCGGGCTCGGGCTCGGGCTCGGGTTGTAGTACTAATTCACAAACCGGGCTCGGGTTGACATGTACGGGTTTATGTCGGGCTCGGGCTCGAGCTTGGGCAGACTTCTTGAATTCGGGCTCGGGCTTGGGCAGAGCCAAAACCCTCTGGGTCCCGCCCGAGTTGCACCCCTACCATGAATGAATCCATTTACAAATATGGGAGAGATTTCACCATATTTCTTCTTATGAGACAATTTGTTCATTTTTCTAGGCCAAAATTCATGATTGCATGCCTTATTTTTTAGACGAGCATCCGTTTTCTAAATGAAACTATTCAACCTCTTCATATTTTCATATAAAATGTGTACGGAAACATAAATGGAATTATTTCATTCAAGGACAACCAAACAGACCCTAAAGTAATTGGAGTAATTCACTCAACTGAAACAAATTCTGATGAACAAGGTTAAATAAGCAATTGAGTTATGTTTGGATTGTTTCAGATGAGATTTCAAACTTTCTTAATTATGTAAGTTCGTCTGTTGCATACTTGCATATACAATGCAAGTAGGGTGCACAAAATATCTAAGACCCGCATACTCGTAGGCCCGACCCAAAATAACACCCTGTGGCCAAACCCACACCAGACCTGACCCAATGCATTCACAGACCTGAACCGACCTGAATCATTCGGGTCGGGTCTGCGGGTTTGGGGTATTGCGTGCGCTCCTAGTCTCCTACCCAGACCTGAACTAACTCAATCCCCGGCCGGTTCTGATAGAAATAGACCCAGAATCAAACCAAATCTAACCCAGCCTATTTGGACCCGAAACAACTCAAAACCAAATGCATCCGGTCTCGGGTCTACGGGCATTTTGTACACCTCGGCTCTAATTGAAAGGTCCCTGTCCCTCTGCACCAAGCGCATGGAGCCCACTTGGAGACAAAGGCGTTAAGAAAGAGCAACCTACACCACACACACACACACTCTCTCTCTCTGCGTCACTTAAAATGTATCACTCGCCCTTTATATCTTTATACTTCCTCTCTCTTTTCATTTTTGTCCAGAAAAAAAAAACTACTAAGAGAAAAGCTCTGAATACTATATAGCAGCAGGTTTATAAAGAGAGAGAGGACAGGATGTATGCAGCACCGGAGTACCAAGAGATGTCCTACTTTGATCACGTCCAAAGACGCCGTGAAGAAAAAGGCTGCCTCTATGCTTGGTAATTCTTATTATCCGTCATTAATTTTTGGGTTAAATACATTTTAACTTGTGGTTAGACTCATTTTTTTAAAAGTGGACACTTAACCCATGTGGTTTCGGAGAGTGAAACTGTTAAAATTTATCTTGAAATTGATAAAAATTCTAAAATTGTCAAAAATTTTAACACTTTTGTAAGTTTATTTTTTAGGTTAATCTCCTATGTGCAGATAATTTTGTCATTTAATCAACCCGTGTGTGGCTAATATTTAACACTTAATCCCTTTGGGAAATTAACTGCCTATGTAGATTAATTTTGGCACTTAAACTCTCCTATACGAGGCTATTTTTAACACTTAATCTCCATGTTGAGCTACTTTGAACAAAATTTTAGTAGTTTCACTTTAGTTCAAACTCACAAGAGAGTTAAGTGTCCACTGGAGTCAAAGTGAAAATGGACCTAACTAAAAGGGTTAAAGTGTAATTAACCCTTAATTTTTCCTCCTTTGTTCTTAATTTACACCAACACACGCATAAAAAACGAGATTGCAATATAGAAAATAAGATTGACTCACCTGAGATTTTGGGATTTGAAGATGCAAAAGCTTTCACTATTCTTTATTCTAAGGGTACATTTGGCATAGTTTCTGCTTCAGCAAAATACAATTGCACGAGGAAAAAAGAACTGCTTAGACTAAGGCTTAGTTTAGTCCCATTTTGGTGCTTCCCATTTTTTAAAGCACAATTTCATATTAATTCATTTGGTAACTATTTTATGAACTTTGCTAAAATTGAACTTGGGGCTTTTTTTTTGGAACTTTTAAAAGCTCTAAAATGGAGATTTTAAAAGCTCAAGGTTACTTTTTGATCTCATAATGTCTTTTTGAAGAGTAGTGTGTCACTTGTATAAAATTATCAAACAGCTTTGTAATAAGTTTCATAAGCCCCTTTTAAAAAACCACATGGGGGGCCAAACTAAGCCTAAAAGCTGCGCAGCTAGCTTTTGGCCAACAGTAAAAATTTCGGCAATTTGACTCGCCATTTTTCAGGATTGAATTGCAAAAATTTGATTTGTCAAACAGTTATTCTCCACTTTTGGAGTTCCATATTCACCAATGAACTCCACAACCAGTTGCCAAACACCCTCTATGTAGATTTAACACACACACACACACACACACACGGAAATAATTTGCATCTTTTTCATTCATTCACATACATTATTTCACTTTTGTTTTTTTTTCAAATGCAGCTTGTTTGCACTGTGTTGCTGCTTCTGCTGCTTTGAGACTTGCGAATGCTGCTTAGATATGCTCTGTTGCTGCTGTTAAAATAGACCATGCTGACTACCACCAAGATGTTAAATAATGGACCCTTCTTTTTCAAAGAATAAACAATCTACATGTCTTCTCCGTAATAACATGAATAATTGCTCGATCATTTTGTACGTGTGTGTGTGTATAAAATCAAGGAACTATATAACTGGCAGTCTATGAAATGATGATCACTCCGGCAAGTATATACATGAAAACAGAGAAATTGGGCCTCTTGAATGCATAATCCCAACCAATTAAAAGACCCAAATCCACACTCCCAAAAATAAAATAGCAGCAAATGATAATTTCCATCACAGTCTCAAAAACTCTCTACTTCTCACTTTGGTGTTTGGTTTGTTTTGTTTTGTTTTTTTTTTTTTTAATGAAGCAGAAACTATGGACTCACAGGGACACTAACACAGAGAGAGAGAGAGAGAGAGAGAGAGAGAGAGAGAGAGAGAGAGAGGGCAATCAGAACGGCAATTAAGCAAGAAAGATAATTAACAAAAGTAATACAACACTCCAGATATATAGTTACGTACTTGCAGCACATACAAGCCAGAAGTGATTTATGCCTAGGTTGTACTATCAAGGAATCCTGTATTACAGAAAATGAGCAGAAATGGCTTTATATATCAATATATGTGTTTTATTTGAATTTAGTACAGTTAAAAAGTTCATTGGAAATAGATTGAAGATCATCAATTTGATTCAGGGTAAAGAGCATAATCTCAACAGCACTACATCAAATGCAAAATTAAAGATTTGCATTGTCTTTCCATTTAAGGCCTCCGCATTGCCACCTGTTAGCATTTTTTGTGGGTGACCTATAATCCACAAAAAATGCTAATATCTCCCACTCACCCACATAGGGCCTTGTGCTAAAATAAAATCTCTCAGATTCCAAGTTTCATCATCTCCTCATACGGGAAATAGAACGTGCGACCTAATGAAAAGAAACGTACATCGACAGGAGCTGAGATGATAAGCCAATCACATAACTAGTAAAACGCATTACTTGGAAGCTTCTCGTGTATTTACCCAGACATGTTCAATCACACCGGATCTAGCACTCTTAATCACTCCGAAAGCAGTGCTACACCCCCAAATATGTAATGTATCCATGACACTCAGTACGTATACGATTGTCGCTGGTCAGCTAATGAGTCACAAAATATGGTGTGTTATCGAAGAATCTTTCTTGCCTACTAATTTAAATCCGACTAACTCGACCGCTTTCCTAGACGTGCCCCATAGAACGATATTTGTCTATTCGTCCCAGGATGGTACGCTAAACTAGCGTCATCAAGCGTCCTCCTCATGACATAATCTCAGGTCATAAAGTAACTTGTGTAGAATCCCCGTTACAGGGAGACTACGTGGCTCACACAGCAATGAAATAGGGATTAATCCATTGCTTCACAAACGATCACAAAATAGCACATACAGCATGATATGTATGCCATGGTGCTCTTCCATATAAATGAGCATGTCACTTCGTGGTCAAAGTAACGCCATACGAATTTAGTCTCGACGTTACATAAATGTCTAACATGACATTTCCAGCATAGTCGCTACAACAAGCGTTCGTCTGAAAACTCATATTCGGCTATAAACAGGCTACAAAGAGTAGTGGGTGTTCTCTATGTTTGACCAAGCACCAAGCTTAGGTCTCATCTTAGCTCTAAGCTAAGGCGACATATAAGGATAACAAGGTTTATATCTAGCTCGTTGTTCTTATACCGCGTAGATATAAGTGTTCTAGCCCGCTTTCCTACCGCTATAGACACACATGTCCGACCTAGCTATCCAAGCGCCATGAACACAAATATCTCATCTTGCTCGCCATCTAAGCGCTATGGACATACATGTCCAATTTTGCTATCTCGGCGCCAAGGTGAATCAGCCATGTGAGCAGGTCGATTCAAGCCCGGTGACATTAAAGAAATGTACATCCAATCCATTCATATAACAAATATATATGGAAACCAACTATTATTATTAACAGATAATAATAATAATACTAATAATTATGTCAAGTACCAAAGTGTCTAACCACATCAAATCCTACAAAGAACTTTTGGTCAAAAAATCAGCCACCATGCTACCATAGGAGATGTGCTTCTAGACAACTTCCCTTTGCGTAACATCATCTCAAAATTAACAAAAACAAATGTCTACGTGGATTACCAAATAGCTCCTGAGATCTTTTGCATATGCTAAGGCTTATGTGCTATCACAGTAGATCAGCACAACATCATCACTACGGGGTGAAGAGCCTAGCCATTGCAAAAACTCCTCAATCAAAAACCATTTTTTCAAACAGCTACAGAGCACACCACGTGTGCTTCCATCCCGGATAGCATAAGGCAAGGTCCACAGTCCTGCGAACGTATCGCAAAATTCTCTTCACTACTCTCTAGTGACAAGACCAGGGTCGCTACGACAACGACTAATTAGACCAACCGCATAGCAGACATCTGACCGTGTACACAACATAGCATACTTCAGATTCTCTATTGCGGACGCATATGGCAAACTGGACATTTGTTTCCTTTTCTCATTATTCTTAAGACATTGATCTAAGGTCAAAGGAGAGTCCCTATGAAACTGGGGTGTGTATGGGTTTTCAGTTTTCATGTGAAAACGTTCAAAAAAAACCTCCCTCATGTAAGTCTTTCGAGACAAATAGAGAAGCTTCTAAGAACGATCTCTCACAATCTAAACTCCCAACACATAGTTGGCTCTACCCATGTCCTTATTCTAAAAAATAAAAGGACAACCACTATCTAGTGGTGACATTGGAACTCATCTCATTCCTAGCTAGAAGGATATCGTCAACATATAAAGAGTTAGAACACTTTTCTTGGACCGATAATGTACACTGAGGACCACTGCCTAGACGATTGCTAGCTTGAGATATTAAATGGAACATTTGAGACAACATACTTTTGTGCTCATTCCCTTTGGTCATAAAACCAATGGATTGATCTGTATTGATCTCGTCGTCTTGTTCTCCATAGATAAAAACAGTTTAAACATCCAACTAAAAAAGTTCTAAAACTTAAACATGCGACGGTCGCTAGATCAGGCAAATGGAGTCAACTCTCACCCAAAGAGAAAACGTGTTTCCTTGGTCTATACCCCTCTGGGTATAACCTTTCGCTACAAGACGTGCCATATACTGGTCAATTGAACCATCTGCCTTGCGTTAAATTTTAAAAACACACTTGTCTCCAATAATCTTATGCGTAGGCGGAACATCAACTAACTCCCAGACCTTATTCTCGTCCATAAAGCCGATCTCACTTTGCATAGAAACTATTCACTCATATTTGTAAGTAGAAGAAGAAAGCACTTCAACAAAAAAGATGCAGGCTTATCCTCATCCACTTGTGCACACATTTGCAGCCTTGAAAATGTTTCCCGCAATCACAAAACCGTGACAGGGAACCTTTTCCTCGTCTCCTACGATGTGCTACATGAGAATCTTGAGTGCCTAGTGGCGCAATCCCACTATCTGGTACACTCCCACTAGCGTCTAGCGGTGTACTCCCACTCGACTGGAGACTAGTACCATTTTCAACGATTACTGGATGTGGAATTTCAATCTCCCCACCCTCGCCTAAAGATGGTATGCTGTTTTCTACATCCTCCAACCATAGAGATCAAGATCTCTCTTGCTATCACCAATCATGAGGAAGTCATTCTCAACATCATGTGATACCATTTCTATCATTCCTACACCCTGGGTGTTCATTATACATAACATAGCCTTTCGAGTTATTAGAATACCTTATAAAGATATGCTTTCTAGCTCTCAAGAGTAGTTTCTCGCACTTATGCGAGGTTTAGTGAACATAACCTCTTGAGCCCCACAGGCGCAAATGCTCCAAAATGAGCTTTTAGCTTTTCTATAGCTCATAAAGGGGGTAGAAGGAATTGACTGAGAAGACACTTAAATATGTAAGCAGCAATCAATAGTACATCCCTCCCAAAACAACATTGGGAGGTTGACTTGCGTCATCATAGTCCTAAACATATCTAGGAGTGTCCTATTCCTTCAATTTGCAACACCATATTGTTGCGGAGTTCCCGGAATAGGAAGTTGCCTGGGCATCCCATTTTCCTCACACAAGTACTTATCCGTCGAAGAAAATTAAGAGGCACCATGACGTGCCTAACATCTATAGATCCACAGATATCTGAGTGAACTAGTTCTAATGCATGAGTAGCTCTAACAGCCTCACTAAAAAGCTTTCGGCATGCTTTGCCAACTAAGCTAGACTTCGCACATAGGTAGGTCAATCTTAGCGAGTGGCCTCATAAGGCCTTCTCGAGCTAATCGGGTCATCCTATTACATCCTATATGTCCAAATCCAGAATGCCATGTCTTAGAATCAATGAATAACAACACATGTAATAGAGGAAACTAGAATTAACCAAAACAATTCTAAAGTAGTTATCCCTGGATAACCATGTCTTAGTAACACTCCTACTAAAAAATATTCATCCTATAACTACCAAATTGAAAAAATGCTTTCGATTGCATTTTTCCAACTTGTTAGCCTTGGGCGCAAACTTTGCTAGCCCCACCCTGCCTCTTGGCGGGTTGACCATTAATCACCAAATAATATAATTTCAAATGGATGCTTTTAAGATGACTAGATAGGATCTTCATGGATTGAATACTCAAACACAGTAACATCGCTAGATTTACAACAATTGAATGCAACATGGTATACATCAATTGCAAAAATGTACATAAATATCAGTACTCGCAAAATTAGTCAGTTGAACAAACTGACATTAGAAGATGTATAAGCAAGCAATGGAAGTGAGCATTGTAGTGATTACTATTGATACGAAATTCACAGCGTTGTTGTCGAGTATGCTAAGACCTGAAATCTTCTTCACTGTTGGTCCTGCTTTCCCAACAACCTGCAGAAATTGGGGGAAAAAAAAGAAAACCAAAAAAAAAAGGGTGGGTCAAGCTTGATGTTTAGAGAATATAGACAACTAGACCTTATATAAGAAGGGAGAATGGGGAGTGGGTATCAAATGAATTATATTACTGCTCATGTTACTTGAAATAATAGGAGATAAAGATAGCCACCTCATAACCTGTACACATACCTTAAAGAATTTGGTCTTTATTACCTTGGGTCTATGAAGAAGCTACAGACCATCAGAAATTGAAAAAAATGACGAAGAGCCTAAGGGTGTGTTTGATAACACAATTAAGTGTTCGGCACTTATTTTCTTCTGGTGCGCTTGATAATGTACCACTTAATTATCAAAGCAACCAAAAATCTACAGAAAACTTGAGTGAAAAACTCTACTGAAAATAATCAATAAATGCAGTCTGTCTAATTTAAGCACTTGAAACACTGTTTTCAGTATTGCAAATTTCGGATAATATCCGGTGCAATAGGAAATAGAACGCCTTCTTCGGGATACAATAGCCCGGCCACCCTTGCCGTACGCCCATCACATCTGCACAACTTAATGTGGCAAGAAGCTTGCTCACTAGTGCATTCTTTACCCAACAAAACTCTTAATTATATGATGAAGGAATAAAATATTGTTGATATATATCTAACTTGATGAAAATCACACTGGGTATAAAGTAACCTCAAGAAAGACAAAGAAGTGAACTCCCAGTCTCATACCCATAACATTAGATACACGAGTACATATATATATATATATATATATCCTTACCTTTTTGCAACTTAAGAGCCTCATATATAACATTCTTAAAGACTCTATTAAGCACAAAACATGTGATTGTTGAACACCATCTAGGCTGAAACAGCCCCCCCATAAAACGAATTATATCCGTTTGTAATGTAAATACTAAAGCCAACTTTGAAAGGCTATTCAACCGTAGGTAAAAGCAATTATACTACATGCACTCCAAATCAAATAACAAGTAATATTATTTTTCATTAAAATAATCCAACAATTACTATGTACAGATGATCTTAAGAGGCATTTCTAATGCACATCACAGATCTTGTCAGAGTTATTCCGCGTATACAAGAAAAAAGGATGCTTCCACATAAATTAGACAGAGACCAAGTGCTCACCAGGTTGAATATGGAAGGTAAAGGTATGTACCTAGAGGAAGATCTGGTTGAAGACCCTGTTCCATCGAGTGGAAGCACATTGTTGAAAAATTGAAAAGTGGATCCCTACCGTGGAAGCACACAAAGGGTTTTGGTAAAAGAATTAAACTTGTCTACTTCACATCAAGCTGAATAGAAGTTGCATAGGATGTAAGTTTTCTTGCATATACACTACTTTTATGGAAGAAATATCCTTGAGGAAGAGACTTTTGTTCAACTTGTACACAGAAAAAGAATAAGCGGGAAGCCTTTTGACTTGTTTGGGACTAGGCTGTTCTCACTTTTCTGTTGTTTTTTGTCCAAATAAGTAGACTTTTCCCTCTACTAAATTATCCAACGGGAAGGAAAAACTTGTGTGTGTCAATGCTCAATTTTTTTTTTTTGTGTGTGTGCGCGCGCTTGTAGAGAGAGATCTCTTTTTTCTGCTGTTGTTTTTTTCCAAATAAGTAGACTTTTCTCGCTACTAAATTATCCAACGGGATGGAAAAACTTGTATGTCAATGCTCAAATATGTGCGTGTGTGTCTTTGCAGAGAGAGAGAGAGAGAGAGAGAGAGAGAGGGAAAAACTTGTGTCAATGCTCAAATTTGTGTGTGCGTGTAGAGAGAGATCTCACTTTTCTGCTGTAGTTTTTTTCCAAGTAGACTTTTCAGGCTACTAAATTATCCAACAGGAAGGAAAAACTTGTGTGTGTCAATGTTCAAATACGTGTGTATGTGCGCGCGTAGAGAGAGAGAGAGAGAGAGAGAGAGAGAGAGTGAGGGACTAAACCATATACTTAACCTACTCTCTAAACATAATAGGTTTGTCATTTCCAAGAATACAAACCATATTGAAGGATCCTCCTATCCATAAGAGTAACATTATGAATATATTTCGTCCTCCTACTACACCATAAATATATTTTCAGAGAATTGGACTAAAAATAAAAAAGAAAAAGCGTACAAATACGATCATATATCCGGTCATTTCAATTTTTTTTTTTTTTTTTTCCCTTTTGGCGAAATTCTAATAAGTTATCTTTTTCATTGTTAAGACGTGAATATGTGGTTTTACCCAGTTAAAATATAACCTCTGATACAACAAATCCAGTAATAAATGCATCAAAATTTTGTCCATCTCCAGTAGGTCATGCAAGCAAGCAGTTTGTGGTAGCCAAGTTTCACAAATTAACTAAAATTCAGCAACTAAAACCACTCTAAGCAATCTTCAGACCTTATTACCAAAAGTCTGAGTTCAAGGGGAAAAATTCTCGAATATCTTCATCTAACGGACACTAATACACAGTACACTAGATGGGTAATGCTAAAAAATTCAGAGTAACGAGTACTAAGAAGCTTTGCGAATATCAATCTATTTGAGACAGCAGATATGGTGGTAGGTTCATATAGAACGGTTTAAAATCGAAAATTTAATCAATAAATGGCTGGCACGAATGGCCAAAAAGAAATACACTCACTGAATTTGTGGAACATACCTTATTACGGACAGTGCAAAACCCACTGAATTGCAGTGTTGCTCCCAACAGAGAATCTATGACACTCCCAAGCAACCCCGCCAATGCAGAAAGAGGTATTACCAAAAGCTGCTTCAGAGCTACATCATAAATGCATTTTGTTGTGAAAAATCCTAAAAGAACGAATGCAAGTCCAATGATGCTACCCGCTGCTGTTGCTGCCAGGAGTCCTGCTTTAGTGACACCACCATTTGTACCCCTCCGAACTGGCTGACAATAACAAGGGAAAAAAATAAGCACCAATATCTCAACGAGCCTAAAAATTAACCCAAAGTCCTGTACCCTGAATAACACAAAATATGTAAAGATGCATTATAAAATGCTTTTAACTTTCTCAAAAAGTAAGTCTTAGTTGCTCCCGCTTCTACGTTGGAGATGGACATGGTCTTTTGCATTTAAGTAGAGCTGGGTTGCGGGTAGACAGAACCCCATGCTACTCAATTCCTATATCCAAAGCATATGACTATTGATACACGTACTATTCCATCCAAACGCAGCATCAAAAACAAAGTTCAAGTTCCTTCTCTTTCCTCCTTGCAGTATGCACAGCATTGAGCTTCTAGCAAGGAAATGCAAAGTGGATGATCGAGAATTATAAGAAAAAGGTATCAACAAATTGAGTAGTTAAGAGGGAGAATGCAGGAGACCCAATAAGGCACTAAAAAAGGCCCCTTCAACTACTTATGAGATTTATTCAGTAACACTATGTTGTAGGCTGTATGTTACATACATATCAGAAAGATTCACTGGAAATACTAGTAGACATCTTCACTTCATTGTGATAAAACTATTGGAGAGATTACAGATAATATTAAAAGAAAGTAATTTCCACCTTAAAGGTTGTGATTAATCGAGGCTGCTCATCACTAAGAATCCCGAGCTCTGAAGACCAAGTATCTCCATTGCAGCAGCAATAATGCCCAATAATACCACCAATGAGAGATGTGATAAGGCTAGACTCTTTTGAATCCAAGCACTTGTCCTCAGTTCTAGCCAACTTCCAAAAAATCAAAACTAGAAGAGCAGCAATTCCGCTATTCGATAGAACTTGTATCCTAGAAATAAGAAATAGTGAACAGCTTATCAATAATGAGGAATTGCATACATTCTAGTCATGTTTGTGGGTCATTTAAAGCTAGCCGATTAACCATCTCGTATTCTGAAACTCTTTACAAGGTCTAGGATTTGCTTGCTGTAATTCTTTTCTATTTTTTTCTTTTAATTTGTTGGGGGCAAAGGTTAAATAACATTGAAGTTAGTACAAGATCAACTTTTTATCTATTTTTTCTGTGCTTTATGTGATGAAATTAAGCTTCAAGCCGTAAATCACACCAAAAAATTGGGTAATCCACCAAATTCATAGAAAGAGAATATATGTATGTATGTATGTATGTATGTATGTATGTATGTATATGTGTGTGTGTGTGTGTGTATATATATATATAGAGAGAGAGAGAGAGGGAGTATACCAATTGCGCTGACCACCCTCTTTGAAATCAGGGTCAATGCTTCGTTTTTTCTCCTCACCTACCTTCGTAAGCTTCGATGAAGTGAAAAAGAAAACAAGTAACATAGCTCCAAACCTACACTCGACAATCAACACATAAACACCAATTTCTTCATAGTAGGTATTTACACTGTATAGTATATGTAAGTGTTTTTTGTGTATGTATATGATTTGTACTGTATTATTCAAATTCAAACGCACTGTTGTTTGTTTGGCACAAAAACATATAACATACATATATACTTATCTTACACAGACCTATAATTGACTGCGATGTGAATGGCCATGACTGTAAAACCCATAAAAGCCCCTGATAAGTCGAGAGACCTTCTTCTATAAGCTCTAATGGCGATCGCAAATGAAGTCGACGCTGCAACTATCAGTTGGAAAAAATTTGTTTCCATCTTTACCCTCTGGTCTGGTCTGGTCTTTAGAAGATGCTTATGAAGAAAGACGATGGTGAAGTGAAGTCCGTGGTCTTAATATTCCGATTGAAGAACGCAATTAATGACTCGAAACCTCAATCTCCCCAATAGGGATAAAGAGGTCACCTCATTTTACCAAAACCTTTTGGTTTTGGACTTTTCGACAATGGTTGATCTAGAGAGCAGAACGGGAAAGAAATGGGTTTTTGACCTGTATTCGGCCCGTTTGTTCGGGCCAAATTTAGACAGGCCGGAATCAGATCGGGTCAAAAGTGGGTCGCGTTGACCCGTACTAAAGTTCAACAAAAAAACAAAGAGGCACCCTCATATTTTAATTATAGTACCTAATTTTAAGTTTTAAAAAAATCAATTTTTTTAACCTTTTACTTTAATTAGTAAAGGCACCTCACTTAATGTACTATTTATTATATGGGCTTAACTATATGTTACACCATTTCAATTTACCCATTATGTTAATTTGGTCCCTGTAGTTTAGAAAGTATCATTCTAGTCCCTGTAATTTCATAAGTGTGTTATTTTAGTCCCTCAAATACTTTTTGTGACAAATTTTTTTTACTTTCAGTGACAAAATTATTCATCACTACGAACTTATTGGACTCATTTGATATTAAATTATCAATCAGTAGGGATGACTTCCAATTATTAAACCCTCAAGTTGATACCTATTGTATGGTTGAATAGTTTGGTTAGTAACGTCAACAGGATGAGTGATCAGGTTGTAGTCAAAGGCACTATCCGTCAGGAAAAGAGAATCCAAACACAATGTGGCTTACGAATTGAAAGAATTTCTGATAGCCTATAATATAAAATCAGTATTCTAAAAAAGTAGTATACTGGAAAAGGATTCATTTTACCGATAGCTAAAGATGGGGGGAAAATTTGGTCAAGTTTAGTCGTTTTTCAGAAAAGAAAAACGAAAAAGGGCATACACGATTTAGTGCTGCGAAAGTGAAATACAACAATGCACTTACAAATGATTGAACTTCAACCGGCGAGAGAGAGAGAGAAGGTCGACGCCGGTCTGGTGGACAGAGGTTCACCGTGGGTGGAAGGGAGGAGCTCAGGCAGTAGATTTTCAATTGGGACATGGGTTTTCATTGTTGATTTGAGGATTTTGTTGATTGAGAGTGTAATGTGGTAAAATAAGTGAGGTGCCTTCACAAATTAAAATATAAGAAAAAAAAATTGATTTTTAACTTAAAATTAGGTGCTCTAATTAAAAAATAAGGGTGCCTTTATCGTCAGCCAAAACAAAAAGTGTTGTACTATGTTTGTGTATGTGTATATATATATACGTATTATACATATTTTAAAGCGTATATAATTTGTATATATAAACCTCACAGTGTTGTGCTCTGTTTGTGGAATATTGAAAAGTGAGAGAGACTTACAGGGAAAGAGGTGACGAACCCTAGGTTTGGAGAGAGAATGAAAAAATGGACGGTGAAGAACACATGAATATATTTGCTACTTTTATGTTCTCAGATTCTCTCTCTCTCTCTCTCTCTCTCTCTCTCTCTCTCTCTATATATATATATATATATATAAATATATATGCAGTAACTTGTAAGCAGAGATAGGTTTGCAAAGGGACGTGATTTCATTCAATTAGGTATTAGAATTGAGATTGAACTGAAAATTTTTGAGCGTGATTGAACTGTAAATTTCCTCTTCAATTTCCAAATTTCATACTTATTTGTTGAATTTATGTCTTAGCAAAGAGATTTGATTGATCTCATTTGGGGAAGAACCCTAGGTTCGGCGTCAATGTTGGTACCATTAATGGCGATCGGGAGAGAGAGAGATGAAAATGTAAAGAGAGAGAGAAATGGTTGGGTTGGTGATATGTACAGTCCGATGGGCACCCGCATCCCACCCACGTCCAATCCGCTCCTAAAAGGACTTCAAGTTTGCTGACCCGTTTTGACCCGTGCACAAAAATTAGCTAATCCACAGTCATTTACAGCGGGCGAACTTGGGCAGATTTGCGGATTTGGGTCGGATTTGGGCAAATTTGGGCGGGAGGCCTAGATTCTAGACGACCACGATATCTTTTCTTTGATATTTAGGTCTCTTTTGTTTCCCATGATTAAAGATGAGATAGTGGGAGATTGAATTAATAGTCACGTTTAATTAAATAGTTTAGTGTTTGGTAAAATTACTTTGCTCGGGGTTAATTGTTCATTTTAAAAGAATAATTCCTCATATGGGGGACTAATACCATGGTAGAGGTGATATTATTAGTCCCAAAACTATCAATTAAATAGGATTAAATATTAAATCCCCCTCCAACATCCAAATGTTTAACGTGTACCATGTGGATAGACTAAAATCACATGCGGGATGCGTCCCACGAGAGTTGTTGGTGACTCACTAACTTTGTTGTATATCTCACAAGACAAGTAGTGTTAGACACATTTTTTTGACATATTTTTGACACAAAGTATCATTCGGCCATTAATTGGCACATGTCTTACCACCGAGCACATCTCGGCCATTAATTTTTTATAATCAAGATGCATTCGATGGTAGAACCCACACCAATTAATAGCCGAATGACAATTTATGTCCCAAAAATAAAAAAGTGGGGCCAAGCATTTCCCTCACAATAGATATATTCAACGAAGCTGCATAACCCTTTGATTAAAGAAGTCAAAATTTTTACTTGTTATGAGGCAAAATATGTTTTGTACTCCGTATGTGATATGAAGGGGCAGCAACAAAAGTTATTTGTCCTCTCTCTCTTTATTATTTTATTTTTCAAGGAGAAATGTTTGGGGGCATAACCCATTTTTACAACCATCTCATAATTATTTTTATCTTTTTTTAGAGTGGTGCATGGAATCTATTGAAATTTGCTGGACCACACAGTATCACCCAAAAGAGATAGTATATAGTTGTGAGAGTAGATTGTGCCCCTAACATTGTTGTAAAAGGGTAATTTTTTGAGAAATAATGCTATGCTTTCTAAATTTCTATCCTAAAACATACTTCTCAAATGATATGACAATAAAACTAAATCTAAGACAATAGAGCTAGATCTAATACAGTGAAACCAGTTGAATTTTAATTTGAAACTATTTACCTTACCCCACTATCACATCATTTAAAAAGCACTTTTGAGATAAAAATTTAAGAAAATAATAATACTCCGTATTACTCTTTTTTGGAGTGCTCGGCCTAGAATAATCACTCTACAAAGTTCAAACATTTCCAGTCCAACCCTCTTGGAAAAATATTTCTCTTACAATGTTAATTTCATGCAACCTAAGCAATTGAGTTGAAAGAATTCGACACTCTTGCAACTTTTTTCTTGGAAAAGTAAAAATTAACCAATCCCAACCACACCATCCATGAAAACAGCTGTGAACCTCTTTCTTTCTCTTAAACTCATTGGCTCTGCCTAGTTTTTTTTTTTTTTTTAAATGAAAAAACTAGTAGTCAGTTGACTTAACACATTTTGAAGAGTTAAAGTGAAACTATTTGACAAGTCAATCGCAGAAAAAATAAGTGAATATTCGAAATTGCAATCGGTCAAAAATTACCTTAAGCATCTTCTTCTTCTTCTTCTTTTTTTTTTTTTTTTTTTTTTTGTGTGATTAAATTGCATAAGCAAAGTTGTGCAAAATGGGTTTGAAATACTCACCCGAAAGAAAGGAAAAAGGAGGGGGGGGGATGGTTGGGTGTGTGGGCGTAGGGGGTTGTTTGCTTCATTAAATCACTAAGAACAGAATAATGGAATATCAAGAAAAAGGCAACTCTATTACCTTGAGAATCTGTAGTAATTTCGTGAAGAAATCATGTTCATATCTATGTACTCTGAAAATATTTGTAGAAAGACCACCACAGAAATCTGAACTTTCATTTCTTAATGCTAAAAAAACTAACAAATATTAGCAACTACAGCAAGACTCAACTCCTAATAAATATCATGTAAATATAGAATTCATAAACTCACTTTAACCAATTTTGTTGTAAAAGAAAACAATTCCCAAAACACATTTTCGGTTTTCATTTTCAAAAACAATAAAAACACAAACTGAAAACCGCAAGGATATCAAAACAAGCCCTAACCTTCCATGACCAAAGACTTATCCAAATAAGGAGAAAATTTTGTAAATCTTTCTGTGCACAAAGAAGAAGTTATTGACTGCAACTTCCACTCCTGTGCATGTACAAGAATTGTTTTCCAACCCAAAGACCCTTCTTTTCAAATCATCATTCCAGAGCTGCCGAGCTAGCAGAAAAAGAGAACCCACCTAGAGGGGCCATTTGTGCTCCAAACTTTCTGCAGAAAAACTAGCAATCATCCCCCTAATTGACAAACCAGAGTGTTTTCCAGAATGTCCTCTGGTAACAAAGGGACCCCTAAGCATTTAATTTGTTGTTAAACTGCAAATCCACAATTGTGAGCCTTGTGTATCATATTAAAACAGAGTCGATAAATTACAACGAACAAATGATTGGCAAGATAATATTTGTTAACCTTCACTCAGTTTTCCCGTATATGTTGATTGTACTAGCTGATAAACAATAATCATCATGAGAATGTTCGGCATATTGACAACTGCAACAAAGATTAAAGAAAAATGTAGGGATTCAAAAAAACCCTCATTGAGGAGCCCAACAGCGACAAACTTAGAAGCAGAATAATTCATGTTAGTTACACATGTTACTTAAAACATACAAGTGAACATAAATATATACTCATAAACAAGGATGACGTAGCACACTACAAAACTGCATCCCAGTTTTAGATGACGACACTCAAGCCTTCCAAAGGGTACGGTTTTTTTTTACCAAAACAAGTCCATGTAGAGATGAAATATTTTTTCAGACTCCCAATTTGGAACTGAAAATACCATTTGTGCTAAAGCGTACGAGAGGAAAAAGATAAAAGAAAAGAACGACCAAAGAAAGAGAGGAATTACCTGATAGGGAAAAGAAAAAGGTGCACATTATACAAGAGAGAGAGAGGCCAAAGAATCAGCTAAATCAACCTCTCCCCCTTCCTCTTCCTCTCCCCCTCCCCCTTCCCCTTCCTCTTCCCCTTCCTCTGAATCCTGTTCTACCATGGTCCCCGGCTTCATCTTTTTCAAATCTGAACATGCTCATTCTTATGTCTTCTGCCTCCCCTTTCTGATGACCCATTTGTACCTGAAAATTTTGCAATTCAAGGATTTCAATACTGGCAAACATAATCATTTAACAACAAAAAAAAAAAAGATGGTCATAATAGTCCAATATCCGAACCTCAGACTCAAAGTATCTTGATTCTTCTTAAACATAGATGGATATTAACAAATACATAGAGGTGGACGTGTCAAATTCCAAATGGATAATATTTTGAAATGAGACCACCACAGAACCCTCATGACAATGGATTATGTATATCCTGTTTCCCAACAATTTGCACACACCACAGTAATTTTTATGTTGTAACCCTGTTCTGTTTTATGTTTCCATGTTCATTGGAATTGTTGTTGTGTAGGGAGATGTTCCTCATGGGATGGTGCTAAATAGATTTATTTTTAGTACTTCATGAAACTATACTTACCCCACCTCCTCACCTCCCCCTCCCAGATCCCAACCCTACCCAAATACATATTTTATATATATATATATAGTTATAAGGCATACTATATGATAAAGTGGAGAGCTCTTTATGACCATGTAAAACTGTAAGTTCTGAAGGGCTCAAATCTCAATGGAGCTACCCAAGGGATTCATCCCGGTATTTACCCAATGCATGTGGCACAGGGGATGACAAATGTTCGGGAGGATCAGGCATGTGCTATGAGAAGAGCGGGTACCTCCTAGTCAAAGCCCATTTGGGACAGCTATTCTGGAGCTAATTGTATAAAAAGCTATGACCGTATCCGTATGTATTGGCCTTTTTCACATCTTTCTAAAAAATCACTTATTCCAAAGAAGAAAAAAAAAACAAAGACAAAAGAAGCAGCAGGAGTTAGGGTGCTGACATGACGATGTTCCAAATCCAATTGGTTTTGAAGCTGGCGTGCCATGTCCTCATCTTGGCTAACATCGGGAAGCGCATCTCTCTGTGAAGGGGCTGGCTGCCCAGCTTTTAACCTTTCCCATTCCTCTAGAGTGAAAACGTGGGACTCGTCGTCCTCTTTCCCCTTCCCTCTATATCTTCGACCTCTGGATTGATGACCTTCTCGCTTTGGCTGACTCATTTTCTGGAGGAGTTTCTGTGCAGCCGCTTGGTTTTGAACAGGGACAGATTCCGCAACTGTCAAATTCAGATACTCGCATCAGTATACCGATTTACAGTTGTGAACCACTTAATCACGTGTAGTTGGTAATGAAAAGAAAGTTTAATTTAAATAAATTTATTAAGGATTATCGTATAAGTAAAAGGTTTGTATTTTGTTTTGGTAAGTTTTCATAATAAATCAATTTTCTGAACAGACATCAAACTGCGACATAGATATGAGGTGACACCTTCTTTAGGTCTTGCTTCAGATATGCTTGGCTTTTCTTCAGTTCTTCCAGCATGGGAAGCTGATTTTACAGAATTATTCGTGCCATTCGCATTCTCGTCATGGTTCTGGAGTCCGCTCACTCGCCTCAGTTCAGAGTTTTCACCTTTTACCCCAAGAGTACGCCCAGGGATCTTGGAGGTTGACCCAGAGTAGTCTGCAATTCACCAAATTTTGAGTCATTAGCTTGGTTTGGAGAATTGTACTACAAGCCTATCATTAAAGCATCCAACTAGAGATATTGTATCTCTCGTTATTGCACAAAAAATACCAAGAGTTTCCTCTTTCAGAAGAGCCCTTCAAAGAAATAGTAAAAACCTCAAAAAAGCAATTCGAAAAACTGTGCATAAGCTATAATGAATGGGCATCCCAAAGAGGAGGAAAAATATATACAACAGAGAAAGGTTTACAACACTGACGAGAAAATTTGTCTTGCCGAGCCGAACCACGCGAAGGCACCCCAATTTGCAACTTCTCGAATGGTGGCGGACCACCAGTGTCACTTTTTTGTGATAGCCTTAAGGATGAGCGAGAGAAACCTGAAAACTTCTGGTTCATCTGCCATTCCTCATAAAGTGACTGAACAACACCTCCTAATACCGTTATCACACTAGGCTTCAAACAGATTATGCCACTATGTATGGCAGCTTTATTTCCCAAACAGACCTGCCAACGAGAAAGTGGCACAATAATTAGCACACTGCAGATACACACAGCCACACAGGTGTCCGAATTCTACTGGTACATACACAGAGGTGTGGTAATGCGGCGATATACACATACCTAGAACAGCAAAGCACATAAGTAGTATTGTATTTTGGGGTAAAAACCCATGATGTGCTATATCACTATAATGTGGTAGCTTTTAGTCGATTATCTACTGTTATACCCATGGTTATTTGGATTGTCATTCACACCATAGAATGTCACATAAATTGACAACTTTGTGTGTGTGTGTGTGTGTGTGTGTGAGAGAGAGAGAGAGAGAGAGAGAGCGTAGGTGAGTTTTTTTCAATATTTCTGTCCAGTATTGACAACTATCCTCTCCAGAAGAACCCAACTCATAAACATAGAGAATAAGCAGCATATGGTTAAAATAACAACACTTCATAAATTTCCAAAGTACAATAGGAAATATCAGCATACCTTGGTGCCAGGAACAACATTATCAGGAATGGAGGGTATAGGAGAGTACTCAACAGCCGTTATCTCAGAATGCCCATCAGTGAGACTCAATCTTAATAGGCGCTTATGTGAATTTCCTGAACCATCCTCTATACTGCTCCGAGATATATCCCTCACAGAAGATATCTATTGATAGGAAAAGGCCTCTTTATCAGTGCAGAGTAAGAAGAAGAGGGAAGAAACATTTTAAAATTCTTAATAACGAAAGGTATATAACATTAAACACAGGAAGTGTTGTTCCCTTATCTTTTCCCTAGCTTTGTCAGCAACCAAACAAAGCACATTTAAAATTAACAAGAGAAATTATCTAATTTGGAGAAAGGGTATGTTTGATATGACAACTTCGGAATGTATTCTTACCAATTGTAACTGCATAATCGTATTCATTAGCAAGATGTGTTCTAATACGAATTTTACTTCTCCATTAAAGCAATCTTATTTACTTCTGCTATTAAGTTGGAGATGGTTTTGCAGTTTGCACATGAAGACATGGGTTGTGAGTTGACGGAACCCCATTCTCCTCAACTTCTATAGCAAATTAATCTCAAATCTATAATATTTATATCTCCATCTATATGCCTCTTTTGGCCTCTCTCTCTCTCTCTCTCTCTCTCTCTCTCTCTCTCTCTCTCTCTCTCTCTCCACATGGGTCCCAAATTCTGAATCCTAAATTGGTTTCCAAATACTTTGTCATTTGTACCATGGGATACCACCGAGCACTATCACAGCATGTGATACAACAGACAAAGCATTTGGGACTCAAAATATGAGAAGCATAGCAATATTCATAAAATATACCAATATTTGGTAATTTGGTACAAGTACTTTGAGGGGGTGGGGGGAAAAAGGGTCACTTTGATACCGAAGGGAGCATAATTAACGCAATAGGAGAAATTAAATTCAAGTGAAAGAAAACCTCGAAGGTCGATACATATATACACCACATATATATAACATAAACTCATATGGGAATATTTGTGTGCGTAAATATATATATATGTATATATTAAAGAAAGAGAGAGAGAGAGAGAGAGAGAGAGAGAGAGAGAGAGAGAGAGAGAGAGCAAAGGGGTATACCTGAAGAACTTTGGGGCCTTGAAGATAAGAGGAGGTGTGAAGTAGAGAAGGATCGGGCAAGGACTTTCCACCAATGGATCGCAAATCCATGTTAGTGAGCTCCGATTCAATCAAATCAACACCACAGTCATCATCGCCAAGTAAAGCAGATTGAATGACAATCAAGGATTTAACTTGATCGACGTCTCCGAAACACCAGCCTCTGGTTATTAGGGTTTGTATAAGAGCTTCTGAACCAGCCCAAAAAGAGCTCTCCATTTTATTAATTAAGCCCCTCTCTCTCTCTCTCTCTCTCTCTCTCTCTCTCTCAGGTTGTTTGATTTCTCAAGTATCGGCTAATGAACGTCAATTCGTTGTCTGGGATTTTTTTGGTTACGGATTGGGGCCTTTGGGCTTCGGGAGCTTGGGACGTACTTATATTTACAGATTGTATTAATTACACTCACCTCCCTTGTATTTTGGTTTAATTACACAAACTTCTCTCGTATTTTAAAAATTACACAGATCTCCCTTAAATTAATATTTTATAACATTAATTACACTCACCTCCCTTGTATTTTGGTTTAATTACACAAACTTCTCTCGTATTTTAAAAATTACACAGATCTCCCTTAAATTAATATTTTATAACACTTTCCTTCCTTAAAATTAATATTCTATAGCATTTTTTTCCCCTTTTAAAGTGTAAAAAAATACAAGGCTTAAAAGAAATTCGTGTAATTTTTCAAAATACGAGAAAGATTTATGTAATTAAGATAAAATATAGGGAAAATGAGTGTAATTAACCCTTAGAGATTTAGTGCTTATTCCCTTGCTAGTGCTATATGTGATAATATGAGGGATCGTTTCACTAAAAAAAAAATAAAAAATTTATTGGATTTAATGTTTAAAAAGTACTTTAAAAATTACCAAATCCCAAATATCCTTATCAAACATGGTTATTAAATGCTTTAAAGTATTGAACCCATAGCATTACTCTTTTTGTATTATGTTTATTAACTGAACGATAACAAATTTATTTGAAAAGTATATAGACTTTTCAAAGAGTGCTCTTAAAAGCTGAGCGGGTTATAATTCAATTGACATAGCCTCTCTCTTCTCAGTAGGGAAGGAGAGGGTTCGAATCCCCATAGCCATAGGGGATTCTAGTTACTTGCGCCCAATTATTCTTCAGTCGAAATGAGTAGTCTTTGTTGGGTTTTGTTATAGGCTAATGTGAAGTTTTGGAGGTGAGTTGGGGCTGAGGTGCGTGTGTGTGTGTGGAATGTGGGATGTGTATATATCCAGTTCGAATCCAGTAAATAGAAGGAAAAAAAAAAAAAAAACAGCGTGCTCTTAAAACACGATATCACAAAATAGAAAAATGAACTCCTTATTTGAGACGAAGCGAGTAATGAATACTTACATTCACAAATATATATGAATTCTTTTGTAATGAATTTGCATACTATTACTATGTTATTATATATTTCGCAAACATACGGCTTGAAATATTTTTCCAAACTAGAAAGTTTGATCTCATTCGTCTAAACATGCTTATACGCAAGACAGTGATGTAACTATACATTTCTTTTACCGTTCAAATAAAATGTTCTTAAAAATTCTATTAAGTATTAAAAGTTAAATTACTTGCCATGAAATTAAGTTTGTTTCTTTTCTTTTTTTTGGTAAGAGTTAAGTTTGTTTCTTACAAAGAGTAACACTATGGTTTCAAATTTGTATACGAAAATTTGGTTGTCAACTCACCTTACAATGTCACCAAGCCCGCAATAAATATTGAAAGTAAAAAATAAAATAGCTACTGTTTTGAAATATTCTTATTGCCACATCAAACAATAATTAGGATATAAATTTGAGCATAGCCCGAGCCAGGACGCAACCCGTGCCGTGGGGCTTCGCCCGACAACCCACACACAGACTCATCACTGCTCACTTATGCTATGCCAAAGCAACACCAATGGACTCCAAATCTTCCACCACAATGTAGGTGTGGCTCCGTTGCCGGCGCCATCATGTCTCATCGACCTAATGCACATCCTCTCCAGCAACCAGTACAAGAGTGTTGCTGAAGTGGTCTTTCCTCACCAACAGCCAGTACAAGTGTGTGTTGCTCAAGTGGTAGTGACCAAGGCCAAACTTCGCGACGCAATTGCATACTTTTACGGCCCACAAAGGATGTTCAAATCTCACCGTCCATTAAGTTGAATGGCCCTGATCATTCTCCCTTGTATCGCCACATGAAGGACTAAGAAGTACCTTGATGCCAAGGCTGTTTGTTTTGACAAAGCACTTTGTGCTGTGATCCAGTTTGATGCAGTTTGTGCCAAAAGATGAGAGCCATTACTTAGAGGTAAAAAGTTGTCATATGTATACACTACAAACACACACACACACACACACACACACACACAAATAGACGTATCCATGCTTATGGCTGATGGCAACATAAAAGAAGAGAGATACAGAAGCAGGTGGAAACACACAAAATTTCTTTGTAGTCCAAAATGTTGCCATAATGTGATAAAAGGATTCCAACCCATCTAAAATTTTCTTTTTTATTTCTCAAATCTGAAACAGTCCTAAATTCCACACATATAATCCCAACGCTAATGACCGAATTTAGATAAACTACCTAAACCCAAAACTTTTCTTCTCGTGAAACGAAGGCTAAAAAAAATGAGAAGAGATCACAAATTATGTTTTCCATACATGTGAAGACAGACTGAAATACCTGAAAGTTACAACAGTGTACAGATAATGATATGCAATAAGCAAAGACAGGCTAAGATTTTCATTCCTTGAAATCATCCTTGTCATCAATAGGAATTGGCATGTTCCTCCAAAACACAGCTAAAGCACTTCCACCAAGCTGCAAGAAAGACGAAGAGACAAAGCTTGAGTCTTGGGTACATTTTCTACTGTTTTGAAATGTAATTGGTCCATGTGTACAAAGTTTGACTACATGGCACATATGTGGCACATACTTGGACCAATAGTACCTTGAAACAGTACAAAATGTACATTTTGTCGATTTCCAACGTACAAAAGATAGAAAGGGATTCAAGAGAAGTAGATTTGAGAAGAAGAAAGAGTCATACCGCCATGCAGACTACGCTAACGGCAGAAGGGACAGCTACAAGAGGGTTGGTGAAATGTTTTTGGGCTAGTAAAAATCCAAGTGCTGAGCTCTGCAGATACATATAAAATATATATATATATATATTTGTGAAAATAGGGTCAATGAGCACACAGCTTCTAAATGAAGCCAGATTTTTGAGTCTCAAGTTCTAAACGTGCTAACAAAGTGTCATGCATAGCAAATTACTGAGAGGGAATTCAAGATTTCAGCTGCAAATAGAAGGTTAAACACAGAAAGGTCATAAACACTTGAAACATTTTGGGACAAGCTGGAAGATTTTTTTTCTCTTCCTTTGGTTCTTTGTTCATCTTCGGTTTTCATGATAGTTCCATTTCATTTAAAGGCAACAGGAATGAACGAAATGCATTTAAACGTTTCTCCACAAAAAGGAACTTCTATAAATGGGAAAGTTAAACTAAGATGTATGAATTCTCAATGGGTAAATTCAACTAAGATGAATGAATCCTCTGATATCATTCTATTACTGTCCAGGATTTTGAAATAATATTTGAGAGGTCAAGCAATGCTAATATTTTGAATTTGATAAGAAGCATTAAACTGTCATTTTCAAAATATTCTATTTACAGATAGACAAACACGTGGTGAACATAAAAGGTACTAATAGGAGCTTTAGAAAAATGCCTGTTGAACTGGATCATATAGAAATACCCTAAGCACAACGGGCAGGAATTATCCAATCACTTGGCCGACTTTTTTCCAGTGGTTTCTTCTATGCTTAAACAATACTCGGAATTAAAATTTCCTCATCGTATTACTTGTTAACTAAACAACGTTTTCCTTTCCCTCACCAAATCCATGAACCAAACAGAGCCTAAGAAAGAATACCACGAGGAAGATAACATACACCTAATGGAGAAAATAATTACCTGCATGCCACATTCTATAGAAATGGTACGAGAAGTTGATTCACCGAATGATAGTTTTGAAATGAAATAGCCAAGAGCAAATGCTGCACCATGTAGGAGGGCGACCGGAAGTAATAATTGAGCTCCTTGAGTTTTCAAAACATCTGCAACTTGCCCAATCTCATGATGCAAAAACATGAAAATAAGTTATTTGCATGAAAGGTGGTCATTACCATAACACTAGAGGGTATTGCTGAAACTATTAAAGTTTTCTTGGGGATTTGCTAAACTTACAGGGCTTGCACAAAGGAGGGTGGTGAGTATAACTCCAATTAAAGGCGTCACTGTGATTATTTTTGAAGTGAATTTGGGGAAGAACTCATTAGCCAACACTGCCACATAAAAGCAAAAGGAATAAGTGAGATGAACCTCAAATTTCTACAAATCCAACTCAAATTGAAATTAAATTTGAACAATTCTAAATTACCTCCAATAATTGTTGGCACCAAAACAACCTGGAAAGTGCTGATGGCCAAGCCCTGGAAAGACGAATAAGAAAGAGAAAATGGTGAAAAATACCCAATATGAAACTATATATGTGTATGTACATTACATACATACGTCTCTCTAGTCTCTACCACCTGTACTTGATTGATACTACCCAATATAAGTTGGGGTCGCCCTTTTTCTAAAGCGATATGTGATGCAAGTACATGAATGTATTATGTAATCAAGGTTGTAAATTTATAATGTCATGCCACTCAAATTAATTGACTCTTTGTTTAAACAACACATAATCGTTTCTCTACTTACCGCTGCATCAACAGGAACAAGTTGACCTGCAAGAAGCTTAGTTAGAAGTGGCGTCATAATAATAGCCCCAATAGTTGAACACCTACAAATCACACAGAAACAGCCAAAAGTGTCACGCTTACAACATCAAAATCCCAGTCATTTATGCAGCTTAATAAGTCATGTTTTAGTAGAAGCCCCGGTCCTTTTATTTAATAACCCTTATAACATACAGATTTATGCAGCTAAATGATTCGTGCTTTGGAAGAAACCACTGTATTTTACTTTTCAATCAAATAAAGAACCAGGAGTCAGTAATGTGTATAATTGCTGTCTTATTTAAGCATTTTTGCTCAAATCCTAAACAATTGTTGAGTAGCAAGAGAGTTGCTGGACAATAGTTTTCTGTGATGTATGTTTCTTTCTCAATTTTATCTGAGATACAAAAAAAAACTTGACCTTTTGAGGGGAAGGTTTACCAATCTAATTTTTGACCTTCCTGCCAAAAAAAATTCTGAATATAGTTCCTACACCTCTTACTGTTAACTTTCCGTTGCCAAGTATACAATCTAATGTGAAGTCAAATTACGGTAATTTGTATTTTGACTATGTAAAAGGAGTGCAACATATACAATCTCATCAGGTCTCGCACTCACAATCTAAGACATTTAGCGTCTAATACAAAAATAGTGTTAAGTTCGAAAAAGAAGCAGCAGTTTCAACTTCACAAGAATTACTGACAAGATAAGTAGTTGATTTATTCGTGCCAAAAGAACAATCATTAGTATATACAAGACCTTAACAATAAGTTAATAACCATAGATTCAATCCTTCAATATCATACAGTCCTTTTTCTGAACAAATGTCTTTTGACTGAAGTGCGAAAAAATCATCTCTCTGCATTCTCTGAACACATTCCTTCATGTGTTCTACTCATAACAAATAGGAGTAAATGTTCAGTTTTCTGGTTTTGGGTAAGTTCCAAGAAATACATTAGCTTATATTTCTATCAAGGCCAGTCAAGTTACTCAGGATTCTTGGTGCAACAAATTATAGGTGTTCAACTGGCTCAAACCAGAATGAAAAAAGATAACTCAATTCCGGAATATAATCGAACAAAAGGGAAGTTATCAATTATATTATAGGTTGAGCTTACGTTGTCATGAGAACGGAGAGTGCTACATTTCCCTTCGATATATAAGTCGCTACATTTGATGCCTGCCCTCCAGGACAGCACGAAACCAAAATAAGACCAGTTGCAAGAGGAGCTGACAATTTAAGTGTCTGTCGATTGTAGCTAGAATTAGAACTTGTAAACCCGAATAAAGAGCAATTCATTCTTCATCTCAAACTTGCATACCAAAAAGAAAAGATAAATATCACAAATGCCAATATTAATCACACAAAGCTTTGCTTTATTTTGTTCCAAGAACCTCAACTCTGAAAAAGAGAAGTGCTAATATAAATGCAACTAACCAAACTGGATATGATATATGAGATGCTAAATAAGTTGATGACGACATACCATTGCAATAAAGAAACCTAACACGGGTTTGATCAAGTATTGAGCAAGAAATCCTACACCCACCTGGAAAAGGAAATTTCAAAATAGTTAAACCAAGATTATACAATTAGCAGTCTTGTAACTTGTATACATAAATGATTCGCTTCTTACAGTCCATGGATTCCGTAGACACCGTCTGAAATCCTCAAATGTCAATGTTAAACCCATTGATAACATGAGGAAACCCAATCCAACTGTGAAAAGATCGGTTTGTAACCAAGTTACCTGCAAGAAGACCCCGAAATTTTAGTCGATCAATACTGAATTTATCAGTCAAAGATTTGCAGGAACAAACTGATATTTACCGCAGACGGCTTATAGATGCCAATAACAGTACCCAATATGACCTGCAAAATTAATCAAATATGACACGTGAGATTTCTACTCCATAAAACTTGATCAAATACAAACTAAGGAATGCATATAGATACGGAAAAGCAACAAGAAATCAAATGCATACCCATAGAGGAAAAAGAGTGGTCAACAACTCGATTATTCTCTCATATTGGCTCATCCCACTTGGAGTGCTACTGGGAACGTCTCCAGGTAAATTAGTTGCTGCCCTGCACAAAACTTGGGGATTCCTAGAAAGAAGAAACTCGAAATTGAACTTGAATAGGGCAATATGCTAGGAAAAATAAATATCGAACAATATATTATAGCTCTAAACTGGCAAACAAAGTAACATTATGCAACAAAAAGATATGACGCAAAGTAACATCTGTAGGTATTATCCGCCACGCAGTGGTTGCACACGTCACCAAAAGGGAAACGTATCTCCAACGTCGTCATTACTTATATGTCCACATAGACTACGTACCTACTCACTTAAATCTCCAATAGGGCCCTGCAACTCCACTACCTAAAGCATCTCCAAGGACCAAGCCCATGATGATGGGAGGTCGTCCCTAGGAAGCTGCAACTCCAATACTTGGGGAGGCCCTCCCTAGGAAGGCTACAACCCCAATACTTGGAGGATCCCAAAGGGCCAAGCCCAAGATAATGGAATGCCCTCTATAGGAAGGGTGTAGCTTCAACACTTACGACGCTTAAAGGGCTAAGCCCATGATGGGAGGTTCTCTCCATGAATCTCCATGAATGCCCACTGCTAAGTGTAATTCCAGTACTTAAGGCTCTCCACCTCAAAAGGCTAAGCCTATGATGAGAGCCCCAGCCCTAAGGGCCATGGCACTTTAGAGGGCCATACTCGTGGCAATCACAAGAGCCCATAATCAATACACAAACACACATATTCACAGGTGGGTCAACCACCCTTAGTCAGGAGCAGTACTGAAGGGTGGTCTGGCCCATTGGGATCTCGAGAGGTCATGGCTACCTGGCTAGAGTCAAGGGCATCTCCTTAGCTTATGCCTCCCAAGCAAAGCTAGGGTTGGTTCCAAAGAGAGAGAGAGACACGTGACCTTTACGTGCCCTGCAACCAAGCTTCACAAACCAATTAGGGACTCCATGGCTGGAAGACCAGCTGGGCCATTAACTTTCCCATTGCCTTATCACTTCAACCTTGCAGCAGCAGCACATTCTGTAGACCAATAGATCTTGATGCACTCACTCGTTTAAGCCTATACAGCCAATAACAAGCCACCCTTTCGTTGACACATCTGCTGCCTCACCTGTCACTCACCAATGCCAGCTTTGCTTTTCTACATGACCAGTCATGGCTTGACCATCGCCTGGTCAAATCCAATTCAATACCCTCAACTACCTTAAACATAAGCATTTAAGGCCATCACCTACCTTAGACAGAGGGACCTCTCCTAGAGTGCCAGCACACCATACCGACAGAGCCTCCAGTTATATCATATACCCTCACAACCCTGCTATAAATACCAGCTTCCTCATTCAATACATCCAACAACTTGAATCAACCCCAAGCTTGAGCAATTAATCAAGTCCTCACACCCTCCTTACTATTATCCAAGCAACTCCTCCTCCACCTTCACTCATACCTTACCTACCACTCCTCCTCCACCCTCACTTATACCTTAGTACCATTTCTCCTCCTCCTTCACTCCTTTCGTACCTTCCACTCATACCCTCACCGTAGGACACCTACTGCTTCTCTCTCTCTCATTTCGAACTACCTTAGCTCTCACTCGAGCCACGTCCTCTCTGGGACCCATCTGACTGTACTATTACTTTCCTACTATTTTCCTATATCTTACACTCACTAGCCTGCCTGCGTGTTATATCTCTCTTCACACCTCATCCACACTAAAAAGAACTCACACAACATCTAGAGTAAGAGGATGTGCTCCTTTAAACTTAATCTTCTCAAAAGTATTACAGTAACATCTTGACTTCTTACATTCTCATCTTAAGTATATTTAAGAGCCAATAACTAAATACTGATCCCATAATCATTAGACAAAGTTTTAACCAAATTCCTTTAAATGATAAATACTCCCAAAAAAGATTCTCTCCAACACAGATAAATTCTTGAGCAGCTTTAATTCAATTTTACTGGCAAACACAAATTAAAAAAGCTAATACAGTGCTTGTAAGCATCCTCTAATATATATATATATATATATACATATAAAAATACCTTGAAGGCTGAATGATTGAGGAAGGGGGTGAGAGAGCAACAATCGAACTCTGAGGCTTGTTCTGTATTGCGAGACAACTTTTCCCATCGTCGGGCAAACGAAACCCACCTCTTAGGCCTACAATATTCACATTCAAAAAAAGTAGTCAGTGTGTGTGTGTGTGTGTGTGTGAGAGAGAGAGAGAGACAGAGAGAGAGAGAGAGAGAGAGAGAGAGAGAGGTGAAAATGTCATAATCTACAACAAAGTTCAGATACTTTAAAAACAAAAAACACAAAAAAAAAAAAAAAAAAAAAAAAAAAAAAAAAAAAAACCAAAGCAGGTCAACTGAATAAAGAAGGCAAATAGCAAAAACCCATAGGGCAAAACAATAAAAAAAACAATACCCACGAAGCAAAAAAAGAGTTAAAGAATTCAATAATCAACACATACGCAAATGGGTTTGAAGCCTCCTTGCAGGTAAACAAGTGGTTGGCCTGTAAAGAGCATCAGAAGTTGAAGATAGACAATCTTTGGCAACAAACCTAGACATGGACGCCATTGAAGATATGGATCAAGAATTTAGAAGGAAAAAAAAAAAACAAGTGGTGAGGGTTTAGTTCAGTGAGAGTGGGGACCAAGAAGGCAGAAGTTTGTGATATTTGTAGGGGTCGTGGAAACCAATGAACCACACACACCCCAGAGGCTAATCCAAATCATTTTGTAATAACAAGCTCTACTTTTGCAGATATATATATATATATATATATAGATATAGATATATCATACGTATAAGTCTAGTGATTTTCATCATCTGTCGTTTGTGACGACACTGAATTCATAGCATATACAAATGGAGCTCAAACTGAAAAGGGCACTACATGATGAAGAAGGGCAATTCTGCACCGTTGGATATGAATAAAGAATAATGTCTTGCTCCCAAATGCTTCTCAAATATACGTGGTAGTAGGCTACTCAATTTTAATTGAAAAATGTTGAAGTATTTCATCATTATTGAACCTGATTTCAGAGTTACATGTATTTAAGAAACATTTAGGATGCAAAATTTAAAAAGCATAGAATTACTCACGAATAAAATGGCAGTGCCAACCACATCCCATTCAACTTGTAGCCTCGTTTGGTATAGCTTCTAAGCAACAAATTGTAGTTCATAGTTTAGAAAAAACTGAAATGAAGTGTTGTTTTAAAACTTATAGTGTTTACACCCTAATTTGGGTTTGCCCAAAGCACATGACAATCACGTGGCTTGATCATAAGAGCAGGTAAGCAGATGAACAGGTGATAAGGTTGATGACGAAGGAAAGTGATATCAGAAATAGTTACGGATAAAGATGGTACATTCAATAAGAGAATATCGGTGTCAAGACCGAGGATAAGATAATACATGGTTCACAAGGTAATACCTCGGCTTTAACTAGTAATGCCTGGGCCACAACAGCCATAACATCGGTCAAATCAGACCGATGTCCAAGCAATCAAGGCGGTAAAAGGTTGATTCATCCTAACTTATTATCGGTGTTGAAACAAAAAAAGGATAATAGGTTCTAATGGATATATATATATATCGGTCTTGATAAGTCAGGCCGATATAGAAGGGAGCAGAAATTGACACGATATACTTTGACCACAGTTGATAAGGCCGATGGCTACCCTTGCAGATCCTGCAGTGGTTAGACCGTAGGATGATAGCTAACAGCAGCAAAGCAGGAGAATGTAATATCGGGCTTGGGAAAGGGTAAAGGCAATCTTTGGAATAATTAAAGTCAGACGACATCGGTTGAACACTTCCTACTGAGTAGGAGGCCGACGTCCATCAACCAGAAAAAATTAAGCTACTCAAAGAAGGATGAAATCGGTCACCTGGGATTTACCCACAAGTCTATCAGGCAGTTAGCTGAAATAAGAACGTGTGCTTTAGAAGATGCTGAGTTGGAAAGAAGGCAGTTATACAAAACAGGAACGTGGCAGAAGAAGGATAATTAACAGATCATGTGTTGGGTTTGTGCCCTCAAACCATTACTTTATGTATGAGACATTAGCATTATAATATATGGATATCAGCTTTACATTTCATTGTGTATGTTTCTTTCATGAGATGATTGTTTTATCCTTAAGTATCATAGTAAGCAATTCGTGTGTGTATGAGATACACACAAGTGAGATACGAATTACTATTCTTTGATACTTAGAATATGTCACAGTGGATGATAAGACTGGATACCTTATCAAGTCTACACTGTAGCATAATTAACTACCATTGGATGGAGTGATTAATCTCAATCACTAGAGTGTAGCTCTTAGTTGATATGCTAGTGCTTATAGTGCATTGACGGACCTGAGCTTTCCTATTGACGCTTAAGGCTGTCAACTGTCAATAGGAACTCATAACTTGTATAAGGTATGTGTTCTCAATCTTGAGATGATTATGAACACAGACTATGGATATGGCTGCTTTGACTTACCAATCAGTGAGGTCTATAGAAGATCAACACCTGGGTATCTTGGGTATGTCATGTCCATAGGGTTGTGAACATATATTGTCAAGATAGAATCTACCCTCTGATACAGAGTAAGCATTCCCTTGAGAATGTCACCAAGTTGATTACTGAGTACTGCAGTCTTATTGATAAGAGTTATCAACATGTTTGGTAATCATGAGTAGTGAATGAGACTCAAGGAATACAAGAAGTAATCATGATTCAGGTTGACAGTAACAGTTATCCGACTACCTGAATATGATTACGAATGCTGACGGTAGAGGAACATTAGTACACCATACAAGTCTAGTTATCGCTTCGGATATGTTCTTTTGCGTTGGAGTTCAGTTATCGTTTTATAGTGGAATAAACGTTAACTGACCAGTTAGTTAGTTTGCTGATCAAAGAGTTTGGTCATGGTAATTAACAAACTGGTCTGAGCCAACAATAAAGAGCCTAGGAGGTCCCACTCTTAGCTCCGCTAGGATGCTTGGAAAGGCAAATGAGGATGATGTCTAGACAGGTTCGATCGATCGAAGATAGTTCGATCGATTGAAGTCTACAGGTTCGATCGATCGAAGATGGTTCGATCGATCGAATGTTCGATCGATCGAAGCCACTTCGATCGCTCGAAGTCTAGGTCGGTTCTGGAAATCTATAAATAGGGCAGCTGCGTTCTGGAAGTAAGTGATCGTCGTTTTTATACGCAGAAGCTGCAGAAACTATCATAGTCTTCCCAAAACCTTCCTATCCTCTGTATTAGGGTTCCCACCAACCCTAGTCTTTCCGGCAAGCATCCGCAGGAGTCATAAGGGTGAAGATCATCTAGTGGAGGCTGCTGGAAGTTAAAGTTTCAGAATTGGGTTCAAGACACTAAGGTATAATTCTTGCACCTCTTGTACGCATCTATGGAATTGACGAGTAGTAGATCCTGGAATGCCAAAAGTTTTATAACTTAACCTATTTCCGCTGCGCGTTTAAAATCTAACTTTAAACCATTTTTTCCTTCAATTGGTATCAGAGCCACGCTCGTTTGGATCTATAAATGCGTTTTTTGGAACCCTAGTTTTGATTTGCATGTTGATTTTAGAACTGTTTTCGAAACTGCATCGTCACAGATCTGTTTCTGCAGTGTTATCGCAGCAGAATACAAAACTGTGATTGCATAGGATGCAAGGTGGGTTCGATTGATCGAACTTGTTTCGATCGATCGAACATTCTGTTCTCAATCGATCGAACAGTCTTCGATCGATCGAACCTTCGATCGATCGAACCTTCTGGTATTCGATCGATCGAACGAAGTTCGATCGATCGAGATAGATACTTTGTCAGGTTCTCTGTTTCACAGTTTTAAAGTGTTTTGAAATTAAAAACTTTAATTTTAAAATATTCTGTAAAATTTTCAAATCATTCTGTGAAACAGAATGTTCAAGCGATTGAACAGTGTTCAATCGATCGAAGGTTCGAGCGATCGAACGGTCTTCGATCGATCGAACTGTGACAGAGAAGTAAGATGTTGTTTTAAGTTCTAATGTAAAGTGTTTATATACTGTGTGAATCAATTAAGTGTTCCAATAGTTACATATATTTGTTATGTATGTGTGGATGTGTGTACGACTAACCCTTTTGCAGCAAAATTAGTCGCTATCTCCCATGGCACCAAGTCGTTTAAATATTTATATTTAAATTGTTTGAGATTGGTGCATGTTGTAATTTATTAATGGTTTGTTTTTAAGGCGTATGTAAAGGGCGCTGCGGCTTCAATCCTACGAAAAGGAAAGTCGCACCGGTTTCCCTAGCCTTTTATTTCATTTTTGCTATTTCTCTTTTTCTAGATAAATTGTAAGCTTCAAAAGAAGCATAAGTCCAATGTAATAGAATTAGAAATTCCATGAAGATGGAGCAAGGAGCCGTTGTCCATCAAGATGGAGCCGGAGGCGACCAAACCAAGAAGGTGTTCTATGGAAATAGAGCCATGGGAGATAGAGGCATTGTTTGAATGCCTATATTTCATTTTAGTTTTTTGTTTTATGTGCTTGTTTTGTGATTGGCGTATAATACATTGTTGCATGCACTTAAAACAAGTTTTCTAAAATAAAATTCAAAAACCATTTTCAACACATTAGTAAACATTTGATGTTTATGGGTAGTGTGTGGAAACATTTTTCAAAAGCAAAATCCTTAATTTACTAAATCTAGTGGGAGAGGGTCTTATCAAATAACACCCACGATCTTCCATTAACGGTTCATTGTAAGATGAGTAGTGTATTCTGTGTCACCTCGCCAGGGGTGATCATTCCATACGGAGGAGGGTACACTGCTCATTGGTTACTAGATGTGAACTTCCTATGGATAGGATCAATCAGACGTGTTAGAGGGTGACCACCACACGGAGGCGCTACTTGAGACGGTTGTGATTGGATCCTAGTTAATGGTACACACTAGCTAAGCTATGGATAAGGGATCCCACACGGGGCATTATTCATAAACTTATAGATCAAATAGGTTCGGGAGTCATGGCTATTTTGCAAGAGTTGCATAGCGGATAAGTCATGATAAATCGAAAGATCGAACATTGACCACCACACGGAGGCTTTATTCTTTCGTTTCGATATTCCGGCGACTTTGTTTTTAAATAAGAGTTTTAAGGGTTCTTTTATTTCAAACTGTCAATTCTGATATCCATATTTATTTTGTTTGTTTTGATTTTCAGTAATCATAATGTCTGGATCTGCATTTAGTCCACTTGCCACCATACTCACTCAAAACAAGTTAACTGGAAATAACTACACTGAATGGAAACGTAACCTTGACATCGTTTTAACTGCGGAGGATCACATATATGTCCTCACCACCCCAAGCCCTGAAGAACCCGCGGCAAATGCTTCGGCAGCTGCCAGACGCGAGTTCGACAAATGGAAGAAGTCGAATGGAATGGCCCGTTGTTACATTCTGGCCTCAATGGCTGGTGTGTTACAATACCAATTCCAATCGAACGATTCTGCCAGTGACATTATCACATCCCTGAAAAAGATGTTTGGGGAGCATGGCAGGCCTGCCAGACAGGTAGCCATGCAGAAGATAATGAGTGTAAAGATGTCGGAAGGTACTCCAGTCAAAGAACATGTTTTAAAAATGATTGGTTATTTAAACGAACTGGAGACCTTGGGAGCCAACATCGATGCACAGACCCAAGTTGATATGATCCTCAACTCGCTGTCGCCATCATTCGCTCAATTCAAACTTAACTATAATATGAATCAAATGGATTTTTCAATGAGCGAATTAATGAGTTCTTTACTGGCAGCAGAAGGGGTGATCAAACCTGGGGGCAGCGTTTTAAACGTTGAGAAAAGCGCTTCTTCTTCCCGATCTACACCCAAAGGTAAGAAAGGAAAGAAGAAGGCTGGCACTGGTGGTTCAAGTGTTGGACCGGTCCCTAAGATTGCAAAATCTAAGGGAAAAGGTAAGGGCAAAGGGAAGGTGGGTGGCCAAGGCAAAGGAAAGTGTTTCCAATGCGGTGAGAAGGGCCACTGGAAGAGGAACTGTCCAGAATTCTTAGCTACAAGAGTTCAAGGTATGATTGAATCACATGTGATTGAAGTAAGTTTTATTACGGATACTTCAAACACTTGGTGCATTGATTCTGGTGCGACTAACCATATCTGTAATTCATTGCAGGGGTTCAGATCAACCAGGAAATGCAGTGATGGGGAGATCGTACTTACTCTAGGTTCTAGCGCAACCGTATCTGCGGTTGCTATAGGAGTCGTAGTTTTAGAATTTTCAGACAATAAAGTTTTAATTTTATCAGATGTACTTTACGTCCCTTTAATGAGACGTAATTTAATTTCAGTTTCTAATTTAACGAATAATGGTTATTCCTTTCATTTTGGAACTGAAGTTGTCATTAAAAGAAGCAGTTCTTTTATATGTTCTGGTGTTAAATCAAATGGTTTGTATGTGATTACTCCCAATATTTCAAAAGATTCTTGTTTGGAACTTAATAACTCAGTGGTAACTTTACCATCTAAAAGAAAGGGACCTTCCACTAATCCAACAAGGCTTTGGCATATGAGGCTTGGCCATATCAATCTGAATAGGATTGGCAGACTAGTCAAAGAAGGGGTCTTAGGCGATTTGGTTCTCGAACCAATGGAAGTCTGCGAGTCTTGTTTGGAGGGTAAGATGACCAAAAGGTCCTTTCCTGCAAAGGGCAACAGGACCAATGCATTGTTGGAATTAGTTCATACTGATGTGTGTGGACCAATAAATATTAGAGCAAGGGGTGGTTATGAGTATTTCATAACATTTACCGATGACCACTCTAGGTATGGATATGTGTACCTAATGCAGCACAAGTCTGAAGCCTTTGAAAAGTTCAAAGAGTTTAGGGCTGAAGTGGAGAAGCAATCGGGCACACATATCAAGGCCATTCGATCTGATCGAGGTGGCGAGTACCTCTCTAATGAGTTTATTGATCACCTCGTACAGAATGGGATTCTGTCACAGTTGACTGCACCTGGTACGCCTCAGCAGAACGGTGTAGCGGAGAGAAGGAATCGGACTCTTTTAGACATGACTAGGTCGATGATGAGTTATTCAGAGTTGCCATTATTCCTTTGGGGTTATGCTTTGGAAACCGCTGCATACATACTAAATCTAGTACCAAGCAAATATGTTCCCAGGACACCACGAGAGATGTGGATTGGGCGCAAGCCTTCTTTGCAACATCTCCGGATATGGGGGTGTCCGGCACATGTGCTCAAAGGAAAGATGAGCAAGTTGGATTCTAGATCGGAAGTATGTTACTTTGTAGGGTATCCAAAGGGTACTTATGGATGGTATTTTTATGATCCAAGAGAATAAAAAGTGTTTGTTAGTACAAATGCTGTTTTTTTGGAGGATGATTATATCATGAACCATAAACCTAAGGGAAGGATAGATCTTAGAGAGATAGAAGGAGAGCCCTCAGTCCAACCCGCAGTTGATAACGATGAAAATCAAGAAAATACCACTTCTTCACCCATTTCCGCACCGGTACCTCGTCGTAGTGGGAGGATTATCAGCCAGCCTGATAGATACATGTTCTTAGGAGAAGTTTTTGAAGCTGTCTCCATAGAATCTGAATCTGATCCTACCACTTACGAAGAGGCAATGGCTGATGTTGATTCAGCTCATTGGATTAAAGCTATGAAGGCTGAATTGGAATCTATGGATTCCAATCAGGTCTGGGATCTTGTAGAACTTCCAGCCAATATTAAATCCATTGGCTGCAAGTGGGTCTATAAGAGGAAAAGAGGATCTGATGGAAAGGTTGAGACCTTTAAGGCAAGGCTTGTGGCGAAAGGCTATACTCAGAGGGAGGGCATTGACTATGAGGAAACCTTCTCGCCGGTAGCCATGCTCAAGTCCATCAGAATACTCTTATCCATTGCTGCATGCCTAGATTTTGAAATCTGGCAGATGGACGTCAAGACTGCATTCTTGAATGGCAATCTTGAGGAGGACATCTATATGCAACAACCAGAAGGGTTCATAGCTGGTCGGAAAGGTAACTTGGTATGCAAGTTGCAAAAGTCCATTTATAGGCTTAAGCAGGCATCCAGAAGTTGGAACATCCGATTTGACCAAGCGGTCAAGTCGTTTGGTTTCATACAGAATCTGGATGAGCCTTGTGTATACAAGAAATGTGAAGGAAAAGTAGTGGCTTTTCTTGTGCTTTACGTTGACGACATTCTACTCATTGGGAATGATGTAGCGGCGCTGTCAACGGTCAAGGTTTGGCTAGCTAGTACTTTCGATATGAAGGATCTAGGAGAGGCGAGCTATATTCTTGGGATAAAGATCTTTCGGGATCGCAAGCGAAAGATAATGGGATTATCTCAAGCTGGTTATATCGAGAAAGTGCTAACTAGGTTTTCAATGGATAATTCGAAGAAAGGTTTGTTACCTTTCAGGCATGGTTTAGCGTTCTCCAAGGACCAGTGTCCAAAGACACAAGAGGAGAGGAATCGCATGGCAGGAATTCCCTATGCCTCGGCAGTGGGAAGTCTCATGTATGCGATGTTATGCACTAGACCAGATATCTGCTTTGCCGTTGGCATGGTTAGCAGGTATCAATCGAATCCTGGTCCAGAGCACTGGACAGCCGTTAAGCACATTCTTAAGTACTTGAGAAGAACTAAAGATTACATGCTTATGTACGGCGGTAGTGAGTTAATTCCAGTAGGATACACTGACTCGGACTTTATGTCAGATAAAGATTCGAGAAAGTCGACATCCGGACATGTAATACCCTGTATTTCGGTATATTAATAAGACCCGGTATTTCATTTCTATACTCGTATAAACTTTCCCTTCTTTTTGGTGATTTTGGATACCAATCGATTGACATATTCCCAATCGATTGACACTTTTCTGATACCAATCGATTGATAAGTTATCCCAATCGATTTACATTCAACCGACTAAAAGTGATTACGTGTCAACATTCCCAATCGATTGACATTGTTTCCAATCGATTGACTACAAATATCTGTTGCCAATCGATTGACTGGTGTCTCAATCGATTGACATAACCTGAGAAATGTTTTCTTCTTTCCTTCAGCTTTAAACGCGTGGCACTCCCTTATGTCTATATATATGTTTCATTTCATGGCCTTGGGGCTGTTTTCAGACCTTGGGAGAGAAATATACATACCTCTTGTGAGATATATATACATACATATATATATCCATATCTATACATATATACACACTCCATACACACACTCACTGCCCGTGGCAGCTGGGAGGGAGGAGAAGAAGCAGAAGAAGAAAGAAGAAAGGAGGAGACAGAGAGAGGGCTGGACAGAAAAGAGGAGAAAGAGAAAGAGTTTGAAGTTTTCAAACTTAAACACATCCAAACGCACCCTAGGTGAGTTCTAACTCACTTGGTCCCTTTATGTGATGTTTATTCCAGTTATTATGATGTTTAGATAAGTTACATGCATGTAGTGCACGTTTATATATGCTGTTTTTACAATCTGCTGGAGAAGACGTAGTACCAATCGATTGACATAATCTCAATCGATTGACATCAGTTGTATCCCAATCGATTGAATAGAATTTCAATCGATTGACATTTTTCAGATCCCAATCGATTGAATAGAATTTCAATCGATTGACACTTTTCAGATTCCAATCGATTGACATTATCCCAATCGATTGACATGATTTTGATACCAATCGATTGAACCTCTGTTCCAATCGATTGACATGATCAGAACATGGTTTCCTTTGCCTGTTTATTATATAAGAGGTTTAGTTGTTCGATTCCTGATTTGGAATTTCCCTTATGCGACTATGGGGTAGGGTAGACAGGAGTAATGTGACACCAAAGATTAATGGATAATGAATAAAAAGAATATGAAGACATGGGTGACGTGTTGATTCTGATATGAGTTTGATGTCCGCTTTCTTTTAATCCGAGTAGTCAGGCCACATTGGGAATTGTCATGTGTCGATGTAGAATGGAACGTAAGTAGGTTTGGTAAGTTCTGGGAATGGTACGTGGATGGACGATTGGTCATGATATGCTCTTAAAAGCGGTGAACCGGACCATGGTTCTTAAAAGCGGTGAGCTGGACCAAGAAGTCTTAAGATAGACTGGATGATCTGTGATATGCTCTTAAAAGCGGTGAACCGGACCATGGTTCTTAAAAGCGGTGAGCTGGGATCATTAGTAGATGACGTTAAGTCGTGGCAATAGATTGATATGCCTTGTTCGAAACGTTATATCCCTGAAATGCGGTGAACAGGACCATTGTTCTTAAAAGCTGGGGACAGACTGACGTGAAGTCCATGACATGCGGTGAGCAGGACCATTGCTCTTAAAAGCGATGGACAGAATAAGGGTGTATCCCTAGAGTTAAACGATTGAGTCTGTTCATGAAGATCAGAATATGTTGAGTTCGGTATTTGAGTAACAAGACGATAAGGGTCGGTTTACAAGAATGAATAGAGGAACAAGGTAATGTTATTTTTTTATAATAAGATGTTAACTCGTGTTTTCATAAGCTTGTGTTTATTTCAGATAACTGGTACTTCGTTAGTTTATGCTCACTCAGCTCTCAGTAAGCTGACGGCCTTTTATTGCCTGGACATTCCCCGTCCAGAATATCCTGCCCCTTGTTTTACAGGTAATGACCAGTACACTGATGAGTGTTATCCAGAGGAAGGCCCCACCGATGATGGTTACGCCAGGAAGGATTATCCTTATGCCAGTTGAAGACTGAAGATGTTATAATTAGATTTAATTTCAGTTGTTCTGTTAAATCTTTTGTTAACGGGTACTTGGGCATTTGTTGTCTTCAGACCTGTTGTGATCCTGTGGACCATACTCTGATATTTTGTAATAGTTAGCACTGTGTGCTATTTTCAGTTGATTACTGTTGCTTTTCTTTTGGACTAGTACTGCGTGGTGTGGATTATTAGTGACTTTCACCTGTCATTCCTTATGGACCCATAAAGGAAATTTATTTTTCTCTATTTATGCTGCTCCGGGGCGTGACAGGGTTTTTGGTATCAGAGCTGAGTTTGGTACTCTAGGGGGGTAATACTGTCGTTCACTGATCATTCCACACCATCTGGTCCTAGTGTTGTTAAGATTCTTTGAGATGAGATATGAGTATAAGATAAGTTCGTCTTCCTGACGATAGATAGTTTCCTTTGCAGGATAGCATGGATCCGGAGTTTCACCAGTTTGTGACTGATGCTTATGGAGGACATATTATCCATGGAGATACCGTGGAGCCAGCTGACCCAGAGTTTTATCGTGAGCGTGTGTGCCAGATAGCTAGTCGACATTTAGAGGAGGACATGTGGAGAGCGCTTTATGTGACCGGGAGTACTCACCCGACACAGATGCGCATGGATGCTTACCATACTGCGAGGGTCGGTAGAGACATTTGCCAGGAGATGTTACGACTAGTTTTGAGTAAGCCAGAGATGGATGAGATTGAGTTGAGAGCTATTGTAGCCGGTCCACCAGAGCCCGTAGTTGCACCAACAGCAGCAGCAGCAGCTCCACCATCAACAGTGCCCGACATGCCCGTCCCAGAGCCAGAGCCTGAGCCGATTGAGGATGAGGAGGATCTAGAGCCAGAGGATGAGCATCTCGATGAGGACATGGATGGAGATGGAGAGGAGGATCCGATAGATGACGAGGACCCAGTAGAGGATGAGCATGTAGACGATGCAGATGATGAACCTGAGGATGACCCCGAGGAGCCAGAGTTTGAGCCAGAGGATCCAGTACCAGACCCAGAGGCTATTGAGGCAGACATTGTAGTAGATGAGGATGCGCCCGACGAGGAGGTAGTTATGCCAGGGGTACCTGTTGTGCTTCAGATACCAGCTGGACCTATTATGCATATGGCAGCCATGGCTGATATGGCAGTAGGATGGATAGCTCAGATGATCGCTCAGCCAGCAAGTTTTGTTATAGGAGAGGTCGCGATAGCAGGAGCTCTGGATATAGCTGACGGATTCGCCGCAGTAGCAGTCGATGTCGCTAACCAGGCAATAGCAGATGTGATGGAAGACGATGATGCAGAGATGATAGAGGATTGGGATATAGGGGTAGTAGTCGGAGATCTTGTCGCACCAGTTGAGGATGATCCACTCGAGGAAATGGAGATTGATTCAGAGGACGAGGCACCACCAGCAGGATCAGATGCTGACGACTTTTGAGTCAGGACCTGCAGGACTTAGTTTTGTTAGTTTTACCAGGACATGTTGTCTACTAGATTTTTGGGAGCTTGAGAGATAGCTATTGACCATAGCTTTGTATAGTATTAGCTGACTTTAGTTGTTGTAACTCTTGTCCCATATGGTACACAGTTTGACTAGTGTGTACTATACGGTACATCTTTTGATAATATATATACGAGCAGTACTTTTGGTTATTGTTTGATTATTGCGTTGTGCTGTGTTGTTTAGTAGAATTGTTAGTCTAGCTGTTTCTTGTTCTATCTTGAGTTCGTTTCTACGTGAAGACTTTCAGCTGATCCATATGTCTCTTGTAGGCGATACTCGTTATCATGGTAGGACCCTTGAGAAACCACCAAGCACGTAACGGAGCACCTATTCCAGAGGGAATGGACCCAACCGGAATTTTCGAAGCGTTTATGCAGAGGATGGAGCATGTGGGGGATACATATAATCACTCCACCCACCAGAGACCTCTTGCACCCCCGCCACCAAGACAGACTGGAGATAAGTTGTTAGCAAATTTTCGTGGGTTACGTCCCGAAAAGTTTGATGGACTAACAGAACCATGGAAGGCAGAGCAATGGATAAGAGAGATGGAGTTAATATTTGGAGCATTGGAATGCAACGAACAAGAGAAACGTCGCCTTGCTACGTTTCAGCTCACCTATGCCGCCGCAGATTGGTGGGAAGCTGAACAAGCCACTGTTGGGATCGATGCCGCTAGAGCTATGTCGTGGGAGACATTCAAAGGCAGATTTTTGGAGAAGTATTTTCCAGAAGATGAGAGAGATCAACAGGAAAGGAACTTTCTCAATTTGATCCAAGGAGGATGGAATGTACGGGAATACACAACACAGTTCGAGCGTCTATCCAGATTTGCTCAGCATATGATAGACACGCCGCAAAAGAAGGTAAAGAGATTTCACCAAGGACTGAACCCCCACCTCAGACATATGATGGTTGGTCATCTGAACCAGTCGTATGAGGAAATTGTTAGATTTGCTACAGGATTAGAAAAGGATGCTAATCCAGTACAGCAATCACAGACAAATCGACCTCAGTTGTCACGAGGGTTTCAACAGAGAAATTTTCCTAATCGACCCCCAAGAAATACCCAAGGATGGAGACCTCAGGAAAATTTTCAAGGAAACAAGAGAACCTGGAAAGGAATCAGGAAACCACAGCAGAGTTATAATCGACCTCAACAATATCGCCAGCAGGGGTCACAGCCACAGGCATTACTAACAGCCCCACCCAGCAATAGTGGAGGATGTTTTAACTGTGGAAAGCCCGGACATATTGCAAGGAACTGCACCGTCTTCAGACCTAATCGCAGACCAGATATCGTCTGTCGCAACTGCAATAAACCAGGACACTTGAGCAAGGATTGTCGTGCGCCACGAGGAGGATACTACGGGGCACCAGTGCAAGGAATTCAAGGACCTCCTGATCAGACGAGAATGAATGCTATTATTCCAGAAGAAGCAGGCTTTAATGCTGATGAGCAGCAACATTTGGAAGGTACACTTGTACTCTTTCATAGTCCAGTTAAAGCTTTATTTGATACTGGAGCCGCACGTTCTTTTATTGCTGTTAAGATTGTGCGTCAGTTGGGTTTAGAACCCCAGACACTTGAGTCAACACTGAATGCTGTGTCACCATTAGGAGTGACAGTTAAGTTGAGTAAGGTGTGTAGAGATTGCCCTTTGACTTTGGGAGATAGGAATCTTCCAGCAGACTTGGTAGTTCTGTCGATGTCAGAATTCGATGTTATCCTAGGGATGGATTGGTTAACTAAGTACAGTGCCAATTTGGATTGCCCTACTAGGACGATTGTATTTCCAATACAAGGAAAGCCGACGATCAGATTTCAGTGTCAACCGACAAGCGACCTGTTTCTTACGAGTAGTTTGGCTACGATCATTAGTACGAGTATGGAGCTTAAGATGGATCAAATTCCTATTGTACGAGACTTTCTAGATGTATTTCAGGATATTAAAGGACTTCCACCGAAAAGAGAAATAGACTTCTGCGTGGAATTAGTACCTGGTACATTGCCTATTTCTAAGACTCCATATAGGATGGCACCAACCGAGATGTTGGAACTGAAGAAGCAAGTTCAAGAGCTTGAAGATTTAGGATTTGTTCGTCCAAGTACGTCGCCTTGGGGAGCACCAGTTCTGTTTGTAAAGAAGAAGGACGGAACACTTCGACTCTGTATAGACTACAGGGAGTTGAACAAGGTTACGATTAAGAATAGATATCCGTTACCTCGGATAGATGATCTATTCGACCAGTTACAAGGATCTAGGATCTTTTCCAAGATCGATCTGCGTTCAGGATACCACCAATTGTTAGTTCGACCAGAGGATGTATCGAAGACTGCATTCAGGACAAGATACGGGCATTACGAGTTTCTAGTTATGCCTTTTGGATTGACGAATGCGCCAGCAGTATTTATGGACTTGATGAATAGAGTATTCCGACTATATCTGGATAAATTCATTATAGTGTTCATTGATGATATACTGATCTACTCAAAGACAGAAGAGGATCACAAGGAGCATTTACAAGTTGCCTTGCAAACACTTCGAGATAGCAAGTTGTATGCAAAGTTCAGCAAGTGTGAGTTTTGGCTACAGGAAGTCAAATTCTTGGGACACGTTATATCTCAGGAAGGTATTTCGGTAGACTCATCTAAGATTGATGCAGTCTTAAGCTGGAACAGACCGACGAATGCGACCGAAGTCAGAAGTTTTCTGGGCTTAGCAGGATATTACAGAAGATTCGTAGAAGGATTTTCCAAGATAGCAGGACCCTTGACGAATTTAACAAGGAAAGAGACGAAGTATGAATGGACAGACAAGCATGAGGGTGCATTTCAGGAGTTAAAAGAAAGATTGACTTCTGCACCAGTACTCGCATTACCTAAGAGTGGAGAAAAGTATGTGATCTACAGTGACGCATCGTACCAAGGACTTGGATGTGTGCTTATGCAAGATGGAAATGTTATCGCATACGGATCAAGACAATTGAAGGTACATGAGAAAAATTATCCTACGCATGATCTGGGATTAGCAGCAATAGTGTTTGCATTGAAAATTTGGAGACACTATCTCTACGGAGAAAAGTTTGAATTGTTTTCCGATCATAAGAGTCTGAAGTTTTTGTTCTCTCAAAAGGAGTTGAACATGCGACAGCGGAGATGGATGGAGTTACTCAAGGACTATGACTTTTCTTTGCAATACCATCCTGGCAAAGCAAACGTAGTAGCAGATGCTTTGAGTCGTAAACCTCGGTTAGTGATCGCTGCATTACTAATTAGAGAATGGAGAGCATTAGAAGAAATTGCTGAATTTGATCTTCAGCCAGTGGAACCAATGAAAGGACAACATTTTGGATGTCTTATGGTACAACCGACTTTGATCAGTCGTATCATAGAGGCTCAACAGACAGCAGAGGATTTGAAGTTATGGTTCACCAAGATGTCAGCCAAAGAACCAGAAGTCTGGAGTATTAGTACAGACGGAGCTTTACGATGTAAAGGTAGACTCTGTGTACCTAATGAAGAAAGTCTCCGAAAAGACATATTGGATGAAGCTCATAAGTCACGGATGACTATTCATCCCGGAAGTACGAAGATGTACAAAGACTTGAAGAGAAATTTTTGGTGGGAAGGAATGAAGAGAGATGTGGCAGAGTATGTAGCTCAGTGTCTTACTTGTAAACAAGTAAAGGCAGAACATCAGAGACCACCTGGACTTCTACAGCCGTTACCAATTCCTCAATGGAAATGGGAACACATAACCATGGATTTCGTGGTAGGATTGCCGAAGTCACAGCAGAATCACGATGCTATATGGGTAATCGTGGATCGACTTACGAAGACGGCACATTTTATCGCCTATAGCATGACATACTCAGTAGAACGTTTGAGCCGAATGTATCTACAACACATTGTACGATTACATGGAGTGCCTGTATCTATTGTGTCAGACCGAGATTCGCGCTTTACTGCAGAATTTTGGAAGAGTCTCCAGACAGCAATGGGAACGACATTGAACTTGAGTTCAGCTTTTCATCCGCAGACAGATGGACAGACGGAACGAGTAAATCAAGTGATGGAAGATATGTTACGAGCTTGTGTCATTGATTTTGAGAGTTCTTGGGAGATGCACTTACCTCTGATTGAGTTCGCCTATAATAATAGTTATCATTCGAGCATAGATATGGCGCCATTTGAAGCTTTGTACGGAAGACCTTGCCGATCGCCGCTATGTTGGACCGAAGTCAGAGATAGTCAACTTCTTGGGCCAGAGATGGTACGAGAAACCAGCAAGAAGATTCAAGTCGTACGTGAGAAGATGGAAACAGCCCAGACCAGATACAAGAGTTATGCTGACAAGCGACGCAAAGACTTGGAGTTTGCCGTTGGAGATCACGTATTACTCAAGGTTTCACCTGTTCGAGGAATCGTCAGATTTGGTCAGAAAAGGGGCAAATTATCGCCACGTTTTATCGGACCATTCGAGATTCTGGAGCGTGTTGGAAAAGTTGCTTATCGCCTTGCGTTGCCACCAAAGATGTCAGGAGTACACAACGTTTTTCATATCAGTATGCTGAGGAAGTGTGTTCACAACCCAACGCACGAGATCAACTTTCAGGATATCGAAGTCAACAGCGACGTTACGTTCAATGAAGGACCTGTTCGCATTCTAGATCGAGGAATCAAGAAACTCAGGAACAAGGAGATTCCGTTAGTCAAGATTCAGTGGAAACATCACGATGAAGGAGAAGCTTCGTGGGAACTAGAGTCAGAGATGCGCGAGAAGTTTTCATTTTTGTTTTAGACCTGGTTGCTTTTGATTTCGAGGACGAAATCTTTTGTTGAGTGGTGGATGATGTAATACCCTGTATTTCGGTATATTAATAAGACCCGGTATTTCATTTCTATACTCGTATAAACTTTCCATTCTTTTTGGTGATTTTGGATACCAATCGATTGACATATTCCCAATCGATTGACACTTTTCTGATACCAATCGATTGATAAGTTATCCCAATCGATTTACATTCAACCGACTAAAAGTGATTACGTGTCAACATTCCCAATCGATTGACATTGTTTCCAATCGATTGACTACAAATATCTGTTGCCAATCGATTGACTGGTGTCTCAATCGATTGACATAACCTGAGAAATGTTTTCTTCTTTCCTTCAGCTTTAAACGTGTGGCACTCCCTTATGTCTATATATATGTTTCATTTCATGGCCTTGGGGCTGTTTTCAGACCTTGGGAGAGAAATATACATACCTCTTGTGAGATATATATACATACATATATATATATATATCCATATCTATACATATATACACACTCCATACACACACTCACTGCCCGTGGCAGCTGGGAGGGAGGAGAAGAAGCAGAAGAAGAAAGAAGAAAGGAGGAGACAGAGAGAGGGCTGGACAGAGAAGAGGAGAAAGAGAAAGAGTTTGAAGTTTTCAAACTTAAACACATCCAAACGCACCCTAGGTGAGTTCTAACTCACTTGGTCCCTTTATGTGATGTTTATTCAAGTTATTATGATGTTTAGATAAGTTACATGCATGTAGTGCACGTTTATATATGCTGTTTTTACAATCTACTGGAGAAGACGTAGTACCAATCGATTGACATAATCTCAATCGATTGACATCAGTTGTATCCCAATCGATTGAATAGAATTTCAATCGATTGACATTTTTCAGATCCCAATCGATTGAATAGAATTTCAATCGATTGACACTTTTCAGATTCCAATCGATTGACATTATCCCAATCGATTGACATGATTTTGATACCAATCGATTGAACCTCTGTTCCAATCGATTGACATGATCAGAACATGGTTTCCTTTGCCTGTTTATTATATAAGAGGTTTAGTTGTTCGATTCCTGATTTGGAATTTCCCTTATGCGACTATGGGGTAGGGTAGACAGGAGTAATGTGACACCAAAGATTAATGGATAATGAATAAAAAGAATATGAAGACATGGGTGACGTGTTGATTCTGATATGAGTTTGATGTCCGCTTTCTTTTAATCCGAGTAGTCAGGCCACATTGGGAATTGTCATGTGTCGATGTAGAATGGAACGTAAGTAGGTTTGGTAAGTTCTGGGAATGGTACGTGGATGGACGATTGGTCATGATATGCTCTTAAAAGCGGTGAACCGGACCATGGTTCTTAAAAGCGGTGAGCTGGACCAAGAAGTCTTAAGATAGACTGGATGATCTGTGATATGCTCTTAAAAGCGGTGAACCGGACCATGGTTCTTAAAAGCGGTGAGCTGGGATCATTAGTAGATGACGTTAAGTCGTGGCAATAGATTGATATGCCTTGTTCGAAACGTTATATCCCTGAAATGCGGTGAACAGGACCATTGTTCTTAAAAGCTGGGGACAGACTGACGTGAAGTCCATGACATGCGGTGAGCAGGACCATTGCTCTTAAAAGCGATGGACAGAATAAGGGTGTATCCCTAGAGTTAAACGATTGAGTCTGTTCATGAAGATCAGAATATGTTGAGTTCGGTATTTGAGTAACAAGACGATAAGGGTCGGTTTACAAGAATGAATAGAGGAACAAGGTAATGTTATTTTTTTATAATAAGATGTTAACTCGTGTTTTCATAAGCTTGTGTTTATTTCAGATAACTGGTACTTCGTTAGTTTATGCTCACTCAGCTCTCAGTAAGCTGACGGCCTTTTATTGCCTGGACATTCCCCGTCCAGAATATCCTGCCCCTTGTTTTACAGGTAATGACCAGTACACTGATGAGTGTTATCCAGAGGAAGGCCCCACCGATGATGGTTACGCCAGGAAGGATTATCCTTATGCCAGTTGAAGACTGAAGATGTTATAATTAGATTTAATTTCAGTTGTTCTGTTAAATCTTTTGTTAACGGGTACTTGGGCATTTGTTGTCTTCAGACCTGTTGTGATCCTGTGGACCATACTCTGATATTTTGTAATAGTTAGCACTGTGTGCTATTTTCAGTTGATTACTGTTGCTTTTCTTTTGGACTAGTACTGCGTGGTGTGGATTATTAGTGACTTTCACCTGTCATTCCTTATGGACCCATAAAGGAAATTTATTTTTCTCTATTTATGCTGCTCCGGGGCGGACAGGACATCTCTTTACCTTGGGAGGTGGTGCTGTTAGTTGGAGGAGCATTAAGCAGAAATGCATTGCAGACTCAACTACAGAAGCTGAGTATGTGGCTGCTTGTGAAGCCGCAAAGGAAGCTGTTTGGCTCAAGAAGTTCCTCATGGAACTCGAGGTGGTACCAGCGTCGCTGTCGCCTATTACGCTTTATTGTGATAATAGTGGGGCAGTGGCTCAGTCCAAGGAGCCAAGGAACCACGGAAAGGGAAAGCACGTAGAGCGGAAATATCATCTTATTCGAGATATTGTTCAACGTGGAGATGTGACTGTCACCAAGATTGCCACCGCTGACAATCTTGCTGATCCGTTTACAAAGGCCTTACCCCAGAAGGTCTTTGATCATCATCTAGATAGTCTAGGTCTTAGATGTAGTTCTGAATGGTTGTGAGTGCAAGTGGGAGTTTGTTGGGTTTGTGCCCTCAAACCATTACTTTATGTATGAGACATTAGCATTATAATATATGGATATCAGCTTTACGTTTCATTGTGTATGTTTCTTTCATGAGATGATTGTTTTGTCCTTAAGTATCATAGTAAGCAATTCGTGTGTGTATGAGATACACACAAGTGAGATACGAATTACTATTCTTTGATACTTAGAATATGTCACAGTGGATGATAAGACTGGATACCTCATCAAGTCTACACTGTAGCATAATTAACTACCATTGGATGGAGTGATTAATCTCAATCACTAGAGTGTAGCTCTTAGTTGATATGCTAGTGCTTATAGTGCATTGACGGACCTGAGCTTTCCTATTGACGCTTAAGGCTGTCAACTGTCAATAGGAACTCATAACTTGTATAAGGTATGTGTTCTCAATCTTGAGATGATTATGAACACAGACTATGGATATGGCTGCTTTGACTTACCAATCAGTGAGGTCTATAGAAGATCAACACCTGAGTATCTTGGGTATGTCATGTCCATAGGGTTGTGAACATATATTGTCAAGATAGAATCTACCCTCTGATACAGAGTAAGCATTCCCTTGAGAATGTCACCAAGTTGATTACTGAGTACTGCAGTCTTGTTGATAAGAGTTATCAACATGTTTGGTAATCATGAGTAGTGAATGGGACTCAAGGAATACAAGAAGTAATCATGATTCAGGTTGACAGTAACAGTTATCCGACTACCTGAATATGATTACGAATGCTGACGGTAGAGGAACATTAGTACACCATACAAGTCTAGTTATCGCTTCGGATATGTTCTTTTGCGTTGGAGTTCAGTTATCGTTTTATAGTGGAATAAACGTTAACTGACCAGTTAGTTAGTTTGCTGATCAAAGAGTTTGGTCATGGTAATTAACAAACTGGTCTGAGCCAACAATAAAGAGCCTAGGAGGTCCCACTCTTAGCTCCGCTAGGATGCTTGGAAATGCAAATGAGGATGATGTCTAGACAGGTTCGATCGATCGAAGATAGTTCGATCGATTGAAGTCTACAGGTTCGATCGATCGAAGATGGTTCGATCGATCGAATGTTCGATCGATCGAAGCCACTTCGATCGCTCGAAGTCTAGGTCGGTTCTGGAAATCTATAAATAGGGCAGCTGCAACTGGAAGTAAGTGATCGTCGTTTTTATACGCAGAAGCTGCAGAAACTATCATAGTCTTCCCAAAACCTTCCTATCCTCTGTATTAGGGTTCCCACCAACCCTAGTCTTTCCGGCAGGCATCCGCAGGAGTCATAAGGGTGAAGATCATCTAGTGGAGGCTGCTGGAAGTTAAAGTTTCAGAATTGGGTTCAAGACACTAAGGTATAATTCTTGCACCCCTTGTACGCATCTATGGAATTGACGAGTAGTAGATCCTGGAATGCCAAAAGTTTTATAACTTAACCTATTTCCGCTGCGCGTTTAAAATCTAACTTTAAACCATTTTTTCCTTCATCATGGATAATCGTGGGGTAAAGAAATGGGTGCAGTAACTTGTTCATGGCTGGAAATCAGGAATCACCACCCACTAACCCCACTAACTTGAAGAGTTCCTCTCTATCAAAGTCTATAAATAGGGCAGGGTGTGCAACATTTGAAAGGGGCTAACACACACGTCACTTCTGCTCTAAGCAGACTGTAGTTTCTCCTCATAACAATTCTACTTTTGTTCTTGAGTGATTTGTGAGTTCTCATTGTTCTTTGAGTGTTTGTAATAATTACTTTTCTTTCAATCAATGGAGAAGATGATGATGGTAGAGGTATTCTGAAACTCTAAATTAATTCCCTTTTCTTTCTGTTATTTGTATTTACTTACTTGCATCAGAGTAGAGTAAAAACTTGCATTTTGTTAATATTTTAACAAATCGCCCAACATAGAAATCAGAGTGAGTTCACAACTTTTCTTGAGTCCACACGGACTCCAGCACGCCCGACGCACACCACACCAAAATTTATTGTAAACATATAGTTTTTTTTTTACTTATTTAAAATTCAAAAGTCAACCTATTTGAAGTTAGGTTTGACGTGTTTTTTTCCAACTTATACTTTATTTATCATTTAATGCATTTTTAATTAGACAACCTTATCCTATATTTATTTTTTCTATTGACACAAATTACCCCAACTAAATTAAATCTCCCATTTATTTAAAAACTCTATGATTTTTTTCTATGATTTTTTTTTTAATTTATTTTTAACATATTTTGAAAAATTACACAACAAATAAGTTATTTGTCAGCCTATGTTATTAAACACCACTACTACTAAAAAGTTATATCACATAAGTTCACAGTTTATTATGAATTCTAAAGCTACAATCGTCTAATTAAGCTGCAACAAACATGGTGACTTGGTGAGTATGACTATCGATGACTAATTTCTTGCTTTATTGAGTTAGTTTTTTACCCATACAATAATGCTAGAGATATAATTAATTGCACAACTCTTTTCACAATTTGTACTCCCTCCGTTCCATTTTATGTGTCAATCTTTCCTTTTTGGGATGTCCAAAAATTATTATCCACTTTCCTTAACTAGTATGCAAATTTTGCTTAGTTTTCCAAACTACTATTCCTTGCAATCAACACCAAAACAAAATAAAAAAAGGAAGTGCAATGATTATGGGCAATTGTGGAAAGTAGGTGTAGATTCTTTTTAGGGTTAATTTCAAAAACACCCCCTCAACTATGACCCGTTTTCAACTCGCTCCCCTGAACTTTTTTTCCGACAAATTGACCCCCTCCGTTTGTTTTATTGGACAAGTTGACCCCCTCCGTTTGTTTGCAAATGAAAATGGGCATGTGCCCATCACGTGAGAGCAAAAATGGACACTTTTACCCTTTGTGTCCAAAATGAGTTTGATCTCTCTTTACAGTCTACCCTGATTTCTCACTCTCCCCTCTCCCTCTCCCTCTCTCTCTCATTCCCTTGCCCCACACCACCACGACTAGTGGCGGAAGGAGGGGGGGGTGGCCTTGGTTTTTGAAAAATTACACTTTTACATGTGTATTTTAGAAAATTTTTAAATTTTATTAAGCTTTGCCACCTTAAAATAAGTAAACTTGTTATATAGCCCTCCAAAAAATATCAGTTAGGCTAAAAGAAAATGATTTTATATGTAAGATGTTGGTCCAATTATACTTCATTATCCCAAAAAAAAAAAAAAACCTTATTATATGTAATATATTGGCTTAATTACAAATAGACCCAAAAAACCTTATTATATGTAATACATTGGCTTAATTACAAGGAAAGAGTAATGCTATGCTTTCCAAATTTTGTATCTCAAATGGTTTCCAAATACATATGACGGCAGGACCAACTTCAATAATGGTGGAACGACTTCAGCATCCTCCAATCAAAATCAGGTGGGCCTACTACCACGTGTTTGAGAACCACCTGGGATACAAAATTTGATAAACACAGCGTTACTCATATTTAAATATTATTAGTTTTCGATATTATTAATCATGGATGAAATAGAAGGGAAAATACCTGAGAATTAATTTTCTTTTTCGATTTCATTTCTTCTTTTCTCTCCCTCACTAAATCCATGAACCAAATAAAGCCTAACAGTAATAAGGGTTGATAGTTGATTGAAATTTGTAAAGTTTGGAATGATGGTAAAACAATTTGTGTAGACTAAACTAAGAGATGAGATGTAAATGAGTTGGGACAAATGTTTAGGGTGTGTTGGATTACAGTTGGACCAATGTTTTATATGTAGTTATTTTCTCTAAATTGTGGGGTAGATTTTTTGGACCAACATATTACACATATATATATATATATATATATCTTTTTAATTGGGACCTTATAATTTAGAGAGAGAAGTTGCAGAGAGAGAGAGAGGGAGGGAGGGAGGGAGGGAGGGGAATGGGGTGAAGTTATTCACTTTTTTTAGATCAGGGGGTGTACTCGAAAATGGGTCATAGTTGAGGGGGTGTTTTTGCAATTCAGCCAAGGGTATATGCGTCATTTCATTACTTTCGTTAACGGCGTTTGAGACTAAATAATTTTTGATAGTTGAGGGGGGTGAAGTTGTTCACTTTTTTAAATCAGGTGGTGTACTCAAAAACGGGTCATAGTTGAGGGGGTGTTTTTGCAATTAACCCTTCTTTTTATCTCTTTAAATAGTTGAATTCTACAAGATGGACACATAAAATAAGACGGAGGGAGTAATATTTAAAGTAAAATGCACCACATTTAAAACACAATCATTAAAGTATTTTGTCTTTATGTGTGGTGCTTTAAATATGGTGCACTTGTTTTAAATATTGTACATTATAAAAAGAATTGTACAATTAATTATGCCTGTAACATCACTCTTACCCATACGGATGAAGTCAGGTCCGATTGGAAGACCAAAGTTCAGGCCAATTTTGTGGCCGAAGTCCGTACACTCTCGGATAGGAAATGGGCCTGATTTCCATTTTCAAAACCCCTTATGAACCATCATTTTTTTTTTAAAAAAAAAATTCTTTTGTAGTTATAATAATAGTTTTCAATTCTTTTTTTTCTTTTATAAAGACTCAAATTTTTTAACGATTGCAAATCGCCAGACTCGATCAAACCTCTCAAGCCTTTGGGTCCAAGCCAATACAAAGTTGGGTGAGGCTAGCCAAATTTACATATCCAGTTAAAGAGCAGGCAGAGTGATGGACTGAAATTATGAGTGTAAATTGGTCGGTTCAGTTGGTTTTTGGCCGATTTTGGACGATCAGTTCGGTTTTTTAGCTTAGACTTTTTATAAATAAAAAAAATTGATCGTTTGGTTTCGTTTTTCGATTTTGGCTTACACCTCTAATTGAAAACATTGGTTAAACTCAAGCTAAATTGTGGTGTAGGTTTTGTGGTGCGCAATGGTGTGGTGTAAGTTTTTGCAATTGTGGGGCAAAAACTCCCAAAAATATTGGACATTGTTGCGAGCTAGGGGGTTCAAAAAAATATTCAATATATTAGATAGCACAAAAGAGGTGAAATTTACTAACACTAGTCCTCTTAATCAAGTAAATTCAATGATGTGATTTAAGTGTTCACTTGGTAACCCATCATTTTAGGTTTTTGAAAAAGTTAAAAGTTGAGTCCTTTTCGGATACATGTTTCAAGTTGCAAATGAATTAATTGAGTCAACTGAGCTTCCAGCGATGGAAGCCACAACAATAAATTAAGGATGGTCTATCTGCTTGACTGCTTCTTGCCTTGAGCAATAGGATAGACAATGGTGAATATACATATATATACATATATATATACATAAGCAAGTTGAGACAAGGAGAGATTTAAAGCCAATCACTGGGTGCATATAGCTATATATCAAGAATGGTTAAATATTTTGTGAAACCAAATTATATGATTTTGGTATTTTTCCCATCAGAGTGAAATTGGAAGGCACTGGGCTTCCATCAAGGCAAGTTAAAAGTATTGGAGATGTCAGAATAAATTGACGAGAGAGGCTTGTGATGGGGGTTTGGGCATTTAATAATTTGAGTAGGGGCCTATTCACGATTTATAATGTGTCTAAACATAAAATTCGTCATCTTCAATTATTCGGTTAATTTTTTTTGAAAAGCTAGCTACATTACATCTTGCTTTTCCTTTTTTTTTAAATGGTTAATCTTTGATTTCTCTAAATGATGTAACTAACAATTGTAAGAGTAACTGTAGTAGTGTGAAAAATTGTAGGCTAAATTTAGGCTAAGTTCCTGTATCAAAAAAAAATTGCTCATAATGGTGTAATTGGAGGAACAACGAAGTGACTGCCGACTTAGGGTGGGCCGTGTGACACCCGATCCCGCGGATATTTTTATTATATTAGCATGCATTATTAATTGAATAATAATGTTGGAAATGCATTTGTTATGTGAGTTTATCCACTAGGTTGATTATGGGTATCCGTTTGAGAACCCAGATATGGCCAATGTGGCAGTCCCCGATTGGGACATGGGTTGTGAAATCCCTGTGTGATGGGACGGTGATGTGTAATCACTTTATATGCGTATGTGTTTATTAAGGTTTATGTGAAATATTCTATTATATTGTTTTATATCATGTTAGTTAGTTTGGGGTACCTTAACACGCTACATAATTAGTAGGTTAAGTAGCAACTTCATAATATTATGTGAGACCACTTATGGGACTTATGCGAGACATAGATAAATACATATTTAGGTTTGGGATAGTTTTAATATAGTTGCATAACTTAAAGGGGTGTAAGTGCAATACAGAAATTAGGGGGAGGTAAACACAATTAATGAAACTTGGGTTGCATGTTAGGAGACACATTTCAATTTCAATTTCAATTGTTCTTCTTCTTCAATTTTCGGTTACATTCAAAGAGTCTGCGAGTAATTCGACAAAGCTTTCGACATCAATTGTCGTGCCGTTTGACGTTCAATTTTAATTTTGACTACACATTTGGACTCCTGGAGGTGATTTTAACGAGTAGATACCAATTTGGTTAAGTTCTGTGATAGTTTTTCTACGACCCATTTTCAGGGATTTTGCTTATAATTGTAACGACCCATCCCACAACACACAGAAATAGGCCACGTGGCACGCCACCAAGGCTCATCCAATTCGATTAAAGTAAATAGCAACGGAAAACATAAGTAAAAATCATGAAATTCAGAGTTACAAAAAATTTTGCGCATAAAAACACTTAAAAAAAATAACTTGTTTGAAAAACAGCAATCCAGTCGACTGATCATAGGTCCGGTCGATTGGAAATGCAAAATACTGAGAGCATCAAAATCTCATAAGTTTGTCCAGTCGACTGTGACCTCAAATTTTTAGTCGACTGATACTTCTCGATCGACTGATTCAGGAATTTCTGTTTTAAAAATACAATCCAGTTGACTGTGGTTTCACCCAATAGATTGTTTTCTTCACATAACAAAAATTTATAATCCAACCCAAAACCCTAGTCCACTGTTTTTCAACATATTAGAGTAGTGGCTGGTTCAAAACAAACTTCCAGTCGACTAAACCTAAACCAGTCGACTGTTTTACCTCAGGTTACTAAGCATTCTGCTGAATTTCAATGTATGGACAACCAAACCAATTCCAACACATTCATTACTATATTTCAACGATTCAAAACATAATTACATGAGTATTACTACAGGTTACGATTACTACAAATCCTTCCAAGATTCTAAACTAACACATGGTTTTAATTTATCAAATCTAACTTTATTACAATATTTAGGAAAGAGAACAAAAACATATAAAATAGCGACCCCGTTATCCCATCGGCCTCACTCTTCGCGTTTCTTCTTTCCTCTCTTCTTTTCTCCTACAATGGAGTACAGCTCCACTGCTCAACTATATGCGGAGTGCACAATTCTAAATACATGCTTATATGACAATTCATACTCTAAACATCAAAACACATCAAAATAATCTCTACGGAGAGTGGTAAGTTTCCATCCGGTAATTGAGATATAATGTTGTTGAATGCCTTCCTCTTCCACGCACCCCGTGCTATGGTTGGGCCTTCCTCCATACCAGGCACCGTGTCCTGCCTGGGCCTTCTTCCATACCAGACACAACGACTATCAATGTTACAATCCTCAAACTTCAAGGAGCTTACTCATGGATGTAATTGCACCAAACCCCCTTTGATCCAAATAGACACATAGTAGGCTCACATCAACATTTATACATGATTTTCATACAATTGTACGTGTATAATTAACGGGCTCAACTAACAGATGAATTTTGCCCGGATCCAGAATATCATCACAGATATTCAAAACGTGAAATTTTCATATGATTCATAGATCTAGAATTCATACCTTGTGCTAAACCTCTATAACTTTGAGGGAAGTACTAGGGGACCGATTAAACATCAGATCTCAGATTTCAAGTGATTCCTACAAGTATTAACATGTTTTTCCCAAATTTCCCAAATTAGTATTTTTCATAAAAGTTTGTCAAACATGGTCTAAGAGGTATCAAAGCGTAGATCTTACCTCAAGGAGTTAAAATACGAAATCTGGGAAAAAATTGACGAACGAAAGGTCGTCGATCGGCGTCGCAACGCTCGTGGAAAATAAATCTCTCTCTCTCTCTCTCTCTCTCTCTCTCTCTCCCCAATATATTAGATTTTTGACATTTATGAAGAAAAAAAATATCTTAAGTTTTCTATTTATAAGCACGACTCTCGGAAATTATGTTTACCTTCCCACGAGTTCTCAAAACTTCTAATTATCTCCCTAAACGTCTTACACGTCCATTTTATTACTCTACGAGTGAAAACTAAAAATAATAAAAGTTTTTGTCAAAGCTCCGTTTGGGTCCGAAATAACGTTCCAAAGATTATTTTCGTGGAATCTCTATACAACCTACCTTTTACACAACGTATCTTATTGGTTATCATTAAAACTATGAAAAATGATCCTATACAGGATTAGCACTGTCAGGAATTACTCTACACAGGTAAAATTACTATTCACAAAATACCAGATAATTCAAATAACATTTAAATCAAATAAATGCCATTTAATTTAATTCATATCAAATCATAAATTACCAACTACTTGTGTCCTCACTTGACACTTCACCGTTGACCTATGTCAACTCATTCTTGATTATTAATCACATTAATAATCCTCAAAATTCACTTATGCATTTAAAAATAAAAAGTTTTCCAGGACGGGTATGACAATAATCTATAATTTTGTGATAGGAATTGTACTCAGTGGTTGGAGGATAAATAATCTAGAATTAGGAGCGATTTCTACGAGGTGAGTGATACTAATGGGGTTCAATGGGTTGATGGCTTGTTTTGATTCATTTGTATGTTAAGCATGTCTGCTATTATTGTCATGCCCGTTCCAGAATTTCATAGTTTAATCATGCATGATATGAAATTTTATGAATTATCATTGATATATGATAATTGAGGATAAGTGGTTGACTGTGGTCAACGGTAAGGTGTCAGTGAGGACACGGGAATATGGAAGTTCATATTGCATGATCATGTATAAATGACATTTATGTGATTTAAATGTTATTTGGCTTTATCTGGTATTTTGTGAATAGTAATTATACCTGTGTAGTATAATTCTGATAACCTTTGATATTGATTATATCATTTTGAGAACTGTGGTGAGAACGTGAGTGACACGTTAATTAAAAAGGTAGGTTGTGTAGAGATTCCACAGAATATAATTTTCGGACGTTATTTTGGACCCAAACGAAACTTAGTCGGAAACTTTTGAACTTTATAGTTTTCACTCGTAAAGGCATAAAATGGACGTGTGCGAAGTTTCATGGGTTAATTAGAAGTTTGAGAAACTTGCGGGGAGGTAAACGTAATTCCCAAAGAGTTTTTCTATATATAGATGAGGATGAGATTGAAATCTCATCCAAACACACAAATATCTAGAGAGAGTGAGGAGAGAGAAGGGAGATTGAGTTCTACGGGCTTTGCGACGCCGTTTGACAACCTTCCGTCTGTCAGATTTTCTCCAGATTTCAGATTTAAACTCGTGGAGGTAAGACCTACGTTTTGACACCACTTAGGCCGTGTTTGGCCAAGTTTTGTAAAAATCTTAATTTTAGACTTTTGGGAAAATGACACGAATATTTTTCTGTGTGCGCTTGTGTGCAATACCCAAGTGTAGGTAGACGTGCAAGTAGTAACTGGATTAAGTCCAGGTCGATCCCACAGGGAAGGTGTTGAATTAAACTACCTAGATTAGACTCTAAAGAGAAAACAAAAATCAATATTTAAAATGAAGTGTAGAACACAAAGTTCCACAGTTAACAGCTACTAGAATTAAAGACAACTAAATTAACTTAACTAACGATTAACTAACTAACGATTAACTAACTAAGCACGATTCTAAAAGAAACGGTTCTTCTTAATAAAAGAAAGTGTTGGGATTACGCGAATCCACCGTGACCTAACCTTCTACCATGCAATTGCATTTACGCTCAAAGGAGTACACCTACTACAGTATTCTGTACTTCTCTAAAGATATAAAATCAATAGCCCTTTCATGACCGGGACTACATCATCACAATTAAGTTTGAAATACATAAAAACGGTTTAATCCAATAGTTAAGACTCTCACCTACAATGGTGTTAGCATTGAGGGTGGTTTGCAAAATATATTGAAAGAAAATGCTTTAAGGCCTTAAGTTTAAAGACTGTTTTGACAAACTGAGCATTTAGGGACAATTTGATAACAAATCCTTAAAACAGAAAGTCTTAGAATACTGTTTTAGGTGTTCTCAAGAATAAGAACCCTCGATCGATCGACGCGCTTTCGATCGATCGAATATCTTCATCTCTCGATCGATCGACATTTCCTCGATCGCTCGACTAAGTCACTGTCTCGATCGATCGACATACTTTCGATCGATCGAACACAGGAAGAAAAAAAATATTGCATGGCAGAGGCCTGAAATCACGATTTCATCGCGATTTCCCAACCCTAGGACTACTCAGACATTGTATGGAGAACCACAGATTGATATTTAACGTAAAAGTTCATTGAAACAATGTTTGTTTGAAAGTTTTTCATTAAAACTATAAAACTAGTGAGTACGATCTAATTAACATAAAACTACTCGAGATTAATAAGTATACTATGATTAACTAAGTGCAGAAAACAAATAAGCAATAGATCAAGAACCTGGAATGAAGATAACTTGTATTAACTAAAGAAATCTAGTTCACAATGCTAAATCTTCAATGAAACCTACAAAAAACCAAGAAAAACTCTCTCCTCTCTATCTAAAACTCATAAAACAAAGTTTGGGCGTCCCCTCTGGACGTATACAATATGAATATAAATAGTAAACCTAAGAGCTAGGGTTTAAAAACCCGCAACTGCTGCATGCGCGTATAATCTGATAAAAGGGACTTTCGATCGATCGAAACTCTCTCGATCGATCGAACAACTTGAATTGTCGATCGCTTTAACTTCCTTCGATCGATCGAAAACTCGATCGCTCGAACTATGTCGATCGCTCGAACTCTGCAATTCTTCTTCAATCTTTCTTCTTTGAAACAAAGCATCTCCTTTTTATCAAATCTTTCAGTCTTTTATACAGCAGCATTCACCTGCACAAATAGTAGCTAAAACAATACAACTTATCATAGATTAATCATATTGTCTAAAACTAGCATTGTAATGCAAATTGCAGATAAAACGGGAAGTTGTGATCAAAACTAATGCAATTCTTTCTTTTAGCGCGGTTGTATTTTACAAATACCCCCGCTTTGCACAACCCCCAACTAGCTTATTGCTAGTCCCTAGCGATAAAGCGAAAATAAAATAAATAAAAACTCCTAAACTAATACTACCACAACTAAGAAACAACGAAAAACTAAAAACAACCTAACTAAGATAGAGAGACAAAAAAAATCCTAACTCACTTTCGCAGGAATCGCGGTTGCATTTAGCGAATGCAACAAGCCGTTAAACCCCTAGGTTCCCCCTAGTGGACGAGTGTTGTCTCGTGAGGGTTTACAGTGAATATACCCACAAAATTCTCCAATTTTAAGCTCAAAAAGATTTAGAATCACTTATGACATCTCCCCCCCCATTAAACTGTTAATTCAACTCTACAAGGATATAATATCCTCTATCAACCCATGAAAGAGATCCACATGTTCCCCTATATTACCAAGTAAAATATACAAATGTATTACCATCATGCACCCGTGTGTGTGTGGAATCAACAACCATGCGCCCAACCCTTATTAAGAGTTATCTAGATTATTGTACTTGGGCAACTTGCAGTTTTAGCTCAATTCTCACATTGGTCACACTCAAAAACAACGTCTCTCAGAAACTTGCTTTATAATGATCGCACATAGTATGAAAGCTTTGATAAAGATGATATTCTAAGTGCTAATGCTTTCATACCTGACTCTATGAAAAACGGACATTCAAGAGTGTATAGTCTCATGAACGGAATACTACTTACTAGAGGAGCGAAATACCGTGGATAACTCAACTCACACTTCCATGTTCAAATCAATTGTTGAGAATCTTCAAGACTTTGAATTATGGCTTTTATTTAGTAGGTGGGGGTGTTGTAGAGAAGAGTGTGCTTTGTTTTCTTTTTAGTATGTGATGGAATTTCCACTTCTCTTTTTATTCTTCATTCTTTTCTCCACCCAATCTCCCATTCATTTCATATGCTTTCTTTTTTTTTTTTTTTTTTTTTTTTTTTTTTTATATATAACTCCTTCATTCATCATCATTTTTTTTTTTTTTTTTTTTTTTTTTTTTTTTTTTTTGAAATGTCCCACAACAACTTCCTTCCATTTCACATACTTTGATGACTCATTCTCAATAAAATTTATCAAACAGTTCGATGAGGTCAAGGTATAAATCAAGGATTTGGATTCTTGTGATTTTTATTGGAAATATTTATCTGAGGTGGGATCAAGGGGTGAAACGAAACAATGAATGTAGGTGGGTTATATTAAGTAAAGGAATGGGTAAACGATGGCTTGAATCATTTTCTCAACTTTCAATTTTTAGCACTTAAGTGTTCATTGAGTTTAATTGGTAAATCCTGAACGTTCTCCTCTAACAAGCAGTCAAAACTTTTAACGAAAACTGAGACTTAACAACGAATTCACCAGTATATGCAAGAAAAACCATTCGACAATGTATGAGAATTCCCTCAGAAATGAAGATTAGCTCAAAAGCTCACAAAGGGTTATTAGCTTCCACTACTTGTTCTTTTCGTACAATATTCATTTTAACTCAATTTTCAGGTTTTCTACATGGCTGTCAATTAGTGTGCACAAATATTGGGTACATACTAGCTTTACAAATGCAATTTATTTCAGTGATACAGAAAACGCGTGGATTTAATCCATAAAAAGATAAGAATACTACAAATGTATCATTGCCTAATTAACCAGCAGGAGAGAGTATTCAGAGTTATTCTATCAATACGATCAAATAAAATTTCAAAATTTCAAAATTTCAACAAACTGTGTTCTTAAATGTAAAGCATATCCAAGTGCAAAACTAAATCGTCACGGGTGTATACCTATCTATTATCTCCTACCCCCAACTGAAAACAACATAGTCCCAGAAGTTGATTTTCAACAATTAAAATAGATAGGTATCACCTGTATAGTGTAACGCGATGATACGAAGCATAGCAACCTGGCATAGAAAATATAAAACACAATCTCCACAACAACAGATCAATAGATAAAACAAGTAAAACTATGATCCAAACAACATTAACCACTGGAATGAAGAGAACTGAAATAACAGTAGTAATATCCATACATGCCCAAAACAACCACAAAACAACAAACATAAAAACATAAACCAACCTGTCCAACCAAACCAAACCAAAACACCAACAAAAACATAAATACAGAAACACCACCTCCCCTAAGAATACTAATCAACTCCAGACGGAGCATCCTCAGCCACATCAGACGGGATGTCGATGGGAGCAGGCTGTGGCTGGGCGGTAACTGGCGGAATATCAGCAGAAGTAGATGGAAGATCGGTCGTGGATGGAGCGGATGATGATGGATCAGCAGCAGTGGTAACTGGAACAGCAGTAGGGGATGGATCAGCAACAGGTGGTGGTGCAGTGGCAGCAGATGGGGGCACAAACGGGTCAAACCCAAGCTGGACCAGCAGTGTAGTCAGCAGGGTAGAGATATGATCGATCTTACCCTCAAGCCGTATCCGTGCCTCCCTCTCCTCCAATAATAGATCGTGAATAGTCGGGGGAGGCGCAGATGACGACTCTCCCTGGGCTGGAGCCTGAGATCTCTGTCTCAGCTCAAAACGTGCCACCTCCTGAACGGGATCATCCTCCTCCGAATCTGGCTCCTCAGCCTCAGTGGGCGTCCCAGAAGCCGCACCCTCAGTATCGGTGCCATCAGCTATCTTCCTCTTCCCTCCAACTTTCGCCTTCCCCTTGCCCTTTCTCCTCCTCCTCTGAGCATCTGAGCGGCGAGAAGCAGCCTCACCAAAACGACTGCGAGCCTGTGATGTCGCATCGCCAGCATGCTCAATCACTCTGTGTATAGCCCAAGCACCTTTCAGGTGCTTCTTGGCAGCAATGTAGCGAGTGGGGTGCCTCATGAAGTCAATATATAAGCGAGGCAAACAAACAGGCAACCCCGTCCCTATGGCATATAACACATGAGCATACCAGGGGGCAATCTTCTCCCGGTAGGAGGTGACCAATAAACAGTTGCTCAACGCGAGGTGGAACATATGGTAATCATCGGTCAAGTAAATATCAGCAATCAGTGCCCTACCATCCCAGCTCGGTAATGCACCTCCAGTAAGCTCTCGGATCACAGCAGTGGGTGAGAGCACTGGTGTACCGTCACGGTGTGGGCAAACACAATCAGGCACCTCAGGGACTCCAATAGCAGCGGAAACGGTAGCAGGGCTGAACACGATCTCCCGGCCGCGAACGAATGATCGTAGTGTGAATGCGGCACCGGGATCTCTGATCATCGTCGCGCAAGCTGCGCGAATCCATGCGAGATTCACTCTCTTTGCCCGAGAGAGCAAATCGTACCAGTGTGGCATGGCCTGGATGCGGGCGAGGAACCAGGGGATATCGAGCCAGACTGTCTCGAGTGGTCGCTCTAGCATGACCGGCCTAGTCTGAAAATATCTCGTGAACCACTGGCGGTCGGGGGTGTTCCGGAAGCCATGGTGTGGGATCGGATCAGGAATAGCAAGGTCAAAGGGCTTCTCCCTGTGGTAACCCGTAACAGGGTTCATTGTGGGCCCCTGAAAATAGAAGAGAAACAGAAAAGAAATCAAAACAATATAAAAATGAAAAAGAAGGTGAAACTGCTGGATTTCGAGCGATCGAACTATGTTCGATCGATTGAGAAAAGGCAAAGTTCGAGCGCTCGAAACTAGTTCGATCGATTGAGAAGGTGCAAGGTTCGAGCGATCGAACCTAGCTCGATCGATCGAGAACAGCGAATGTGCAGGAACCATTTCTGAGAACAGAAACGGCCCAAACACAAACCAAACACGACAAACAAGCAAAGAAAAAGCGGAAAAACACACTGGGGGCACTCCCATAAGAAATGGAATCAAGTGAAGTGAAGGGGGAACTCGAGGTCTTACCTCGAGGTGCGTGTAGTGGTGAGGATGCCGGAGTTGAGGGTGATGATCTGGGGAGGGAGAGCTCCTTGAATAACCGAGTGGAATGAAGGGAACCCAAAAGTCGCCTCGGGTGTGCTCCTCTGCGCTCAATCGCTCGAGAGTGATGAAGGAGATGAAAATACTGAGGAAATGTACGCTGGAAGCCTCGGTTAAATACAAATCTCGATCGATCGAGATTTTTCGATCGATCGAAACTTAGATCGATTGAAAGTGTTCAAGCGATCGAGGATAAGAAATCGTCGATCGATCGAGAGACATTCGATCGATCGAACTTGGAAATTCCAAGATATCACAGAATGGATGAAATAAGTACCCCCAACAGATCTAAAATATTCTGGACAAACAGCAGAAAGAAAGAACAGTGCATAAACAGGGCCTGTAAGCCAAAAACTCATCCTTACACTAGAAAAATTGCAATTTGATAGGAATAAACCCTTTTAAAAACATCCAAACTACACAGTAGTGCCTCCCAATTGGTATGTAAACCTTATTTAACTAAAGAAAACTAAAATAAAACTAAAACCAAAAACATGTCTGTCAAAGATTCCACTCCAATTGCTAAACATAAAAGGAAATGAATGAAAACAACTGGAGGGTGGCACTATTCTTCGAGTGTGAAAAGAACCTCTTCCACAATTGCTTCATGCCGCACCAAATCTTCAAAAACGGAGTCCAGGCTCGATGATTCCCTTTCCCAGAATAGTCGGAAAGCAGCAAGGACATCATCGAACAAATCTGGAGTCTCTAAGGAAGTGATAGCATTATCAAGAGGTGATCCGCATGGAGATAGAGACAACGGAGTGACATTGCGCAATGGACATTCCTCTTGTGGCGGAGTCTGTGGCCGTTGAATGTATAAGCCATGAAAGAGCTGATGTGGAAGGAAAATAGGTGGGTACGGAAGATTCATAGTGACAATCCTGACAAAGAAAAGAAAAATAAAAATCATAAAATAAACAAAACGACAACAAGATAACGGAACAAAAGAAATACAATACGAAAGGAAAAACGATGAACAGAAACAAACAGAACACAGAAAAAAAATGATCAAGTTCCAACCTCACTATCGGCAGAGATTCCCAAAATGCACTAGCAGGCAAAGGGCATTGAAGCCTGAAAAGCAAATAGCTCAAGTGCACATAGCGGTATGGGACCAACTCAAGCATGAGGAAATCATCCACTAAAACAAAGACGGCATTGTGGCGTTCTGGGATGACATCCTGGAGAATATGATCTTCCCATGGCTCCCACATATCATCGTTTTCCCATTGGGCCATGAGGGCATCATCCACCATTCTCCCCATGTACAGGTCGTCTTCGTCATCCAACTCCTCCTCATTAGGAAAATCCATATTTTCAAACGGATTGATGTCCAGGAGAGCAGGGTCGAATGGGATATATCCGATGGACTCATTGATTCGAGTGTGAACCTCAGGATCATAAGGATGCAAGGGGCAGGGCGTGGGTTCACCCTCAGTCCAGGTGCCACAACAGCACTCGGAATCAGCCCATGAACCAATAGAATGGACATCATCTCCTCGCATATTCACCTGCAGCAGAGTGGTTTAAGGAATAATGGATTAGAACTAAATCACAATTACGAAAGAGAGAACAACCAAACACAAAAGAAAGAAAGAACTAAAATGCAAGGAAAGAAAAGAAATACAACAACAAGTTGGAATTCCACTTGAGATTTGTTTTAAGTGGTGAAATAGGTGGGCTCATCCAGCTGGATGTGCTCCACTTCAGTGCGAAAATTCTCCAAGAACGGCTTCAATCTTTGGCCATTGACCTTGAAACACTCATCGTTCTTGGGATTGACAATCTCCACCGCCCCATGTGGAAAAACAGTCTTTACGATGAACGGACCTGTCCACCGGGAACGGAGTTTTCCTGGGAAAAGATGGAGGCGAGAGTCATACAGCAACACTTTCTGCCCCGGCTCAAATGATTTACGAAAAATCGTACGATCGTGTCGAGCCTTCAACTTTTCCTTATGCAACTTTGCAGAGTCATACGCATCTCGTCGTATTTCCTCTAGCTCTGCAAGTTGGAGCTTGCGTAGCTGACCTCCCTCTTGAATATCAAAGTTCAATGAGCGTGTCGCCCAATAAGCTTTATGTTCAATTTCAACCGGAAGGTGGCAAGCTTTCCCGTAAACTAGTCTATACGGGGACATTCCAAGATTCGTCTTATAGGCAGTACGGTATGCCCATAACGCGTCAGTCAATTTGTATGCCCAGTCTTTTCGATTGGAACTAACCGTTTTCTCGAGAATATGCTTGATTTCTCGGTTAGCCAATTCTGCTTGCCCATTTGACTGTGGATGATAAGCAAGAGCGATTTTATGATGGACTCCGTATTTCTTGAGAAGTGACTCCAAGGGCCTATTGCAGAAATGCTTGCCTTGGTCACTTAGTAAAGCTTTCGGAGTACCAAAACGAGACAGAATATGTTCTCTGAGAAATGACATGACCGTTCTGTGGTCATTTCGTCTCGTTGGTATCGCTTCTACCCATTTCGATACATACTCCACGGCAAGGAGTATGTACTCACAGTTATTCGACTTGGGAAATGGGCCCATAAAATCTATGCCCCAACAATCAAATATTTCAATTGTGATGATAGGGGTTAGAGGCATAGAATTCCTTTTAGAAATGGTTCCAAGCTTTTGACAGCGTTGGCATGTCTTACAAAAGGAATAAGCATCTTTGAAGACTGTGGGCCAGTAAAAACCGCTTTGCAACACTTTTTGTGCGGTCTTCTGCGACGCAAAATGGCCACCGCATGCCTCAGAATGGCATGACGCTAAGATAACGGTTATATCCTCGTTGGGTACGCAACGCCTGATGACCTGATCAGCACAGTATTTGAAAAGGTATGGGTCATCAAAGAAAAAATGGCGTGCAAACGAGAGGAACCGTTTCCTATCTTGATTCGACCAATGGGTCGGTGTTTCACCCGTGACCAGGTAGTTTACCACATCAGCATACCAAGGCAGACTACTTACTGCCAGTAGCTGTTCATCTGGGAACTCATCTTTAATGAATTGGGATTCAGTGTTATCGGTAAAAGTCAACCGGGATAAATGATCCGCAACCACATTCTCTACTCCTTTCTTGTCCTTGATTGTTAAATCAAACTCTTGGAGTAAGAGTATCCAGCGGATAAGCCGTTGTTTAGCGTCTTTCTTTGACAAAAGATACTTGAGGGCCGAATGATCTGTAAAGCAGACGATTGGCGACCCTATCAGGTAAGACCTAAACTTGTCCAGAGCGAATACTACGGCCAGCAGCTCCTTTTCAGTAGTAGTATAATTCATTTGAGCTTCATTTAAGGTTCGGCTGGCATAGTATATCACATGCGGCTTATTGTCCTTCCTCTGGCCTAGGACTGCGCCAATGGCGTAATCACTAGCATCGCACATTAATTCAAAAGGCAAACTCCAGTCGGGTGCCTGTATTATAGGTGCGGAGGTGAGGAGATCTTTTAAATCCTCGAAGGACTTCTGGCAACTCTCTGACCATTCGAAAGGTGCATCTTTGACAAGAAGTTGACAAAGGGGTCGAGAGATTGCACTGAAATTCTGGATAAATCGACGAAAAAAACCCGCATGCCCCAAAAATGAACGAATGTCTCGCACTGTACGGGGGACGGGTAGGTTTGAGATTATGTCGATCTTAGCCTTATCCACTTGGATTCCTTCATCGGATATTATGTGGCCTAGAACTATACCCTTGGTCACCATAAAGTGACACTTCTCCCAATTCAAGACTAGGTGTTTGTCCTCACACCTCATTAAAACCTGTTCGAGATTGCTGAGGCAATCCTCGAAGCTATGGCCGAAAACTGAAAAGTCATCCATGAAAACTTCAAGGATGTTTTCGACCATATCACTAAAGATGCTTAGCATGCACCGCTGAAATGTAGCCGGTGCATTACATAAGCCAAATGGCATTCGTCGGTAGGCGAAAGTACCGAATGGACACGTGAACGTGGTTTTCTCCTGATCTTCAGGAGCAATCTCAATTTGATTATACCCACTGTATCCATCTAAGAAGCAGTAGTACTTATGACCCGCCACTCGTTCTAGCATTTGGTCCATGAATGGCAAAGGAAAATGATCCTTTCGGGTCACAGTATTTAGCTTCCTGTAGTCAATGCACATCCTCCATCCAGTGGGGACACGTGTCGGTACTAATTCACCTTCTTTATTCGGAATGACCGTTATGCCCGCTTTCTTTGGAACTACTTGGGTAGGACTAACCCAAGGACTGTCAGATATTGGATATATCATCCCAACATCAAGTAGTTTAAGCACTTCCTTCTTAACCACTTCTTGCATGTTGGGATTCAGACGCCTTTGCATTTGCCTTGAGGGTTTGGCGTCTTCCTCCAGATATATCTTATGCGTGCATATGGATGGGCTTATGCCTTTGAGGTCAGCAATTGTCCATCCCATAGCATCCTTATGCTTTTTCAGCATATCCACTAGCTTACTTTCCTGTTCATGAGTTAAAGCGGATGAAATAATTACAGGATAAGTTTTTCCGGTTCCTAGGAATGCATATTTCAGCTCTTTTGGGAGCTCCTTCAATTCTAACTCCGGGAACTGGAAACTAGAGGGCATTACCAATTTGGTTTTAGGAGGCAGTTGTTCATATGGCATGACCCACATGCAATCGGCTCTATCCTCCTCTATCGTATCCATCATAAGACACGTCTGATTTAGGTCAGCATCCAATGGAGTTGATTCTTCAGGCTGATAGTTATCGCCAAATTGTGTCATCACAACTTCCAAAGGATCTTTGTAGTCGACCAAATCAACTTCATCTTCAATAACCGTGTCTATATAATGGACTTCCTCCTCATCATCGTATTCTTCAGGTCGGGGATTAGAAAAGATCTTGACATTCAATGTCATGTTCCCGAATACGATTGTCATGATACCACTTCTAATTTTGATTGTGGCATCGATGGTGTTGAGGAACGGCCGTCCAAAGATAACCGGGATATGTGCACCAGGATTAGACACAGGTTCTGTGTCCAATATCACAAAATCCACCAGAAATACAAACGAGTCTATTTGGACCAGGACGTCCTCTAATACCCCTCTAGGGTATTTCACGGATCTGTCTGCCAACTGCAAAGCAACTCGAGTGGGTTTGAGTTCACCCAACCCTAGCTGTTTATAGACTGAATATGGCAGCAGATTTACGCTTGCTCCTAAATCAAGGAGTGCGTTGTCTATCTTTTGATTCCCAATTCTGCATGAGACAGTAGGTGTACCGGGATCTTTGAGTTTTGGAGGCAACTCGTTTTGAATGATCGCGCTGGATTGGCACGCGACATAAGCATGTTTCTTCACGCTTTGCCTCCTCTTGACCGTGCATAGATCTTTGAGATACTTTGCATAGGCCGGCACCTGCTTGATAGCATCTAGGAGTGGAAGGTTAATCTTAACTTGCTTAAACAATTCCAAAAACTCCTGATTCTTCGTCTCATTCTTGGGTTTCTTCAACCGTTGAGGATAAGGTGCAGGAAAGGGGCATTTTGGTGGTTCCTCCTTAACAAATTCCTTTCCCGGCCTTCGCTCAACTTCTTCTTCTACTCTAGGAGCTTCTAGGTTTTCCTTTATTGGTTCGTCATTAGTAGACGGCTCCTCCTCTCGAGTAGATGGTAGCTCAACTTCTTCGTCCAACACTTCCCCCTCTTTGTACACTTCGGAAGTGGACAGAGGTATGCCTTTTTCTATGACTTTTCCACTTCTCAGTGTGGTCACAGCTTTAGCATGTTCTTGATTATTAGGACCATTGTTATGTCCCTTGGGGTTCTGAAGTGGTTGGGCAGGGAATGTTCCTCCTGAGCTCTCTTGCCGTGCATCTATCCTCTCTAAAGTGGCAGACATTTTACTCATCATTTGGATGAGTTGCTGCGTTAGATTGGCATTAGCAAGTGGCTCCTCCTCTTGCACCTTCTTGTGCGGGGGCACATAGGCATTGGTTTGTGGTGCATTAGAGGGTTGAGCTTGATTGTAATTATTAGTTCTGTTTTGATTGTAATGCTGGGGCGGCCTATTGTTTTGCCCTTGATACTGATTATTGTTGTAGGGCTGCTGTTGATATTGATTTTGGGCTCCAGCATTGTTTCTCCAATCAAAACCGGGGTGATTCCATCTATTATTACTTTGAAAAGTATTGTTGGAATTCCCCGCCCCTCGAAAACCTTGCATGGCATTCATCTCTACAGGGGCTTGCTCTTGAAAATATGGCACATTAGGACAATACTGAGTTGTATGTCCCAACATGTTGCATGTGCCACATGGTTCTTCAGGCATGACTTGCCTAGAACTCTCTCCTTTCATGCTTAACTCTTCCACCTTCTTTGCTAACTCTGCGTACTTAGTCATGAGGCGATCTTCATTGGTTAGCTGATATAGGCTTTTCTCTTCTACACAGGATATCTGTGAGCGTGAGATATTGTCAGAATTTGACCATTCATGAGCGTATTCAGCTAACCATTCGAAATGGGCCTCAGCCTCTTCAGTGTTTTTTCGCAGAAATGGCCCAGAGCTCATTGTTTCCACCAACTTCTTTGTTTCACCATTTAATCCCTGATAAAAGAAGCTGATCGTTCGCCATTTCTCAAACCCATGGTGTGGGCATGAGAGAAGCAAATCTTTGAAACGCTCCCACGCTTGTGTGAAGGTTTCATTGCTCTTTTGTTTATAGGAATTAATTTGACGCTGAAGATCTGTGGTCATGCGAGTAGGATAGAATTTCTTCAGAAATGCGGTGCTCATCGCATGCCAGGTGAAAATTGAATTAGGCTTTTGGGAGTGAAGCCACGCCTTCGCTTTATCTTTCAAAGTGAAGGGGAATAGCATTAAATGCGTCACCTCCCTAGGACAATTTTGCGAGAATGTTTTGCAAACATCCTCGAAATCGGTGACATGTAAATACGCCTTCTCGCTGTCCATCCCATGAAAAGTGGGAAGCAATTGGATCATCCCATTGCGAAACTGAAATTCGCCATTGTGTGGTGGGATTTGAATGCAAGAGGGCGTAGGTGCATGTTCTGGTTGCATAAGATCGCAAAGAGGACGGAGTGCCTCATCGATTGGCACCACAACATTGTCACCGTTTTCACTCTGATGATCATCCATTGATGCAGTTGGAGTGATAATCGGGTTGATGGAACTATCAGAGTCAGAGCAGTAGAATGGATTTCCAAAGAATCCTTCGATAGAATTCTCGGACATGAACTAGGAGAGTCCCTAGGGTGAAGGTTTACCTAGAGAACGAAAGAATAAAGAAAACAAAAAGAGAAATAGATGAAGAGAGATTGAGGTAATCTAAGAATTAACTCGTCGCCTTCCCCGGCAGCGGCGCCAAAAACTTGACACGAATATTTTTCTGTGTGCGCTTGTGTGCAATACCCAAGTGTAGGTAGACGTGCAAGTAGTAACTGGATTAAGTCCAGGTCGATCCCACAGGGAAGGTGTTGAATTAAACTACCTAGATTAGACTCTAAAGAGAAAACAAAAATCAATATTTAAAATGAAGTGTAGAACACAAAGTTCCACAGTTAACAGCTACTAGAATTAAAGACAACTAAATTAACTTAACTAACGATTAACTAACTAACGATTAACTAACTAAGCACGATTCTAAAAGAAACGGTTCTTCTTAATAAAAGAAAGTGTTGGGATTACGCGAATCCACCGTGACCTAACCTTCTACCATGCAATTGCATTTACGCTCAAAGGAGTACACCTACTACAGTATTCTGTACTTCTCTAAAGATATAAAATCAATAGCCCTTTCATGACCGGGACTACATCATCACAATTAAGTTTGAAATACATAAAAACGGTTTAATCCAATAGTTAAGACTCTCACCTACAATGGTGTTAGCATTGAGGGTGGTTTGCAAAATATATTGAAAGAAAATGCTTTAAGGCCTTAAGTTTAAAGACTGTTTTGACAAACTGAGCATTTAGGGACAATTTGATAACAAATCCTTAAAACAGAAAGTCTTAGAATACTGTTTTAGGTGTTCTCAAGAATCAGAACCCTCGATCGATCGACGCGCTTTCGATCGATCGAATATCTTCATCTCTCGATCGATCGACATTTCCTCGATCGCTCGACTAAGTCACTGTCTCGATCGATCGACATACTTTCGATCGATCGAACACAGGAAGAAAAAAAATATTGCATGGCAGAGGCCTGAAATCACGATTTCATCGCGATTTCCCAACCCTAGGACTACTCAGACATTGTATGGAGAACCACAGATTGATATTTAACGTAAAAGTTCATTGAAACAATGTTTGTTTGAAAGTTTTTCATTAAAACTATAAAACTAGTGAGTACGATCTAATTAACATAAAACTACTCGAGATTAATAAGTATACTATGATTAACTAAGTGCAGAAAACAAATAAGCAATAGATCAAGAACCTGGAATGAAGATAACTTGTATTAACTAAAGAAATCTAGTTCACAATGCTAAATCTTCAATGAAACCTACAAAAAACCAAGAAAAACTCTCTCCTCTCTATCTAAAACTCATAAAACAAAGTTTGGGCGTCCCCTCTGGACGTATACAATATGAATATAAATAGTAAACCTAAGAGCTAGGGTTTAAAAACCCGCAACTGCTGCATGCGCGTATAATCTGATAAAAGGGACTTTCGATCGATCGAAACTCTCTCGATCGATCGAACAACTTGAATTGTCGATCGCTTTAACTTCCTTCGATCGATCGAAAACTCGATCGCTCGAACTATGTCGATCGCTCGAACTCTGCAATTCTTCTTCAATCTTTCTTCTTTGAAACAAAGCATCTCCTTTTTATCAAATCTTTCAGTCTTTTATACAGCAGCATTCACCTGCACAAATAGTAGCTAAAACAATACAACTTATCATAGATTAATCATATTGTCTAAAACTAGCATTGTAATGCAAATTGCAGATAAAACGGGAAGTTGTGATCAAAACTAATGCAATTCTTTCTTTTAGCGCGGTTGTATTTTACAAATACCCCCGCTTTGCAGAAAAACAGGTATAAACTTGTAGGAATTTTCTCAAATTCGAAATCCAGCGATTATTTAGCCTCCTAGTCAATCCTTCAAAGTTTGAAGAGATTCGCACGAGGTATGAATTCTAGATCTATGAAATATATGGATTTTCATGTTTTGGACATCACTTTTGATATTCTTGGATTCGGGCGAAATTCATGTGTTAGTTAGGCCCGTTAATTATGCACGTGAAATTATGATAAAAGCACGTATAACTGTTTATGTGAGCATGTTATGTGTCTACTTGGGTCAAAGGGGAGTTTGGTGCAAATTCATGCCGGAGTAAGCTTCTCGATGTTTGAGAATTTTGGTAGCGACGGCTACTGTGCATGGTTGTAGGCTTGGACTTGCCATGGCACTTGTGGGATGTAATGGTTGTAGGCTTGGACTTGCCATTGACATCGCGGTTTAAGGCTTGGACTTGCCGCTACCGGATGAATGCGTACCACTCACCCTAGAGACTATTTTTATGTGTTTTAGATGCTTAAACCATGAAATGTCACGTAAGCATACATTTAGAATTGTACGCTCAGCATATAGCTGAGCAGTGGAGATGTACTCCATTGCAGGTAAGAAGAAAGACAAGAAGAAGTGTGTTGAGTGAGGCCGATGAACGCCGGGGAATCTCCTTGTATATGTTTTTGTGTTTAAATCCTAAACTTGTATAAGGATGGGGTATTGTAATAATGTGTTGTAATAGAACCATAGATTCGTTTCATAGTATTGTAATCTTGTGTTGGAACGTCTGTAGTTAATTCTAGCATGTTGGAATTGGTGTTGGTTGCGTTTGTTGTTGGTATTGAGTAGTAGGACTTGTTAAATTTCTTCACAGGGCTGCCCAGCAGGGGAGCAGTCGACTGGACCCAGGGTCAGTCGACTGGTTCTCGTGGGTTTGAGACACTGAAAGTGAATAGTAAGAAAAGCAGTCGACTGGACCCTTTGGACAGTCGACTGAACACTGTAGATTTTAGCTACTGCTTCTATTAAATTGATAAGCAGTCGACTGGGTCCCAGATCAGTCGACTGGACCCCTTTGCAATATGATGTATTTATGGTTCTGCTTGACACCGTCGACTGAGCAGTCGACTGGACCCTATTACAGTCGACTGTGCAGTCGACTGAACCTCTGTATTTTGAAATGGATTCTTTTGAACATTTTCAATGGAACAAAACTTTTTATAACTCTGATTTCATGTATTTTATAACTCAGAGGGGAACGTTTCCTAAGTTTTAAACTACCAGGGTTGTTTTATAGAAGTTCTTTCCGCTGCGTATCGTTAGATGATGTTTGGATGAGCCTTGGTGGCGTGCCACGTGTCCTATTTCCACGCGTAGTGGGATGGGTCGTGACAATTATATTTTAGCTTGATTAGTTAACAATGGGCAAACTCATGTGGTTAATAAGACCCAATTGTATGCTAAAGTATGGTGTTATGAACTTATTTAGGTATGTTTAGTTATTTAATTGGGTCAATGAGGTACATGTGTTGTTCACTGTGTGTGTTGGATTTTGAGCCGCCAGAGGCTATTGGGTACTGCCCGTCTAAAAGAAGAGACATGGGGGCCTACCGGTTGCGTGGACGATTTAGTGGTGGAATCGCGAACTGGGATAAGGGTGGCAGCAATGTATTCCCGGCGACTATAGTTGATTGTAATTTGGTGGATTCTGACTTATTGTTAATTCCATGTTTCCAATTATTGTCATTCACAAGCATATAGCTTATATATTATAGTGGTTATTGAATAACCATTGCAGGTGATCATGTAAGTGAGGACCCGAAGAAGTGAATCAACGGGCGTGGGAAGACGGGAAACTCTTGGAGTAGTTTACTGTTTATACTTGCGTTTATGTTAAGCTTGTAAAACTTGTTTAATGTGGTAGTGGTGTTTAAACCGGACTTAAAGCTTGTAATAACTTCGACTAGACAACTCGTGGATGTTGTATTATTGTGTTGGTATGTTGATACAAGTTAGCTACGTTGTGTTTGATCACTTTTAGCAGGTGTTGTGTGTTTTTAGTTGATTTTGACTTAAACAGGAATTGCTACAGAATTTAGTTCTGCTGCACAAACCAGTCGACTGGGTGTCTAATCTAATCGACTGGATCGTGTTCCAGAGCACCACATTATGGGATCAAAGGGTCTTCAGTCGACCGGACCAAGGTTCAGTCGATTGGGCCTCTAAAAACTCAGTCAATCAGACCGAACCAGTCGATCGGATCAAGGGATTCTCAAAATGGTGCTCTCGGCAATTGCATTTCTAGCCGATCGAATTCCTAATCAGTCGACTGGATTACCCTGCTTCAAAGAGAAATGTTTTATAAGTGTTTTAAATGAGAAAACTTTTATAACTTTGATTTCATGATTAATAATGAACCTTTAGAAGTATAGTAGGAGCCTTGGTGGCGTGCAACGTATAATAGAATCGTATGTACGGTTCCGGGGTGTGACAGGCTGGCAGAGGGAGTGTCGGCTTCGAATGGGATGGCAGAAGGTTTGCCGTCTGGTGGTGGAGTAAAAATGGGTGGGACGGCAGTGTGATTGCCGGTTGGAGGTGGGACACTAGTGCCACCACCTTTTGGTTTCGGGTTAGCATTGTTTCTATCGTCTGGGCTCGGACGACAATATCTGATCTGTTGTTTGAGTATTCAAATGGCATTAAAATGCCGTTTGATTGTATAATAAACGAAATTAGCAGAAGGATAAACTTAAGTTTGCTTTATATATATACACATTATAATATGTTGCTATTTAACAAACACCATTGGGAGGTGTCCTTATAGTACCTTCCTTAATTTGCCCTACAAACTAACACTGTTGCAGTTGCTCTCACATAATATATTCTTACATGGCGAACATACATAAGATTGAAAATGTTATATTTACACTTGGATTAAATCCATTTCGCCCAGGATCGCTACACTAAATAAGAAGTTTATTTGGGAACAATACCAGTTCTTTACAAAAATTGATCAATTTAGAATAAATTAAAGAAAAAAAAAATGGTGAGAGAACAGAGACAGCGGTAGAGTTGATATTAAAATTTTTAAAAATTGACAGAAAATAAACTATTCAAAGTAATAAGAAGGCACCATTAAATAATTAATAAGAGCACGTTTGGCTTTGCTTATGCAGGCTCCAAATGTAATTTTGAATCTTTTGGCAAAATTACAATTGCAGCTGCAATCCGCAAAAACCAGCTCAAGGCTGCTTTGACCAATCGTAATCACCATATTTATTTTTGCCAAATGACCCCTAGATAATGAATTCGAGTAACATATATACTTACTGTTGTCAATAAAACAGACGCACCAATCGAACCAACTGATTTTCAATTTCTAGTATAAAAATTAAACCAAACTGTGAAAATACTCCAAATTGAGCTAAACCAAAACTAATTAGTTTACTTAAAAAATAAACTAAACTGAACCGAACCGTTCACGCTCCTAAATATATATGTACTTCTCTATCTCTATACTTCTCCACAAAAGTAGGCACCCACACATATGCATAATTTTCTTCTCTTTGAAGTGACAACATCAGCGGTCAGCCCTCACTCCTCATTGACTTCTAATGAACGCCAAACACATCTCCGTCCACCATTATGATCCAGGCTAATCCTCTTCTCTCGTTCTCTTATATATAAACAATTATACATAAATATCTGAATGTATAAAGTAGCACAGTGTACAAGTACGCAGACACATGAGCGTACTATGCTAATTAAGAAATTAAGCTCATTGATTGGGATTAAGGCTTAGTTTGTTCCTCATGTGACTTTTTAAAATGACTTATAAAATTTATTATTGAGTTATTTGATAATTTTGTATAAGTGACACATTACTCTTCAAAAAAATATTATGAAATAAAAAAGCAACCTTCAACTTTTAAAAGTTTAATTCTAGAACTTTTGAAAGTCCCTCGCAAAAAAAAAAGAAAAAAACCTAAAATTCAATTTTTGGCAAAACTCGTAAACTAATTATCAAATGATAAAATGAATTAACATGAATTTGTGCTTTAAAGAGGAAAAGCAACAAGATGGAGGCCAAACTAAGCCTCCTAAATCTCCACGAAATCTTAAATCCTAGCTAGCTAAATTATGGAGCTACTAATGGACGACTTGTAGTGGGGTGTGAAGTGGGATAGAGTCGATAGACTCGCATACATATATACACTATAATTCTTTTTTGTTTTTTTGATGGCATATACTATAAAATTTGATACCGATAAAATGAAATAAAATCACAACTAATCAAGCTTGTCTCTTAGAATATACAATCTGAGGTAATTACTACTACTACTAGTCTTTGATTTTAGAGTTTTGTTAAAGGGTAAACTAGAAATACACCCAAAGATATAATTTTTGGGACACAACTAGGGGTGTCATTTAGAAAGGAAATTCCGATTCGGACAGATTCCGATCCGAAAAATTTCGATTTTGGCACCAAAAATTAAATTTTGAATTCCGAAATTCCAAATTCTGAAAATTCCGAAAAAAAAAATTGGAACAAAATCGGAATTGTTTTGAGAATTCAAAAAATTCCGAAGATACGTTTTCCGAATTTTTTTTGAAAAAATCCGAATATTTTTCAAAAAGTTGGAAGAATGTGGACTTGTTTGTTCCACATCGAATAAGAAGAGAAAGGAGAGAGTAGGAGACTCTCTATAAAAGCATTACTTACCCATTCAATAGTGTTTGTATTCTGAAAATTCAAAAAATTATGAAAATTTCCTTCAATTTCTGAAGAATTTCAATTCCGAAAATTCCGAAATCGGAAAGAAAAATGAAATTTCGAAAAAATTGAAACGAAAATTGGAACACCTTTTAATTTCCAAAATTTTTGGAATTTCTTTCGGAAAGAGAGTATTTCGATCCGTTCCGGCCGAAACACACCCCTAGACTCAACTCAAGAGATGTGTCTATCTCTCTTGTGTTACTGTGGAGTCCAATGATATTATAAAAGATATATAAACACATTTTTTAAGTTGTATCCCAAAAATAATATCTTTGAGTGTGTCCCAATCTTTACTCTTTGACTAATCATTGAACTGGGGGCATTTGCTTTACACAACATGAGGGGGACCACATTTTCCGAATCATTGAAGCTTCTCTTTTAAGCTCCAAAATTGATTGGATTTTTCTAATGCGCATGTGCGCACACTGTGTATGTGTGTGGGAATATATATATATATATATATATCCAATGTAAGATACGAGTATTAAATTTGACAGAAAAAATGTAATATATTGTTTTTTAATGTGTACACGAAAGGAAAAAAAAAAAGTTCAATTAATTTTAAGATAGTGTTAGGAAAAATATGCTTAAACAACATCTATATTGATTGATGTTAAACCTACAACTTTTGCTAGATAAATATTACTAATAAAAAAATTCAAAAAATTAAATTGAAGAATTTTATAGACTGACATTTACTTGCTATTTGTTTGATCAATTAGAAATTGTGTTCGGAATTCATAGGTAAAAAAATTTTGAGAGTCAAAGTAGAGAAATAAAATTTAATTGCGTTTAATGTGGATACATTTCATAGATTTATGATTTGAAAAAAAAGTGAAATCAATTATTAAACCCTAAATGTATTGAACATGCATTGCCGACAAAAGAAATGAGTTATTTGAGTAATGTTCATATTTAATAATTGTATATACTTTAAACTTTTACAGAAGAGTGTAATACACATGATAAAAGGATAATTAATTTATAAGTGTACACACTTTAAATTTAAAGCTCTTTTCTTTAACACATAACATAGCACAACACATAGATAATATATATATATATATATACATACACAAATATCTATACTAATATAGAAAGAGAAAGGAAGGGGTACCAAAAAAAAAATTCCCACACCAATAATTATAATAAAACCTACATAATTTCCTAATGAAAATAATTCACAAAGTATTAATGTCACGCCTCGACGTAGCATAAATAAGGAAAGCGTTTAATTTCCTTTATGGACCCGTAGGTCGCGACAGTTTGAATGATCGATTCCGTCCCAAACGTCGAACAACAATAAATAATAATAATCAGAGCAGAGTAATCAAGGCTAACAAAAGTTTTACTAACTTATTACATCTTACGATACGGGGTCAACTAAGGCACAGACAGCCTTAACACAAAACAATAACTTATCATCTATTACAATCATCCTTATAAACATACAGTTTAAAACTTAAAACATATAACTTAAAATATGCAATGATGATAACAGTTTCTCTCCCAAAAGCAACCGTTCTCAATTAGCATAGTCATAAGATTCCTCCTGATTATAACCTATAAAGCCTGAACACGAATGTCCAGGACGCATCAACGTCGTCAGCTTCACGAAGCTGGTGAGTATTAAAAACATAACTTTAAATGTAACACATACCCACTTACCTTTTTCCATTTTTCCAGTTTTGTTAAAACAACAGTTTAACCATAGGAAGATTTCAATTATAAAAGTAACAGGGAATATATTTAAAAGTCGTTCATTCATTTAAAAAAAAATGATCGTGTATGAGACAATGTACCACACTCGTCTTACCGACTCTTTTCTCTCAACAAAACACAACAACCCACTATCTCACTCCAGTATCTTTGAAACACTAAGGTAGCCACACTTTAGCAACGGGGTGCCAGGGAATGCCCAGTTTGCCTCATACTTTGGTCCGGGGTACCAGGAAGTGTCCAATGCCTCACACTTTGAATACCTAAACCGCCATGCAAATACCGGAAGAACCCTCACGTAGTATCCAGACTCGGGCATTAGGGAGTGTCCATAGGCCACACTTTAGCACTACCATGGGTGCTAGGGAATGTCCGAGTTCGGCGTCACACACTTTAACGCTACCATGGGCGTCAGGGAGTGTCCAATTTTGCCACCGTCGTATTACAAAGATACTCTCACCGCAATCTCAACACGTCACACTTTGGTACACCATAACCAGGGAGTGTCCACCACATAATCTCAATCTCAATCTCATACTCATACTCTTCCCACACTGACCATTACTCTTTTCCACACTGGCTGACACCCACATGCATGTACCACTGACTCCACATGTATGTCATGAATTTAAACATAAAGGAATTCGTCGAATTAAAGGAACAACATACGCAGGGGGATTGATAAGTCATAATACATTGTTTTAATCTTTCCAACATAACCAATGGTATTCTGTTTTAATAAAATTCCCAAACAGAACCTTAATAAGTGCTTTAAAATTAATCCAAACAGTCCCTTATACGAAAACACACAAAAACTAGAAACTGTCAGAAGTCGCGCGCGCGGGCCGCTCGCGCGACTTGCCCAAATTTCATTTTTCTTTATTAAAACTTTCCTTTCTGCCAGAGTATAGGAAGATCGCGCGCGCGGGTCGCTCGCGCGAAAGGTCTCTCGCGTAACCTCGCTCGCGCGACCTGGCTATTTTTCATTTTCTATATAAAGCTTTTCTGTCTGCCTGAAAACACGAAGCTCGCGCGATGGGTCGCTCGCACAGGCCGCTCGCGCGATCGTGGCGCGAGATGAAGCAGAGGCTTCATCTTCTTCATGGAGAATGCCCTATTTTTAGTTTCAGGGTCCAAATTGACCCATTTTCAATTCTGGAAGTTATTAGGCCTTATTATATATGAATCCCTTTGTTTTTCAATGAGGATTAAGAATCCATAACAAATTTAACATGAATCAATCTATAACTCAAGAATTTTATAAAAAACTAAAAGATCACAAAACTAATTTTCTTATATACTTTCTCATGTGAATGAATTAGGCTCTAAAACTTCAAACATAGTATATATGATATATAATCTTTCATAATCATCTCTAAAAATGGATTTTGGTTAAGTTTGAAAAAAATCCAAGTTTCTAAGCTTTGAAATTCAAACGTGATCATCAATGGAGATTAACAATTACATACACTCAAGTAGTAACTAAGCATGAATTACATTTAAGAGTGAGTTTAAAATACTCACAGATGATTAGGAGATGAGTGATTGTTTGAGAAAGATAAGCAAATACAAGAATCCAATCCAAGCTTTGGCTATGGAAATAAGTAGCTTCCTCTTTCTAAACTATTTTCTGAAATAGGGACTCTCTGCACTCTCTTATCTCTCTGTGCTCCTACAGATTGTGTGTTATGTGTGTGTATAAGAGGTGTATAAATAGACACCACAAGATTTGAACTTGGAGGCCAAGTTGTTTATAATTCACTCTACAAATTAAAATGATTTCTAAATTTTGAAAACATATGCAAGTAGTATACATACACATGTACAATGCAGATGGTTTATAACTCTACAGATTTAGAAGAGGTAACCATAGGCTAGTAGGGGGCAATGTAGATGTGTTTGGGAATTCAAGTTTATGGCATTAGGAATACACACACACTACAAGCATTGCCAAACAAGGCCTAAGGAAATCATTAACAACATTAATTAGATATAAAGCAATTGTCCAATCAGTCACTTCCAAAATCTGTGGAAGTTTAGCACCGCGCGGACAGTTTTAAACCTAAACTGGTATTTTCGTGACACGGTGTTCATCACAAAAATACAGAAAATTCATTTTATTGAAAGAAACAATTTTTCGGTTTTATAAAAATATAGTTTGAGTTAAAAGAATTTGTTTTCACCGTTTTGGAAATACAGATTTGAAATTCAACACAGGTATTGCCAAATTTTATAAAAATCGCATTTTGACCCCAAAAGTAATTTCAATTATGAGATCAGTCAAGAAATAAATTTTACACATAAGAATTGAAATTAAAATAAAAAGCAGACAATGTATATTTAATTTTAAATATGACAAGACAAATGAATGAAAATGCAGGTTATTACAATTAAAATGTCATTTAAAAAAAAAATAAATTAAATAACTTCTCTCAACTATCCACCCCCACTTTTTTTATCTCGCACTCACATAGTGAGTGACACTTCTCTACTATATACAAAAAGGAGTAGTTTACAAAAGATAAAAGATTAAATTTGAGTATTCGATTTAAGAATAGAGAAATTTGTAAAGGCACAAGGGCAATTTTGTTATTCAATTTATAATTGTACACACTTTAAATTTTTTGGCTATTTTCTTTAACGTATACATAATATATTCATATATATATATATACACATATATACAACATGCTATTAATTACGATAGACAAAATGATAATTTGGTAACAAAAGAGTAATTTGCAAAAGACATAAGAGTAATTTGGTTATTCAATATTTATATATGATATAATAGAATAAAATAATATACAAGTATATATATATATATGTATACACACACACACGTACAAGAGTAATTTATAAAAGGCAAAAGGATTTTTGGTAATTCCAATTAACGAAAGCAAATTTATGATTGTTCACACTTTAAACTCTAATGCTCTTTTTTTTTATAACACACTTTGCAAAAGACACAAGGTTAATTTAGTAATTCAACTTATTATTATACACACTCTAAATACATAAACAACAACAACAACAACAACAACAACAATAGTAATAATAATAATAATAATAATAATAATAATAAATTATAACATATATATAGATATATATATATTTATATATATACACGCACACACACAAAAGGATACTTTAATTACAAAAGGCAAAGTGATAATTTGGCAATTCAATTTATAATTGTACTGTCACACCCGTTCCAGAAATTCATGGTTTTGAAAATGCATAAATTGATATTGTGGAATTATTAATGTTATTAATAATTTGAGTTGAGTTGACGTGGGTCAACGGTAAGGTGTCAGTGAGGACACGAGAACATGAAATTTCACATTTTGTATTGGCATGACTAAATGACATTTATATGATTTAAATGTTATCTGACATATCTGGTATTTTATGAATAGTAATTTTATCTGTGTTGTGAAAATTTTGATAATTTCTGATATTGTTATATCATTTTGAAAACTGTGGTGAGAACGTGAGTGTCACGTTAAATAAAAGATAGGTTGTGTAGAGATTTCACATAACTTAGTTTTCGGACGTAATTTTTGGACCCAAATGAGACTTAGTCGGAAACTTTTGGAATTTATAATTTTTCCTCGTAAATGCATAAAATGAACGTGTGCAAAGTTTCGAGAGCTAATTAGAAGTTTGAGGAACTCGTGGGGAGGTAAACGCAATTCTCGAAAAGTTTGCCTATATATAGTTGTGGATGAGATTCATTCTCATCCAAAACTTTCAAAATATCTAGAGAGAGGAGAGAGAAGGGAGATTGGAGCCAACGGGCTTTGCAACGCTGATCGACGACCGTTCGTCCGTCAGTTTTTCTCCAGATTTCATATTTAAACTTGTGAAGGTAAAACCTATGTTTTGATACTAATTAGGCCGTGTTTGGCCAACTTTTGTAAAAATCTTAATTCTAGACTTTTGGGGAAAACCTAGTAAAACTTGTAGGAATCGTCTCAAATTCAAAATCTGACGTTTATTTAGCTCCCTAGATGATCCTTCAAAGTTTGAAGAGAATCGCACGAGGTATGAATTCTAGATCTATGAAATATATGTATTTTCATGTTTTGAACATCAGTTTTGATATCTTTGGATCCGGGCAAAATTCATGTATTAATTAGGCCCGTTAATTATGCACGTGAAATTTTATGAAAAACACGTATAACTGTTTATATGAGCATGTTATGTGTTTACTTGGGTCAAAGGGGAGTTTGGTGCAAATTCATCCGGGGTAAGCTCCTCGAACCTTGAGGATTGGAATTTTGATTGTGATTGTGATGGAATTGGAATTTTGGTTGTGTTTGGATTGGAGGTGGGCCCAACCAGGGCACGGTACTTGGTATGGAGGAAGACCCAACTAGTGTACGAGATGCGTGGGAGAGGTGAGCCTCCCACGGCATCGACCGGATGAATGCGTACCACTCACCCTAGAGACCATTTCTATGTGTTTTAGATGCTTAAACCATGAACTGTCATATAAGCATACATTTAGAATTGTACACTCAGCATATAGCTGAGCAGTGGAGATGTACTCCATTACAGGTAAGAAGAAAGACAAGAAGAAGCGTGAGGAGTGAGGCCGTCGAGGAACGCCGGGGAACCACATTTGTATATTTTTTTGTTTTAAATCCTAAAACTAGTGTAAGGATTAGGAAATTGTAATATGTTGTAATATAAGCATGGATTAGTTTCGTAGCATTGTAATCTTGTAATTGAACATCTGTGGTTATGTTTTAAATGTTGGAATTGGTGTTGGTCGTGGTTGTTATGGATATTAGAGAATCATGTGTTAGTATTAGCATCACAGGGCTGCCCAGCAGGGGAGCAGTCGACTGTACCCTGGATCAGTCGACTGGATTCCGTGGGGTTTGGACACTGAAAGTGAATAGTATCAGGATCAGTCGATTGGACCATCCTTCAGTCGACTGGACTACTGTAGATTTTAGCTACTGATCCAAATAGTAAACAGTGCAGTCGACTGGGGTCCCTGATCAGTCGACTGAACCTCTGTTGAGAATTTTAGGTTTTGGTTTCTGCTAGGTACAGTCGACTGAACCTCTGTTTTCAAAAATGATTCTTTTGGACGTGTTTTCAATTGGCCAAAACTTTTTATAACTCTGATTCTAATGGATTTTGCTGCTCAAAGGGTAATGTTTCCTAAAGTTTTAAAATATTCAGGGTTGTTTTAAAGTTCTTTCCGCTGCGTACAGTTATTTGATGTTTGGATGAGCCTTGGTGGTGTGCCACGTGTCCTATTTCCACGCGTAGTGGGATGGGTCGTGACATGTACATACTTTAAACTTTATCAAAAGGCAAAATGGTATTTTTTATATAATAAAATAATATATGTGTGTATATATATATATATATATTTATACACACACAAGGGCAATTACAAAAGGCAAATGGGTAATTTGGTAATTCAAATTAACTTAACGCTTATTTGATAATGCAGAAATTCATTAAAAGATGTATTAAGACTCCAACAAGCCTAATTGCCAAACAACCCTTAATTTACAAAAGTAATTCAGGCTTGTTTGGTAATTGAAAGATTCCTTGAAAGATGCCGTAAGGCTTAAACAAATCTTGCCAAGCAAGCCTTAAGTTACTATTGGTATTTCACATTACATCTATCTACGTCAAGATACTATATATCCAATGGTAACTTAAAGCTTGTTTGATAATTTAAAGGTTGTTGAAAGATGCCTTAAGGCTCAAACGGACATTGCCAAACAAGCCTCAAGAACTATTTAATAATAACTTGTGTAGATAAATGTGATGTGAAATTACCTAATAATTAAATTAGAAATCTAAAATGACCATTAAGACCAAATTAATTTGAAATCTTTATAGAATATTCCTATTAATGCTCTTTTCTATTATAGTATTATAGTATAGATATAGATACATACACACTCAGAGACACACACGGATCCGCTAATTTAGTGCAGCCATGTAAGCTATACAATTTTGGTCAATTTTGACAAATGGATAGGCAGATGATGATAAATGCACCGTGCCAGTTTTTCTATCATATGGACTTGGTCCTATGTATATTGATTTTAGTTGTTCAATTTTTGCAATCAATCAATGGTTTCGATTGTAGTCGCTTAAAAGTCAAAATTTTAAATTGAAATTGAGAAAAACTTATGTTTCTAATCTAAGAATGGAATGTAATAATATTTTTTTTCTACACACATAATTTATAAGACAACACTTGGGCCGTGCTCTGTAGAAATTGATAGAGTGAATTGAAATCATTCTCATTAAACTTTGAAAGCATACACTTGACAGACTATATAGAAAGATCTAAGAGGAAAACAGAATGTAACAAACTCATCAGCTTTCACCACTCACAACAGAATGTAACTGATTTCTAACTAACTCTCTCACATTACAATTACAGCACATGTTTAATATACTTAACATTCCCCCTCAAGCTGATGCAGCTAGAGGCATTAGTTTGTCTTTCAGGTACTTGAATCTGGGAATAGACAAGGCTTTGGTAAAGATATCAGCCAGTTGATCAATCGATGAAATATAAGCCACTTGAAGCATTTTGGCACCAATTTTCTCCCTAACAAAATGATAGTCGACTTCCACATGCTTAGTCTGAGCATGGAATACTGGGTTAGCAGCTAAGGACAATGCACTGATATTGTCACACCATAAAACAGGAGTGTGAGCCAGAGATATATGTGTTGGATAAAAAAAATGTTAAATTTTGCCAAACACAATTTCACTCATATAATAAAAATACTATGAGTTTTTATTTGTGTAGGTTGTACCCATTCAAGATATAACATGTCTATTAATTACAATCCTTTATTTCAAAGGAACACCCTTTGATTCCAACTGTGATCATTATCAAAAATTTTGATTAGTTTAATTTTATGGCTGCGCCTAAGTTAATTAATCAGGCTGCCTACGTACCCATTAATGGGATCAAGCCAAATCGTAGTTCCAGCAAGGTCTTGGGGAATTTATAATTTTTATTAAGGATATGTGACCCTTAATATTTTGTTTTTCTTTTAATATAAAGATTTGATACCAAAGGTCATGACCCTTGATATTTCTTCATGAGTATGAAACTCATTTAGTCTATGGTGAGAATAGGACCCACGAGATTTGATTTTCTTTGAATGTGACTGTGCCCAATTTAAGTGTTGGGTTGCCTACGTATCCAAATTGGAATCAAGTCGAACGTAGTTCAAGCATAATTTGGATTTGATGAGTATGTGAACTCATGAATTTTGACAGTAGGTATATGACCCGTGTCTTGATTTTAAGAAGTTTGAATTTTGAGTGAGACTCACATTTGATTTGGATTTTAAAATTGAATTTTACATAAGTAAGTGACTTATGTAATTAGACTTAGAATTTAGATTTGACATGGGTAGATGACCCATGTAATTTAGGAATGGGTGACTACTTACCCATTATATTTATTTATTTGAAAATTTAAAATGGGTATAGCATACTCCAAATCTTAAGAGTATGGAGTATAGGAAATAAAATTGATTTGGCTTTGGAAATTTAATTTGACATTGGTCACTGACCCATGTAACATGGAAAGTTATAAGCTCCACATATGTTTATATGAAAATTGAAACATGTGGATAACCCATTAATTTTGTGAAGAAGGAAAAAAAAAAAATAATAATAATAATAATAATAAATAAATGACCAAATCAGTCCCCTCTTTTCTCCATGGTTAGGATGTTGAAAAAGTTGCCTTAATGGTCCATAGTTTCTTAAATGCCCAGCCCTTTCTTCAAACAAATTGCCTTAATGTTTAAAAATTTGGAGCCTGGAGGTTCCAAAATTCAGGCGTGAGAAGTCAACAAACAAAGGCTATGTTTGGATAGCCATGTTAGGCTAAGTTGTCTGTGACTTTATTTTATTATTTTATTTTTACACTATTCCCACAGAGGATGGGTACAAACTTCACTGTTTTCACATGAGTTCTTTTGATTGAAAATTCTACTTAATAGGGTCACTGGTTAAGCCTGAGCGTGCACACACACATATATATATATATATATATATATATTCTGTATATGAATATACATATATTGTGTATGTATATTGATGTCAAAGTGTGGGTTGCTCACATTCCATTCAGTTTACCCACAATCTGTATTTAATTTAAGAAACCTGAAACAACTTTCTATTTCTTTTTTTTTTAAATGAGGAATCAATGATTCCAAATTATCATTTAAGAGTTAGGAACTCTCATGATAATTACTAAGATTTTTAGACTTAAAAGTTGTCTCAAGATAAAGGAATCAGGGATTCCATATTATCATTTGAGAGTTAGGAACTCTCATGATAATATTCAAGAGTACAACTCATAAAAAAAAAAAACGAGAGGAGAGAGAGAGAGAGATTAAAGAAAATACCTGTCAGTTTTTGGAGTCTTAAAAAAATGGATAACCTTATCTCTTCTCTTCTATATATATATATTTTTTTAGGATGTATCTCACTAGAATATTTCCCTCTTCTCTTTCTAAGACCTTCTTTTCTTCACGTCAGTATTTTTTTTTCTTGCCTTTTCTTTCTCCTTTTTTCGTTCTTGCTCCCTTTGTCCCCTCTTAGTGTCCTATTTATAATAGGAGAAGACTACCCACTTTGAGCTTTTTAAGGACCCACTACATGGGCAAAGTTACCTATCTCTCCCCAAGTAACTCATATACCAGTAGGAATGATATACATGGGTCAATTACGTGCATACCACATGGGTCAATTACCTACCCAAATTGCCATTATTCTTATGTCAAAATAACATATATATATATATATATATCGGTACACATACACATATATATTTATTTATTTCTCTCTTATCAGTAGGATAAAAATTTAATATCTACTGTAAAAAAAAAAATGTTTTAACAGTTGCCCCCTGAGTGGTTGGTGTGAATTATAGGATTTACACAAAGCACTCAAAATTCCAATTTAAATGACTTAAGGGATAAGTGGATAACCATTGGTATCTAAATCCAATTCGAATTAGACTTATACCATGAGGCTTCTTTATAAGAGCTAGCCGTGAGTTATTTTTTTTAGAGGAGAAAACAGCTTTGTTTTCAGAACTTATTATTTGCTTTCTTTTTTTCAAGTCAAGACTCAAAGGCGTTATTGGTAAGTTTGTTAATGGAGTCAAGGATTTCTTTTGCCCATGTGTCGACACTGCTGAAGCCATACTTTTTTTTTTAACAGTTGCCACAAATGGTCCTTTCCAGACCTTACCTTTATGAAAGTGCATTTATATCTCAATGCACACACAACGCCTATGGATCTTGTAGAACCCTTTTTTTTTTTTTTTTTTTTTTTTTTTTTTTTTTTTTTTTTTTTTTTTGACTTTGCAAACATGTTTACTGGTTTTCTTAAGACCATGAAGTAAACATTATTGGTCTTCTCAAGACCCTAAAAAAAACTGGTCTTCTTAAGACCTCAAAATAACCATTACTGGTCTTCTCAAGACCTTACATTAAGTGCTATTGGTCTTCTTAAGACCCTTAAAAGGATGGTCCCCCTCTTTTTCCTGAGGACAGAAGAAAATTCTCCTAAAAAAAATCAAGTAATAATACATATATTTTGAATTTTTGACAGATTACTTTGCAATGGATATCCATGGATCAGAGACTTTTCAACGAGCCATGACTGTTGACGGAGGAGAATATGATTTTGGACCAAAGTACAAGAGATCCTCTCCCTTACAGGATTTGAATGTGGACAGAAAGTCTCAAGATTTAATCACTTGGGTTCGGAGGGGAGAGACTTTCACTGGATGGTTCACCTTTAATTCCAAAAGAGAGAAAGGTGTAATTGATGTATGCAAAAATTATGGACCTCTTACTAAAATTATCACACTTGAGAAGGTGGAAAATGAAAGTCGTGGCGAGTGCAAGTTACCAGTTAATGAAGAATTTTATCCGGTGCTATACAAATTGTACAAGGAAAAAAGGAATTGGGGCCAAGACTTCAAATTCAGAGGTCTTGCTACTTTTCAACCTTATTTGATGGAATGGACTGAAACTGTTTTAGTTGGTACGGGGATATTTTACGCCAAGCAAACATTTATGGTGGTGTAGCCGTATCGTCCTACTCGTATGAGCGTTGCAAGGATGTTTGGAGAGCTTTTTGCGAATTATGGAGCCCGTTAACCAATACTCTTCATCATGGTGTTGGGGAGATGAGCGTTTCATTATATGATTTGAAAGTTATAGGCGGTTTACCCATTTTGGGGATTCACTATGAGGAATTCCTCCCCTCCAATCAGGAGTTAATCATTGAATCAAAATATCCTTCCACCATATCAGAACTCTTGAGGATTCATGCTACTTTATGCGACCATCTTGGGGATTCCAAAGTAACTTGGACACAGTGGATTCACTTCTTTTATCGAGAAAAAGTGAAATATGCTGGATATGGAGAAAATCCAAAATCCTCTTATAAAAAGGGTGAAGAATTTCGTCAGACAATGCAACAGTTGCCTTTGAAAATTTCACAAAAAGGGGCATTGGCTGCTTACTTAGCTTTATGGCTTAGCAGGTTTGTTTTCCCATATGGGAATACTGTTGTGCGACCAGAGACATTTCACATGGCATCTTTGATGGCTGAAGGGAATATAGTGTCACTTGCGCCAAGTGTTCTGGGCTACATTTATCAAGGATTGGGCGAAGTTGCTAATTATCCGAAGGATCCTGGGGCCGCGAACCCGAACTTTCCTATTCATTATGTACTTGGTTGGTTAGGTGAACACTTTCCGACCTTGTACCGTCGGCGGCCACATGATGAGTTTCCTTCGGAGTATCCTTTGCTGATTAGATACGCTGGTGTTCGCGGGGAAGAGATAGATATTTATGCAGCCATAATTGTTTTCAGAAATGATCAATATGTCTCTTTTCGACCTACTTCCTTTGACGAAGATAATGGGGTTGATTATTTGGATACCGAGGACCTTTTGGATAAACATTTCGAGTTCTTGGTTTTCATTCGCTCTACTTTGCTACCCGTGCGTGTGGGTACCAATTTATGTGTTCAACCTTATTACCCTAATAGATTCGGTCGTCAATTTGGTTTTGACCAGGGGATACCTACTAATAAGCTTAGGTTCAATTTTGCCCAACGATTTCAGCGCATTGAGTTAGTGGCTAAAGCTCAAGCTTTGGTTTTAAAGAGAGGAACATCAGCTTTATTCCATATCCCTCGCGGAAGTCAGTCAGGTACGTGTACTTATTGGTATTGTGGTTGGTGGGTGAGGAATACAACTCCATATTTAGGTATATCAGTTCGGAAGGTGCATTTGACTTTGACAAAACGAAATTATGCCCAAGAGGAGCCAGTTTTTGTAATAAAAAATATTCGAGCACCTACCAGTAATATACGAGGTGTAATTTCACTGACTGATGTTGAAGGCGCGGTTCCAGCGATTGGTATTGGTCATGGCGGAACCCCTTGTTTTATTAATAAAACCAAAATTCGACCTCGCAGGGAGCTCTCGCCAAGTGATAAAAACTACAAGAGAGTTCGATATGACAGATCGAGTGGATCAGATGATACAGATACCACTGATGCAGGTCTTTCTTTTACAGACCTACCTATTGATGGTTCTCCTGATATTGGGAGTAGCGCTTTAGGGAGTGCAACCATTGTTGCAGATGAGCTTGTTGATTATGAAGGCCCCGACGACCATATTACCACTGAGTTTTCCGATGGTTTTATTTTGAATGAGCCTATCATAGATGCCTCTTCGGAAGCACTTCTACAAAATCCTGAGATCCCATTTTCATTGGACAATCTCTCATTGCCAATGGCAAACAAACTTGATCAACTGGCCAGAGATTTTGCAATAGGTATTGTGAGAGAATCGGTCAATCAATTATCATCCAAATCGTCACCTTAGACATTATTAGCATGTCGTTCCTCTATGACGCAATCGCTTGAGATGATAAAGAGGGTAATTACTGAAGTAGACTCAGGGAGGGATGTGGTTGAGTGGTATGACAATGTTGTTTCTCAAATTTTTAATTTATCTGAAATGATTGTTTCAGATGAAAATGAGTTGAGCCAGGGTGGTGGATTTGATGTAGCCTTGCTTAACAACTTGGTAGCTCAACATGCCAAATGTTTAAAGGTCAAACAACAACTGGACATAGAATTGGTGAACTCTTCAAAACGATCAGAGGAACTGAAGGTTAGAGAAGCTCAAATTTTGGAAGAAGAGTCAAGGTTACTAGCCATGAAGTCTGACTTAGAGATAGACAAAATGGGGGTTGAGGCGAAGATGAAAGAATTGGAGTCATCTTTAGAGACGCAAGATAAACTTGAGCAAGAGCTTCAGCAATCCATGGTCAAGGCTGGGAAAGAAAAGCTTCAAGAATTTGAAAATCGAAAAAAAGAATTTCAGAATCTCATTTGTGCTTTGAACTTATTTTGCAACCAATCTTAGAAGTTCTCCCACCCACCCCTTTTTTTTTTAGGTGTTTCCCTTTTCATATGTAGTCCCAATTTTAGTAATAAAATTGAGAACATCTCTGTCTCTCTTTATTATTATTATTTTTGAATCCATATCTTATTCTTGCATGGAATAGATTAAAAACCACTAAGAGTTTCTTGTTTGAATTAACCTGCAAAAGCCAATCATAGTTTATACTCACTAATGGCACAACTCAAATCGTTCCTGAATACCTGAAATACCATCAATGGAATACAAGAATGAATTTTATTAACAGGGGCTGGATCTAGCACAACTACTAGACTGCCTACGTACCCTTTTGTGGGATCAAGCCTTACGTAGTTCATCATTTTTTTTTTTTTTTTCAGTGGCTGGATCTAGTTTAGCAACCAGACTGCCTACGTATCCAACGTCCGAATTGGAATCAAGCCTTACGTAGTTCATTATTATTATTTATTTTATTTTATTTTATTTATTTATTTTTTTTTCAGTGGCTGGATCTAGTTTAGCAACCAGACTGCCTACGTATCCAACGTCCGAATTGGAATTAAGCCTTACGTAGTTCATTACAAAGGCCCTCTATCAATTCAAGCATAGAACTTCTTGATGAACTTCCCATTGACACATGGATAGACTCGCCTTCCTTCAGAGTCTGAAAGCTCGTAAGATCCTTTTGGAAAAACTTTTGTTATGACATACGGCCCCTCCCATTTTGGCTCAAATTTTCCTTTCATCCTTCTTGTGATAACAACTGGTCTTTTCACAGTTAAAACCAAACTGCCAACTGAAAATGATCGAAATTTGACCTTTTTGTTGAAAGAACTTGCAACCTGAGCTTGATATATTTCAAGTCTTTGTTGGGCTTCAAGCCTTTTTTCATCAAGCGCTTCGAGTTCAGCCAATCTGATTTTGACATTCTCATCTGGATTAGTGAGTCGTGTGGCAATTCTGAGAGAGGGCAATTGCACCTCAAGCGGCAGTACTGCTTCAGAACCATAAACGAGGCTATATGGAGTACAACCCGTTGACGTACGAATTGTTGTTCTATATGCCCAGAGAGCCTCTGGTAGGCGTTCATGCCAGTCTCTTTTGTTCTTGCTCACCATCTTCTTGAGAATTTTGCATAAAACTTTGTTAAAAGCTTCGGCCTGCCCATTTGCAGATGGATTATAGCTCGCAGAACGCCCTAGCCGAATCTTGTACTTTTCAGACAACCTTATGATGGATTGACTTTTGAAGTATAAGGCATTATCAGAAATGATTTTTGCGGGGACTCCATAACGATATATTATATGATTCTTGATGAAGTTTGCAACATCTAATGCCTTTACTTCTTTCAGAGGTACTGCCTCAGACCACTTAGAGAAGTAATCTGTTCCCGCAAGGATGTATTGGTGAGAACGTGAAGAAGGGGGTTTGAAAGGGCCGATGACGTCCAATCCCCAAGTTTCAAAGGGCCATGATAAAATGGACGGATGAAGTGGTTGAGGGGGTTGATGTATGAAATCTCCATGCAGCTGGCAAACTTTACAAGATTTTGCAAACTTCATTGCATCGTGGACCATGGTCGGCCAATAGTAGCCTAAACGTTTTAATTGAGCAGCAAGTTTTGGACCAGCTTGATGGGCACCACATGTCCCAGCATGAGTTTCTTGAAGAGCAAATTTTGATTCTTGATTTGACAAACATCTTAGAAGAACTCCATCAAAGGATCTTCTATATAGGGTATCATTCAAAAGTGCAAATCGAAGAGCTCTTCGTTTCAAGTCAACCCTCTTTTTCGGATGTTCTGGCAATCTACCATATTGAAAGTAATCAATAAAAGGTTGTCGCCAATCTTGATCCTCTTCAATTTCACAAACCGTAACCACATTTGAAGATTCATCCTCTCCCATGCGATCAAATGCTGGAGCCAAAAGGTGGCGTTCTCCAACTGTAACTTGTATATCCCTTTCTTCTGGAAGAACCAATGATGCGGCCAATTTGGCTAAAGCATCGGCTTTGTCATTTTCTGATCTTCGGACATGATTTATTTTAATGTCTTGAAATTGTGACATCAAATGTTTAGCTCTTTGGTGATAAAAAAACAAGTTTTCATTCCTAACTTGGTATTGGTCATTTAATTGCCGGACAATCAATTGAGAGTCACCAAAGACTTGTAAGTTACCGATTTGCATGTCAAGTGCAATTTCTAGACCAATAACCAAAGCCTCGTACTCAGCTACGTTATTTGAACATGCAGCAGTGAGTGAGAACGAGTAAGGAATTAAACCTCCAGAAGGTGTAATGAACACAATTCCTGCTCCTGCACCACGTTTTCTAGATGCACCATCAAAATAAAGCTGCCAAGATGAGGCTTCTACTAGTAAAACTTCTTCGTCGGGAAAATCATCAGATAGCTCTATATTGTTAGGTACAGGATGTGCCGCTAAGAAATCGGCAAGTGCTTGCCCTTTTATTGCCTTTTGAGGCACGTAAATGATGTCAAATTCTGTAAGTAACACAGACCATCGCGCTACTCGCCCTGATAGAAATGGCCTCGACATCAAGTATCTTAAAGGATCTGCCTTCGAGATTAATGTGACTGAATGTGCGAGCAGATAATGTCGCAATTTTTGAACTGCGAAGACCAATGCCAGACATATTTTCTCTATAGGAGAATAATTGTGTTCTGCCCCCACAAGGGTCCTACTTAAGTAGTACAAGGCATTTTCTTTTCCACATTCATTGTTTTGAGCAAGCATTGCACCTAAGGAGCGTTCAAGAGCAGCAATGTACAAAATTAATGGTTTTCCTTTAATAGGAGCCATTAATACCGGAGGTTTTGACAAATATTCTTTTATGCTATTGAAAGCATTTTGGCATGTTTGATCCCATATGAAAGGTACATCCTTTTTCATCAATCTTGAAAACGGTTGACATCTACCAGATAAATTTGAAATGAACCTTCTAATATAGGCTAGCTTTCCTTGCAGTCCACGCAATTCTTTTAAATTACGAGGGGGTGGCATTTCCATTATTGCCTTTATTTTGGAAGGATCAATTTCAATTCCTCGATGTCTAACAACAAATCCAAGGAATTTTCCAGAAGATACCCCAAATGCACATTTCAAGGGGTTCATCTTCAATTGGTGCTTTCTTAGTCTATCAAAGACTTTTTTGAGATCTTTCAAGTGATACTCTCTTTCTCTAGTTTTCACAACCAAATCATCTACATAACACTCGATGGTATTATGGAGCAGATCATCAAAGATGACTGTCATAGCCCTTTGATATGTAGCTCCGGCGTTTTTCAACCCAAAAGGCATTACGGTGTAACAATATATACCTTTAGGTGTGCGAAATGCAGTGAGTTCTTCATCTTCAGGTGCCATTTTTATTTGGTTATAACCTGAGAATCCATCCATGAAAGACAAGGCACCATATCCAGTGGTGGCATCGACTAAAAGCTCTGTGATTGGTAGTGGAAACTCATCTTTAGGACATGCTTCATTTAGATCTCTAAAATCTATACAAATGCGTACTTGTCCATTTTTCTTTTTGACTGGCACAATGTTAGCAAGCCAAGTAGGGTATTGAACTTCCCTTATAAATCCAACCTCAATCAACTTGTCGACCTCTGCTTTAATTTGTGTGATGAGTTCTGGTCGAAAACGACGTTGACCTTGCTTCACTGGCCGTTTTTGGTTGGATACAGCAAGTCGATGGACTGCGACTTTTGGGTCTAACCCAGGCATGTCTTGATAACCCCATGCAAAAACATCACAATACTCTCGAAGGAATTGTTCATATCCTTTTGACTCTTTCTCGGAGAGTAACGTGCTAATAAATATTGGCTTGGGTTCATCTGCTGTACCAAGATTTATTTCTTTGAGCTCATCGATGGTAGCTTGACCTCCATCCTCAATTTGAGATGGTGCCAGTTGTACATCCTCTATGAACTCTGATGGCTCTTGTTCTAAAGGATCTAGAATTTGTTCTTCCTTTGGAATTTCTTCAAAAGACTCTTCTTCAAATGAGGTACAATTAACTTGTGCGCTTTCTTTGGTCTCTTTATGACTTTCACTATCCTCACTCATTTTCAGAATAAACTTTCCCAATCCTTTTCTTTTAAGCTTCCATCGCTTGTTCTTGCCAATCTTTTGCATTTTGGGCGCTGAGATGCCCCCAAGCCTTTGAAACACTGAGACTCTGGGTTTCTCGCTGTCTTCTTCCTCATAAAAAATCCTTTTTTCTTGGTCTGTGAAAACCATGGATTCTGCTGATTCTGAGAAGTAAGCCTTGGATATTTCACTTTGAAAAATTTGACTACTCTTGTTGCCCTTTTTGAAAAGGACCTTATCCTTTTTTGGTTTTAGATCCAGCGGAACCGAAGAAGAAGAAACTGAAGATTGTGGCTCATCCTTGATGAACACAATGCGTTTATTTTGACTTTCATCATCACCGAACGTGGTAGAGATTACGACGTTTTGAGGCACTGATTGAGTTATCCTTCGAAGAGGCCGAGTATAACTCATTGTAAGTACTATCATCGTATCTTGTATCGAACTTCCAGAATCCTTCACCACATATTTTAACGGAACCCTTGAATTTGAAGAAGAGTAATCCTTCAATTTTTTTGGCAATGTTCCTTTAAAACGAAATGCCTTTGCTTGTTTCAAAATTCCAAAGGGTGGTGACTCATGGTTTGGGATAATTGGCTCCTTTCCCATGTCCATGTCATTAGTTTTGTAGAATTTAGCATCTGCATAGTTCGCCTCTTCTTTCGCGAACGGGTTAGAATCGGCAATGACCTTCTTTTCTACCCCATTCTTACAAAATTTTAACACTTGGTGGAGAGTAGAAGGTATCACGCCATTCACATGTTGCCACGGGCGCCCTAATAAAGCATTATAAGAAGTCTCTGCATCAATGACATGGAAAAGAGCATCCGTGCGCAATTCCCCGATATTCAATTCCAATTTGATACTACCAAGAGCCTTTTGACCCATTTGGTTGAAACCTTGGATTGTCAACATGGATGGGGTTAATTGTCGAGCTGAAAAGCCTAAAGCACGAAGAGTCTTTAATGGAAGTAAATTTACAGCTGATCCACCATCAAGCATGATTCTGGTGACCGGGACACATCCAATTATGCCCGTCACATAGAGAGGACGATTATGAAATTTCGTGCCTAACTGGAGGTCATCATCAGTGAAAGTAATGCAAGCCATGCATGCAGCACATTCTTTTGGTGATGATGACTCTACCTCAACTTGCTCAACGTCTTCTACGTAGAGATCAAGACTTGTTAAGGCTTGAACGAGAGCCTTCCGCAAGTCCTTTGATAATTGCAAGGCGTCATACACACTTAACAGTGACGGGATGCGCTTCAGATGAGCTAGAACATCATATTTGACCGGAGATGGGGCATTCTGTGCCCAATTCTTGACAGGAATGTGTTGATCACCATTAGATTTTTCAACTATCTCAATTCTCTTTGAAGAAGAGGCCAATGGTTCTTTTGTCGCCTGCTTACTTGATGGATTGGCAAGCTTTTGTTGTTCTTTTTTAGGAGATGGGAGCAGGCGACCAGAACGTAAAGTAATCTCATCCACCTCAAGGGCTTCCGTGTTACTTTCTTCATATGTGGTTGTCCAACAGGGCCATTCATCTTCTTCAATTGGTTCTTCTCCAAAAAATTCATTTGGCAAGTACTCAGTAAGGGTAATTGGAACCCTTTTAGGTTGAACATAATCATCTTTTAACGGGACTTGCTCCTTTTTCTGGATTTTCTTTTTCTTTTTCTTATTTTTCTTTTCTACTTCCCGTCCTCTAAACTTAATCCCCGGATGGTCTAATGATTTGATTGACGAGGCAGATATGTTTGCTATTCGCTTTGTCTTCTTGCTGACACACGTCTTCCATTCTCCTTCTTCGTCACTATCTGATTCAGGCTCAGGTGAGTCGTCCCAACAGTCTAGATCTTCTGTCATAAGTTCGTACAATGTTGGGGTCATCGGATGACGTGGTCGAGGCATATCTGGATAGGCATAAACATATTTTGCCTCATCATTAACTAGGACAGCAACCTGAATTGCCCCTTCCGGTAGGGAAACAGTTGGGATAAGACCACCCTCATCTGCTTCTGCAAGCACTGGATCACCACTTAGAAAAACTGAGTTTGAGGCAGCAATGGTTTCTTTAGCGGATGAGGATTCTTCTAGTTCTAGTTCCCCATTTTTGATCATTGCCTGAATAATGTCCTTGAGGACATAGCAGTCTTTCAACGAATGACTGATAATCCGATGGTACTTACAGTACTTTGGGTCATCAGTCTTGTTCATTTCTGAGGGTCGCTTAGGCTCTGGCAACTTTATTGCCGTAGCATTCATCAATTGATTAAATATTCCTTCTACATCATCATCTTCAAAGGAATATTTAATTTCTTTTCTCTCTTTAAGAGACAAATTCCTAGAGCCTGTTTTGCCTTTACTACTGCTATTGCTATTGCCATTGCCATTGTTATTGTTAGGATTAACCTTGACAAAGGTAGCCATAGTCTCACTCTTCTTTGCGGGCTTTTTGCTATCATTCTTCTTTTCTTCTACTTGTCGAGGCTTTTGAGATATGCTCTTTTGTCGAGCAATCTGTCTCTCAACATTGCTTGCTTTTGAGACCAACTGGTCGAAGGTTTGAGGCTCAGCAGTACCAACAAACGTCGCTATTTCAGGCAACAAATTATTGGAACACATTTGGACTGCAGATTGTTCGGTTAGCTTTTCAGAGCATTGGAGATTAAGACTCCTCCACCTGGTAATAAAATCATTAACATTTTCATTGATTTTTTGTCGTGCATCTGCCAAATCAATTATTGAGATTTTCTTCTTTGAGCTAACAAACTGAGCTAAGAATGCTCGTTGCATATCGTCCCATGTGATAATTGATCCAGGCAGTAACTGTGTATACCATGTAAAGGCTGATCCCTTCAAAGACTGTACAAATTGCCTTATCAATAAGGCATCAACTTGAGCTGATTCTCCACAAGCTGAACAAAAGTGAGCCAGATGTTCTTGTGGTGAACCAGTTATCCCATCAAACTTTTCAAAGTTTGGCTTTTGATAGCCGTGGGGGAATGGAATGGTATCGTAATGAGCTGGGTATGGTTTGCGATACCCAAGTACTGGTGAAGTTGTGGATGCTTGGAATTCTCGGATCCCTTCGGCAATTAACTTATTCAAATCAACTTGGGTCAGTGGTGTTGCAGAGGTCTGGACTTCCTCATTAGCATGGACATGATCCCCTGCTGAAGTACTTGCGTGGTTCGCTATTTGAGCAGCAAGAGCGGCGATTTCGGCATCTTTCTCTGTTAGTCTTCTCTGCATTTCTTGTAACTGCTCTTCAACAGTGGTTGTGCCAGTGACGAGGACTGGCATATCCCTTAAGTTGGATTCTTGACTAATTTTCAACTTTGATTGAAATTGAGATGCCAGTTCATCAGGAAAATCTTCCTCTTGGAAAATGGTTTCAGAATCCGCATAAAGAGGATTGTTTGAATTTGTCTGTGAACCAACATTTTGTTCAAGGCCTTGAGTCTTTATTGGCTCTTGTAGAGTTGAATAGGATGATGAGTCATCTCTTTCACTTCTTGACGACCTTCTTGAAGTAGTGGATCCTTCAGAAGATGGTTGAGATGCTATCCGAGCCCTTGATCGCGTTATCGGACCTGTATAGAGCTGAACCTCTTTTTGTGACAGGTGGAATGCCCCTATTTGAGTCTCCTTAGGAAACATAGATCCAGATAGGAATGCCCATTGTTGCATTCCCTTGTCTGACTTAGCTTTCTTGGATTGTTCAACACTAAAGGATGCAAGTGGATAAGGTACAGCTTCAGGACAATACTGGACCTTCGGTGTCTTTGATCGCCTCCTTTGTGTTTTTCGTTTGGACTGAGTGGTATAAGGTACCACTCGGCTGGAGTTTGGAACTTGGCTTTTTAAACGAAACACTCTAGGTTTTTTTCCTTTAGCAGATGCTCCAGCGGATGAAGAAGCGGTGTCAGTTGGAACCGTTGTTGTGACTGACTGCTCTAGCGTAACTTGATTAGTCTTTGTCACCTTAACTTTTGGAGTATCAGGTGGACTAACTTCTTTCTCCACAGAAGTAACCATAACCGGCATGGTAGTAGGCAAATCAATTGGAATAGTTCCAATGAAAATCTGATTAAAGTGATTACCCTTAGCGGTTGTCGTCTGAGGAGTTTTCTTGATTGACCAAGCGGTCTTAGCCTTGGTAGCAACTTTCTTTTCAATAGCTTTAGATTTCACCTTTGGAGTAAAGCTACTAGCCAAAGGATAGTGATCAAGCATAAACGAAGCATGATAAGCTGCCTTCTTTCTTTTTCCTTGAATAACCAGAGGAAGCTTATGGTAGTAGACTGTGACTTGTGGTGCCATTTGAACCTGTCAGTAGACAAAAGGCAAATACTTAATAAATATTCACAATTGGAGATGAAAGGGAGAATGGGTCCCACCGGGCGTGCCAAAAACTATGTTGGATAAAAAAAATGTTAAATTTTGCCAAACACAATTTCACTCATATAATAAAAATACTATGAGTTTTTATTTGTGTAGGTTGTACCCATTCAAGATATAACATGTCTATTAATTACAATCCTTTATTTCAAAGGAACACCCTTTGATTCCAACTGTGATCATTATCAAAATTTTTGATTAGTTTAATTTTATGGCTGCGCCTAAGTTAATTAATCAGGCTGCCTACGTACCCATTAATGGGATCAAGCCAAATCGTAGTTCCAGCAAGGTCTTGGGGAATTTATAATTTTTATTAAGGATATGTGACCCTTAATATTTTGTTTTTCTTTTAATATAAAGATTTGATACCAAAGGTCATGACCCTTGATATTTCTTCATGAGTATGAAACTCATTTAGTCTATGGTGAGAATAGGACCCACGAGATTTGATTTTCTTTGAATGTGACTGTGCCCAATTTAAGTGTTGGGTTGCCTACGTATCCAAATTGGAATCAAGTCGAACGTAGTTCAAGCATAATTTGGATTTGATGAGTATGTGAACTCATGAATTTTGACAGTAGGTATATGACCCGTGTCTTGATTTTAAGAAGTTTGAATTTTGAGTGAGACTCACATTTGATTTGGATTTTAAAATTGAATTTTACATAAGTAAGTGACTTATGTAATTAGACTTAGAATTTAGATTTGACATGGGTAGATGACCCATGTAATTTAGGAATGGGTGACTACTTACCCATTATATTTATTTATTTGAAAATTTAAAATGGGTATAGCATACTCCAAATCTTAAGAGTATGGAGTATAGGAAATAAAATTGATTTGGCTTTGGAAATTTAATTTGACATTGGTCACTGACCCATGTAACATGGAAAGTTATAAGCTCCACATATGTTTATATGAAAATTGAAACATGTGGATAACCCATTAATTTTGTGAAGAAGGAAAAAAAAAAAATAATAATAATAATAATAAATAAATGACCAAATCAGTCCCCTCTTTTCTCCATGGTTAGGATGTTGAAAAAGTTGCCTTAATGGTCCATAGTTTCTTAAATGCCCAGCCCTTTCTTCAAACAAATTGCCTTAATGTTTAAAAATTTGGAGCCTGGAGGTTCCAAAATTCAGGCGTGAGAAGTCAACAAACAAAGGCTATGTTTGGATAGCCATGTTAGGCTAAGTTGTCTGTGACTTTATTTTATTATTTTATTTTTACACTATTCCCACAGAGGATGGGTACAAACTTCACTGTTTTCACATGAGTTCTTTTGATTGAAAATTCTACTTAATAGGGTCACTGGTTAAGCCTGAGCGTGCACACACACATATATATATATATATATTCTGTATATGAATATACATATATTGTGTATGTATATTGATGTCAAAGTGTGGGTTGCTCACATTCCATTCAGTTTACCCACAATCTGTATTTAATTTAAGAAACCTGAAACAACTTTCTATTTCTTTTTTTTTTAAATGAGGAATCAATGATTCCAAATTATCATTTAAGAGTTAGGAACTCTCATGATAATTACTAAGATTTTTAGACTTAAAAGTTGTCTCAAGATAAAGGAATCAGGGATTCCATATTATCATTTGAGAGTTAGGAACTCTCATGATAATATTCAAGAGTACAACTCATAAAAAAAAAAAACGAGAGGAGAGAGAGAGAGAGATTAAAGAAAATACCTGTCAGTTTTTGGAGTCTTAAAAAAATGGATAACCTTATCTCTTCTCTTCTATATATATATATTTTTTTAGGATGTATCTCACTAGAATATTTCCCTCTTCTCTTTCTAAGACCTTCTTTTCTTCACGTCAGTATTTTTTTTTCTTGCCTTTTCTTTCTCCTTTTTTCGTTCTTGCTCCCTTTGTCCCCTCTTAGTGTCCTATTTATAATAGGAGAAGACTACCCACTTTGAGCTTTTTAAGGACCCACTACATGGGCAAAGTTACCTATCTCTCCCCAAGTAACTCATATACCAGTAGGAATGATATACATGGGTCAATTACGTGCATACCACATGGGTCAATTACCTACCCAAATTGCCATTATTCTTATGTCAAAATAACATATATATATATATATATATCGGTACACATACACATATATATTTATTTATTTCTCTCTTATCAGTAGGATAAAAATTTAATATCTACTGAAAAAAAAAATATGTTTTAACAATATGTAAATCTGAGAGAAGCTGATGAAGCCACAGAACTTCTGCTGCAGTAAGAGAGAGAGCTTTATACTCGGCCTCTGTGCTGGATTTAGCCACAGTAGGTTGCTTCTTGGCTGACCAAGAAACTAAGTTGGATCCCAGAAAGACACAGTGACCTGTGGTAGATCTTCTGTCCAAGGAGTCACTAGCCCAATCAGAGTCTGAATAGGCTATTAAGTCAAGAGAGCCCTGCTGCATCTGCAGACCATTATGAATAGTACCCTTAACATATCTGAGGAGTCTCTTTAAAGCTTGAAAGTGAGATTGAAGAGGATAATGCATATATTGGCACACCTTGTTGACAGCGAAGGAGATATCTGGCCTTGTTATGGTAAGATATTGCAGAGAGCCAAACAAACTTCTATAAAGTTGTGGATCAGAAAATGCGGGATCATCAGAAGTAAGAGGTTGTTTTGTAGCCATAGGAGACTCTGTGGGCTTGCAATCTGTCATTGCTGCTTTAACTAACAGCGCAGAAGCATACTTTGCTTAGGACAGAAAAAGACCACTAGAGTTGTGAGTGACTTCAATGCCCAAGAAATAGTTTAGTGGGCCAAGATCTTTCATAGCAAAAGCGGAACTCATGGACTGAATAAAGGATGAGATATCAGAGGGATTGGTGCCAGTAACTAGAATGTCATCAACATAAACCAGAACAATAAGAATACAATTGGCCAGTTGAAATGAAGAGCTAAAGTGAGTACTATTCTGATAGTAGGTTGCTTGACCACTGGACTGAAAGTCTCAAAGTAATCCAATCCCTCAGTTTGGTGAAAACCCTTTGCAACCAGTCTAGCTTTATGCCTTGCAATACTTCCATCAGCATTTTTCTTAATTTTGAAAACCCATTTGCAACCTATGATGGGTTTATTGGCAGGAGCTGGGACCAAAGACCAGGTCTGTTGAGTTATCAAAGCATTAAATTCTTTTGACATTGCTATTCTCCATTCAGCAAATTTAGATGCAGTAAGAAATGTGACAAGATCAGTGGGGATTGCAGAGGAGACATTAGCTAGCTGAACTGAAGAACTGAAGTGAAGTTTAGGTTTTGAGATGCCAACTTTGGATCTAGCAACCATGGGATGATAGTTGAATATAGTAGAAGGAGTAAGAGGAACAGAGGAGTTGGAAGAAACATCAACTGTAGATGGTGGAGAAGAAGGTGAAGGATTAGAATACTGAGAGGAAGAAGCTGAATTAAGAACTAGATTTTCAGTGAGACGTTGATAGTTAGAAGGGGATGAAGTAGAAACTAAAGAGGTAGACATTGTAGTTGAAGAAGAAGCAGAAAAGGGAAATTGTGTTTCTACAAATTGGACATGTCTAGAGATGAAGACTTGTCCAGTGTTAGTATCAAGACACCTATATCCCTTAGCATCTGAAGAATAGCCAAGGAAAGCACACAATCTGGATTTGGGGGCTAATTTGGATTATCTATAAGGCATTAACCAAGGATAACAGGTACACCCAAAGACTCTGAACATGGTAAAGTCAGGTGGAATGTGAAATAGTAATTCATATGGAGTTTTGAAATGAAGATTGGGTGAGGGAAGTCGATTGATCAGAAAAGTTGCAGTAAGTATGGCATCAACCCAATATTTTGGTGGCATAGCAGAATGAGATAAGAGAGCAAGAGTGGTCTCAATCAAGTGCATGTGTTTGCGTTCACTGACTCCATTTTGTTCAGGGGGTGTGGGCAAGTTTTCTGATGAAGAATGCCATGACTAAGGAAAAAGGAAGTCATAGAAGAATTGACATATTCCCCCCCCCCCCCCCCATTATCAGATCTTAACACCTTGATTTTTGAAGTAAATTGATTTTCTACTAAAATTTTGAATTGAACAAAGGTGGAAAAGACCTCAGACTTGTGGTGAAGTGGATAAAGCCATGTAAATTTGGAGAAGTCATCAATGAAGATGATATAAAATCTGTAACCAGAAACTGAGAGGGTGGAAGATGGGCCCCATACATCTGTGTGAATAAGCTGCAGTGGTGTAGTGGATGAAGAATTGGACTGAGAAAATGGAAGTTTATGACTCTTGGATTTAAGACAGGGATGACAAGGGATTAATGAGGACATAGACAAAGGAATCTGATAATGAGAAGCCAACACACTCATGGTTTTAGAAGAAGGGTGACCCAACCGAAGATGCCATTGATGGGTGGTAGATTGGACAGTAACAAGAGCAGTGGGAAAAGCAGAGATAGGCTGATTTGTAGGACACGAATTTGAGTGTGATTGGGATAATGAGGGAGAAAAAGGATATAATCCTTGATAGCAGGGCCCCTGAAGAATGGTTTGATTTGTGATTTTATCTTGGATCACAAAACCATCACTATAAAAAATAAATTTGCAATTGTTATCTTTTGCAAGTTGGTATACAGACAACAAATTGTGACTGATGTCAGGAACATGAAGAATTTGAGACAAAGACAGTGATTTGGTTGATGTTTGTAAAACACCATCACCAGTATGCTGAATCTTGATAGCATGACCATTACCAACTACAACTGAATGAGAACCTTTATAAGGTTGAAGAGAACACAGATTATCTAGATTCTTAGTCAGATGACTGTTAGCACCGGTATCTAAAAACCACTGAGTGGGTGGAGTGGTTTTAGAATTTTCAGTAGCAATAAAAGCTTGGGGATGAAAATTAGAGGATGGTATAGAGGATTGTGAATTTTGTGATGTATCAACAGTACCTGAGTATTCCAAGTACCAATTTCCTTGAGAAAATGGTTCAGGAGAAGAGGTGGAAAATTGAAAGGATTGATGTTGTGGGAAGGAAGAAGGTGTGGGCAAAAGTGGAGGTTGAGATTGAGGCATGCATGGAGGAGATGGAGAGGATAAGAGGATTGAAGATGAATGATCTTCTCTCGGAAAAGCAAGATGTGCTTGAACTGTTTTAGGAGCCATAGGTTGGTAGGAGTGATTGAACCGATGATACCACTCAGATGCACTGTGATTCCCTTTTCCACATATCTGACAGAAGATTCTATTATTATTGTTAGACCTGCCATAGCCATTATTTCTTCCTCCTCTATAACCTCCTCTGGCATGATTTCGACCACCTCGATTAGAGAAATGATGAACATTAGGACTTCCAGATTTAGGAAATTGATTTCCAGTTGAGTGATGAAAAGGTTTGACAGAATTGTTATTTACAGACATTGCAGAAAAAGCAGTGTTTACTTGGCCAATGTTCTTCATTTCTCTATTGATATGTGATTCCTCTGACCTTAGTAAAGCATGTAACTCAGCTAATGTATATGATCTAGAATTGGTTCTTAGTGAGGTTTTTAGAGATGCATATTCACTGGTTAAGCTATTAACAGTATAGAGGATTAGATCTTCATCACTAACCGGTGATCCTGCTGCACAAAGTCGATCTGCACAATTCTTGATAGTATCAAGATAGGAATCCATAGATCCCTCTTTAGTTGCATTAAGTAATTTCAACTTGATTTCATGGATGTGTGATCTTGATTGAGAAGCATATCGATTTGCAAAATAATTCCAGATCTCAGAAGCATGTTCAAGCCCTATTATCTGTGGTAGAATAGCGGATAAATGGTTGCGTTTAGACAACTAACTAGTTGACAATCAATGCACAACCATTCATCAAGAGCTGGGTTTGGTATGAACAATCCAGATGAGTTAGTGATTTCTGCAGGAGGTTTTGGTACTGATCCTTCAACAAAGCCTAGCAGTTGATTTGCTCGTAGTGAATTGCGTAATTGTGACTGCCATATCATGTAATTTTCTTGATCTAGTTTGATGGTAACTAATGAATTGAGATTTGATACAAAGAAGATTAGACTAGGTGGTAAATTGAGGGATGAGAGAATCGCCATTTGGAAAATCTGAGAAATGGAATGTAGAAGATGAATAGAATCTAAAAAAAAAATGTAGAATTTGAAGAAGAAATGGATGAAGAAGATGAAGAATCTGAAGAACAGGTTCGAAGGTCTTAAAGCTCTGATACCATGTAGAAATTGATAGAGTGAATTGAAATCATTCTCATTAAACTTTGAAAGCATACACTTGACAGACTATATAGAAAGATCTAATAGGAAAACAGAATGTAACAAACTCATCAGCTCTCACCACTCACAACAGAATGTAACTGATTTCTAACTAACTCTCTCACATTACAATTACAGCACATGTTTAATATACTTAACATGCTCCATAGGTTCTTAAAAGCAACTTCAACCCATCATCAAATTTGAAAGATTTGAAGACCCATCTTAATTTCCCCTCTTCAAATTTGAAGATGCTAAAAAAAGTTTGAAGAGCTCTTCAAATCACTATTCACTATTTGTTTATGTCCTTTTTATTTTGTAATAACTTTCAACATGTAACTAATTATTTTTATACCAATTTAATAAAATTTTGATTTTGATTTTAGTTAATTTTGAAATTTTATAGATTTCTGTGGCTAAAAAGTGATAAAGAATTTAATATTTGATAATTATATGGTATATATATATTTGGATAAAATGGGAGCACAAATGTGATTTTAATTTTTTAAATAAAAAATAATGGTTTAAAGATTGAACAATGATTTCGAAGATGGGGATATATAGTTGGGGTGCAAATGTGAAAAAAGTGGAACTATCATCTTCAAATTTGATGGAGACTCTAAAATGAATTACAGTTGATGGGGATTTGAATTGGAGTTGGTGTTAGGTGTTGTTCTTGAAATATTTATTGGTCTAAGTAATTTTCGTATGAATTACAGTTGATATAGACCAATAATATTCAATAATAGCACCTAAAAGACCTAAGAAACAACACCAACGTCGATGTTCATTTATAGAAGTGGAGGAATGAGAATTTAACAATGTCCTCATCTTTCTTTTTACCTCTTTTCAAGTTGTCCAAATGATATCACTTCCACTCCTTTTTTTCCAAACCATACAAAATTAGACGTTGTCCTTGCTACATGTCAAAGAATAGTTGAGTTATTTTTGAGATATGCATGGTCAATGAGTCCCATTATGGTGTTAAGTCATTTTAGACTTGTCTTGATAAAGAAAAGAAAAAATTAAATGAAACAAAATTCTACCTAGGATTGAGCCATCCTCTAATGTAGAAACTTTGGACTAGAGTGGTATTTGGACAGGATAAAAAATTCTAAAATGAAAAATTAATGTTTCTCTCAAGACATGGAAAATTCGATGTGTGGGAGAGGAAGATGGCAAGTTGACATGTAAAATAAGAAGAAGAAATAAAGTACAAAAGTTTATCATTTTTTTAAAAATTATTTGGTGTAGTGGTCTCATGCAAGGACATAAGCGTCAAGGCCCGCCGGAAGGGGGAGGTTCGGACCCTGATATGAGCATGGCATGGAGAGCATTTTTACCATCTAGGCTAAACCGTTGCTCAAAAAAATTTCATTTTAACATTGGTAAGGAAGAGATAATCTTTGCTCCAAGCTATGGATGCAAAAGATACGCATGTTTTAATTTGCTGAATTCAGTTTGTTAAAATGTTTTTTTTAAATCCTATATAGTCTTAAATGTTTTAATTGACACAAAAGCCACTACATGTGTATCATTGTATGTAAGCTAATCAATTCAAAGAAATCACTTTTTTTCTTCCTCTGACTTTTGAAGAGTTTTAGCATTTTAGCTGAAAATTGGTTTGACATATCCAGAAGAGCACATGGTCGGATAATGCTCGGACATTCTGAGGCTAAAGTGGTCAAAATAAAATGAATTATAAGTCCAAAACAACTAATCTTGCGAAACTTCGAATAGTAAAATATTTATTTCCTGGCAAAATTTCAAGCTCCAAAAATTCTATATCGATCTAAAAAATTTAGCATGGGCGGACCAAATTGTCCACACAATTTCCTCATTCAAGGAAGGACTTCCATATTTTGTCTTTTATAAAAGTGAGGCACCCAATGATATTCAAGACTTGGGTCATCTGTATAATAAATTAACTCACGGTGTTGAAGTATGTTTGATAATATACCACTTAATTGGAAAAGTAGTAAAAAATTTACTGAAAATTTTAAGTAAAAAAATTCTAGTAAAAATAATAATTGAATGCACTCTATTACAGTACTTGAAACACTGTTTTTAGTATTACAAACTCAATTGCTTAAAATTTTCAATATTTAAAATTCAGCACTTATTTTTCAATTTTATCAAACGGACCCCTAGGGTATTTTCAATGGATAGGATTACGGGTGCAAGTTAGAAACTGAGGGTTCGCATGGTAACATTTCCTGTTTTGAGTTTTCAGTTTTTTAAAAACGAAAACCAGTTTTGGTTTTTTTTTTTTGGAAAAAAAAAACAAAAACTTGTTTGGTAACATTGTTGATTTTTTTTTTTTTTAAACAAAAACAGGAAACTCAAAACGACTTTTTGCTGTTTTCATTTTTTACCCAAAATTTGAAAACGTTTTTTAAAAACAAAAAACAAAAACGTTACCAAATGTGTTTTCAATTTTCGTTTTTTAAAAAACAAAAACAAAAACAGAAAGCGACAACGTTACCAAACGAGCCCTGAAATTTCGATTTCGACAAATTCAATCCATAAAATTCCGATTTGAGAACACTATATTTAGTTCCGAAGTAAAAAATTCTAAACTTTTTTGGATTGGAATTGGAATGATGTTGGAAATTCCGAAGTATTCCAAACCACATCCGATCTGAATTTTTTGATATATTCCAAAATTTTCAAAATTCTTACTAATGAATATGTAATCAATGATTATTGTAATTCACTTATAGAAAATATATAATTATATATTCTGATACTATGCTATATACGTTATACATAAAAATGTATAATATACATATGACCCAATAACTACAGTTGTCATTCACTCTCGATCAAGTCATTCCAAAAATTCCGAAAATTCAATTCGGAAACTTTCCCCAAAAAATCTGATAATTTCGAAATCAAAATGAATTTTAGAATTTTGACATTTTTTTTTAATTGGAATTGGAATGAGTTCTTGTGTTCCGGAATATTTGGAATATTTTATGAATACTTCAATTCCGATCCGATCCATCTTAAAAACTCGCTTAGTTAGGATGAGTTTGCTTGTTAATGTAAATGTCCACATTTGAATATTGCCCCTTTTATTTCCCACTTCTATTTTTTCCTTCCTTTCCCCAAATTTTAAAATCATTTTCATCACTAGTGGCTTAAGGACTGATTGACTTAAGGGCTGCTTGATTTTTGGCTCAAGGGGTGTTTGACTTAGGGACTGTTTAAATTAAGGGCTTTTGGTTTAAGGGGTGTATAGCTTAGGGGCTGTTTAGCTTAATGGCATTTAAATTAAGAGTTGTTTGGTTTAATGGCTTTTGTCTTAAACATTGCTTGGTTTAATAGCTTTTGGCTCAATGACTATTTGACTTTTGACTTAAGAATTTTTGAATTATATTAAGAAAATATTTTTGTCGTAATGTATCGAAAAGTGTCGATGCCATGCAGAGCCTCCAAAGCGTAGTATTCCACATCATCTTCCTACAAAATGAGAAAAGCCACTAATTATTAAGTGTCGAAGGCACTTGGAGTTAGTTATTGGCTGAAGGCATGCGTATTTAGAATTGTTCATAGTGTCTTTTTTTGATATGGGGGAGGGAGACGAGGTTCGAACATCGAACTTATGCATTAGAGGAGACTTATATATGCCAAGCTCTTTGCCACTTGAATTATGCCAACCTTTGCAATTGTTCGTAGTGTCTTAATTAGGCACGTGTTATACCTAATAATTAAATATATTCACAGATGGATTTATACAAAATTCTTTAACAAATTTGAAATGCAGAGCGATTATTATGTACCTCAAGAGTACTATGTGGTACCTTTCTACCAATGAGAATATGTTATGTAGGTGGGACCCACAACTAATGGTTGTAATTTTAGATTTACTATAAGCTTTTAGTTTAAACGCTAAGTAAATGTACCCATCAAATATATAACCAAACATGCATGAATGCAATATAGGCATTTTTTTTTCATCTGGTGTAGTGGTGTCATGTGAGGACTTATATGTAATGAGCGTAGCATAAAGCGCCCTTTTCAACTGGGCTAAAGTCGTTGCTCGGTAAAGAGGTATTTATGCATTCGATTTCCCTCCATTCAGTAGATAGTTAACTCTATAAATGAGGATCTAAAATCCCCGTAGAAAACAATTTTCATCTTTATATAGAAAATAAAAAATTGAAATAAAGTTATTGTATTCAATGAAGAAGTAATGTTATGCTAAAAAGTAATGTTATGCTTCCCAAATCTGAATCTCAAATTTAGTTCTCAAATATTTTAAGAATTATGGTATTACATGATGTGTAGTTGACATAACATCTGAAAATAAGTTTGAGATTCAAATTTAGTAACATGGCATTATAAGCATTATTTCTATAAAAAGAAAAATGAAAAAAAATATAAACTTCACACGTTTGGGAACCATATAAACCACCTTTTTTATACGACCCGAGTAATGTTATGCTTCTCATTGTTAATCTCAAATATGATTTTCAAATGCTTTAACAGTTGTACTACATGTTGTACAGTGATCGATTATGGCACATACATTGATATTAATTGATAGCGTATTTGCGAAACAATTTGATTTTTTTTTTTTGGAAACGGATTACTCGTACCACAGACGTTAAAAGAAGTATCTTTATTTTGTCCAAATGCATCTCCCATGCACGTGAAGTAACATAAATGGAGTAGTTTTTTTTGAGTAATGATCAGTGCATATAAAATGTGCACATAGCATTACTCTTTTTTTTTGGTATGAGGACAAATCTTTCAACCTAACGTACACAACTTTGACTTCTCCGCCTTTATATTAGAGGGTTTACTTATTGTCGTTATATCAAAAGTAAAACATATGGCAAATATCCCGAGTATACGGTATATGCACCGATCCTGCAACACACGCATCAGTTAAATTAGGAGGCAAACTAGTAGTAGAATCCAATAAACTGGAAACTTTTCATCCATTATTTTATGACCCATCCCGCTATGGGCAGAATAAGACACGAGACACACCACCAAGGCTCATCCAATTCATTAAAACACTATAGCAGCGGAAAAGAAACTTAAAAGTAACAATGAGTACTCATCTCTTTTGAAAACAATACACTCTAAGTTGTAAAATCCATATAAATTTGAAAACGTAATCATACTTCAAAACGGGAATAAATATGTTAAACGGGGTCCCAAAGGTACTCTAATGTCACACCCGTTTCGAGGAAAATCATTTGTTTTAAATTGCATAATTGAATTTCAAAGATTTTCAATGTTATTTGAAATTGAGATGAGGTTGATTGTGGGTCAACGGATAGTGTCAAGTAAGGACACGAGGATTTGATAATCCATGAGGTATTGACATGAGTAAATGATATTTATGTGTATTAAATATTAATTGAGTTATTTGGTATTTTGATGAATAGTAATTATACCAATTTTGTATAATTTCTGGTAGTTTTGATCTCGATTTAGATCGTTTTGAATACTTTGGTGAGAACCTGAGTGATACGTTACATAAAAGATAGGATATCTAGAAATTCCACGAGATTAGTTTTCGGAACGTAATTACGGACCCAAACCGAACTTAAGCGAAAACTGTTATAATTTATAGTTTTCACTCGTGAGCGACGTTTCGGAGAATAATTAGAAGTTTTGAGAACTCGTGGGAAGGTAAACGTAATTCCCGAGAGTTGTACCTATATATAGAATAGTTCAAGATATTTTCATAATATCTTCAACTCAAAATATCTTAGGAGATAGAAGAGAGAAAAGGGAGATTGTTGGCTTCGAGCTTCACGATGCCAAACGACGAACTTTCGATCGTCAATTTTTCTCCAGATTTCATAGTTAAACTCCTCGAGGTAAGAGCTATGTTTTGATGTTTCTTAGGGCTCATTTGGCAACTTTTTACGAAAATCTATTTCTATGAATTTTGGAGAAAACCATTTATAACTTGTATGAATTGCATAAACTTTGAGATTTGACATTTAATTGGTCCCCTAGTACTTCCTTCAAAGTTAGAGAGAAATCGCATAAGGTATGAAGTTTTAACCTATGTTTTATAGAAAAAAATACATGTTTTGATTTTCGACGACGAAATTGTGATCCGGCCAAAATTCATGTGTTAATAGTAGGCCCGTTATACGCGCTTAAATGTGAAATGCATGTCTAATTTATACTTGAGCACGTTAAGAGATTATGTGGGTCAAAGGGGGGACTTACATAATTTCATGCCCGAGTAAGCTTCTCGATGTTTGAGAATTTAGTAGTGATGGCTACTGTGTATGGTTTAAGGCTTGGACTTACCATGGCACTTATGATGCGATGGTTGTAGACTTGGACTAGCCATTGACATCGCAGGTTAAGGCTTGGACTTGCCGCTACATGATGAATGTGTATTTTTCTCCCTAGAGGCTAGCTATTTGAAGTGAATTATGAGATTAATGCATGAATTATCATATACATATTTTAGAATATGTGCACTCAGCATATAGTTGGGCAGTGGAGCTTTACTCTATTACAGGTGATAAGAAGAGAAGAAATAAGAAACGCGAAGAGTGAGGCTGATGGGACGACGGGATCACTTTTGTTTTTATTTTCATTCCAAAGTTGCAATAAGGAATGTAATGAATTAGAATTATGTTATGTTTTAACTTGGAATCTTGGAATGGATTATCGTAGTATAATTTGTAATAAACTCTTGTAATTATGGGTTGAATGTGTTGAAATGTAATGAGGACCATGTTGTAATGTGTTGGAATAACCATAGCTTGAAATCTGCAGAATGGTTAGCAAGCTGAGAGAAAACAGTCGACTGGTAGAGGACAGTCGACTGGAGGTCTGTTTTGAACCCGCCACTGCTCTACAATATTGAAAAGCAGTCGATTGGGTCCCCGACGCTGTCGACTAGATAGTTGGATAGAATTGTTATTTTCATTCTGTGAGAGAAAGAGTCGACTAGGTGATAATATAGTCAACTGGAATCGTGGTTTCAAAATGGGAGTTTCTATTGGATTAGGGTCTAGTTGGCCAGACATTTACCAGTCGACTGAGATTTTGAGACCCCAATCAAAATGGGAGTTTCTATTTTAAGTTCTCTGTGTCTTGCATTTTTTGTTAACAAGACCTATGATCAGTCGACTGGATTGCTGGTTCTAAAAGGGGTATTTCTTTAAGTGTTTTCAAATGCGCAAAACTTTTCATAACTCTGAATTTCATGGATTTTACTTATATTTTTCACTGCTATTTACTCTATTTGAATTGGATGAGCCTTGGTGGCATGCCACGTGTCCTATTTTCACCCGTAGCGGGATGGGTCGTGACACCTAAGAACCAATTAGAACATTTAAATATTTTTCGGAATGGGTAGAAAAAGTAAGCGGGCATGTAGATTTTCGACCGGTTGAACTGTCCCGCTCCACTGGTCGAATGACCTTTAGCAGAATTCCTCCTTAGCAGCAGAATTTTGCCTAAGGATCAGTCAGCCTTCACATTTTGCAAACACTCCAAAACTCCAAATCTTTATTCCAATACCCCCAACCATAATAAAACTACCAGAACATACATAAATCCTAAAGAAATGATAATGAACCAAGCTAATGCTTGTTTTGGCTCAATTCTTGAAACATTATCAACATTCACTTCAAAACACAAAGTTTACATGGTTAACATTCAAAATACGAACTCAAGGATTCAGATTCGTTTCCAACATAACCAAAAGAAGTTTAACGATATATTACAACATTTCAATCCAATTCCGAAGTTTCTAAGTCAAGTACATAATCTGAACTTCACAAGATTCATTATTACATCCTCGGAACGAAAACAAAACATATACATAGAACAATCCCCGATGTTCCCACAGCCTCACTCTTCACGCTTCTTCTTTCCTTTCTTTTTATTACCTGTAATGGAGTAAAGCTCCATTGCTCAGCTATATGCTGAGTGCACAATTCTAAATGAATGCATATATAATAATTCATGATCCAAACATCAAAACACATCAAAATAGTCTCCGGGGTGAGAGGTACGCATTCATCTGATAATGAAATCATGAAACCGATGTCGTGGAGGGCCTTCTCCCAACCACTCATCCAAGTGCCTTGGTAGGGCCTTCTCCCAAACCATGCACTGTAGCCGTCGCTACAATTAATCCTCAAACATCAAGAAGCTTAGCCCCAGAATGAAATTGCACCAAACTCCCCTTTAACCCACATAAACACATAGCATTCTCATATAATCACATATATGTGCTTTTCTTGCATATTCACGTGCATAATTAATGGGCCTAATTAATACATGAATTTTGCGCGGATCTAAAAATATCTATTCGGATATTTAAATCGTGGAAATTTCCTATAAACATAGGTTTAGAATTCATACCTTGTGCTACGCTCCTATAACTTTAAGGAAAGCTTAAGAACACCGATTCTACATTGGATCTATGATTACAAGTGATTCCTACAAGTATTTATACATTTTTCCCAAATTTTTCAAAACTAAATTTTCATAAAAACTTAGCCAAACAAGGCCTAAGTGGTATCAAAATGAAACTCTTACCTCGAGGAGTCCTAATATGAAGTTTGGTTGAAAACCAACGGACGAATGGTTGTCGATTGGCATTATGAAGCTCGAAGGAATAAAATCTCTTTTTCCTCCTAAGTCCCCCAAAGGTTTTGAGATATTTTGAAATGAAAAATATCTTGAACTTACTATGTATAGACACGAGGCTCGAGAATTACGTTACCTCCCCACGAGTTCTCAAAACTTCTCATTATTCCCTGAAACTTCTTACATGTCTAATTTATTGCTTCACAAGTGAAAACTACAAATTATAAAAGTTTCCGTCTAATTTCTGTTTGGGTCCATAATTATGTTCCGAAAACTATTTTCGTGGAATTTCTAGAGAACCTACCTTTTATGTAACGTATCACTTACGCTGTCACTAAATTAATAAAAATGAATTTAAACAAGATCAAACTATCAGAAATTACACTACATAGGTATATTCACTATTCACATATACCAGATAATATCAAATAATATTTAATAACATAAATGCCATTTAATCACGTCAATTCCTCATTGATTGTCCAATTCTTGTGTCCTCGATTGACACTCATCGTTGACTCACGTCAACCACTTTCACAATTATTAATCAACATTAATAATTCCATTTAAAATATTTATACATTTAAAACAAAAAATATTTCTCAGGACGGGTGTGACACATTATGGATATCGCAATTTTCGCTTACCCACTACATTTTTATTTAAAACCCTTTTCAAATTCAAAACATAAACGAGTTGCCACTTAATTTTGTTAGGATAAATTAAGAAACCGTTTTAAAAGAAAACTGATCTTTTTTGAGAAACTAGAGATTAACTAGGTCCAGGGATTATGGAATGAGATAGGAAGAAGTCCTAAGGACTAAAACACCCTCTCTCATCCTATCTCGCGATAGGCCTCTCTATTCATCATCCTTTCAATCGAATTATTAATCTAAGTGTGCCCTCAACTAATACATATATATATATATAAATATACATCACACAAGCATGTTGAAAAGGTGCAAAATTGCAATGACAAAATATCATCCAAAAAATAAATAGTTCAATTAGCAAGCAATATGATGTGCATTTAGGGAACTAAGAAACTTACCCGGGATCCAGCCGCGAATGTTTAAACGTGTAATGCATACAAAAGAATAAATCCTAATAAAAGGGTATCTAATCACATATATACACATAAGGCAAATCTTAGTTCTAAGGTGTCGCATATGAGGTCAAAAAATCAATAAAATTAAGAAATAATTAAGCTAGAGAAGAGTTTAGAGATCATACCTCATCGGCGCTACAAAACAAGGGTTAGTCCACATGCTTTAGGAAAGATATACAATATCGAATGACCATCTCTAAATGTCTAGCTTAATTCTATCAAGTAGAAGAAATGACGTACCAAGATTTCTAAGTATAAGTATCAATCTACATGGTTGAATGTGCATGAACATAAGCAAGAAAGAACCATGAACTACTTATTGATTTGAATCATCTAGTCTCTGGATTTAAGTTTAACTAATCATTATTGAAGCATGGTTTAAGCCCTATGTCACGGAAGAATCATTTGGACCATTGTTTACAAAGTTTATCAAATCTGTCATGAAATTCTAAGAATTACAAAGAGCCAATCAAAACTTTAAGAATTGGAAAAGCATGGTTCCCATGGTTTGATATCAATGAATTTTGGACACAAGAAGCCTTTATGAGTCTAGTTTCTAATCAAAGAAAATCAAAGTTTCAACGGTTAGATCTCCGGGAATTAAACAAAAACTAGACATCACTCAGAAATTTCCAACTTTCTGTCCAGAGACATTGTACGATTTTTTAAAAATAGTAAAAAATCTTAAAGACTCTAAACTTTGTAGGGGGTCTTGTTAACACATTAAAATTCATAGAAAAAATTATTTGGGGTTATCAAAACTTGATTAGGGCTCTAATTTACTCATTTCAAAAGGGTATTGATGTTCTGAAACTCTAGACAGATTATTGTTGTTTCCCAAAACTCATGACCAAACCACTCTTAACCATGGGATTTTTTTCAGACAAAAATTCTAGTAGTAGAACTTTGAGTTATAGACACTTTCCTATTGGTTTCATTCAGTTCCAACGGTTCGATGTTTAACTAAAAATCTTTAATGGAAAGTGGTTGATGAACTCACTACACCTTTTGTCTAGTTTATGTTTTACTTACTAATTTTAACTACCAAGCCATTAAACTTGGCTTTAGTTGAACTAATTCTTCTACCATTTGATGGTCATGGAAGACTAATGACTCCTACACTTGATAGACTTAAATGAAGTATGAAGAAACTTCATAAAGTCCTTGGATAATAAGACCAAATCATGGAAATGGATTTGAACTTGTCTACCAAACATGCTAACTATCAATTCTAACCTTCTTATAAACCATGAACTTATAAGAAAACCAAAAAGTTTCAAATAAAGAGATTCAAATGAGACATTGAAGGTCTTATGGATCCCAAGAGATGAATACAATAAAAAAAGGTAGAGACTCAAAGTTCAAAGATTATCCAAGTTAACATGTATTTAAAGAATGATTTAGTCTATAGTCTACCTCTAAATATCCTCAACTTAGTGATTTGGAGGATTTTCACAAGTTAATCAAGCTCTTCAACTCTAACTCACACACAAGCTTCTTCTTAAAGTTACAAAACCAACTATTAAGTATATTTAGAAAATTTTCTAGAGGTTTAGAGAAAAAAGAATCAAGATAAGGTTGGGAGATTCAAAAAGCTCATCCCCTTACAATGGGATATTCACCCTCTTTATATAAGCAAATTTAAAAGGGTATTTTAGTCATTTCAGGGGCAAAACCACTAATTTCGTATGTCCTTTTGATGGTACAAAATGTGCTGTATTACAACCGTTTGTCTGAAAACGCGACACTAACTGGAGATGGAAGCGGCAGTCAGTGACAGCCGGTACAACACTCAATGAATGTCGCAGTGGCATTCACTGAATGCCGCGGATAACTCCAAGAACTGCTATTTCTTAAATTTTGCAACACTTGAATGAAATTGGCGACAGTCACTAACTGCCGTTGTGACACTCACTGACCACTGGACGACTGTCAGAGTGCCGTACCGGCAACTCGAGAGTGCCGCAGAAGCATGCCATGTGCCGTTTTCTCTATTCCCTATTTTCTTTTCTCTTTTCTTCATTCTCTTATTTTCGTTTGAATTGAAGAGCCTTTTGAAGAGCTTGATTTACCTTTGGAACCTCTTAGTTAGTCGAACATTGTCATCATTGGATCTTAGAGGTAATACTCCCCTTTTCCCGACGTTTGGTCAAAATTAGGGTGTCTACAGTTTGCCTCTCTTCGACAAAGTTTGTGGAGCAACGTATATCACAAGTGAATGTCGAAGCTTGTGTGAAGACAAGTCTTTGACCAAACTGTCGGATCTGGGTAAAAATGCGTTGCAAAAGAGAATGGGCATGTGGCCAAGTTCTAGTCGGTCGTGCTCAACGACAAGTTGCCTACATATCCACTCAGGAATTAGACCAAGAAGTAGTTCGGGAAAGGATCAAACACACAAACACAAGTAGCTAAATGGATGAATGCACCTATCCTGTCGTGATACGCGTGCTTATGCAAATGATGGTGGTCAGTGCAATTTCATGCTCTACAAATGACCTGGTTCGAGATCAAGCCATCCCGACGTGCCTAGATGTAGTCTATGTTCTATGTTATCTAATGTTCATGGTTGACTCAACTTAAAGATGAGCTGCTACTAGAATTTTGAGTTCCTACAACCCCCAGGTTGATACTTGTGAGCGTATAGACGAGTGCAATCGACTGGGCGGCACTTTATGACTTAGGCCCTGGTGTCAATGCTCGTTTGCTCTGATAATCCATAGACTTCAGCCCTGTCAGATATGTTTGCTCTGAAAGAAATCTACAGCCTTTCGGCCTCGTCGGATATGTTTGCTCTATTTCATGTGTTTATTGCATGATGCGTGGTACAGTAACCAGAGAAGATTCTCGGAGACTGGCTAACACAAATCTGTTACGGGGTCTGAGAATGCAAATCTGTTATGAGGACCGAGAATATAAATTTGTTATACTCCCAAAAGCGGGGCCAATGTAAATCTGTTGCAAGGACCAAGAATATAAATTTGTTATACTCCCAAAAGCGGGGCCAACGCAAATCTGTTTCGAGGACCGAGAATATAAATTTGGTTTTTACACAGGTCGCGCGAGCAGGCTGCGCGAGCGCAATTCTAAGAGGTCGCGCGAGCGGGTCGCGGGAGCAATTTTTGGTATTTCATGCGAGCGGGCCGCGCGCGCGATGTGGTTTTTTCAGCTTCTTTTCTTCTGCTTTTTTACCCCATTTAGCTTGGAATCCTTACTTTTCTCCAAATCCTGATAGAAAATAGAAAACGAAGTAAAAATATACAAAAATAGGATAAAAAGTACTAACAACTATGAATTAAGGCATGTAATTAGAATTTGTTCTCTCCCGATCATACACTTATCCAAAACTTTGACTCAAAAGGAAAATTACGACAAGTCAAGAATCATACCATGCTCTGTCCTCTCTCAAATCTTTCACGCCTTTCGTCTCTCACCGTTTCATATTCTATCGATGCATTGCATTTTTTCTTCCTGTGTGAGCCACAACGATCGACGAAGCTATATATATATATGGTTCTTGATGTTGATTCTTATAGGTAGAATTATATATGCATTGCATGAGCACGAGGTGCGCAAGTTCTACATACTAATATAACTTTTCGAGTGTTGTAATGTATTTATTTCACGGCCCCTCGATGGAGTGCATATCTCAAAGGTTAATAACAATTTCTTATATTCCGTATGTTTTAATAAATTTCGTTAAGTTTGTCATATTGAATCTTAAAAGAGCATATTTGTGTTTAAATGGGGGTCTGAGTTTGTATTTCTTTAATATGCATCATAAACTTCAATTTGAAGGAGCAAGTATAGAGGGAATAATAGCCTTTATACTCCGTCAATTATGTTTCTTGCTCAGGGTCACTTTTGATCCACTAATGGGGATTTCTTCTATTTCTGCTTTCTTATTTTAAGGGTGACATATATATATATATATATAATCTTTTGATTCATGCTTTAGGTACGTTCTATAACGCTGAATACATGGTTACCAGAGTAAGCTGCTTTCATGCAGTGTAAGTATATGCTTGCTTCTCTCTCTCTCTCTCTCTCTCTCTCTCTCTCTCTCTCTCTCTCTCTCTCTCTCTCTCCCCCCCCCCTGTGTGACCAGAAACCATGAAATATCATATATTAGACCTCAGAAAGAGATTGCTTCCTTTTGCTTTTTCATGGGTAAGCTGAACTATACACACTGACTTCTATGTAGTTCTAGGCTTCTAGCACTAATTGTTGCAAATTTGTGGATGTCTCTATCTTTTGATCTGAGATCGCTATATTAGGTGAAATAGGTGCTACTTCCAACAAATTGGCAGAAGGTAGAGCCAAAAGTGGGATTCCGAAGAAAATACGAACACTCTCCCTCGAGGAGGAGATTCTTACTAAACACTTTGACACAATCTGCTCCTGTAACAACAAGATCTCACCGGGTATGTTTGCTACATTTTTAAGCTTATTATTAATGGGTGATGCTAATGTCAAAGCAGAAAGTGTCGCTAAAAGTTTGCACTTAGGTAACTGTCGCTAAAACTTTTAGCGACACTTTCTACTTTGGCATTAGCACTTTCTGCTTTGGCATTAGCACTAGCCTTATTAATTCATCTTGATAAATAATGGATTCTTGTTTCTTCAGTTCCCTTTTTTCTGTACAATTTCAGCGTCTATTCTCGGTATTAAATTGTTATCTATTATAAGTTATTTTGGTTTTGACAGCTCGGAGTGAATAATTTTTAGACTTGAAAGAGATGACGACTTCACCTCCATTAAAGGTGCTGATGCCTGAATATAGCACATCCATACATCATGATGATGATACTTTGGATCCCTTAACATTGCTCTACGTCCAAGATGCAAAATAGGATCATTTGTCAGTTGGTTTAGTTTAGTTTTGGATGGATTTACTCTTTCAATTTCAAGCATGGTTTGTCAGTTTTGATTTTGATTTAGAAATAATTTTTATTTAAGGATAATTATGCTTATTTTGGATAATTTATTTTGTATTTAACATAGATCGAGCTTGTATTTATTATGGTTTGGATTTGAGCTTATTATATGTTTATAGTAAATGTGATGTGGCTGTGATGAAAATTAGGTGCAAATAAAATTGGGGAGCATATTTTAGTATTTATGTTCTCATATTTAAAATAATTACTAACAGTTAATTTTTGTTAGTAATTTTACACATGTGTTAGAAAACAAACCTTTAGTATATCCGTTAGTAATTTCTTCGAAAGTGTTAGAAATTTCCATATTACAAACCGTTAGAAATGAAATTACTAACGGTAAATATCCATTACAAAATTCCGTTAGTATTTTGTATACAAAAGTGTTAGCAAAATAAACCGTTAGAATAAATGATACTAACGGACAATTTCTGTTAGGAATAATAAATTCCATTAGTAAACATATTACTACTATAATTTACCGTTAATAAAAATAATTTTCCTAACGAAAAATTATCGTTATAAATTCCGTTAGAATTATTAGTCACACTTTATTCCTAACAGTAATAGTCTGTTAGTAATAATTTTACTAACAGTAAATTACTGTTAGTAATGCGCCCTTTTGGTGTAGTGCAGTTGACTGTTTCCTGGGGATCAGTCGACTGAAGTCCTGAAAACCAAAGAGAATTTTGTTTAAAACAGGGGTCTAGTCGACCATGACTTCGGTCCAGTCGATTGTTTTACAGCAGCAACCCCTTCTGCAGAATTTCCAAGTTTATAGTTTTCTGAAATCAACCACGATCCAAACACACACTCTAAACTCATACCAAAATGCTTCCCACTGGATTAAAACATTACTAAAGTGTAAATACAAAAGATTCCTATCTATTACAATATCATTAATCCGTTCTACAATTCTAAGTTTAACACAGTTAAAAGTCATAACGATTCTTATTACAACAAATCTATTACAAAACGACAAGATCAACATATCGAGTCGCCTTCTAAATGAACTCCCCAAATCCACATGCTCACTTCTGCGATTCCTCGCCGGCATTAATACCTGCAATGGTTATTTGAATAACCACACATATTTCGATTTGTTTAAGCTAACGCTTAGTGAATAAAATAACAAATGCACATGAATGATAAACATGCTAGCATTCACATCTCTACTTTTCATACTAGTTTCCGGAGTCTCACGTGTACGTTCCATACTCCTAATCCGTGACTCCTCGCCAATAAGTCCACGCAAAAAGGTAAGACCCACGATTCTTTTCTTCAATCGTGCGACCTTAATGCACATATCAGCTCCACAAGATGTTTTAGTAACCACGTGCTCCTTTGACCCAAATAACAACTCAACATACTCAATTTATATATCACCATGCTCTCGGTAATCAAAACATTTCATCGTGCTATTGGGCATACTTATCAATATAATCGCCTAATATGAACTACACAATATATATCTATACTAACACATGCTTTTCATTTCACAACATGAACACATGCTTTTCATTTCACAACATGAACACATGTTTTTCATTCCAAGAACATAGTTGAATCACTCACCTTTGAATTATGCTCCTATAATTCGATTAAAAGAAAACCCAAGTACAAAGAACGTGCAAAAGTCCTTCTAGTACAACTCCTATGGATCAGAATTCCAATTATCAACTTTTATAAAAAATTCTAGAAAAAGACTTTTCAAAAACTTAGCCAAACATGACCTAACAAGTATCAAAACGACGGCCTTACCTCGAGGAGTTCGAATACGAAATTTGGTGAAAAACCAGCGGACGAACGATCGTCGTTTGGCGTCGAGAAGTTCTAAGCAATCAAATCCCCCCTTTTGGCCTCCTTTTGAGTTTAGGTTGAAACTTATAAAAAATATCAAGATCGTCTCTATCTATATATAGACAATACTTCTGAAAATTGTGTTTACCTCCCCACGAGTTTTCAAAAGTTCTAATCAGTCTCTGAATCTACACAACTAATTCATAGCTTTACAAGTAAAACCTCAAAATTATAACAGTTTTTGGCTAAGTTCTGTTTGGTTTCTAAAATGCAAGTTTCTATATGGCTTTTACAAAATTGCTAATTTGCCTACCAAATTAATAGCGTGTTAATTCATCCTCACCAAGATACTAAATCTAACAACAGAATTATATTATAAACCAGAAATAATACAGATAGTGAAATACACAGGTAAACATTTATTTCCAGATATACATTTAAGGTATTCCACCATGAATGTCTCATACTCAGAGAGACTTCACAACATCAAAACAATCATTCAACACAGCCTCAATGGGTTCTCAAACACAGATACTCAAATCGACTCGTGAGTCAAAACTCACTCAAACATGTGCCAAAATGCACAACACACCACATTATCAAGCATGAAAATGTAATGAAATGCAATAACACAAATGCGAGTGTTATATAATATCTTAAAGAGAGAGGGAGAGAGAAAAAAAGGAGATTATTCCTACGAACTTTACGATGCCAATCGACGACCTCGTGTTCGTCAGTTTTTCTCCAGATTTCGTATTTGAACTCCTTGAGGTAAGATCTACGTTTTGACACCTCTTAGGCCATGTTTGGCAACTTTTGATGAAAATATTAATTCTAGAATTTTGGGGATAACCTAGTAAAACTTGTTGGAATCATCTGAGATCTGACGTTTAATCAGTGCTCTAGTACTTCCCTTAAAGTTGTAGAGCTTTAGCACGAGGTATGAATTCTAGATCTATGTTTTTATAAGAAATTTATATGTTTTAAATATTGAACTTGATATTTTGGATTTGAGCGAAATTCATGTATTACTTAGGCCCATTATTTATGCACAGAAAATGTGAAAAAAGCACGTATAAATGTTTATGTGAGCATGCTATGCATTTACTTGGGTCAAAGGGGGTTTAGTACAATTCCATCCGGGGTTAATCCCCTCGAAGTTTGAGGATTATGAAATCAATAATTGTTATGCATGGTATAGAGGAAGGTCCAACCAGAGCACGGGGTGCGTGGAAGAGGAAGGCCTTCCACGACATTAGTCTCAATTACTGAATGGAAACATGACACTCACCCTAGAGACTATTTTGATGTGTTTATATGTTTTAAAGCATGAATTGTCATATAAGCATACATTTAGAATTGTGCACTCAGCATATAGCTAAGCAGTGGAGCTTTACTCCATTGTAGGTGATAAGAAGAAAGAAAAGTAGAAACGCGAAGAGTGAGGCATATGGGACGACGAGATCACCCTTGTTTTTGTTTTTATTTTTCTTTCCAAATGTTGTAATAAAGATTTTTGAGGAGTTAAACCACATTTTTAGTTTAGAATCTTGGAAAGGATTTGTAATTTTTGTAACTTGTACTCCCTCCGTCCCTTTTTTTGAGTCCTATATTCCATTTTGGGATGTCCCAAAATTAGTGTCCACTTTCCTAAATTGGTATACAATTTTCACTTACTTTCCAAAACTACCCTTCCTTGAAATCTACACCAATACAAAACTAAAAAAGTTATTGTAATGATTAGGGGCAATTGTGGAAAGTAGGTGAGATTCTTTTTGTCCCCTTAATAAGTTGAGTTCCCAAAGATGGACTCTCAAAATGGGACGGAGGGAGTAGTAAAACTTCTGTAATGATGTTTGGAAGCATTGTAATATATTAGTGTTGGTGTTGGAATTGAGTTTGGGCAACCATAGTTGATAAGCTGCATAATGCTTAGCAAACTGAGATAAACCAGCCGACTAGTTTAGGGATAGTTGACTGAAAATCTATTTTGAACTAGCCACTGCCTGATTTATTGAAAATCAGTTGACTGGGTCTCCGACATAGTCGATTGGATTATTGGGTTGAAATGTTATTCTTAGTTCTGTGATAAAATTAGTCGACTGGGAGAAATCACAGTCAACTGGATTGTATTTTCGAAAATGGGAATTTTTAATTCAGTCGACCGAGAAGTATCGGTCAACTGAAATTTTAAGGCCAGAGTCGACTCGGTCCCCGATACAACGACTGGACAAACTTATGAGATTTTAGACTCTCTGTGTCTTGCATTTCCAGTCGACGACCCCCGATTAGTCGATTGGATTGCTGTTTTCAAACAGGATGGTTCTGTAAGTGTTTTCAAATGTCCAAACTTTTTATCACTCTAAATTTCATGGTGTTTACTTATGTTTTCCACTTCTAATTACTTTAATTGAATTGGATGAGCCTTGGTGGTGTACCATGTGTCCTATTTTTGTGCGTAGCGAGATGGGTCGTAGTTGCACACCAAGGTTAGGTGCAAACTCCTGTGTGTCGTCGATTGCATGTTGGGCACGATGGAGCGTTCTCCCCGGAGTAGGCACTTATTCCTTAACTTCTTGTACCGAAACCCGAACCTCGTGAAAATGTATTTTGAGAAAACCCCTACCCCTTCCATTAATCCCTCTTCAAACTTTCAGGCTTTTTCTACTTCCCTTGGTACGAATCGGTCAGCAAAACGAAGCAAATCATTGCACCTTGTAGCATACTCATTAACGGACATATCTCCTTGTTGTAGATTGGCAAATTTACATGCCATTTGTGTTTTTGCAGACGCCGGAAAATGCCGCTTGTTAAACTCTTTCTCAAACCTCTTCAACGTCACAGGTGCTCCTTGAGCAAGCTGATTAGTCCACCAATTTTGGGCTCCCCCTTTAAGGGTATCGGTGGCACACATGATCTTTTCTTCATCGGTGCATTCCACAACTCGAAAAATGCGATTATTGTCCATTAAACAACGATCGGCTAATGACGTATCCAGACCCCCCACAAATTAGATTGGCTTTCTTTTATAGAATTGTTCAATAATCCCCCGTTCATGTCATGGTTATTGGGTTCGCCGGTCCCTCACCTTGCACCAATACTCGGTCACTTACCGATCGCACGAATTTACTCACCATGTCTTCCAAGTGATCAATTTTTGTTATTGTAATACCCCGTATTTTCAATAAATATTCAATGCAGAGAGATTCTATATACTTGCTTTGACCATTCATGAAATTCAATCTTCGATCGATCGAAGCTAGTTCGAGCGATCGAGACCCTTCAGTTCAAGCGATCGAACCTTATTCGAGCGATCGAAACCCTACCGACCTGACTTTAATACGTGGTCCCCACTTCAATCGATCAAACTTTCTTCAATCGATCAAACCTGACCGAACTGAGTTCGATCGATCGAGCATTCTTCGATCGATCGAGAATGTAAATATCAGAATTCCAGTTTCCCGCAAATACTGCCACCTACACTCCCATTTCTTTATATATACACTGCATTCGTGTATGTTGTGTGTTTGCTGAGTTTGTGAGAGTTGAGAGAGTTGTGAGTTGTGTGTGTTTATATATATATACACACAATTATATACACACACACATATATATATATATATATATATCCGAGAGAGAGAACAAGAAGAAGAACAAGAAGAAGAAGAACAAAAAGAAGGAGACAGAGAGAGACATAGACAGAAACAAGGAGAAAGACAGAGAAGGAGAGGATAGAGAGAAAGCTCGCCGTCACCATAGCCGCCGTCGCGGAGCTCGAAACGCCGCCACCGGACCACCGGAGAGGGTGAGTTTCATTAACTCACTCAAGGGATGACTTTAGTATGTTTATATGCAGTTTAGAACGTGTATATTGTGACCCCGAAACCTTTGTTCGTCTCTGCCCAGTTTCTGGGAAGAAGATGATGTTCGAGCGATCGAATGGCTTTCGATCGATCGAACTCTCTGTTTCTTCAATCGATCGAAGGGACTTCGATCGATCGAACTTAGTTGACTTCAATCGATCGAGAGGACCTCAATCGATCGAAGCTTTCAGAACATGATTAATTCCTGTTGATTATCATATGAACTGTTTAGTTGATTAAATGCTTATCCATGCTTTCGTGATGCGATATTGTTAATTTAAGAGATAGTGCAACACTGTTGTGAGATGAACTATTTAACTGTTACATGATAATATTGCTGAACTGTATAGTAGAATGGAACACGACAGCATGTTAATAATCAGAAATGAGTAGATATGATGAATACAGAGCATGTGGCATTTCCTGTACTTAGTATATGAGCATTTCACAACATGTGTCAGCATGCATGGAATAGTGTTATGACGAGATAAGAGAATCTGATGAGAAATGGGATATTGAGATGAAGAGATGAGAAGATATGATGAGAAAGGGGAACTGTAATTTATATGGAATAATGAGATATGTGTACTTTGGGATCCGTGGGATCAACGGCTGACGAGTCGGGTGGACGTGGGATGGTTAGAGTTCCTAGTGCGCCTCTCACTGTTGAAGACGTCCAGTGATGCGTATGCACTGTTGAAGACGTCCAGTGTACCGTTTAAGACGTCCGGCTAGTGCTCTAATGTATTCTCAGCTGTGTAGACGACCAGTGAGGGTATACGCATCGTTGAAGACGTCCGATGTTCCGTTCTATCGTTTACAGATAGGTGGTACCGTGTAGACGACCGGTAATCCTATCAAGGGATTTTGGGATCTATTGCCTAGTCGGGTGATTCCGATTGGCATTACTGTATCGACGAATGGTTTACAGATTTGTAATAATGGGATTGACGTATGGATACAGAGATGGATAGAGATATGAATATGAGTACGGATATGATGAGATAAGGGTTCAGTCGTGGATTCAGCGTCCCGACGTAAAGGTAGATGCATGGGTGGTTGCATGGTTACATGCATGGATTTGGTGAATACGTGATGAGATATGTTATACCATGATGTTTATCCTTGTCATTACTTAATATGATTTCTGTTATTATTGATTAATGCATAGTTTAATGAGACCTTTGCTATGTCCGTGAGAGACGCCATTGTTAAGAGATTAACCGCATTTTAAGATGCTGAACAATAGCGGTGAGGAGTGTTGTTTAATGTACTCACTCAGCTTTGTATTCAAAGCTGATGGCGTTTATGCCCTGGACATTCCAATGTCTAGGGATTTGTAGGTCTTGAGGACTGAAGACTGATAGTTCTGCCAGACTTGGAGCTGAAGGCTGGAAGACGAAGATGTGCTGCTTTATATAGTTAGTTTGTATATCTGTTGTTGTTATTGTTATAGGCCTGAGACTATAAGCCAGCTGTTGTAATAGTTTTAGTAGACTTTTATAATTGGTACTTGGGCATCTGTTGCTTTCATACCTTTTATAGTTTCCGCTGTAGCCTCTGATTAATGTTAATAAGATATGTTCTATGAATAGCATCCTCCCTATCGTGGTGTTTATTGGTTTGAGTAGATGACAACGCGGTTATTCACCCGTCATTCCCTATGGACCCATAAAGGAAATTTATTTTTCTCTATTTATGCTGCTCCGGGGCGTGACAGTTATTGATTTAGGTCTACCATTTCTTAACTGCCAATCAACTCATATAAATACTATGTATGCTATACCAATACAACATGCAACAATCATATCTCAACATTATTATCCATATGCATTCATGCAATGCATCTAATTACTCATCATAATCATGTTCACTCAAGTCGTTGTCTCCTGTACCCAAAGTTCTAAGCCTATTGCTCTGATACCACTAAATGTCATACCCTAGATCCACACATGTGAAACTAGGATACGTGGCACGCTACCAAGGCCTTTAAACACCAAGTTAGAAATATAAAATAAGGAAAACACACACACAAATAAACCTTTGTACAAGACATATCAAACCCAAGAGAAAAATGGTCTTTTTGAGATATGACAATTTTTATATCAAAAGATGGCTCCTTGAGTCTAGGTTCTAATGTGACAAACGGCTTGCGATTTTGAATTTCCTAGAAAGAGTTATGTTCGTTTCCATAAACGTTGACAGTGCAGAAAATGACTTGCGAATCGATCCGCCTAGAAACCGGATCGATCCGGTTTTAGTAGAATCAACATTTTGCTCCTCAAGATGCCCTGGATCGATCCAAACATTACCAAAATCAAACCAAACATTATGGAAACCTTCAAAACAATTCCAAAACCATTCTAAAACCAGTTCAAACCGTCTTAAACTATTTCCAAGAAACTTTAGCATGATTATAAACATTGAACAAAATTGTAAAAGTCGCAACATTCTCAAAACTCGTCAACAAGTCATAACTTTATAATACAGCATGCTGAACTTATTATTTAGCTATTTCAAACTCAGCACCCAACCTTGAATGACCTCCCAAATACCCAAACTTAGTCTTAGTATTCCCATACCAACCTCTTATGAATTACTCAAATTAAGTTACAAACATAGCTATTCTGAATACAAAAACTACTCCAAACCATATTACAAGATTGAGTTAAAAACATAAGGTTATCTACATTAACCACAACCATTCCTAAGTCCGCTCCCCGTTTCCTCATCAATGCCATTTTCACTTTTTTATTTCTTCGGTGTCTCGCCTTTATCACCTACAATGGTTATTCAATAACCACTATTCTATATCAGCTATATGCTGGTGAATGACAACAATTATAAACATGAATAACAAACATGCTCAATCTCATCTTTTACACATAACTATGGTCTCCGGGAACGCAAGTACCAGGCACCCTTTCACGTTAGCCCGCGACTACTCCATTAGTCCGCGCGACTAACTGAGACCCACGCCTCTCTCATCCAGATGTGTGACCTCATGGCCATTTCGGCACCTAGTCACATTCTCGATGGCAAGTATAAGTTCTCCTTTGACCCATATTAACAACTCAACATGTTCAAGTATTCGTATCACCGTACGATTTCACCAATAATACATAAGCTAACAAAAATACTCTAAACATGGAAATTGAAGCCAAATAGACATGTTTAGCATCACAAAGATCATTTCAAACATCTAAGTTTCTCCTAATCATTGTCACTCACCTCAAGGATTTCGCTCCTACTTGTAGAATTAAGAGCCTAGTGAAGTCCAAGTACAAATCCTATACAAGATATACAAGTTATGAGCTAAGCTACTGAATTAGGTTGCGGAAAAACTATCTCAGAAATTAATAAGACTAGTACTATCATGTTAGATTCACCTTCAGGAGTCCGAATATGTAGCATGTTTCGAAATTGAACGTCAAGCGGCATGTCGTTTGTCATCGCGAGCATCGTCAAATTTTTTGTCATAGCTTTCTCGTTTTCTTTCTCTCTAATTGTTTCTAACTTAGGAAATGGAGAAGATGACTCTTAGTGAGTCATGGGACACATATCCTCCAACATGTAAGTCTTAAAATTTGGTTTCTAAGTTTCTCTCCAAGTTTCTTTAGTTTTACAAATATACCCTTACTATAGACAAAACTTATTAAATCTATTCCACACTTAAATGAGTGTTTGTCTATGTCTCGTATGGGTTCCATAAGTGGTCCCATATAATATTATGAAGTTGTTAATTATCATATTAATTATGCAATGTGTCTAATTCGTTCTCACAAAGCTATCCCTAACGAACCACAGTGATCTCTAACAATCGGCATGCTAATTAAGCAACATAATATAATATTCACATACGCCTTAGTAAACATTTAAACACATAAGGATTACTCCACGTATCTGTCCCATCACACGGGAATCTCTCATAGCTGTCCCAAACTGAGACTGCCACTTGACCAATATCTGGGTTTCCAACTGGACACCCCTAATCACCTTAGTGAGTTAAACTCACTATATATATAAACACATCATTCACATCATTAATATAATATTAATAATGCATGCTAAACGCAGTTAAATCCGGGGGAGCGGGTGTTACAATTTCACTTGTTATAGGAAAAGTTAAGTGAAATTTAACTTTTTTTTTTTCTTCTATATCAAGTAAAATTTCACTAAACTTTGGCTATAACAAGTAAAATTTCACTTATTTTTTTAGTCGCCAGAGGTGATGGGGTGATTGTGGTAGATGATTTTTAAATACTTTAACAGTTGTATTACATATTGTACAATGATCGATTATGGTACATGCATTGATATTAACTGACAAAGCATTTACGCAACAATTTGAGAATCTTTTTTTAGAAACGGATTACCCGTACTATAAACGTTAAAAGAAGTATCCTTATTTTATCCCACTGCATCTCCCATGCACGTGAAGTAACATAAAAATGGAGTATTTTATTTATTTATTTATTGGGGTATGAGGACAAATCTCCCAGCCTAACTTACGCGACTTTGATTTCTATGCCTTTTTATTAGAGGGTTTACTTAGGGAATTGCTATACACCGTTAATTTTTGTTATGTACACCGTTCAACATTAAAAAAGTGAGAATTTTTAAAAGAAAAATGATTATAATAAAGGAATTTGGATGTACATAACATATACACGGATGAACATAGCAATTTCCTACTTATTGCTGTTATATAAAAAATAAAACATTTGACAAAAATCCCGAGTATTTGCATTGATCCCACAACACACACAACAATTAAATTAGTATGCAAACTAGTAGTAGAATCCAATATACTGGAAACTTTTCATCCATTTTGAAGTTTGTGCCTCTCAACTATATTCCTTTTGCCTTTGGCGGGCTTGGGGAAGGTTAGGGTGTACACGAGCTGAGTTGCTCAATAAGGGCTCACGATTTGGCTTGATAAAGGCTAGGCTAGGCTCGGCTTGAACACGTTTGATTAAGGCTCGTGAGTAAGCTCATGGAAAAATCATTAATAGGTTTAATAAAGAGTTTGTATATTGACTTTTATATATATTTTTATCATAAAACTATATAATTTTAGAGAAACATTACAAATCTTGTAAATAGGCTTGATAAATGATTGATTTATTATTAAACTATATAATTTTAAAGGGCGAGCAAAAATCTGGTTAAAAAGCTCCCGATCAAGAAAATATTGAATATAACGGTGACATGCACTACGTCATCAAGCCTCCAACCAATTATCTTCTCTTAATCTAACGACTAAGTACCGAGAGAAATTTTTCAGTGTACTCGTTGGACCACGTCAGCATACTAATGTGACATGATATTTTAATCTAGACCATACACCTAACTCATATTTCAGTGGGGACATGACAACCACTTTGTTTGTCATGAACCCACTGGAAATAGGGGGCATGTGTATGGTCTAGATTAAAATATCATGCAACATCAGTATGTGGAGGTTGTGCGACAATTATACTATAAATGCATGACAACTTCTCATTTTATGGTGATACCATATGACATGGTACATCGGTGATATTGAATATTTTCTCCACAGTAATGCTACACAGACTCTCAAAAGCACACCAAAATGTACAACTTTGCTTTAAAAGGTTGGACCGTGTGCTGAAAAACCTGCACACATTAAAGGGGTGTGTAGTGTGTTTAGACTTTTCAGCACAAAGTCCAACATTTTAAAGTAAGATTGTGCATTTTGATATGCTTTTCAGAGTGTGTGTAGTATTGTTGTTTTCTCCGAGGGAAGGTAAATGCTAGGTCGTGTTTAGGGCTGCAAGTTGGGCGGGTCAACCTGCGGGAAGGCCGAGCCCGGCCCAAAAATTCCCGGGCTTGGGCCCATAATACTTTCATAGTGGGCGGGCCTGGGCAGCAATTTGGAAGCCCGAATTGAATTCGGACGGGCCTTGGACAAAAAATTGCTAACCCGTAGAACCCGAGCCCAAGCCTGCATTCTATTTATGTATTATTTTTGACATTATATTCTAGTATTTTTTAGTGATAATAATACACTATTAGATATTATTCTAGCACTAAATTAATGTATGAATGTTTTTTTTTAAATCAAAACAATAAAAAATACATTTGATACTCTACATATTATTGTTTATATACTAAAAATCAATTTGCACTAAAAAAAAAATTGTAATTCGGGCTCGAACTCAGGTTGTAGAACTAATTCACAAACTGAACTCAGATTGACAAGTTCAAATTTATGTCGAGCTCAAACTCAAATTTTAATAGACTACTTAAATTCAGGCTTAAATCTGAAACAACACCAAAATACTTTTAAGTCCTGCCCGAATTACACTCCTAGTCGTGTCGGTTAAAATAACATCATAACATGAAATGAAACTGCAATATTTGTTTGTCAAATTGTTTGCAATTTCTTAACACAGAAAAAACGCTTTCAGTACTACTGGGAGGTCAAGGTGCGAGCACAAGCGGTGTTGTTTTTTCCCACAGCTTTTCTTTTTACTTTTTTCATGTGGCCCTGTGAATCTCTCTCTCTCTCTCTCTCTCTCTCTCTCTCTCTCCTTTCAAAACCCTCTCTCCTTTCTATCCACTCAACAATTCCGACACAGTAACCCCCAGACCCTCTCTCTCTCTCTCTCTCTCTCTCTCTCTCTCTACAAAACACACACACTCTCTCACTCTCCTTCCCTCATGGCTTCCCACCGGAAGTCCAGTTTAGGGTCAGGCCCACTATCGCCACCGCAACCACCATTCGAAACCCACTGACAAAAACATTCTCTCATTCTTTAAATTCTTTTGAAAATATTTGGAAAACCCCCATAAATAATAATGGCAGTGGTTTTAAAATCAGGAATTGTTGTTCCCACTTTGTTCTTTGCTTGTTTTATGCTGCTACTGAGTCACCGAGGTAACTCTGAGCCGACTCAAGACAAGCAAGCTCTCCTTTCTTTTATCTCTCAGACCCCTCACGAGAATCGCATCCAATGGAACGCATCCGACTCTGCCTGCAACTGGGTCGGCGTCCAGTGCGATGCCAATAGCTCCTTCGTCTACTATCTCCGACTTCCCGGCGTTGGCCTCATGGGTTCAATTCCGGCGAACACAATTGGGAGACTGAGTCAACTCCGAGTTCTCAGTCTTCGTTCCAATCGTCTCTCTGGTCCGCTTCCCTCTGATTTCTCCAATTTAAAGGTCCTTCGAAGTCTCTACCTCCAGAACAACCAGTTCTCCGGAGAGTTTCCGGCGAGTGTTACCGAGTTAACTCGGCTATTTCGTGTAGATCTCTCCTCAAACAATTTCACCGGCCAAGTACCGTTCGCCGTCAACAATCTGACTCAGTTGACCGGACTTTTCTTGCAAAACAATGGGTTTTCGGGTAATCTACCGAGCATCAACCAATTGAGCTTGATGAACTTCAATGTCTCGAATAACCGCCTCAATGGTTCAATTCCGGCGACCCTAACCAGATTTCCGGCGTCTGCATTCGCCGGAAACCTCGAGCTCTGCGGCGGACCATTGCGGGCGTGTAACCCGTTCTTCCCAGCACCATCCCCATCGCCGTCGTCCGTTCCGCCGCGGCAAAACCCATCTCGCAGGAGAAAGCTCTCCACGGCGGCCATTATCGGAATCTCAGTCGGCGCCGGAGTGTTCCTCGTCCTCCTGTTGCTGATCCTCATCCTATGTCTTCGGAAGAAACAAAGGCAGCAAAAGGCAGCGAAACCCCCAAAACCCTCATCGACGGCGCGGTCGGGGTTGCCGGCGGCTGCGGTAGCGGAGGCGGGGACGTCGTCGTCGAAGGAGGAGTCGACGGCTGGGGGAGGAGGAGAGAGAAATAAGCTGGTGTTCTTCGAGGGTGGGGGATACAGCTTCGATTTGGAGGATTTGCTGAGGGCTTCGGCGGAGGTTTTGGGGAAAGGGAGCGTCGGAACGTCGTACAAGGCGGTGCTGGAGGAGGGGACGACGGTGGTGGTGAAGCGGCTCAAGGATGTGGCGGTCAACAAAAAAGACTTCGAAATTCAAATGGAAATTCTGGGAAAGATTAAGCACGACAACGTTGTTCCTCTCAGAGCTTTTTATTATTCCAAGGATGAGAAATTGCTAGTCTCTGATTTCATGTCTGCTGGTAGCTTATCTGCTCTTCTTCACGGTAGCTCTCTCTCTCTCTCTCTATGTACATCAATACATTTGTATAGATGTGCCGCAGCTCTTACAGTTACAGCTATGGAAAATCGAAATTTTTTAATTTTATTCTTTATTTCTTACAGTAGTATATATATATATATATATATATTGTAAGTCACATATCCAAATTTGATTAGATTGCTACTCGTAGTACATTTGATCGGCTACATTTTAAATTCAAAGGTCTTTTCTGAATATATTTGTATGGAAATTTTAGTTTTCGATCGATTGCTTTAAATATTAGTTATTTTATGGTACAACACACATACATGATACAACTCAAATGTATCTTCATGTGTGTATATAATATATCCATGTGTACAACTGGAAGCTAGTATACAGAACAGCCTTTAAGCAGTGTGACATTCTCAATCAAGAGTGTGAAATGCGCAACCCGCCTGGCGCATGAATATAGGTGTCTTTACATCTACGTTATATACACGCACACGGGGAATGCTAATTTATAGCACAGTTGATCGAAAAAAAGATTTTTGCTGCGAAATTTTTCAACTTCAGCGACAAATTTTTTCCCACCTTTAGTGATGAAATATTTTAATAAGATTTGTCGTTAAAAGTTTTTTTTTTTTATTATTATTATTATTATTATTATTATTATTATTGCGTTAAAAGTTGATGTATAATGTTTTTTTTTTTTTTTGGTGCAAAGTTGATGTATAATGTTGTCGTCTATATATATATAGCAGTATATATATTAACCCAATGCAGTAATAGACCAACATGATTCTCTGCCGACATGTTCTTTATTCCTTATGCCAGTAAAGGTTTTTTTTTTTTTTTTTTTTTCCTTCCCAAATTACCCTGGCAGGTTTTACCAGTTTTCCATATCATTTAACTGTTTTACAAACTTAGATCTCCACTACTCCACAGTCTCCACATGACAGTATGTTTAGAATGCTAGTTATTTTGACTGGTTATTTTAGTTAAAATTTAAAATTTATATTTTAGCTTTTCTTCACTTTAGCAGAATTTATTCAGAGTTACCATATTTTTTTTTTTTGAACGGTTGAGATTTGGGAGTTTTTCTTCTTTTATTTCGGTCAAAAATTTGGTAGTTGACATTGTATAATATGACGGTTGAGATTGGAACTGGTTTTTGGAGAGTCAAAACTATCTTTCCAAATTGAATTACTCATTTATGTATTATATGATCAAAATAACCCGGGTAAAAACTGACTACCTAGGCATATTATTGGCTGTCTTGGATATTCTGGAAGGTTAATTTGACTTTTGTGTTTTTGTATGAACAACAATTACACCATTTATTGCTATAAAAAAAATACAAAAAATCAATTACTACATTTATTTTGAGTACTTTTGTTACTATTCCAACACGCTTACATGTGCCACATGCATCATATGGGAAGCTATTGTAATTTGTGTGGTCTAGTTCAGCTAGCTGAGGTAGTTGAGGCGGCACTAATTTTTCATCCACTAGCATCACATATAATTTTTTTTTTTAAAGTATCTAAAAAAAATGTACCCAAGTCTTTTCTTTTATTTGATTCGAGGTAGCTATTGCTTATAGACAGTGTGTATATATGTACTTCACTGTGGTAAATACTTTTGGGAGTACACTGGTAACCTGAAATGTTGGTGAATATTCTTCAGGGAGCAGGGGATCGGGCCGTACACCACTGGACTGGGAAAACCGGCTGAGAATAGCGTTAGGTGCTGCAAGGGGACTTGCTAACCTACACGTGTCGGGAAATATGGTCCACGGCAACATCAAGTCGTCAAACATCCTTCTTCGACAAAACCACCACGACGCATGCGTCTCTGATTTCGGCCTCAACCCGCTCTTTGGCGCGTCAACACCACCTAACCGCGTTGCAGGCTATCGTGCTCCTGAGGTGGTGGAAACCCGCAAAGCAACCTTTAAGTCCGACGTGTACAGTTTTGGTGTATTGTTGCTAGAACTATTAACAGGTATTTTAATATCTGTGATATTTTTAAGTAAATCTAAACGTATAAGATTTTGTACATATTATGATAACTTTTAAGTTCAGCAAACATTATCAATGCTCATTGTACCTTTTCAAATATTGGGATGATTCCCTAGAATTATTGAGTAAGAAGTGACTTATTTAATGATTTGAAGTGACACAATTTCAACGATGATTAAGTCTTTGGGCCGCATAAACAAATCTCACAAACACAATCTACAAACACCACAATGTGTGTCTCTCTCTCTCCTAGTGGGGTTCACTGACAATGTGGGGTCCACAAATGAGTGAGATACACACATTGTAGTATTTGTGGATTGTCTTTGTGCCCAAAGACTTACTCTTTCAAAGATTTAACATTTTTCTTACTAAGAGTCTATTTTAATGATTTAACAAACAATTATTGAAGATTATAATCTATTATTGAAAATTCAGTCACTTTGACACCTAATGTTTTACAATTGTCAAAAATCAAATAACCTTAAAGCTTTAAGAAAAAAAGCAACAAGTTAAATCTTTTTTGAAAAAACTGAACCGAACCCTTAAAAAAACTCTAGTGAAATTGTCATTTTATATGTAAACATCCCTATAAGTCTTTTATTCCCAATTTCCCTCAGTTACTTAAGGAGCTCTAAAAACTTAATATTTTTGTGTATTAATAGAAAGTTTTGGACACAGGTAAAGCGCCCAATCAAGCGTCATTGGGAGAAGAAGGAATAGATTTGCCGAGGTGGGTCCAATCAGTGGTGAGAGAGGAATGGACTGCTGAGGTTTTTGATGTGGAGCTGATGAGGTACCACAACATTGAGGAAGAGATGGTTCAGTTGTTGCAGATTGCCATGTCCTGTGTCTCCACCGTACCCGATCAGAGACCCCCCATGCCGGAAGTGGTCCGCATGATCGAGGACATGAATAGAGGAGAGACTGACGACGGCTTACGACAATCGTCGGATGATCCGTCAAAAGGATCGGACGGTCAAACACCTCCGCCGGAGCAAAGGACTCCACGGTCTCCACCTCGCATACCCACACCTTAGAAAGTTTTATCTGGAATTTTAGAAGTAAAAGCAGAAATCCAAGAAATGTGATGGGTCATCCTGCAAATATGCAAAGTGGGTATGTGGGGCTAAACTGCGCAAGCTGATTTGCAGGGGGGGTATGAAATCTGGGTTTGCCCTTTTTTTTTTTAATAATTTTCTTTCACTTATTTTTTTGGGTTTTTTTTTCTTCTATTTCTTAAATTGTGCATTGATTTTTATAGGTGGGTTGAGGTGGGATTTAATTGTTTTTGGAGGGTGGGAGACTTTCCATCTGGAGACTACAGGAAGAGGACCATGAACTGATTGGAATTGATCCTTTGGTGGACTTAGATGTTTTTTTTTTTTTTTCTTTTTTAAAAATTTATTAGTGAGAGTGCATAGCATTTGGCTTTTCTATCTTTCTTTTTTCATTTTGCATACTCTTTCCGTCCCATATTTTGAGTCATGTATTCTATTTTGGAATGTCCCAAAATTAGTACTCATTTTTTTAAATTGGTATATAAGTATTACTTACTTTCTAAAATTACCATTCTTTGTAATCTATACTAAGACAAAATTTAAAAAGTAATTGTAATGATTAGGGGCAATAATAGAAAGTATGTGTAGATTTTTTTTGTTAGTTTAATAAGTAGATTTTTCAAAGGTAGACTCAAATTATGGGACGGAAGGAGAAGTAATTTTCTTTTATATTTTGTAGAATACAATTTCTAGTACCAGCCACAAGTATGAGTTGAAAAACTAAATCAAAGAATTTCAGGTAGGGATGGCAATGGGGTGGGTTCTCCGCCCCGAATAGGTAGGGTATGGGGGGGGGGGCTTAATAGGGTTAGGGCCGGGTATGGAGGAGGTTTTCAAAACCCGAGTCGGGTTCTGATCGGGGTCGGGGTAGGGTCAAAAAATCCGAACCCGCTCCGAATATACTTGTATTTATATTTTTACCCCTCAATAGTTATGTGTATTACCATTTTAAAAAAATAAATTGCACTATTGGGGAACTAATTGGGTAAGTTAAAAAAAAATTGCACTATTAGGAAAAAAAATGCATTAAAAAATTTACTTTTTCAATTTGTGTACCAAAAAAAAAAAAAATCATAATCGGGACGGGGCGGGGTCGGGGAGAGGCACTATGCGGGGGCGGGGGCGGGGGCGGGAGAGGGTTTACTAAAGCGGGGCGGGGGCGGGGTATGGGGGCCCGTCCCATATCCGTCCCGTTGTCATCCCTAATTTCAGGTAGTTTTGTTTTTATGTTGGGTCTATTTGTAAGGTGGAGGTTGGCCAGACTGTTAACCATAGAATGGGCATGGGCATGGGCATGGGCATGTGTGTGTTGTGCATCCGATAATTCTGAGGGTTTAATCATGTACACCCAAGCTCATGGTCATGGCATTATTGCAAACCCACTTCCTAATTCCTAATTGTGTTGTGGGTAGAGGTGTATACGAGATGAGCCTGCTCGCGAGCTTTGACATGAGTTCACGAGCTTGCTCATAAGCTCAAACGAGCCGAACTTTCAAGTATTTGTGAGCTTTTTTGCGCGTCTTTTTAAACTATATAGTTTAATAATAAAGTAATTATTTATCAAGCTTATTTATGAGATATGTCATATTTTCTTTAAAATTATATAGTTTTATAATAAATATGTATATAAAAGGCACTATATAAGCTCTTAATTAAGCTTATTAACGAGCTTTTTCACGAGTCTGTTTACGAGCCTTAGTTGATCGTGTTCACGGGTTCAAATAAACGAGTCAAGTCTAGCCTTTATTAAGCCGAACTTCAAGCCTTTGTTGAGCGACTTGGCTCGTTTATACCCGTAGTTGTGGGGGAAGCTTAGGGCTTTGGAGAGAGCTGGGATCATAGAACGTGAGTCATTTTATGAGCAGAGAGAGAGAGAAACAGAGTGGCCTGTGGCATTGCCTTTGTCCATCCGACAGAAGAAAAGGATAGTCTTTTTGACTCGCCATTGATCTATCCCATCATCCTCCTCCTTGGAGAGAATCCTCTATGATACATTTTGCTTTGTTCAAAAGCTTTCTAAATTAGCTTTGATTATCTGCAATTTTTTTCGGAGTAATTCTAGGGAGATTTCCTATTTGGGACTCTTTTAGCCCGAATTTGCCTTAAATAGTAAGAAAAACAATTTCTAATGCACTTACTTTGGATTAGAAACTGTTTTTCTAGTCATTTATGATAAATTCAGGCTAAGAAAGTCCCAAATATATGAGAGTCTCCCCAATTTTTCCCTTTTTTTCGTAATCACACATTTATCTGGAATTGAATTGCATTCTTTTGGTATCGTGTGGAATTAGATTGCATTTTAACTTTTACAGTTTCATTACCACTCACTCATAATAAACCCCGATATAGGTAGTTGTCAAACGGAGCATAAGCAGACCATCCAGTCACGTGCGTTTTATTTATTTATTTATATTTATTTTTTTAATTTTTCCTTCTGGGTTTGGTGCACCGAAAGTGGACGAAGGAAAGCAACACATTTGGTCGGACTTAAAATTGACCATTGTGTGCTCTATATTCCTTTGGCTTTGCTTACTTTTCTGCTATGTATGTGTGTGTGTTTATAATGATATTTTGTATATGCACATGTATAATCTACTTCTGTCTGGTACTAGTTCTTGTCCTAATCTATTTAGTGTTTATTATTAGCCTTGATAAGGACCCTAAGCGGTAATCATCTAAGCTTTGGCCCCATTACTCAGAACTTTATTAATCTTCTTTTGTGGGTGGGACTTTTGATATAGTAGCTTTAGACATCAGAATATTTTTATAAAGGAAATTACTCACATGAAGAAGAAGAAGAGTATCAATTATGAACTATGGTTTTGGAATATATATATATATATATATATATACAGTCAGGCTTTAAAGAGGGCGCTCTCTTTTTATTAAAGAGAGAGCTTCTGTTTTGGCCGTCAGATCGTGTTTAAAAACTGTAAAATGACAACACTGTCCTTAATGAAAATACGATCCGACGGTCAAAATAGAGGTCATCTCTAGAGAATTTTCGTATATATATATACACATCAGATGCTGACCATCCTCGTGACCTTTTACATATATAGAGGTATGTAAATGAATATGTATATAATGATTTTATAATTCATGAGTGTTGTTGGATGTATAACATTGTATCCATTCTTAAATGGATAATAAATATTATTGCCATCTTATTAATTTGAGAATAAAGACAAATTATAAAAGAGCAAATTACCACACCCACATGTACAACATGAGTTGTTGCATGTACTCCTTATAGTATAAGCCTTAGTTTGGTCTCCACGTGGCTTTTTAAAAGGAACTTATGAAATTTATTACTAAGTTATTTGGTAATTTTATACAAGCGACACTCTACTCTTCAAGAAGACATTATAAAATCAAAAAGCAACCTCGAGTTTTTAAAAGCTCCATTCTAGAGCTTTTAAAAGCTCTCCCAAAAAAGCATTAAGTTCAATTTTTGCAAAAGTCATAAACTAGTTACCAAATGTAATAACATAAATTGTGCTTTAAAACAAGAGGAGAAGCACCAAAATGCGGGCCAAACTAAGCCTAAGTTAGGTGTAAAGAAAAATGTGGTGAGCGTATTTAGTAACACTCAATATACATATATATATATATATATATATATATATAGAGAGAGAGAGAGAGGAGTAATTCTTGGGACACACCCTTCATACAACTTTTACACAACCTTCATAAAAGATGTGTGTATCTCTCTCTTGTGATGTCACTGGACCCCACAGTGACACATGAGAGAGATAGATACATTGTCACACCCTAACCCGCCTCGTGCGGATTAAGACACGTGTAACAATGCTACAAGCGCCCAATTACATTAATTTGCAAAGAAACATACGAATTACTAGGAAACGCATATGTTAATCAACATAAAACAACTCTATTGTTACAAAACAGCCCCCAAGGGTAAAATGGTAATTAATAAGGTATAATAAATTTTATACCAAAAGATAGGTCTTTGAGTCTCGGTTCCAACACAATAAAACAGCGCGCGAATCCAAGTTTTCTAGAGCGAGTTATGTTCGTTTCCGTAAAGGTCGACAGTGCAGCAAAATGGCCTGCGGATCGATTCGGCCCAAAACCGGATCGATCCGGATTTGCCAAAATGCTATTTCTGCACAATCCAGCTGCTCCGGATCGATCCGCTCAAGGCCCGGATCGATTTGGTTTTTGCAGAAGTCAAATTTTTAACAGATTTCCCCTATTTTAAAAGTTCTAAACACAACTAAATCACAACCAAACCTCATGAAACTTTAAGGAACCAATCACAAACACATTGAATGTAAAAACCTGCATTTCATTTAATTTTAAATTTGCATTTCATATTTAATTAATGTTCTTGATGTTATCTCAAATTTCCAATTCTCATGTTTAGAATTCTAATACTTGTTTTATTTCATATTTAAAATTCTTGTTGGGGTCAAACTGCGATTTTATAAATTTTATAACGCCTATGTCGGATTTCAAAGTCTGTATTTCAAAACGGTAGAAATGTTTTCTTTTAATTCAAACTGTATTTTTATAAAACCAGAAAACCAATTCTTACGTTAAAATGAATTTTCTGTATTTTTGTGATGAACCTCGCGCCGCGAAAATACCAGTTTACTTTCAAAACTATCCGCGGCATGTTAAACTTCCACAGATTTTGGAAGTGAAGCAAAGCAAGATGTGACTGATGCTTTATTCCATTTAAGGCAAGTCATAATTGGGTAGGCTTTGTTTGGTTATGCATTTTGTGCATATGTTAACTTAGTACTATAAGTTGTTTTGCCAAACATGAGAAGTGCTTCCTAGGCTAGTTGTTCATGTCTTGTTTGCCAATGCCTAACTTGTGTGAGTTAATGTTGTGCTATAAGCTTAAACTCCCAAACACTATAGTTGGCCCCTAGGAGTCTATACTTGACTCTTGGCTAATTATAGAGTCTATATAATCTATGTGTGTGCATATACCATGTAATTGAGCTGTATATTTCATGTATGTAGATATTTTGTAAAACAAATGCAATTGGTAGAGTATTGAAGAATGAACTTGGTGGCCAAGTTTGGCTCTCCTCCTATTTATACACCACATACACTCTCACACATTCATTCTCACAATCTATAGAAACACAGAGGGAAAAGAGAGAGCTTGAGAGTTCATAATTTCTGGAATTGTAAAGAGAAAAAGCTTCAATCACCATAGCCAAAGCTTGTGGTGGAATTTCTATACCTCATCTCTTTCTCAACAATCTCTACACTCTCTATCATCAGTAAATATTTTTAACTCACTATGAATGTAAATCATACTTGCTTACTGTGTATTTGATTGAAATTGAAAACTCCCCCATTGTTATGGACATCCATGGAAGCTTGAAACTTCAATACTCAATTTTCCAATCTTAATCAAAACTCGTTTTTAGAATGGAATATGAAAGATTATAGCATGTAGAGACTACGGTTACAATATTAGCGCTTCATTCGTTCGTATTGCGACGTATGCTTAAAACGAAGTTTTGACGTCTTTCGGTATTTCGTAAAATTTGTGAACTATGTTTGGATTCATGTAAAACTGATTGGGGATTCATAATCCTTGCAAAAAATCAAAGAGATCCATATATTATATGATATATATAGTTTTAGATTTCAAAATGGGTAAAATTGGCTTCAAAATATGAAAATAGGGGAGTTTCAGCGAAGAAGATGAAGCCATTGCAAGAACTCGCGAGTGAGATCGTGCGAGCGAGGTGGCTGGTTTCAGGCAGACAGAAAATGTTTTAAAAAGAAAAACGAAAATTGGGCAAATCGCGCGAGCGGCCCGCGCACGCGATTTGTCCGTTCCCAGGCAGTAAGGAAATTTTTATAAAAATAAAAAAAAGAAAAAAGAAAAAATGGGCATATCGCGCGAGCGATCCCAACCCTCGTGTGAGCGGCCCGCGCAGGCGATTTCTGACAGTTTCTAGTTTTTTCTTGTCTTGTGTTAAGGAACTGTTTGGGTGATGTTTTATGAACTTTTAAAGCTCTGTTTGGTAAATTTACTAGAACAGAATCCTATTTGGTTATGTTTGGACGATTAAAACGATGTATTACGACTTATCAATTCCCGTACGCACGTTGTTTCTATATTTCAGTGATTTACTTTATGTTTAAAGTTTCATGACATTCATATAGAGTCTGTTGTGCATGTATGGGGGTAGTAGTCAGTGTGGAAAAGAGTGATGGTCAGCATGGTATAGAGTGTGTGGTTGAGATTGTGTTGTGGACACTTCCTGGTAAGTGAGTACCAAAGTGTGTTGTGGTTGAGATTGCGACTAGAGTGTCTTTGAAATACGACGGTGGCAAAACTGAACACTCCCTGACGACCATGGTAGCGTCAAAGTGTGTGACGCCGAACTTGGACATTCCCTGGCACCCATGGTAGTGCTAAAGTATGGCCTACGGACACTCTCTGGTACCCGAGTCTGGATACTGCGTGATGTAGTTGCGAGCGAATTAGGTACTAACGTGTGAGGAATTGGACATTCCCTGGCACCCCATGCTAAAGTGTGAGGCAAACTGGACATTCCCTGGCATCCCTATGCTAAAGTATGGCTATCGGAGTATTTCAAAGATACTGGTGAGAAATTGTGGGTTGTTGTGTTTGTCGAGAGAAAAGAGTCGGTAAAATGAGATGGTGCATTATTTTCATACACGGTCACATATTTGTGAATTATAGCTTTCAAATGATATTATAGTTGTTTTCTAAAATGAACTCCTTACTCTAATGTAACCTTGTTAAATTAAACGGGAATTTGAAAATGGTAAATGATTATGTGTTACATTCAAAGTTATGTTTTTAATACTCACCAGCTTCAATAAGCTGACGGCGTCGATGCGCCCTGGACATTCGTGTTCAGGCTTTTCAGGTTATGACTATGCTGGGCCCTACGATTGTGCAAACTGAGAACAGCTACCCGACGAAGAATTTACTTTTATATGTTTTAAGTTATAAACTGAATTCTGTAATAAGGATGACTGTAATAGACGATAGATATTGTCTTGTTTTAAGGCGACTTGTGCCTTAGTTGACCCCGTATTGTAATATGTAATAAGTTAGAAAAATATTTGTAAGCCTTAATTGCTCTACTCTGATTATGGTTTTATGTTGTTCGACGTTTGGGACGGAATCGATCCTTTAAACTGTCGTGACCTACGGGTCCATAAAGAAAATTAAACGCTTTCCATATTTATGCTACGTCGGGGCGTGACATTGAAACATTCCCAAACATAAATTTAAGCTCCTCCAACATTTTAAAGAACATGATCATAATCTCAATGGAATCAAACAAGCTCCTAACAACCCAAACTCTTTTACATAAACTTGCTAGGAAATTGATTCAAATCAATACTTCTCCAAACTTTGTAAAACTTTGAGGAATATAACAAATACCTATACAAGTTCTCTCCCTCATTTAAAATAAATGTACACCACTTCAAATGAGTTAACAAGTAATCAAAACCAAGTTAACTCCAAAAACCACCATTTACACAACTCCCCCGGATTTGACTACAACCATTCAAAACATATGGTTACAAAAAGGAATTCGACTAAGGTCTACAATATACATTGTAACGCCCTGTATTTTATTATCATTAATAAATAAATATTGCGTTTCATTTCCATGAGCATTTGTTTTAATTTCTCTTTGTAATAATTATCTGGGGTCAAACCGTAATTTCCAAAATATTTTCTGTGGTTTCAAAATCGATATCTACATTTTTTGTATAACCGGGAATTTAATTCCTATGTTAATATAATTTTCTGCATTTTATTTTCAACCGTAAAAATACCAGTTTTGTTTTAAAACTGCGCCTTTACCGCGTCTTGGGTGAGGGAACACGTGAGCTCAACCTCACCGGGAGAATTCTCCCTATTGCTTGGAGCCCAAATAAATTTCTCTCTATATATATGTATCTCTCACTCACAGTCTCTCATTCTCTCCCTCACAAATTCTCTCAATCTTCCTCCATTTCTCTCTTCCTCTCAAGAACTCTCACAATACACACACATACAGATTATACATATGATATATACATACACACATACATAGTTACATATATATATATATATCAAGAACGGGGGAAGAATTATTGGACGACGGATATTACGGCGGAAGTTCTCGGCTTTTAAATTTTCTGTATAATCGCCTCGGTGAGTAATTTAAACTCACTCTCAATGTCTATATATGTGTATTTCAGTGTATATATGTGTGTATATGTGTATATATATCAATACACCATTAAAGCTTGGAAATTGAAGTTTTAGAAATCGTAACCAAAATCGATTCTGTAAATTGGGAATGGAAGATATTGATCCCGATAAGCTGTGGTTCGAATCCTACACAGTAATTTACCCGTATCGCGACGAACCGTTGATTTTAAGTTTTGTCACTTTAACTTTAATCGCGAATAACTAGTGATATAATCCGTATTAGTTAAAATTGATCGCGTATTCTTAATCTACGCGGAAAACCGAGGAGAACCATATATCACTTGTCTTGGTACGAACAGATTCTGAAACTGGGTAATTTCAGTCCAGAAACTGAAAACAAGGGAGAAGACGAAGAAGATGGCATTCTGCAAGAACTCGCGCGCGCGACCCGCTCGCGCGAGGTTCGCTCGCGCGGCCCGCTCGCGCGGACTTTTTCTCCCCCTCGCTCGCGCGATCCGCTCGCGCGACCTGTCCAGCCCCTTCGCGCGCGCGATCCGCTCGCGCGATCTGCCCTCCCCCTCGCTCGCGCGATTTCCCCTTCCCCTCGCTCGCGCGACCCGCTCGCGCGACCTGAGGCAGTTTTGACAGTTTGTGTATTTTTTTTTGGTAAGGGACTGTTTGGAAAATGTTTTGGGAAATTTTAAGGGACTGTTTGACAAGTACTTTATTTTAAAGGCTACCACTTAAGCATTGGATTTAATAAGGATGATTAAGACTCATATTATGTGCACGTTTATCCAGCTTTGAAATTTATAGTTGTTGCCACAATCAATGAACATCGACATACATATTAGGGTCGAGGTTGAGTCGACATACATGGTGTGTGAGAAAGCATGAAAAGAGTAAAGAGTGGCGGTCTGGTGGTGTACGACTTAGATATCGATCGGATAGTTTTCCTGGTATCTAAGGCGCGCGTTTCGGATAGCGATCGGATATTTTTCCTGGTATCCGAAGCGATGGTATTGAGTACGACTTAGATATCGATCGGATAGTTTTCCTGGTATCTAAGGCGCGCGTTTCGGATAGCGATCGGATATTTTTCCTGGTATCCGAAGCGATGGTATTGAGTACGACTTAGATATCGAACGGATAGTTTTCCTGATATCTAAGGCGCGCGTTTCGGATAGCGATCGGATATTTTTCCTGGTATCCGAAGCGATGGTATTGAGTACGGCCTAGATATCGATCGGATAGTATTCCTGGTATCTGAGACGGTAGCGTGTTATATGACTTCAATATCGATCGGATAGTATTCCTGGTATTGGAGGTGACGTTGTTGTGTTCGGTTTAGATACTGATCGGATAGTATTCCGGGTATCTGAGGCGAAAATGTGGTTTGTGACTTTAATACCGATTGGATAGTATTCCTGGTATTGGAGGCAATAGTATAGCATGTAAATCAGATGAATGAGTAGTTATTACCCCTGGTATCTGAGATGATGTGTTGATCGAATTAAGTTGCTTTATAAGGTAAGATGTTACAAGATTCATGTGCGATTACATATTTATTGCTCACTATGTTTCCCCCATGGCTTATGTTGGAATTGGAACCTTGAATATATTACTGTTAATGTTTAATTGGACTTTTGTTTTATATGCTTATATACACATTGCGAGCACTTGTTTATTTTGCTCACCAGCTTGCAAAAGCTGACGGCGTCGATGCGTCCTGGACTGTATGTCCAGATTTTCAGGGTCAGGAGCAGCCAGAGTTCGTTGACTATGCTAGTTAGAGGCAGGAGTCTTTCCAGGAAGCTGCTTTATATTTCTATTGTCTTTTATTTGGGGTTGTAATAGACTTTATGATAGTTTTGATTATGGGCGGTTTGTGCCTAAGACCTCGACTTATGTAATAGTTTAGTAAGTTTTAAATTTTGGAGTTTATGTTTTGTTAGTAACCTCTTATTAGAATGTTGTTTAAGTTATCTGTTTGCAGGGACAATTGGTCATACTCACTTGTCACGACCTACGAGTCCATATAGGAAATTAAATGCTTTCCTGAATTATGCTACGTCGGGGCGTGACAGGCTTTTTGGTATCAGAGCCAGGTTATGGCTCGACCAATTGTCCAAGACACATAGGATCTCCCGTTAAGATAGAATTAAGATAAGATAGTTCGACTCCTTTACGTGTTTCGTCGCTTTCGATTGTTGTGAACTTTCTGTTCGGTTGATACGGTTCTGATAGATGATCGTTTCCGTTATCAGGTGATAGCATGGAAGCCCAGATGATCCAAGTTCATCTTACAGCTAGTGTTGCTCAGGATGGGTCACAACAACTACCCGTTACAACCCTACCTATAGATGTACCAGTCGTGCCAGTCATTTCCCTTAAGAAAGACATGGCTAATGATGCGACGCCGAGCGATGTTGAGGGATTTGATGGGGACAAAGAGCTACTGGTGACAGGATTGGGAAATGACGGTTGTCAGAATTCGAAACCAGTTGGGAATCGACTCCCGCAGAAAGGCTATCCCGGACAGAAACCGGTGTACCCTCAGGGACAGAAAAGGACTTGGGATGGAGGGAAGAAGCCTCAACAGTCAATGCAGCAGAAATCCCAACAACCAATGGAAGGGGACACCAACGGATGTTTTAATTGCGGCGTCCCCGGCCACCGAGCTCGAAGTTGCAGAGCACCCAGGAAGGTTGGTCGCCCTGATATTGTGTGCTTCAACTGTGATGTACTGGGTCACATAAGTAGGGATTGCAAGGCTCCTAGAGGAAAGAAACCTCAGCAGACACAAGCAGTGCAGCAGTATCCACCTCGAGCGATAAGAGGGAACAACAACAATGATATCTGCTACAATTGTGGTAATCCCGGTCACCGAGCTCGAGAGTGCAAAGCCCCTAGGCGTGCTGATCGACCAGGAGTTGTGTGCTATAATTGTGGCATACCAGGCCATATCAGTAAGGACTGCAGGGCTCCCAGGAAGGGAAACTATGGTCAGCAGGGACAAGCTCGTCTGAATGCTGTTATTCCCGAAGCTGCTGGTTATGAGGAAGCAGGTTATGACGAAGGTACTTATGAGGAGGGACTGCCCGAACAACAGACAGTGGAAGGTACTCTAACCTTGTTTAACTCTCATGTTAAAGTTTTATTTGACACGGGTGCTACACATTCCTTTATATCTGTTAAGATTGTTCGGAAGTTGGGTATAGTACCGCAACGTTTAGATGAAGCTTTGAGTGCTGTCTCACCCTCAGGGACCACAGTCAAGTTATTACATGTATGTAAAGATTGTCCTCTACGGTTAGGAGACCGAGAACTTTTGGCAAGATTGGTGGTTCTGTCGATGAAGGAGTTCGATATAATCCTGGGAATGGATTGGCTCGAGAAGAATCATGCGAAGTTGGATTGTGCAAAGAAGAAGGATCACATTTGCGGACAATGGGAATCGACCCTTCGATTTCCAGTGTAACCCTTCGGGTGACATGTTCCTCACCAGATGCCTAGCAAACATCGAGGTTGTCAGTGCAGAGGTGACGCTGTCATCAATACCGGTAATCAAAGAGTTTGAGGAAGTATTCCGAGATGTTTCAGGATTACCGCCGGAAAGGGACATAGAATTCTGTGTGGAATTGGTGCCAGGTACTCGACCTATAACCAAGGTTCCCTACAGGATGGCCCCTACTGAGTCGTTGGAGCTGAAGGAACAAGTTCAAGAACTTGAGAAGTTGGGCTTTGTTCGTCCAAGTACTTCACCGTGGGGAGAAGTTCGATTTATTCTCAGACCACAAGAGCCTCAAGTATTTGTTTACTCAGAAAGAACTAAACATGAGGCAACGTCGGTGGATGGAGCTAATTAAGGACTACGACTTTACATTGGAATACCACCCTGGTAAGGCTAATGTAGTCGCCGATGCCCTAAGTCGGAAACCTCGAGGAACGATTGCTTCATTAATGATAAGGGAATGGAAAGCCTTGGAAACAATTGCAGAATTTGATATGCAGATTTCTGAGGGAAGTAACGGACATCACTTTGGGTGCCTTATGGTTCAACCAACACTTGTGAGCCGAATTATCGAGGCCCAAAAGGGAGATGAGAAATTTCAAGTATGGTTCACCAAGATGTCAGAAAAGAACCCGACAGAGTGGAAGGTTGGGGCCGATGGAGGGTACAGATGTCGAGATAGATTGTGTGTGCCAGATTTAGGAGACTTGAGAAAAGATATCCTCGAAGAAGCACATAAATCGAGACTGACAGTACACCCGGGAGGAACAAAGATGTATAAAGATTTGAAGAGAAACTTCTGGTGGGAAGGGATGAAACGAGAAGTAGCCGAGTTCGTGTCTAAATGTTTGACTTGTCAACAAGTGAAGGCCAAACATCAGAGACCCTCGGGATTGTTGCAACCCTTACCTGTCCCAGGATGGAAGTGGGAACATATAACTATGGATTTCGTGGTTGGATTACCCCGGTCACAACAGAATCATGACGCGATTTGGGTGATTGTGGATCGTTTGACGAAGTCTGCACACTTTATCGCGTACAATATGACTTACCCAGTAGAAAGGATGAGTCGAATGTACTTACAACAAGTGGTGCGACTGCACGGTGCGCCTGTATCTATTGTATCAGACCGAGATGCACGCTTTACCTCGGGATTTTGGGAAAGTTTGCAGAAGGCTATGGGGACTTCGCTCAAGATGAGTACTGCATTCCATCCTCAGACCGATGGACAGACCGAGCGTGTTAATCAGATTATGGAAGATATGCTCAGAGCTTGTGCAATCGACTTTGAAGAGTCTTGGGAGACGCACTTGCCGTTAGTTGAATTTGCGTATAACAACAGTTATCACTCGAGTATTGGAATGGCGCCGTTCGAAGCTTTGTACGGACGGCCATGTCGATCTCCGTTGTGTTGGGCTGAAGTGGGAGACACAGAACTTTTGGGACCAGATTTGGTGAGAGAGACCAATGAGAAGATTTCACTGGTCAAGGAAAGGATGGAAACTGCACAGAGCAGGCATAAGAGTTATGCGGATCGGCGACGAAAGGACTTGGAGTTCAGTATCGGTGATCACGTACTCCTAAAGGTTTCACCTGTTCGGGGAGTAGTGCGTTTTGGTCAGAAGAGAGGGAAGCTGGCACCTCGATTCATCGGACCGTTCGAGGTTTTGGAGCGTGTTGGGAAAGTGGCTTATCGGCTCGCGTTGCCACCAAAGATGTCTGGTGTTCATAATGTGTTCCATGTCAGTATGTTAAGGAAATACATACGGGATCCTTCACATGTGGTTAATTTTGATGATATTGAGACAAGTCAGAGTGTTGTCTACAAGGATAGACCTGTGAGAATTCTCGACCAGAGTATCAAGAGGCTGAGGAGAAGAGACGTCCCTTTAGTTAAAGTTCAGTGGAGGCATCATGACGAAGGAGAGGCGTCGTGGGAGTTAGAGTCAGACATGAGGATTAGATACCCCGAGTTGTTTCAGGATTAGTTAGCTCAGATTTCGGGGCGAAATCTCTGTTAAGGTGGGTAGGGTGTAACGCCCTGTATTTTATTATCATTAATAAATAAATATTGCGTTTCATTTCCATGAGCATTTGTTTTAATTTCTCTTTGTAATAATTATCTGGGGTCAAACCGTAATTTCCAAAATATTTTCTGTGGTTTCAAAATCGATATCTACATTTTTTGTATAACCGGGAATTTAATTCCTATGTTAATATAATTTTCTGCATTTTATTTTCAACCGTAAAAATACCAGTTTTGTTTTAAAACTGCGCCTTTACCGCGTCTTGGGTGAGGGAGCACGTGAGCTCAACCTCACCGGGAGAATTCTCCCTATTGCTTGGAGCCCAAATAAATTTCTCTCTATATATATGTATCTCTCACTCACAGTCTCTCATTCTCTCCCTCACAAATTCTCTCAATCTTCCTCCATTTCTCTCTTCCTCTCAAGAACTCTCACAATACACACACATACAGATTATACATATGATATATACATACACACATACATAGTTACATATATATATATATATATCAAGAACGGAGGAAGAATTATTGGACGACGGATATTACGGCGGATGTTCTCGGCTTTTAAATTTTCTGTATAATCGCCTCGGTGAGTAATTTAAACTCACTCTCAATGTCTATATATGTGTATTTCAGTGTATATATGTTTGTATATGTGTATATATATCAATACACCATTAAAGCTTGGAAATTGAAGTTTTAGAAATCGTAACCAAAATCGATTCTGTAAATTGGGAATGGAAGATATTGATCCCGATAAGCTGTGGTTCGAATCCTACACAGTAATTTACCCGTATCGCGACGAACCGTTGATTTTAAGTTTTGTCACTTTAACTTTAATCGCGAATAACTAGTGATGTAATCCGTATTAGTTAAAATTGATCGCGTATTCTTAATCTACGCGGAAAACCGAGGAGAACCATATATCACTTGTCTTGGTACGAACAGATTCTGAAACTGGGTAATTTCAGTCCAGAAACTGAAAACAGGGGAGAAGACGAAGAAGATGGCATTCTGCAAGAACTCGCGCGCGCGACCCGCTCGCGCGAGGTTCGCTCGCGCGGCCCGCTCGCGCGGACTTTTTCCCCCCCTCGCTCGCGCGATCCGCTCGCGCGACCTGTCCAGCCCCTTCGCGCGCGCGATCCGCTCGCGCGATCTGCCCTCCCCCTCGCTCGCGCGATTTCCCCTTCCCCTCGCTCGCGCGACCCGCTCGCGCGACCTGAGGCAGTTTTGACAGTTTGTGTATTTTTTTTTGGTAAGGGACTGTTTGGAAAATGTTTTGGGAAATTTTAAGGGACTGTTTGACAAGTACTTTATTTTAAAGGCTACCACTTAAGCATTGGATTTAATAAGGATGATTAAGACTCATATTATGTGCACGTTTATCCAGCTTTGAAATTTATAGTTGTTGCCACAATCAATGAACATCGACATACATATTAGGGTCGAGGTTGAGTCGACATACATGGTGTGTGAGAAAGCATGAAAAGAGTAAAGAGTGGCGGTCTGGTGGTGTACGACTTAGATATCGATCGGATAGTTTTCCTGGTATCTAAGGCGCGCGTTTCGGATAGCGATCGGATATTTTTCCTGGTATCCGAAGCGATGGTATTGAGTACGACTTAGATATCGATCGGATAGTTTTCCTGGTATCTAAGGCGCGCGTTTCGGATAGCGATCGGATATTTTTCCTGGTATCCGAAGCGATGGTATTGAGTACGACTTAGATATCGAACGGATAGTTTTCCTGATATCTAAGGCGCGCGTTTCGGATAGCGATCGGATATTTTTCCTGGTATCCGAAGCGATGGTATTGAGTACGGCCTAGATATCGATCGGATAGTATTCCTGGTATCTGAGACGGTAGCGTGTTATATGACTTCAATATCGATCGGATAGTATTCCTGGTATTGGAGGTGACGTTGTTGTGTTCGGTTTAGATACTGATCGGATAGTATTCCGGGTATCTGAGGCGAAAATGTGGTTTGTGACTTTAATACCGATTGGATAGTATTCCTGGTATTGGAGGCAATAGTATAGCATGTAAATCAGATGAATGAGTAGTTATTACCCCTGGTATCTGAGATGATGTGTTGATCGAATTAAGTTGCTTTATAAGGTAAGATGTTACAAGATTCATGTGCGATTACATATTTATTGCTCACTATGTTTCCCCCATGGCTTATGTTGGAATTGGAACCTTGAATATATTACTGTTAATGTTTAATTGGACTTTTGTTTTATATGCTTATATACACATTGCGAGCACTTGTTTATTTTGCTCACCAGCTTGCAAAAGCTGACGGCGTCGATGCGTCCTGGACTGTATGTCCAGATTTTCAGGGTCAGGAGCAGCCAGAGTTCGTTGACTATGCTAGTTAGAGGCAGGAGTCTTTCCAGGAAGCTGCTTTATATTTCTATTGTCTTTTATTTGGGGTTGTAATAGACTTTATGATAGTTTTGATTATGGGCGGTTTGTGCCTAAGACCTCGACTTATGTAATAGTTTAGTAAGTTTTAAATTTTGGAGTTTATGTTTTGTTAGTAACCTCTTATTAGAATGTTGTTTAAGTTATCTGTTTGCAGGGACAATTGGTCATACTCACTTGTCACGACCTACGAGTCCATATAGGAAATTAAATGCTTTCCTGAATTATGCTACGTCGGGGCGTGACATACATATCCGGTCTTGCTGGAATAATCCAAACATACAACTCACCCGCTATTAACATTAATATAGAAAATTACATAAGTTTCTACAAGTTTACATTAAACACATGAGTCATGGGAGGAGTCCAAAACCAACTCCAAATCTTTCCCACAACACAACCACATGCCAAGACTTCAATCCACAAGTCAAGGATATTAACCCACAAGTTATACTATATTACAAGTTATAAACATAATTACAAGACTCAAATCTCTCCCCCATTCCCAAGCACGTTACTTCCTCTCTGGATATTGCTCTGTACCTGCGGTGGTTGTTATTTACCACAACAGAATAGAGAAACTATTTTCTTAAGCATTACGCTTAGTGAGAAATCTAAACATGATTGAATGTTTAACATGTGCAATGCTATAAATAATGCAAAATTCTGTAATCGCCGAGTCACCGGTTCAATGATTCATTCAAACCCGAATACCTCCCTTGGTCCCGTGGTCACTTCTATTCCTTGGACTTCCGTATTTCTCGGATTCTTCTTCTTCACCACCCTTATTACTCCCAACAATGAATCATTTACCCGGTGCTCATTGAATACCACATAAACATATAAACATGTAAGCACATAATCACAGCAACTTTTCATCCAATTGACATGTAAATCACAATTTAACAATTCCATAGCTTCTAAGCATGATTTCTATAACTCAAACATATATAGAATCATTGAACACCTTAAACTACAATCACTTTTTTGGTTAGAAAACTCACCTTAGCAAGATTATACCCAATTATGCTCCTAAAATCCCGATTCAAATTAGAACCAAAGCCAATTCTTGTTCTAGAATAATCCTACATAGTTTTGGTACAACAAATATCGTCTATTAAGAACGGTTGCCGGAAAGATATTGCCAAAAATGAAAACAAATTATGTGCATGTGATCCTCTTACCTGCTCGAGTCCAAAAGTGCTCTCGGATCGTAAATCCGGCGAACAACGGTGACGGAAAGGAAAAAAAATGGTGTCTCAACGACGGTTCCGTCTTTCTCTCGGTGAGCTCCTTCTTTTGTTTTGGTTTAATTTTTTGTAAATGTTTTGAGACAAAGCTCACCTCTTGACACATACACATGCTATATGTGTTGAGGTGTCAAAACCTCAATTTTTTCTCTTTTCATATACATCCCCGGATTTTCCTAAGTTCCTATTATGAAATCCCCAAACATTCCATTAACTACCCAATTATCTAATGAGTGTTTGTCTATGTCCCGTATAGGTCCCAACGTGGGTCCTATATATTTTGTAAAGTTGCTATCGCACCTATTAATTATCAATCTTTTTCAGTTATACCCTTATTTGGGTGTCCAAACTAATACCAAATTGCTAACATATAACAATATAATATGGAAGCAACTTAACAATTATCCATGTAATCATATAAAATGCGTTTAACAGATAAAATGCACATTAATTTTATCCGGGCACTTCATTACCTGTCCCACCTTACTGGGGACTTTTTCAAATAGTGATCTTCTCTAAACATCTTTCATACGGGCGAGTCCAAGCCTCCCCCTAACCATTTTATACACTAATTATATTAATTAATGCATAAAAATTTATAATTACCCATTTTTTCTGAGTACGGGTATTACACACATTTATAGGAAGGTTGTGTGAAAGTTGTGTGAAAATTGTGTCCAAAAAATTACCCGACGCAGCTCTAAATGAACTATACTCATTTTGCCAACACTTATCAAAAGAGACTTAAACAATGAGATTATCCTGAGGCCACGTTTGGATAGCGGAGGGGGATTGGACAATTAGTTCCATTTAATTATAGTTCCGGGACTAATAATGCCACCTTCCCCATGGTACAACTTATGGGAGACTATTCTTTTAAATGGACAATTAGCCCCGAGCAAAGTGGTCTTGCTAAATACTAGACTATTCAATTAAATGAGACTATTAATTCAATCCCCACTATCCCCTCCTTAGTCATGTGAAACAAACGAGGCCAACCAAAGGACCTGTTTGGTTGTCCTTGAATGCAATAATTGCATTCTATCATTTGTATAGAACTTCACAAAAATAGATGGTGAGCTTGAATGGTTCCATTTAGAAATAGGATGCTCGTATGAGAAATGATGCTTGCAATCGTAAATTTTGACATTCTATATAGAAATGGCCACATAAGACGAAATATGGTGAAGTTTCCTATTTCTAGGGGTGTCATTTGGAACGGAAATTCCGATTCCGATCGATTCCGATCCGAAAAATTCCGATTTTGACAGCTAAATATGCATTCCGAATTCCGAATTTCCGAATTCCGAAAATTCCAAAAAAAATCGGATCGGAATCGGAATTGTTTTCAGAATTCAGAAAATTCCGAAAAATTTCCGAAAATATTCCGAAATTGTATTTTCCGAAACTTTTCCGAATATATTCCGAAAAATTTCCGAACATATTCCGAAATTGCATTTTCCGAAACTTTTCCGAAAATATTCCGAAATATTCCGAAAATTGTGTTCATCCCACATCGAAAAAACACAAAAAATGGGATGTGATGTGCTTCTATAAAAGGCCTACAAGTCTCAAGTGAAATCCCATTAAGCTTGAATTCCGAATATTCCGAAAATATTCCGAATATTCCGAAAAATTCCGAATCTGATGAAATTCCGAAAATTCCGAAATTTCGGAATCGGAAAAAATTTTGGAATTTCCGAAATTTCGGAACGGAATTCGGAATACATTTTTGGCTTCCGAAAATTTCGGATTTTTTTTCCGCAAGGGGTGTTTCCGATCCGTTCCGGCCGAAACACACCCCTACCTATTTCTATAAATGAAGTCATTCATGGTGATAAATTTTACTTTAAGATTCAACATAAAATCTGAATAAAACTATTTAAGTTCAAGTGACAACCAAACATGTCATAATTGCCTTGCTGGTCTTATTTAATGAGATGACATCGTATGAAGTCTCTTGAAGTAAGAAGATGCAGATGAGAAGCACAATTTCTAGTAGGAAAGAAAATCATGAATATGATTTAGGGACACTGAAAAAGTTAAAAAAAGATGTTTGTGGGGAAGCTCCTCTACTGCTTTGGCAGCTCACATTAATCATTTTGTGGTCCCTTGTGTCTATCAAGCCAATAGGCAATAATACACTGTGTACATATGTGTGCATGAGAGAGAGAGAGAGAGAGAGAGAGAGAGAGAGAGATTGTGGCATTAACCTTGGATGCTAGCTCCACTTGTTATTTGGTGCTTTTTAATTGATTGAAAAAAAAAATGTCATCTTTATATACGGTTCAACTAAACATACACTAACCCACACTTTACTGTGATGATTACAAAACATAGGGGTTTCTGCATATAGGTCAACTAATATAATCTTCTAAATACAGTTCACCTATACTGTATCGTCTCAGAGTTTAGTACCACAATTAACTAGTACAACACAAAATTTCTTATGTAGAGTTATACTTATATTGAGTTATACGTTTACATCAAATTACATGAGAGTTACCAACATCTTTAATCCCAATGTATCATCTAATAAAAAAATGTTTGACAAACCAGATTTTGCAATTCAATCTCGAAAAAAGTTATGCATCAATTGCAAAAATTTGTGATTGGCCGACAGCAGCCCAAGGTAGCTTTTAGACAAAATCAATTTTTATGCAATTGAATCGCAGAAGTAGAAGTTGCACTAAACTTGGCCATTATTGTGGTATCTAATCATACTAAAGTATTATTATTATTATTATTATTATTATTTTTAATTTTATTTTTGCTAAACAATCTTGCTAAAGTATATATTCTGATATCAAGTACTGTAGGATATACACAAGATTTGTAGTTGGCTTTGGAAGAAAAGGTTTCTTGTTAGGGGCGTTAAAGGGAATTTCTTTCGACAAATAATACCAAATGTCAAACACGTCTCAACCCTATCCCTCCTCCATTGTGCCTAACAAATAACACGGGTACTAAAGTAATTTCTCATTAGGCTCTCAGTACCACTTTCTATATGGTTTAGAAAAGAGTTGATTTAAGAACATACAACTGATCTATCTAGTAGATAACATTTCCCACATTGTGAATTTGATAATATCATAGTTTATCAAAACCAAGTAGGACAATTTGAAAAGTGCCCCTCAAGCAACAATGGAGTGAATTTCTAATTCTTTTGGAGCTCATCCACCAAAAAGAAAAAAAGAGCAGTTCCAAGACAAGTTGTTCTCTTACCTTCAAAGGGTAGATTCGAATACATAGATCTACCAGGTTCTAATGATTAGTGTAGCAAATTGGTGGCTCTGGAAGCCAATCACAGACCCAAAAGAGATGATTCATTGATTATTATAGTAATTAACTTGCAATAATTTTCAGTTTGATGATTAGAAATGAATTTTTAGGTTAGGTGTTAAATCAATGAAGGCGATAGTGAAATAATGATTATTTCTTAGTGAGACTTTTTTTTTTTTTTTTTTTTTTTTTTTTTTAAGTTTTTATTTTACTAACCCAAGTGGCAGACAAATCATTATACAACATTACAACCACCATGGTTGTTTCTATTTCTTTTAAAATAGCCTGTTTGGGGAACTAGTATCAAGTTCCACAACGTTCTCCTATTTTTGTCTCGTTCTGTTAATTTTAGGTTGAGCTCGGATGCTAGGCAATCAAAAGGGTATCTACAAAAACACTTAAATTTGTAAAACTCGTTCACTTGTCAACCATGTTGTGCACTTTCCTAAACACCCCCATTTTTGTTTGCCTTAGCATGCTAGCAAAGACTCATCCATAGCATGTGCACCACAATAATTCTCTGGAGTCTCCAGGGAAATAAAAAGCGTAAAGTACATAGAAGGCATAATTGAAGAACTTGAAAAAAGTTCGCGGAATTAGAAAGAAAGTAAAGGACATAAAAGGTATAATTGAAGAACTCGAAAAAAGTTCATAGAATTAGAAAGACAGAGAAGGGATTTCGTATGAACATTACAGCAATGTACTTGGAACCCACCTATTTAAAACATCCTACTGAAATGCCAATTTTCAAGATCTTACTTGTATATAGGATATCATTAAGCATTTTTTTCTTCAGTCTTCCTAGTTCACAACTCACAAGGGAAAGACACTCGCACGGCCTATTTAAGTACAAACGCACAGAAGTGGCTCAAAACTAAAGGACCTAAAATTTGGAGGAGTGATGGGAAGTTATAAAGGCTTACGCGCACTCAACAACTTACTGGTGTGGCAGTTTTTTTTTTCTTTCTCTTTTTTCTTTTCTTTTCTTTTTTTTTTTTTTTTTTTTTTTTGGGTTTCAGACGGGAAATATACATTCGGGGTAAAATGTAATTCCAAACATGAAGTCTTCAAAGGAAAGACACATTTGTATGGGGACAGTACTAAGAGAACTTGTGTGGCCCTCTCATAGTCAAACTTTACATTAGGGGTGAAAGCAAAACCGAACCACCGAACCGAACCGATCGGTTTTCATGAGATAGGTGCAGTGTAAAACCGAAAACCGAACCGAAAATTAAGCCTAAAACCGAAAAAACCGACCGAAACCGAACCGATCGGTCGGTGAAAAAAACCCCCCAAAACCGACCGAACCGAACTGATTTCACCCCTACTTTACAGGATAATTTCTCCGGCAATGGTTTTGGCAGACTTCCACTTTCAAGAGGTAGAGTCTAAACTGTAAAATTCTCGTAGTAAGACCACAATAAGGTCTCCTACATAACCAACTAAAATAAGAATCAATCTCTTGTATATTTCAGTAAATATAACACCTTGTGCTTCTATGATCAGTCTGTTATGATCCTAAATGTCCCATGCCGGCTAAGTATGTACTTGACCATGTGTATACTAGCTCACATGGACCCTCCTCTTGCAAGCCGGTTTTCAAGGATGAGTTTTGCGTGGAGCTGGGGTTCGTATCATTTGTAAAAGTGTCCAATATGGGCTCGAACGTAATAAGTTTTGTGATCTTGTCAGAGGCCCTAAGAAGTGCCCTGCCACAAGGTGAAGCGGCAGGGGTGTTTGACTGCAAGTGTGGTCAGTCTATTATGATCCTCAATGTCCCGCATCAAAGTATGGGCTTGACCGTGTGTGTATTAGCTCCTAGGCACAGTCCCATCACCATCCTTAATCCTAACTTCTTCAAATCAAATACCAGACAAAAAGAAGAAAAAGCAGCAGGACATACAAAGTTATTTTCCTAGTTAATGACATTCATGAATGACTAGATGGTACAATAAAAGTTATAGTTACGTACAAATCTACCTCCACTCTTCACCTTCTCTATTCAGTAATTAAAGAGCAATAAAGTTCTCATATACGCCAAAAATTAGGAAAATCACTTCTAAAATCTATCTTACCTCACCAAAAGCTTCAAATATGTTGATAATAGGCTAGTGAATGTCCCCCCCAGTTCTACAGTTCTTGTAATCAGTTCCATGTCTGCTCATCCATGAATAATAGAGAGTAGAGGAATAATCCACAATAAGTTCACTGCAATTGTCCATCTTTGGGGAAGTTCAGTTGAAGGCACTCACAACGGGATTTCCTATCTCAAGGGCAAGGCCTACAAGAAGATAATAATTTCACAAGTAAATTACTACATATGAGAGAATTTTCCATATTCAATAATTTTCCTGATCTTGGTAGAGTTCTCTGGCAACTCATGATTCGAGCCTGCTCAAGAATAGAGCATATTTGCCATTTGCAGAGAGCATGTCACAATGCTCTGCAACTCTGCACAGTAGCTGATACAGAAGACATTGCACCATCCTTCTAAGTCAATGATGCCCAAGGAAATGGAAATGGATTTAACAGTATATTGGATCGAAATCTAGATCAACAAGGCTGTTAAGATAACGTTCTTGTTCGCAAATTGCGATTCGTATTTTCAAAGAAAGTCTTCCAGGTTCAGCTATTGGCAATGCTTTATAGAAAAAGAACTTCTGGGTACAGAATCAGCAAGCACAAAAATTTTTAGTTGGAGCTAAGCTGATCTTACACAAGCTGCGGATGTGAGCTCTTACATGGCAACTAGAAGATTTATTTTACATAATAATAATTGTACTGAAAAGTTTTAACTCATAACCTGGACTCAGAGTAGCTACATCAAGCTATATTTGGCTCCAAACCACAACTATAATTGGCACCAAACCACAAATACATTTCATTCATATAGAGTAGGATAGGTTTCATAGGAAACTAAAAGCATCTCCTTCAAAAAAACAACCTTCTCGCTAGGAAGCATTGCCCATCTTTTCTGGAAGTTTAAGGCCTTAATGGGAAGGCTGATGTAGCAGTTAGATCACCCCATATGAGTTAATCATAAAAGAAACAAAAAAAATTAAATAAATAAATGCTCTACAAAAAAAAATTCCAGGTTTTGACCTCTGAAGGTAAGAGAGCTGAGATGAGAAAAGAAGAGACTCGGACTGTGACAAGTGGAGATCTAATTTCATTTTGTCCACCACCACCAGAAAATTGAGAAAATAATTCATGTCATTCTCTCTCTCTCACATGCCTGCATATATGAAACAAACACCAACAAACCCCAAAATTCCCTAAATTGCTTAAGCAAATGTCTACAACAAATAAGTCACTAAAACAATGACTTGTGTTTCAGAACTAATGAACTTCCTTCACATTTCAATATTAGATCTTATTATCTTAAGCTCAATGAATAATGAGAAGTTTTAATCTAATGGTTACTGTCAATAAGCAATGAGAAAGCTCCAACGAGATAGATGAGTAGAAATACCAATATCTATGGTAGACAAGGAAATTATCCACAGAGTTGATTACCAAAGGAAAAAAAAGAAAAACAACATACGAGAACCTCAGTTGAGGTTTAGAAACATGGCAACACTGGACAAAGTAGTTGCAACAAAGCCACTAAACAAAGTATCAGTTATTGCGGTATCTTGCAAAAGATACTGAATCCTCCACGCATAAATACAGAAGTACAAATATAATAACAAAATCTTAAACAAAGCAAGCATATAAAGATAGCAAGAATTCGCAAAGATAAACTGAGGACCTTAAACTGACACGCCAAGAAAAAACTGATTATCAGCTTTTAACGCCCCTTCTCGAAGGCAATGCGAGTTCTACTGGATCCATCATTGCCATCCCGCAAGGAAGACCCAGCACTTGCTTTCATTGTCCCTCCGCTGCCAACTTTATCCATCGCTTTCTTACCTTTCTTAACCTCCGTTAAGAACTGGTCTAAACCAAATGGATCAGGTTCTTCTGCCTCTTTCTCGAACTCAACAGGCCTATCCCTTGGGCCCGCCTTCTCAGATGCACCCGCAAATCCCTTGTCGGGTTTGAAGCGATCAGTCTTCATAATCTTATCCAATTGCTCATCCGCACCTCCATACATCTCACCGTCAACATCTTTCTTTGGCCTGTACAGAGTAGAAAGCGTAGGCTGAGCAGTAAAAAGCCCCTTATCATAGACATTGTACTGATCATCAGTGGCAAACCCAGAATCCATTCCCTTCTCTTGGTTGAATAATCTCTGATCGTACATGACTTCCCCGCCCCTTCCTGCTCCTGCAGAGGCCATACCAAGAGCAACCTTTTCACTTATATCACGATCTCTGTCTCTAGTGATCTTACTCTTCTTCCCCATTGCAGCATCTTTGGCCTCCAACCTTCTCTCTCTCTCCCTCTCTCGGCGCCGCTCCTCACGAATTTTCTCTCTCTGCAACCGCTCTTCCCTGTCCTCCCTTGTCTCCCTCGGGGCATCCCTCTCTTTAGCACGCTCGTAATCCACCCTCATATCATCGTCACGCGTCATATTTTTGTCAGAAGGCACCGGAACTGCAGCTGCAGGTGCAGCACCAGTTCTCTCCGATCTAGCCTTCTGAGCTAGAGCACGCAACTCTTGCTCCTTTCTTTCCTTCTCCTTCATCATCATCTCCTTTTGAACCTTTGAGCGCATGGCAACAGCCTCTCTGGCCTTCTGTTCCGCAATATACAAAGCCTCCGAAAGTTTTGCAAAATTATCATTAATCTGCACATCCTGAAGCCCCCTACCATCTGCCGCCAGACGTTTATCAAGTGGTATCGTATACCCTTTTGGGTTTTTCCAGTTCGAAATACATGGCGGGATTTTCCAATCCTGCTGGTCCTTCACGGTCACAGGACGGGGAGGGGAGTGCATGACCGGCACGGGTGGAGAACCAGAGGCCTTTGGAACCCTCTTGTGTTTGAACTTTGGCGGGTCCAATGGGTCTACAGGCATCTCCACCATCCTAATAATCCTCTCCTTTGCACCAGAATTAAATGCTGCTGACTGTTGCGATGGCTTGTACTTGATGAACTTCGAATCCGAAGATTGCGTGGCAACATTTTTTGGCTGGGCAGCACTCAATCTCACATTCACTATCTTCTCGAGCGCTGCTTTCGTCTGCTCGGTAGTCTCCTCAATCTCCTTCATCTCCTCATCACTGTCTCTCTCTTCTTCTTCTTCCATCTCATCTTTCAAGATTTTTGGCACTAAGTCTCTATGCTGTGAATAAACGATCTTCGAAGCATTTTCATTCTGCTTCACAATCGCATCGAACGTCACATTACCATGCTCGTCGACAGTAACGGGCAGTGTTTTCTGCCCGCGCCTCACATCTTTCACCCTACCCATGTCAAGAGGGTACTGAGCATAGTGAATTTCCGGGAACGACCCGCCATCCCCAAAATCCTCTTGCTTCGATGGCCGAAACCCTTGTCTGTTCAGATACGTAGGCACTGGATTGGACTTGATAACGGCGGACCGTTCGGCCTCGGCAGCTGTGTACCTTTGCTTAAACCAAGGATCATTAGAGTGGTCGTAATGGGTAGTACCAGTCGATTTAGCAGGAGGAAGAAGCTCCTTCAAAGCCGCCATACCAAACCCTAATCGAGAACCGATAAAAACCCCAACTTTCACCCCTAAACTAGAAGAAAAAGAAAAAAAAAACCAATCATTTGGTTGAAACAGTACATATAAGTTAAATCTAAAAGAAGCACATGAGAAAAATATACAGAGGGTGCTATAAAATTATTGAACTGGATTTAGAATTAGGGTTTTTGATTAGGATCCAGAACCCATATAGGCAATAACATGTGTACATAAAAGGTAGTACATATACAGCAAATCTATGCGTATGGTATGGTTGAAATGAATTGAAATAATCTGAAATTTACCCGATTGAGATTGGTGAGAGACGATCGTTCGTTGACCTTTATAGTGATCGAATGAAGAAGAAGAAGAATTGGCGTCCAAAGAATAGTTGTGATTGTGCGATTGCGAAAGTCGGTGTTTGGTTTATGAGGAAATTTGCTAGGGCTTGCTAAGAGGCTGTTTGGCCGGGCAATGTAATCACGTTACCATAGCTTTTGGACACCAAACACAGTTGTTGTGGGGGCGTTTGGATAGCGATTGGGGTCTCAATCGAGCTTTTGGGCCTCTAATTGCAGCAGCCCAAGTGTTTGGACATCCAAATGGCAAACGCAAATCGCGAACGCTATAGATGAAGAGCCTGTTTGGCACAACTTATACTTTGCGATTGTGATAGCTTTTATGATACTAGATTATAGTTATAATAGATTATGATAGTTATAGTGTTTGGGTAATGCATTGTAAAAGTGACTATAGTTGCAGAATATATTATGTAAGTGTTTGGTTTTCTTAGTGAAGAACTGATTTTGAGTGTCTAAAGACAATAATGCCCTTCTATTAGCATTGGATACATAATTGGTTATTAATATATATTAATTGTCAAAAATAATTAATTAGTTAAACAATTTATTAAATAAGTATGTTAATTATTACTTATGTAATGTTGGTTACATGATAAATAACTTCAATATATATATATATATATATATTTTATATGGGAGAGGGGGATGAGGTTCGATCTCTGAACCTATGCATTAGAGGGGACTTATAAATGTCAAGCTCTCTGCCACTTGAGCTATACCAACATATACAATTACTTCAATATATTAATTAACTAGTAATGACCCGTGCCCGTGGGCACGAAGCCAAAAAAAAAAGAAAAAAAGGAAAAAAAGAAAAAGAAATTCAATACTTTAAAAGATCAAATTGTAATAATTTGGCTATTCTAATAATTTAGTTATTTCTAAAACATGTAGTAGAGATCTTCAATATTATTGGATTACTTCAACACTCTCCAATGAAAAATCAAGTGGTCCCATTACCATACAAATCTGAAAAGCATAATATTACTCAGTAATTTCAGATAGTAGTGTTGTGGCCCACACATCTCTTGAACTACTTAACATATCTATACTTAGCCTTTATTTTAATTTTTTTTCTTCTAGAAACTTTTGAAAAACTATACTTTCCATGCATTTAGAAGGAAAAAAAAAAGAAAGAACAAAGACTTTTTCTAAGATTTTGGAAGAAAAAAAAAGAAGCAAAGTTAATGAATCTATACTTGGCCTTTGTCGGCCTTTTTAAAAGCTTTTGGAAGGGGGGAAAAAAAACAAAGGCTTTTAAGAGACATGAGTGATATATGAGTCTCTCCATTTGAGGTTGAGGGGTGTGTGTGTGTGTGTGTGTGTGTGTGTGAGAGAGAGAGAGAGAGAGAGAGAGAGAGAGAGAGAGAGCCGAATTGGAAGGTATATGAGTAAATTGAAAACTGATTTGGTGTGTGTGCATGTTACCATTTTTGGTGGACCAATGATCGGACGCTTTAAAATATCTAAACTTGTCTGAATGGCTCGGATTGAAAGTTACTAATTTGGAAGGACCCACACCGCTCTAACTTATTATATAGATTGAATAACTATATTTATACTAATGTATCATTGCATTAAAATTAGTGCTTGTTTCTATACGACTCCCGAATGGACTATTGACAGCACTATTCTCAAAGGTAGGTCCCTTTTGGCTGATTTTTTTTGTTTCTTGGAAAGTTGTAAAAATTACTCGATCTGCTAACTTTGTAGCGCACAATTTAGCCCAATGGGCTCCTTTTTGTTGTTCCTATAATCCCGTTCCCATTGACAACATTCCTCCTTTTGTTTTTGAGGTTGGACATCAAAGGGAATGTGGGGATTTGGCTCCTGTTGTAGGTTCTTCTTATTAATGAATTTGCCCTTTCTAGCTAAAAAAAAAATGTATTAATTAATAAATTTACTAATCTATTATCTATAACTAAAAGCGGAGAGTGAGCCCTGTGATGAACATTCAGTTGACACGTGTACTCTTCTCTTTCCTCTTTTAGATTATATCATCATTTACACGAGGGAAACTGAAACGCTGAAACGCCCCTCCCCCCCGTTTTTCTATCTAGATGTTGGAAAGCCTCCTTAACTTAAAGAGTGCCACAAAAACTCTCTTACCTCTTTCAACCTCTGTGTTTCTCCAATTTTTTCATCCTCACCACGACTACGAGCAATCGGATCTCTCTGCCTCTACGAACATCACCAGCGACGGATATCACTTTGCATGTAATCTACTAATTCTTTTGTATAGGCTTTGTTTGCTTAATTTTCCAAATCATATACTGGTAATTTTTGGGTTTACAGTTCTATATTTTTGTGGTTTTTTTTATTTTCTTCTCTGATCCATATTGCCCAATCCAAAGATATAGTGGGGTTTGGAATTTATTTGTAGGGGTGGAGGATTTGCATTCTCAATGCCCTATCAATTTGGGAATTCGACTGAATTGGGTCACTGCAATGGAAGATCAATAAGGAGATAAACATATATACACCATCTAATCGAGGATCAGGGGATCGTGCTCATGCTGGTCGGGCTCAGTGCCGGTTATGCCCCCTCGACAAACTCAACTTCCTCTTGCTAATGTCAGCACACTGGGCTCCTCTCTCTCTCTCTCTCTCTCTCTCTCTCTCTCTCTATGTATATATATGTATGTATGTATGTATGTAAGTAAGTGTGTATGTATGTACATATGTAATATACGTATGTATGTAAAAAGACACATATATAATTTATTGATTTACTTCTATTGGCTATAATCAATTGAAGTTCTGATTTTCTTTTGATTTGCTATTGTAGGCCACGGGAAATAGCAGAAGTGATCCTTTTGTGTTGTTGTGCCGCTTATACTAATAATTGTTGATGCCAATAATTTGGTAAGATTTTGTTTGTCTTCATTCAATTTTCATTATTGCTTTCCTTCCTTAATATTGGAGTTTTAATCTGTGTAAATTTGTAAAATGATGTGGACATTTGTTCTTAATTTACTAAAATGGGAAGTGCACCAAAGAATCACTCTAACCTGTTACCACGGAAGAAAATTGAAAATTTTAATTAAACTTTTTTTTGGGCATGTTCTAACATGAAACATGGTAAAGTGAGTATAGGGATGATGTATAGTTGAAGAAGAAAGTGTATAATAAGACACTATTCAAATGACTTCTACTTACTGATATTTCATACATAATTAGAATGAGAATATAGGGCTAAGTGTTTGGTGCAGTCTTAAAAGATATTTTGTTTCCCCTTGTGTTTTATTTTCAATGAAGGAAAAGAAAAATGAAACAAAAACAAAGGGGAAAACTGGCTCCACTGCCACGTGTGTTGGGAAATACGTTTTGGGAAAAAACAATTTGGGAAGCATAGCATTACTCTTTGATATATATTTCTATTGAAATGGGGAATACAAGTTGTCACGCTCCGACGTAGCATAATACAGGAAAGCATTTAATTTCCTTTATGGACTCGTAGGTTGTGACAAGTGAGTATGACCAATTGTCTCTGCAACAAATAACTTAACAACATTTCTAGAGCAAAGGATACTAACAAAATATAACCTCCACAATTAAAACTAACTATTACAGCAGTCATAAACTTAGGCACAAAACGCCTTATTCAAATGTCTAAAGCTAGTTTATTACAAACCCAAATTAAAAGACATAGGAAATATAAAGCAGCCTCCTGGAAAGTCTCCTGACTCTAAGTAGCATAATCAAAATACCCTGGCTGCTCCTGACCCTGAAAATCTGGATATACAGTCCAGGACGCATCAACGCCGTCAGCTTATGAAAGCTGGTGAGCAAAATAAACAAGTGCTCGCAATGTATATATAAGCATAAAAACAACGGTGCAATTTAACTTTAAAAACAATAGATTCAAGGTTCCAATTCCAACATAAGCCATGGGGGAATAAAGTAAGCAATAACTATGCGACCGTGTATGAACAATGTAACATCTCATCCTTCTGACTCTTTTCTCTCAACAAGACCGACTCAACCAAACCATCACCTCAGATACTAGGAATAATATCCGATCGATATCTGGGTCAATCACGACCAACCATCGCTTCGGATACCAGGAATAATATCCGATCGATATCCGAAACGAGCGCCCTAGATACCAGGAATAATATCCGATCGATATCTAAGCCGTACACAACACCATCGCTTCGGATACCAGGAATAATATCCGATCGATATCCGAAACGAGCGCCCTAGATACCAGGAATAATATCCGATCGATATCTAAGCCGTACACAACACTGCCGCCTCCAATACCAGGAATACTATCCGATCGATATTGAGGTCGCACACTAGACCGCTACGCTTTACCCTGATCACGCTTTCTCACACACATGCATGTTGACCCAACCTCAACCCTATTATGTATGTCAATGTTTCATAAATAATACCATTAATTAATCACAAAGCCGGATAATCGTACGAGCATAAATTTCGGCCTAAGTTGTTCTTGTTCGTACATTTCTTAAAACATAGACCTTTAAAACAATATATTTGCCAAACAGTTCTTTAAAAACTTTCAAAATCTTTTCCAAACAGTCCCTAATAAGAAAATACAAAAACTGCTCAAACTGCCAGGTCGCGCGAGCGGGTCGCGCGAGCGAAGGGGAGAACAAATCGCGCGAGCAGATCGCGCGCACGAAGGGGCAGAACAGGTCGCGCGAGCGGATCGCGCGCGCGAAGGGGAGGGATGGTCCGCGCGAGCGGGTCGCGCGCGCGAGTTCTTGCAGAATGTCATCTTCTTCGTTTTTCCCCTGTTTCTGATTTTAAACTGTATTTTTACCCATTTCTGTTTTCTGTTTCAATTATATCATGCCATATATGGATCTCTTCGATTTTTCGCGTAGATTACAAATATGCAATCAATTTAAACAATTACGGATTGTATCTCTAGATATTCGCAATTAAAGTTAGAGTGTCAAAACTTTAAATCAACCGTTCGTCGCGATATGGATGAATTACTGCGTAGGATTCGAACCGTAGTCTATTGGGACTAAGATCTTTCATTCCCAATTCATAAATTTCATTTTGGTTAAGATTTACAAAACTCCAATTTCAAGCTTCAATGGTGTATCTATATATATACACATACACACACATATATACACTGAATTATACATATATAAACATTGTAAGTGAGTTTATAATACTCACTGAGGTGTTTGATACAGAGAATTTGAGACAGATAAATTCCGCCGATAATTCCGTCGTTCTTGAAATTACTCCCGCTCTTGGTTGATATATATCAATAGATATAACTAAGTGTATGTATATAATATATAATCTGTGTGTATGTGTGTTCTTGAGAGAATTGAGGGAGATTGAGAGAGAATGAGAGAAGCAGAGAGTTTGAGAGTGAGATATGAGAGACTCTGTGATTGAGAGAGAGAGAGCAACGTATATATATAAACTGAGAAATTTGGGCTCCAAGAAATCAATAGATTTTGCCCGGTGTGGTTGAGCTCACGTGCTCCCACACCCAAAACGCGGTATAACGCAGACTTCAAACCAAAACTGGTATTTTACGGTTGAAAGAAAATACAGAAAAATAATATCAGCGTAGGAATAAAATTCCCGGTTTATACAAAGATATAAATATTGATTTTGAAACCACAAAATAATTTCTGTATTTATGGAAATTACAGTTTGACCCCAGATAATTATTACAAAGAGAAATTAAATCAAATCAAATACTCATGAAAATGAAATGCAATATTTATTTATTAATGAAAAAAAAAAAGAAAACAGGGTGTTACACAAGTGGACTCCTAACTCTTCTCCCACAGTCCTCCAAAATGTAACCGGTGGACAGCATATAAGGTAATAACTAAAAGAAACATTACAAGAACTAATTTCTATATCAAATTGCTTCACAAATTGTGAATTGGTCCAACTAATTCATGGAATGAAAAAACAGCCATTTGGGTATTAGTTGTTCAGGTTTATAATCTCTTTCAAGAATTGCTATTTGACATTCCCTTTCTTGCAGGATTTTCTGCAAGTCTATTATGACAAGTCTTTGGTGTACAATCTACAACGTTGTACTTATTTGGCATTGTTGAACATAAAGAAATTGTGCAGAATGAATTCATACTTGCAAGTTTTCTTTAATTTGTCTTAGAATTTTTCTACTTTAACTGATGTTCGGTGCTTCAAAAAAGGAATAAAATGTCTGCATACTAAAGAATAGTAATGAATACTATCAAGACATTATTTTCAATTAAGATCAAAATCAGAGTTACTCTAGAATTTCAGCAACATTTTATTGGCTTCCAGTTGGGACTCTTCGAGAACTATGGTCATATTAGAAAGCACACATAAGCATCTAAGTACATAATTAAATACAAGTCCCTTGGGTTCTGATATTTATGAAGACTAAACCTATATAAAGGGAAAAAAGTGACCGAGTGTTCAATGAGACCAGGAAAAGAATTTGAAGAAACAAGTGAAATAATTAACAGATAATTGCAATCATCAGGGAGATATTGAGATTTGGATTGTGGCCAGTATAAGAAGTAACCTTACAAAATTGACTGCTCAAATTGATGGAAGCTAAGAAGGATACCCTACCTCCCAACTGGGGTTTCATAGCCCCGTTTGAGTTTATCTACTATTTAATCTTTGATAGCTTATCTCGTGGGTTGTTTTTTTACTTTATCTTCTTTTGGTTGCTTTTTTATTTATTGTCTGGGATCCAAAACAATTTGTTAAATACAGATACACTAATTGTAGTCAAGCACATTTTCACTCATTGTACATATTCAGATTTAGTAATTTGGTACATAGGTTTTCTTCTATTTTTGCCACACATTTTGGTCTGCTGCTAAATATGACATGTTTTTGTACTTGATTTGCTTTGGGATCCTGCCTATCCTGTATATATAAGCTTATCCGCCTTTCTTTGCAAATCATTTTGTGCGCTCTCTGGTACATGTACATGTTTGAAACTTATGTTTTACTTATTTGATTGGCTAAAAAAAGATTAGTGAGTGTGAAGTTTTTTGAATAATAAGTTATAACCAATACAATGATTGTGAATTGAGTAATTTATTTTATAACGTTTTTGTTTTTCTCTTCATTTAATTGCATTGCAATTAGAATAATGCACCCTTATGTGACAACATCAGTCTTAAATATTCAGCTTGGCTCCAGGTTGCCCCCTTCATTTGTTTTTGTTTTGTTGTATTTGTAAGCAGCATAATGGCATGGTTCAACTCCTCATGTTTTAGCTGTGAGCTGGGGCTGGCACATAGAAGTAGGTTTAAGCAGCATCTAAGTAGGTCAAGAAGTGGATTGAACCTTTTATGGAAGAGAATAAAGGATAATCTGAACTTGCAAATTAGCGTGCGGACAAATTGAATGTCTGCCAAGTTATATATTCTTGTTCATCAGTGTCGTGAATTGGACACACATATATGTGAATGCAGGGATGGACTGATAGATTAACATTATTAAGCAGATTTTTGAGTTTGAGATGTTACAAAATGAGAAATTTTTTTTATTGTGCTTTAATACATTTTTTAGATTACTTTTGTACCTTTTGCTTTTAATGGCTCAAGTAAATTACTACTATATGCTTAGATAGGATAGTGATTCTGAATATGTTAATGTTGTCACAAACAATGTATCCGTGTCGTGGAATACATTGTCACGAACAACGTGCCCGCGCATTTGCGCGGGTCACATGCTAGTTAAGCATAAAAGTCGTATATGCCTTAAGTGTATAACATCTGTAGTACTAAGCTGAAGTGAGCTAAGCCTCAGTGGTTGCATCCTCAATCTACCAGAGAAACGAGACTGGGTTCGAAATTCCTCCCATTCAGATTGCATTTTATTGTTAGTTACAAACGCGTGAATATGAGAAAAGGGAGGGGCTAGTTTCGTCATTGCAGCGGACGCAGTCAACTCAGTCAACGCGCGTTGGCCCAAAAGCTGCTCCCTCCCAGCTTCTCCAGATCGTGCTCCAATCGTGAATTGGGCTGATTCTGCGTTTCATAAATATAGCCAAACAGCCCATCGTCGATTGAGCTCCCATCACACGTTTGGGTAAGCCTAATCGCGGAGCCAAACAGCCTCGAAATCCTCATTTGGTGCGCGTTTTGGCAAGCCGGGGGGTTCAGCTTTTCGAACAAAACACGGGCTAAAATCCACATGTCCTTAGCTAAAGACAACAGTCCACCGACCAAGCTTTCATGGGATTGCAAATGTTATTATTTACAGCATTATCAAGTATATTTTCCTAATTAGTTACTATATATCCAGAACCCTTCTTGTGAAGGAGTCCTCGTTTTATTAATATTAAAACTCCTGTTACATTCGTTAAATCCAGTTTTCATTACAAGTACTGAAGTAATTTTATAGACTGAAAATTGGATCCAACGGTTATAAACAGAAGCTCCCATTTTATAGACTGAAAATTGGATCCAACGGTTATAAACAGAAGCTCCCATTTTAATAAATTGAGAACTCCCTCATAAGAAGGGTTTTATTAATGTACTATTCTGTAAAAAATAATATTTATTTGTTATATTTTAATTAGTCAATTATGTAGTGACATACACTCTTAGTAATTGAATAATAAATTACTAGTATCTATATATAAATGGGGCGTGTGGCCAAAGGTCCCTGAAATGGTCAAATATATAGGATTAGTACAAGGATATAATTGTCTTTTGGACATTCAAAATCAATTTTGTATTTATGTAACCAAATACTTGCATAATATATTCTATCACTAAAATCATTTTTACAATACATTACTCAAATACCACAACCATCAAAATCTACAATGACAAAAGTAATCGCAAAGTTATCAAATCACAAAACACAAGCTGCCCAAAACACACTCAAACTCTAGGCTGAAAACGTGAATTGGAACACGATTAGACTGCAATTTGCCTTAAATGGTCGATTGGTGGTGGTGGTGGGCCCGTGAGCATTTGTTTGGATTAGGAATAGTTTAACTCTAGTCATATTTTTTAGGCCTGGCCGTTGTTTCTGGCCTTCTGGGTCAAGTGCGGATAATGTCTAAATTATCACATTCAACAATTTATTAATTTTTATAATACGAGTAATATTATCTTTTTTAAATTTTGTATCTCAAATAATTTTTAAATATATATAACAATAGGACCACCTAATTTTAGTTGAAAGATATTAAAGTAGTCCCACCTTGGAAAGCATAGCATTACTTATATACTAGAGGAGGAATGATTTTGCTCACTAGAACACATGATGTGTCATGTGTGTCAGATATGGGTTCATAGTTGTTCTCACTCTTCACCCATTTTTAAAATTTTGAAAATTACGGCTACTTTATACAGCTTTTACATTTTCCTCCATTCTCTATATATGTTTCTCTCTAAATTGAATAATTATTTTAATACTAATATTATCAAAATTATTTTATGAAAATATTATCACTTTAGGTTTAAACAAATTTTTTTTTTTTTTTTTTTTGGGTCCCATGGGCACGAGCAATCTGTATAGTATAGGAGGAATAATTGTATTGACTAGGATGCTTTGAACCTTTAGTACATGTATCATTATCTAAGAGGCTAAAATTGTTCTCACTCTTCACTACTTTCTTAAATTTTGAAATGTCTTCCAGTACTTTTTACAACTTTTTTTTAACTCCCATCTCTCTGTAGTCTATATCCGTTTCTCTCTAAATTAAACGTGCATCTAATACTTATATTATAGGGAAAATTGGTGAAAAGGGTATTAAAAGGAGTTTTATTGGAGTTAAAGACAATTTAAAATGCACATTGGAAACAAGTCCTGCCAGAAAAAGACAAAAGAAATAAAGTTAAAAATACCGCATCTACCCTTGGCGCTACACACGCACATGCGCAGGATCACGCCTCCCCAGGCGCCTCACGCGCCTCACGCGCATGTCTTCCCCAAAAGACTGCTCACATGGTGTGAGCATTGTACCATATACTTTTCAATTTCGAAAAAATATTTTTAAACTTTAAACCTCCATAACTTTTGTTCTACAACTCCATTTTTTGTAAATTTTATACCGTTGGAATCGTGTCGACGAGATCTACAAAACTAGTACCATTGTTGATATGTTTTGAGCAAAAAAAAAATTTAATTTTTACATATATAAATAATAAGTGAAATTTCTCTTATTAAGTGAAATTTGAAAGAAATTTGAGGTATTCTAGAATTGAACAGTTGTAATGGTTTACTATACTACTACATGTGAAGAAGATAACAAAAGTGGAAGCAATTAGAATCAGAATAGGATAGATTTTTAAAATGGGTTCTTGAACGGGTAAATTTAGGTGGAATATTGGAGTTTCGGTTGAAGGGAATTCGATTATGCGAATACTGATTTCAATACCGTTTTGGGTATCTCTGTGGATTGTTTTACAGAATTGGGACGCATTCAGGGGTGTCATAATTATGGTTGCCTTGACACCACGCCGGCTAAACAACCTGGCCATGTCCACCATTGGGATCATGTGGCTGGGGGCCATCATTGGGAAGAAGTGGATGTGAAGCTGATGATCAGGTTTTGAAGCCATTTAGCCTTGTAGGAGGAGTGAATAGTTTTAGAATAGATGATGCAAGAAGATGAAAGCTAGCAGGATGGAAATTGGATTAAGAGAGAGGTTAGAGAATTACCATGAAGCTCTCTCTGGAAATTGGATTATGATATAGGAAGAGGTAGAAATCTAACATGAAGCCAACCTCTCTCTCTCTCTCTCTCTCTCTCTCTCTCTCTCTCATAGTTGCACGACTTTCTTGGCTTAATATCTTTCTTTTAGACTTGACCAAAGTTGCTTGATTCAAGAAGCTGAATGTAGGGATTATGGAAATTGGATTATGAAATACTAGGAAAGAGATAGGGAGCAAATGAAATACCAAAGTTGTCTATTCCACATAGTATTCCATACACTTACTATAAACTAAAATATCAACAAAAAGGTCCAGGACAATCTTCCTTAGATATAGTCTGAAATTATCATTCATAGGAGATTGGAAGATTGGAAAATTTACACAACCCCTTTTGAACCTGAACAGTTCCCCCCCACTAAAAGAATTAAGTGAAATTTCACGGAGAAAGTTAGGTGAAATTTCATTTATGACAAATCGAAGTTAAGTAAATTTTACTCATCTTAAGTCAAATTTGACTTAGGATCATTCTGAACTGAAAATTACATTCAATACTGTATTTTTTCACTAAGAAAATTTACACAACCTTTTCTGAACCTGAACAGTTCCCCCCACTAAAAGAATTAAGTGAAATTTCACGGAAAAAGTTAAGTGAAATTTCATTTATGACAAATCAAAGTTAACTAAAATTTACTCAACTTAAGTCAAATTTGACTTAGGATCATTCTGAACTGAAATTTCAACTTAATAATAAATTTCATTAGCTACTTGCATAAAATTATCAAACAACTTAATAATAAATTTCATTAGCTACTTTTAAAAATCGCGTGGGGGCCAAACTAAGCCCTAATCTATACTTAAAGTATTTAATTTGCCCCTTTTTAAACTAAGAAATCTTACAATAGAGAAAATTTCAACCTCCATAAATATTAAGTGAAATTTCACTTAATATTTCATGTACTTAGTGAAATTTTAAGTGAAATTTCACTTATTCATATATGTAAAATTTTGAATTTTTTTTTTTGCTCAAAACACATCAACAATGGTACTAGTTTTGTAGATCTCGTCGACACGATTCCAGTGGTATAAAATTTGCGAAAAATGGAATTGTAGATCAAAAGTTATGGAGGTTTAAAGTTTAAAAATATTTTTTAAAATTAGAAATTATATGGTACAATGCTCACACCATGTGAGTGACTTGGGAGACAATTCTTGTATGTTTGAGCGCGTGTGCCAGCAGGGGGGGAAAATTTGCGCGTGTGTTGGCACAGTGACTTGGTTATTTTGCAATTCTTTTAAGGGTAGTTTGGTCTGATGAAAAGAGTAAAATGGATTTGAAAAATGATGTTTTAATATTGTGGATGTAGGTTAAAAATGGGCCTGGGCTTTTGTCCTTGGTGAGTTTGTTGTTAATGGACTGTCTTTTAATCCAATTATGCCCAACTTTAAAGACCTTAAGCCAAGCCTCCCTATATTATACACCTTTTCCTTAAGTAATTACTTTTAGTTGCCTTTTCAAATTAAATCTGTATTCCAAAATTAAAAATGGTAGTGTCGATGGATATGGGCATTTTTTAGTCTCTCTTCTATGCTAATATAAAGGTTCTAAAAGGGTGAGTTACCCAAACTTAAATTTTTTTACAATTAAACCATGATATATTTGCACAAAAATATACTTATAAGGGCAACTAAAAGAAATTACCCAAGGAAAACTAACTCACGTGTGTCACCTCTCCCACTTCTCTCACTTTCTCTCTTACTTGTACTTGCACTCAGGTGGTGAATGTCACCCTCCTAGTGTATATAATTACTTTGTAGCGTTGTAACTGCTGGGAATAGACATTCGAATCCACTCTTATCATCTTCCTTGATACTATCTTCATGCTTTATTTACTTTGACCCGTTTGGATTGGTCTTAACTTTTGCATTTACGCACAAGTAGAAGTCTTAATCACAAGGACAACGTCGGAATTAAGAAAAATTCAATGAAACTAAATATGCTTTGTACATCATGTTTGGGCAGAAAGACAGTACTGTAGGAGTGCTTCAGTCAAAACGTAATTTTAGGATTGTAAAGTGATGCTTCAAATTTATTCAACCATGCAAATACACGCATTTTGAGTCCCGAGCACATTTGGGCCAAAACGTATGTTTTAAGAAATTACTCCAAATAAGGCCTTAGTCCAACCATTACTCCCAATCAAGGAAAATCAAGCCAACTATTGATATAAGCATTCAAACTGCAATCTGTGAGATTTTGCCTCAAAACTTCAATGTAATCATACATCACAAGAATGAATTCCAATACACAAGCCAAAAACTTCAGCCTTTCAACTCTTAGGGTGCGTTTGATTGCAAGGTAAAAAATAGGTTAAAAAGAAATTTTTTCCATAGAATTATTTTACTTGGAAATTTTTTCCATGGAAATAAAATTTAAGACTGTTTGATGGCAATTATTTTCTGGCTGGAAAATCTAACATTTTCCAAGAAAAATGCAGTTTTGCTGTTTAATTGTCACAATTTTCCAGTGAAAAATAGTAATTTTTCATGGAAAATAACTTTTTTGATATTTGATTACATTATTTTTTCATGGAAAATTAACACTGTCCATTGAAAACTTACACTTTTTTTTTTCTTTCAAACAATTAACCTATGAATCACAAATAAACTTGAAAATTATACAAATTCAAGCAATTGAGACAACTACTCATATCAATGGTTAATTTCACAAACGATTGTGTTAATGTACTAAAAACCAAAGTCTCATCAAATTAAAATTAAAAGTACTCATCAAAGTTTCATAAAATAATAATAATAATAATAATAAAATACTCATCAAAGTACAAAGACTCCATGATTGTTTTAATGTACTAAAAACCAAAATCAATTTGCCGGATATTTTCCAAACTTACGATGGACTCAAGCACACATAAAAACATTATCATTATTCCCAAGAAAGAACCTTCCAGATTTTTCATTTTGCTCAACAATTGCATAAGCTCCCCGTGACTGCTCAGTCTTCCGTTGCGTAGTCATTGCCGAAAATGGTAACAAAGTCATAGTAACGAGGACATAACTTTCCCTTCATATTGCCGAAAATGTTTAGCTGTAAATAGGACTTTATAACACAAAGGCACATGGTTAAGGCTAATTAAAAGTCTTATGTTCACTAATATCTACAATACTAGCTGAATGCAAATAGAAACTAAATAATGCAAATAATAACAAGGGTTAATTACACTTTGCCCCCCTGTGGTTTGGCCCGATGTCACTTTATCCCCTGTGGTTTAAAATTGACCACTTAACCCCCCTGTGCTTTCGGGTAAAGTGTCACCGCTAAAAAAAGTGTTAACTTGACACTTTACTCCGAAAGCACGTGGAGGTTAAAGTGTCATTGGGCCAATCCCCCCTTATGCGTTCGGGTAAAGTGTCGGCGCTAAAAAAATGGTTAACTTGACACTTTACTCCGAAAGCACATGGGGGTTAAAGTATCATCGGGCCAAACCATAGGGGGTAAAGTGTCATCAGACCAAACCAGGGCGGTAAAGTGGTCACTAATTTTAGCGGTGACACTTTACCCGAAAGCACAGGGGGGTTAAGTGGTCAATTTTAAGCCACAGGGGGGTAAAGTGGCATCGGGCCAAACCAAGGGGGGGTAAAGTGTAATTAACCCTAATTACAATTCAATTCTCCACTAGATTGCAAACACATTGTTAAAGCTCATTAAAAGTCTATTGTTTAGTAATCCACAATGCTAGCTGAAGGAAAATAGAAACAAATCAATGCAAACAATAACAATTCAACTCTCTACCAGAAGGTGAATATTCAAAGTCTTATGTTCATTAATTTCTACAATTCTAGCTAATTCCAAACAGGAACTAATTAAGGCAAGTAATAACAATTCAACTAGAAATGGAAAATTCAAGACTTCAGTTTGGAATTTCCAGAAGCTGAGTGAACCTATTTAGCATAATAACAAACACGAGATCTGATGAACACAAAAAAAAAACCCTTTGATTTCATTTCGTATAATCCCTCAAAATCAAATACAAGCAATAGATGGAAATCAAATATACAACTTCAAAAACTAGCTAATTAAAGGGGTGGGGGAAAAAAAAAACCATATCAGATTGAGAGAGGGGATGAGGAATTTTCATTTTTCTTTTTCTGGGAGCTTCTCAGACCGAATTTTCCCCATATTTTTCTTCACTGACAATCAAAGTGCAAGGATAACAAAAGGTGGTATGTCAGCATTGATGCTCACAGAAACCCATTAGGTCTCATAATAAATGCAGTAATGTAGCAAAACATTAGCAAAATAATAGGGAGAAAGGTGAGAAAAAATTAATTCCCTGATAATTCCTTAATATGCCGAATGCTCATGTATACTTGAACTCAAAGAACAAAAGGACCACGGTCCTACCGTAGTGGCAAAAGCCCATCATCCTCACCCAAGTGGTAATACATAAAAACTCTTAAGAATAGTTCTTAGCAGGTTAGAAAATGACCATTCAACTATGATTCAAAATAAACTCCACTATATACCAAGACATAAGGACCAAACACAAATAAAGTGATTCCATGGAATGGTGTATAGACATCTACCCAAAATACTGACCTCACTTTAGAAGGCACAACTTACAACCTATAACAGAACGCAAAAAAAAAGCCACATTAAACTATTACCTTGAAACTGCAATGACAGCATCGGGAACTTTCCAGTATTTTGTCAGCATTTCTACTGTATATCTCAACTGAACCATACTCCATATAATGTATCTGCATCAAATGGGCAGAGTTTTACAGTAGTAGCATACAATTAAAATCACACGCATTGAAAAAACGACTTTGAATCATGATAACTCATTTTCCACTTAAAATGATAACTCATTTGCATAAAATGGGCAACAGACCTTCAAATTAATTCTGTTGCAACTGAGCATTCCACTCTTGACTCACCTAGTCCTTGAATCATGATAACTCATAAAAATGCATCAGAACTTAGGCCCACCAAGTGTTCCTAAGGTGTGATATAAAAAAACTTATATAAAAATATTCAGATTACCCAATAACCTTTCACTCTCCTATCACTAAGAAGTTAGTCCCTAATGCTGAATCTGAGGCAAAATCTTGCAGGGAGTGTTGAGTTTTGACTTGGAAAATGGGACAAGAGATGAAAGGACAAATTAGCTGGTATCCGAAACTTCTGAGATTTGGGGGTTGAATAGCCACCAATAGAGATATAAACACCATCTATATCTATATCTACATCATCAGTCTTGGAACTTTTTGTGGATGGGGCCATTTGAGGCTAAAATTGAAGCTTCTGATAAAACTTAAAAGAATTGAAGATCTAGCAAAATTTTTACTTAGTGTGTGTGACATGACTATAAAACAACCACCCTAACTAAAGAACTTTTTGTGGAACTGATCAATTTGGTTTAAGGACTATAAAACAACCACCCTAAGCTACCAGCTTCTAGATTGCAATTAGGTTTCAGTCTCACTCTCAGTCAGATATAAAACCAACATACATGTTTAAAGCTTCACACCCCTCTGCATGAAGAATAACCAATAGAATAATCTTGAATTACAAACCAGATCTAAGTAGAGCACCTGAAAAAAGAGGATGAGAATCAGATTTTCCCCCTTTCACAAGTTTCCCATAACTCATAAATTTGGAGCATAAAAGAAATCCCCAATTTTAAGTTTGAACCCTTGTTTGAACATTGAATGCTAAAAAAAGTGAGAAAAAAACCCCCCCCAAAAAAAAAAAAAAAAAAAGAATTATATCTATACTTTAACTTTAAAATGCAAAATAGAAAGAAACTGCACTCAATTGAGCGTTATGTTAAACACATTTAATCGGGAGGATGCTCTATTTTCTTATCTCAGATTTTCTTAGCTACCAAACATAGCATTAGCAAATAATAGTAGAAATTATGAAAGCAAGTACCCAAGATCTGATATTCAATTTTTGATTAACAAATTGACCAAATATTGGAATCTCAAAATTCAACCAAAAATAAAAATCAAAGAATCAGAACGCACCCATTTCTAAAGTTTCTTCAGCTCATCACTTATCCTCCCCCATTCATCTTGCAATCAAATATGTGAAAGGCACTCAATTTATTCCTTGCTAGGATTTAAAAATTTGCACAAAATCTCCTCAAGGTATGCATTTATGAAAAGCATGGAGACGGGGAGTCAAATTTAAAGGGAACCATATACTACTATCTCAAATCAGATTGAAACAAACAAATTCAAAACTCTACCTCAATATGTATATGTATATACATATGTATTTCAAAATTTGTATACGTATATGTATTTCGAAATCTATTTATATATATGTATTTCAAAATCTGTATGTATATGTATTTCAAATTTTGTATATCTATATGTATCTGTTGGGGTGTATACATGCATATATACATATGTATTGTCGATGTGTGTGTGTGTCAATGTTACCCAGACTCGGGTACGAGTGTCAGGTACGTAGATGTATCCGGAGGTCGGACTTGTCAAACTCCCAAATATTAAGATAAGGGGACTCAGCAAAAAAAGGATCCATAACGGGGTATAGGTACGGGGACATGTCTATATATAAGTAAATATTATAAATTTATATAATAGTTTTGCTTATTATGCAAGAAAAAAAATCAAGTGTTTTAATTTTAATACTTTTAAAATAGGGTCATAGTTTAAATACTTTTAAAATAGGGTCATAGTTTAAAAATAGTCTAAATATGATAAGAGAAGACTTTGAGTCTAGAAAACAATTTTCCTCTTTAGATTATATTTTTGCTAGCAAGCCATGTCCGACATGGTACGAAACAAGTCCGACACATATCCCATGTCGGTATCCTTGTCATACCCACGTCGACACGGATACGGCACCTTTGATGCCAAGTCCGGATAACATAGGTGTGTGTGTGTGTGTGTGAGAGAGAGAGAGAGAGAGAGAGAGAGAGAGAGAGAGAGAGTACCTATTTGGAGAAGGCGATTTGAAGAGCCGAGAGAGAGAGAGAGAGAGATCGTGATATGAGGTGAGATCGGTTTGAAGAACCGAGAGAGAGAGATCGTGTCACGCCCCGGAGTAGCAGAAATTAGGAGGAAATTAAAATTTTCCTTTCTGGGTCCGTAAGCTATGACTAGTTACATTAACTAATTGTCCACAACACACTAGATAACAAAAGAATGACTTAAGCGGAAGCATAAACTAAATATATACATTACAAGGTTACTAACTATTACATCAGAGTTTGTGGTTTCAAAAGATAAAATAACAAAAGAGATTAGGCGTTGGACGCCGTTTACATCTTTACATGTAAGGACAAAAGAAAGTGTAAGGTCGTTAAGGGAAGGCGTGTGACGCCAATAAACAACTTAGTATAACTGGACAAAAATCTATAAAGGACAACTAAGGCTTCTTCCTTGAAGTCGCGCCTCTAACTGGCATAGCCGTAACCTTCATCGTTGTAGGCTTCCCCTTCGAAGGCTTCCTTCTCATAGGCTCCTTCTGAATAGTGCTCCTCCGGGTAGTCATATCCTGTGAAGCCTAGACGTGGGAATGTCCAGGGCGTAGTATGCCGTTAGCTTTAATAAAAGCTAAGTGAGCGTCCTAACTGAACACTCCTAATATAAAATACGTATCCGAAAGTACATAGCGAAATAGTTATGATTGTTGAATGAATTATAATGAGATCGTGAGTGAACTATGCATCATCGATATATTCGACTTCACTCGACTTAACATCCGACTCACTTGACCTTGTTACATTACCAGTGTAACGCCGTTGGCTTAGAGTGACTCGCCCAGTGGGTCGAGCTATGGTTACTTTACTATCGTTGTTTGCCTCTCCGTGGCCAAAGTAGTAATCTCGCTTTACAAGCTAACCAAGTACTCTAGGTCCCCGGGACCTTGCCTTATGAATATCGTCGCCGATTTGCGAAACGGTTACTTTACTATCGTTGGTCGTCGCTGTAACAACCTGCATTTGCATTTAATTTTAATCTGACATTTCCATAATTAATCTGTATTTGCATTGTCATATTCTTAATCAATGTGTATTGCCCGCTTTTATTTCAATTACTAACCCTTATGTTCTAGAACCTTGTTATTTATATCATTTCATGTTGAAATTCTTTTGGGGTCAAATTGCAATTTCTGTAAAGATAGAAATGTCCGTGTGGATTTCAAAGTCGGTATTCCAAAAACGGTGGAAATGTACTCTTCTAACTCAAACTGTATTTTTATAAAATCAGAAAATTGTTTCTTTCAATAAAATGAATTTTCTATATTTTTGTGATGAACACCGTGTCACAAAAATACCAGTTTAGGTTTAAAACTGTCCGTGCTGTGCTAAACTTCCACAGATTTTTGGAAGTGATGTAAAGTTGGACATGACATACACTTTACTTTCCATTTATGGCAACTAATGATTGCCTTAGGCCTTGTTTGGCAATGCTAGTAGTGTGTGTGTATTCCTAAGGCCATAAGTTGTTATTCCCAAACAACTCAAGCTTGGACCCCTATACACCTACTTGGCCCTTGGTTAACTTTTGAGCCCATATCATCAGTGCATATACACATACGTATGTATAATTGCTATTTATTTTGGAATTGAGAACTAAACTCAATTTGTTGAGTGAAGCTCACAGGACTTGGCCCCCAAGTTCCTACACTTGTGAGTTTATATATACTCCCTTTTTGCACTACTCACACACACTTCCAGCTGAATGAAACACAGAGAGAGCTGAGAGTTCATAGTTCTGAATATTTTCTAGAGAAAGAGGGAGAACAAACTCCATAGCTCAAAAGCTTGAAATTGGAGATTCTAAATTCTTGTTCTTGTATATCTCTCTCAACACACACTACTTCTCTCAATCTCAGTGAGTATTTCAAACTCACTCTTAATGTAAAGTCAGGTTCATTTACTATTTATATGTGTGTATTTGTAACCACCATCACTAATACCTCCATGGGAGCTTGAGTTTTGAAAATCACAATTTTCCAAACTCAACCAAAATCCGTTTTTAGAATGAAATATGAAAGATTATACATCCTACATGCCATGTTTAAAGTATTAGAGTCTAATTTGATCACATGAGAAAGTATATTAGAAATTAAGTTTTGACAACTTTTAGTTTTTCATAAAATTCGTGAGCTATGGTTTGAATTATGTTAAATTGATCGTAGAGTATTAATCCTCGTCAAAAACCGAAGAAATCCATATATGATATGCTATATTTACTTCAGTTTTCGAAAATGGGTCAAAAAGACCCCATTAAACTGAAACAGAGCAGTTTCTACAGAGAAGAAGGAGCCTCAGCAATTAATCGCGCGCGCGATCGCGCGAGCGGACCGCGCGAGCGACCCCTCGCGCGAGCGGCCCGCGCGCGCGAGCTCTGTATTTTCTGGCCGTTGGAAAAGTTTAATATAAGAAAAAGGAAAAATGGGCATATCGCGCGAGCGGACCGCGCGAGCGACCCCTCGCGCCAGCGACCCGCGCGCGCGATTTCTGGCAGATTCTGGTTTTGCTTGTTTTGTGTTTAGGGACTGTTTGATTCAACTCTTAGGGACTGTTAAGGCCCTGTTTGGGAAAATTATTAAATCAGAGTCTTAATTGGTTATGTTTGAACGATTTGGACGTTGAATGGTGACTTGTCAATCCCCGTACGCATGTTGTATTTATATTTCAGTGAATTGTCGCATGTTTTACAGTTTCATGGCATACATGTGGAGTCAGTTGTACATGCATGGTGAGTGTGAATGTTGGTCAGTATGGAAAAGAGTAATGATTTGTGTGGTACAGTGAGTGCGTTTGAGCTTGTGATGTGGACACTCCCTGGTAAGTGAGTACCAAAGTGTGTTGCGATTGAGATTGCGGCGAGGGTGTCTTTAAAATGCGACGGTGACAAAAATGGACACTCTCTGACGACCATGGTAGCGTCAAAGTGTGTGAAGCCGAACCTGGACATTCCCTGGCACCCCTATGCTAAAGTGTGGCCATCTTAGTGTTTCAAAGATACCGGTGTGTGATGTTGGGTTGTTGGGTTTTGTTGAGAGAAAAGAGTCGGTCAGATGAGATGGTGCATCGTCCTCATACACGGTCACCTGTATGTGAATTTATCTTTTAAATAATATTGTGGCTGTCTTCTAAAACGAACTCTTTATCTTAAATATAAACTTGTGGATTTAAATGGGAATTGGAAAATGGTAAATGAGTATGTTTTACATTCAACGTTATGTTTTTAATACTCACCAGCTTCTTGAAGCTGACGACGTTGATGCGTCCTGGACATTCGTGTTCAGGCTTTTCAGGTTATAACCAGGAGGAACATTATGACTATGCTAATTGAGAATGGCTGCTTTTGGAAGAGAACTGTTATCGTCATCGCATATTCAAGTTTTATGTTTTAAGTTTTAAACTGTTTGTTTATAAGGATGACTGTAATAGACTTTAAGTTATTGTTTTGTTTCAAGGCGGTCTGTGCCTTAGTTGACCCCGTATCATAAGATGTAATAAGTTAGAAAATTTTTATAAGCCCTGATTACTCTGCTCTGATTATTGTTTATTGTTGTTCGACGTTTGGGACGGAATCGATCCTTCAAACTGTCGCGACCTACGGGTCCATAAAGGAAATTAAACGCTTTCCTTATTTATGCTACGTCGGGGCGTGACAGTCGCGACCGCAGTAGTAATCTCGCCTTACAGGCTAACCGTGTTTATTCATTTCTCGATTTGTTCTTATCAACATGGTTACTTTGCTATCGTGTTTGCCTCTCCGTGGCCATAGTAGCAATTATCGCCGACATGCGATCCTGTAATTCCATTTGGTAGTACCGACTCACTACATGTCAACTTTCGGACCTCCGCGGTCGACTACACATATTTTCAAATGCATATGGACTTGGTCTCCGCGACCGTCCGACTCTATACCTGTACACGTCGACTTGACGTTACGACACCGACTCCTACGTGAGGTGTATCATGTGACATGCACGAGGTACAAGTTAATCAAACATGTGCTATTCTTGAAATACAGTATGAGCCCTAAGCTCGCAGTACAACACGTTAAAGCATGAGGTAAATCAAACTGATAATAATAAACAATAATAATAATAATAATAATAGTAATAATAATAATGATAACGGAAATAAAAGTATTCGGGGTACAACATATTAAAGCAAGGTTCACTTGATAATAATTCTAAAATCAATAATAATACTAAAGATAATAATAATATTAGTATTATTCACGGAATAATAATATGGACATAAATCTTTGGGGTATATGTGTTAAACATGAGATTTATTGGACTATAATAATAATAAGCAAAAATATAATAATATTATTTACGGAATAATAACTTGGATAATAATCTGTTCGGGGTACAACCTGGTTACATGGAGTTTAACCAGAATAATTAATAATAATAATAATGTTAATAATAATACTAAAGATAATAATAATAATATTATCATTATTATTCACAGAATAATATGGACATTAATCTAGTATAATATATTAAACATGAGTTTAAACGGTAGACTAAATAATTTTATAATAATAATAACAATAATAAAACAGGAATCATAATATGGACTTAGATTAGGGACACCACATATTAAATCACGAGAGTTACGGCTAGCTAATAAGATATTAATAATAAAAACGGACAGATAATACGGGCCTAGGTTAGGGACACCACATGTTAAGCACAACATTTCCTAGAAATAATAATAAAATGAAGACAATACATGCATTAATCTAGTATACCGAGTGAGTTAGGAACTCACCGTAGGGACGGAGTCGCAGCGTGGCTTGGGGGTTAAGTTTTTCTCTCGGCCAACTCTCTTTTCTCCACTCTCTATTTTCACTCTTCTCCTTTTGTTGTAAAGGATGGGAGATTGGGGGTAGTTATATTTATAGGGGTGGGGTTGGTTAATATATAAGTATATGTATATACACACTATACTACATACCACACCAAACACACTGCCACACAACTCCATTGCACACACACTACATACATAGCACACAATGGACACTACCATGCATGCACAACACTCATTACATACACCTACACTATGCATACATCACACCACTCCACTGCCACACACAATTTACACGCCACACATTCACATATGGTATACTCACAAACACACACTGCACATGCACTACTCCCTTATGTGTAAGGGGTTAGGTGTATGGGGTATGGTGGTGGTAGGGTGATGTGAGGGTAGAGTGTTGGGGTGGGATTGGTGTTTGGAAGTTGATGTAAGGGCATGGTTGTGTAAGAGATGTGTAAGGGGGTGGATGGTTACTTCCCAAAACTCATGGGATGTGACTGATGTGACGCGTCTCGAATTGCGTGCACTCTTGGAGTACGTGCAACACAGGTATTTCTACGGGTTTGCGTGTTAATCTCAGTCCGGGTTCTAAATACAATCTGGGTGAAAATGCATGGATATTAAAACTATAATATAATTAAAATTTAAATGATACTGGGAATATAAAATGCATATTAATATTACGAAATTTGAAAATAAGAAATACAGTCTGGAGAGTACATACCGAAAATTAGAACTTACATAAATTAAATAAAAGAAAATTATAGGTATTACAGATCGTGATCTGAGGTGAGGTCAATTTGAAGAGCCGAGAGAGAGTGATCATGATCTGAGAATGAGATCGTGAGTGTTGTTGGAAATATTTTCCATGAAATTTGTTTCTTAGGGGGGTTGGAGTAAACTATTTTCCCCAAAAATGAGGAAAATGTAGTCACGTGACCAGTTAATGGAAAACAATTCTATGGAAAAGTTAGGCAATCAAACACCACATTAGCTGGAAAATTAATAAAGAAAATATTTTCTATGGAAAAAAAGGCCTATCAAATGCACCATTAGTTGTTTTCCGATTTTTTTTCCTTCCCACTCCGCAAATTATAGCAAGCCAAAAGATCTAAGTAATGAAAAGAAAAGAAAAAAGGAAAAAAAAAAGAAGAAAAGAAAGAGCAAAATCACATCAAAGGTTGAAGAAGCTCAGCAAATTAAACCAGTGCATTTAAATAAATTGCCACAGTAAGTCGTCTTTCTTCTCAAGAAATATTCAGTATCTGTATTCAACTGATCATAAAAATAAAAAATAAAAAAAAATAAAAAAATAGAAAAAAAAAAAACATTACAGGAATGAGTTCAATTCAGGTGAATTTCATTGACCTGAACCAAATCGCTTAAGCTAAAGCCGTTACAAGATGGTGCCATCTCTTCGATATCGTACCATGTTTTATTGTCTTGTGCTACTGTAAAGAACAAGAAGAGCATTATGTTGATTCACACAACCTGCTGGTTGAATTTGTCATCTTCCTTTCCTGTATTTATATGGGAAAGACACAAAAAAAAAACATATAACCGTATTATATATACAGCTCATTTGAAGGTTCAACATATACATATCATAATTTGTAAATGAACATCATTAGGCGGAAATTGGGAGGATGGAGTTCTTGAGAAAGAAAACCCCAAGTATGTTTTGGTGATTGCAATTCAGGAATGAACATGAATTTATTGCAGGATTAAAATTATTGAGTAAATCACCTGTTTAAGGAGTGAGGAAGGATCATAAAACCCGGTCCTTGAAGCCCAGAGCAGTACTTTGGCCATATAAAACATCGTAATTGGATTCCGTGCATTTGCTACTAATCCAGCTAAAAATAAGACATTCAATCCTGCACCCGTCACAGTCAAAGGCTCAAGAAGATCAAAATAGAAACACTTAAAAAGTCACCATATACAGCCTCTCCTATTGCATTCGTGCCTCCTTTCCTCGTGGATATGACCTTTTATTTTCAGTCAGTCCATTCGATTTCCACCATATCCACGTGGATATATATATACATGTATATACATATATGTGGATATCAAGCAATCAACATGACATTTACAAATTGTTTCCCCCCAAACACCACAACCACATATGCTTATACTACTCGTCTCCATATGCTGTCAATGTATTTACCAAATAAAATATTGTGTTTAAGAGCACAAAATATTAGTATTTGTACCCATTGGAACATATCCCAATAAATGCATTTCCTGACCCAATAAAGCCAGCACGGAATATATTTCCCCGGTATCCGGGTGTGACATATCACCAGAGACAAACACACAAACTTGTCCTCCTATTTGAATCCAACTACACCCAGGATTCTTTTTCAATCCCTTCTTTTTCATCAAAACCCGTAATCTCGATACGTCCTCCCACCTTCCCTGATCTGCATATGCATTCGAAAGAGAAACATAATTTCCCGAATTATTTGGCTCCAACCTAAATAACAATTCGGATAAGTATTCCCCGAGTTCAACTTCCTGGTGCTCCCTACAAGCAGCAAGAAGTGATCCTATTATTTGTGCATCGGGCTCCAAAGGCATCGTGAGAATAAGCTTAAGTGCTTCATCCAAATTTCCGTGCCGTGAAAGAAGGCTAACTAAGCAACCGTAATGCTCCATAGTTGGCTTCATTTTGTGTTCCGTGACCATATCTGCAAAAATCTCTAAACCACTATTTACCAGTCCGGCATGGCTACACGCTGATAAGATGCCAGTGAAGGTTATATTATCTGGTTGTATATCTTCCTCGTGAAGACGTTTAAACAGTTCAAGGGCTTTTACAGCTTGGCCGTGTAATGCATAAGCGGAGATCATAGCATTGTAGAAAGAGAGTTCTTTCTCTCGTATCATATCAAATACTCTCTTTGCTTTGTCTAAACTTCCACATTTAGAATAGATATCCACTAGAGAAGTTGCGATGGGAATAGGAAAACAAAGGTTTCGCCTAACAATGTAGCAGTGAATTTCACTTGCAAAGTGCAACGATGCTATACCCGTGCAAGCTGAGAGCAGGCTCGTAATGCTTACAATGTTTGGTCGGATCCCGGCATCTAGCATTGTGCGAAAAGATGAAATTGCCTCATTTCCAAATCCATTTTGAGCAAGACCTGAAATTAGGGTAGTCCAAGTAATTGTATTAGGTTGGTAACCAAGGGATTGCATCTGAGAAAACATGTCTTTGGCCTCATTCACCTGACCATTTCTGACGAATCCTAAAATTAACGAATTCCAAGATATCACATTTGGAGGCACTCCCTCTAACTGCATTTGATAAAATAACTTCAAGGCTTCACCGTTTAGACCTAATTCTGCATAAGAACCCAACAATGTATTCCATAACACGAGATCTCTATGTGAAGTAGAGTTGAAAACTTGTATTGCTACATTAATTCTCTCACATTTCGCATACATATTAACAATGCTACTTGCAACTATCAAATCAGACTCAAGGTTGTTTCTAATACAATAACAGTGGCTCTCTTTGCCAAGGTTTATATCTCTTATATCAGCTGAAGCAGATAATACAGATGCTAAAGTCACAGAATCAAACTGAAAATTTTCGAATCTCATTACGCGGCACAAATTGAGTGCATCGTTGACAAGACTATGTTGCACATAACAAGAAATTAACAAATTCCATGTTACCACATCTTTCTCGATCATCCTACTAAAAACTAGCTCAGCTTCCTCTATCAACCCAACTTTGGAATAGAAATTTATAAGGGAACTTCCAAGAATGTTGTCTAGTTCTAACCCACCTAGTATTGCTATTCCATGCCCTTGCTTGCCCTCTATAAGAGCATAGAGATTAGCTGAAGCTGAAAGAAAACTCGACACCGTGACACGAGTCGGTTCAAATCCTTTTTCTCTCATATTGTAGAAGACCTTAATTGCTTCCTCATTCATCCCATTTTGAGCATAACTCACAATCATTGAATTCCAAACAACTTCATTTCTGTCAATCATATCATCAAACACCTTTCTTGCATCCTTCAAAAACCCACATTTACCATACATGTCTACAAGACTACTTGCAACAAAAACACACCCTTCAAAACCTGTCTTCAACACATAACCATGAACTCCTTTCCCAAACCCAATTAACTTTAAAGCACCACAAGCTTTCAAAGCATTTGGGATTACAAAGTTATCAGGAAAAATACCATTTTGTTGCATTTCACGGAAACCCAACAAAGCTTCTTCATTCAAACCAATTCTACAATATAATCCAATAATGGCAGCCCAAGAAAATACATTTTGTGATTGAACCCTGCGAAATAAACGGGTCCCAACCTCTGAAACGTCACATTTTGCATAGAAAATCACTAACTTTGTTTCAATGTACTCATTATTAGCAAACAAATCACCATGTTTTATAATTTTAGCATGAATTTGCTGACCTGAGAGGAGGTCTCGCTTGTGGACACATCCCTGAAGGAGCTCACTGTAGATTTCGGGTCCAATTTGGAGATTTTTGCAGTCCATTTCAGTGATGAGGTCAACAGCTTCTTGAATTTGGCCATCTTTACATAGAGAAGACAACTGTTTGAAGTAAGATTTGTATTGAATAGGACCACCGTGGCCAATTTCTTGAAGTTTTTTGAAATGGGTCGGTGAGAATTTGAAAGTGTTAGTGGATTTGGAGGGTATGGTACGAGGGTTGTGTGAGACTGGCGTGGTGCTAAGACAGAGAGAAGCCATACAAGAAGAGGCTGGAGAAGAGAGTTACTCCATTAAAGATACGGTGACCATTTTTTGCCAAACAAAAATGATAAAAACTAAAAAGGGGGCACTTTCTTCACTAATTATAAGTAGATTTAACAGGATAAAGTTTTTTCTACTAAGACTACTATTTGTGAGCTACTGGCTGGCTAGATTATGGGAAAACTAGTTGGTAGTTTCCTTTTATGGAGCTATAAAGCTTAATTACAAAATAGACCCTTGAGTTTGGTTTCTTCATTTTAGTCATTATAGTTTTAATTGCGTCAATTTAGTCACCAAAGTTTTAAATAGAACCAGTTTGATCCAAATGTACCATTCTGTGATAAAAGTTGACAGAATTTACCTTATGTTATGCAAAATTATATCATTGATAAGCGGGTAGCCCAAAAACGAGAGATTGACGTTGTTCTATTTTGGCCCCTAAAAAGTTTGACAATGCGCAGTATGTGAGTAAATTTTATTAACTTTTATCATATAATTGGACATTTGGATCAAGTTGCTTCTATTTAAAACTTCAGGTACAGAATTGATACAATTGAAACTACAGAGACTAAAATGACACAGTGACCAAACTTGAGGGGTATGTTTTGTATTTAACCCTAACTATAACGGAGTAACCAAATCCCTGTGGTCCAGTGGTTAGTGGACTAAGACCGGGGGGGGGGGGGGGGGGGGGGGGGGGGGGGGGTGTATAGTCTGGGGTTCGAGACTTCATATGGGTAAATACAAGAGATTTGGCCAGGGTCTTTGGCCTGGGAGGTCAGAGATTCGAAAGCCACAGTGTACAGAATTGATACAATTGAAACTACAGAGACTAAAATGACACAGTGACCAAACTTGAGGGGTATGTTTTGTATTTAACCCTAACTATAACGGAGTAACCAAATCCCGGTGGTCCAGTGGTTGGTGGACTAAGACCGGGGGGGGGGGGGGGGGGGGGGGGGGGGGTGTAGAGTCTGGGGTTCGAGACTTCATATGAGTAAATACAAGAGATTTGGCCAGGGTCTTTGGCCTGGGAGGTCAGAGATTCGAAAGCCACAGTGGTCGTGTAAGCTAGTTGGAGGGATGAATCTCAAGTTGGAGAATGTCCAACTTGGTATGGGTTCAGATCCTACCACTAGTTGGGTATGGTGTTTGGGACTGAGTTCGATGTTTGAGATTAACAGCTTTTTGCACTAAATGGAGGCAATTTTACACGCAACTTCCTCTAAACCACCCATTTAGGTCGTATGATACAACCAAACCACTATGAGTACACTTCTAAAAGGGTAAATTACACTAACCTCACCTGAAATGTGTCACAAATATAGGGACCTCCCTTATAGTTTTAAAAATTACACTAACCTCCCTTGTGTTTTGTTTTTGTGTATCACTCACCCCTTAAGTAAGTCAACAGTAATCCCTAATTTAACTTTTCAAAATGACTGCTTTGCCATAAATAAATAAAAAATTCCAAAAACACTTTTCCCCCATTTTTGTTTTAAGTGCATTTCTTAAGGCAAATTTGTAATTTCATAACTTGTTGATTTTTATTATTAAACACGTATATTTTCTTTCAAGGGATCAGTACATTTCCCTGAATTTTTAATCCCAAGGCTTTCATCTCAAATAGGGGAGGTCAATGCACTATTTTGATAATATGAGAAAAGTCCTTGTAATTATGACATATTTTAGGGGACATCCGTGAAATTTTCCAATCCTAAAATACTTTTGGTAGGCATATATGTTATATGTGACATATAGAATATAGTGACACTTATACACATATATTAATCACGCATCAAAACAGTAAAAAAAAAAACTTTTTTTTTTTATAGAAAATGTTCTAAAGTCTTTTTCTTCATGTAGGTGGTTGCCCCATCATAACCTAAAAAAATGACTGGAAATGGATATGTACATAGTAGAGGTTGGTATTTTGCGAGGCTAATGAGTGCCAATACAATGTAGTGGCACTGTAATTGGTGTATTATGTAAATCCCACGAAGGCACAAGGTGATGCACACTAGAACACACTGAAAACAAAAAACTTATCACTCCTTCACAATTTATCAATGTTTTAAACAACTTCGAAAATTAGGGGAGGTGTATATTATTACTTCACATTCTTTTTGGTAAATAATATTTCATACCTTTTGTACGTAGATTGGAAGTAAACTCTCAAATACTAAGAAATTATTTCATGTGACCGTCACATTTTTATGAAGTCTAAGAATTCTGTAGGTTTGAGATAGGTCCCACGGTGATGAAGAAATCACAATGACCGTTACATGGATAATTTCTCCTCAAACACTGACAATTACTTTGGTTACATGATACATCAGTGCAAATTGAGGCTGCCAGAAGACAAGTCAGAAAGATTTGGAGCTACTTGAGCTTCAATGTTGTTATCATCTTGAGGCTAGACTTGAAATGAAATCCATATTATGTCGATGAATAAACCAATCAGTGTGAAATAAAATACACTTTGGGTTTTCAACTGACTATGTTATTATGCTTTGGGTTAAGCTCATTACAATCACCAAATAAAAAAGAGCTAAAACAAACAGCAAATGACTTGAAGTTTTCAAAAAATTAAATTCACTCCACATAGTTAATCTTCAAAGCTGCAAGCCCATACTTCTGATGATTCAAATCACTCTGAAAGCAACCTCTCACACAATTCAGAATTCATGCCCAGATCTTCACACTCCTCTGGCTTCACTTTCTTAGAATTACACTTCTGTTGAACATGCACAATCATTGCTAGTAATATAACAATACTTGAAACTAATATATGACCAAGCTTAGAGAACAATTCCAGGCCCAAGTCTTTGTATTCATAGTCTTTGTTCTGAGGATTTGGAATAGGATCTGAAGAGAATGAAATGGAAACTATGTCCCAAGTGTTTTCCTCCATGCTCGAATAACATTGCAAAATCATAATTAAATAAATCCAATAAAAACTCAAGAAAAGAAGAAGAAAGTAACTCACACAATTCAGAATTGTTAATTTACTTACTTAGAATTTTCTCACTATTTTCTTATTAGGGATAATTACAATTCAGTTGACTTTTTGTGTGAATATTAAAAGTCAGTCTACTACTTTTTCTAACTAAGAAAAAATGTCAACTTTTTTGAGTAAAACGAAAGTCTATCAAGTTTTACGTAATCGTTGGGAGCAACTCTTCACAACGTTGGCTATTTATGATGTTGGGGTCCTAGGGAGCAAGCCTGCACAAAATCGGGAGCAAACACATCACTACGTTGAGAGCAACTCATCACTACGTTAGAGCACTCTTCACAATGTTTTGGTGCAAGCTTACAACGTGCAAACATAAAGTAGACTGAAATATAAATCAACTCTTCAAATTTTTTTAATTTTGTTGATGACTTTTTAATTGTTTTTAGTTATTATTGATATTTCTTTAATTTTGAAAAATGAGTAGACTGACTTCTACTTTTGCAACATAAAGTTGACTGAAACTTAATAATCCCTTCTTATTAATCAAGCAAAGAAAATACTCTTCTCGGTATTTCCATGAACCAAACAGAGCCCAAGAGAAGCAAATTGGAAATTCACGATGATTTGAATGATCTTTCGCATTACTGCAAAATAGATAACAAGTAACAAAAATGCTTAGATACTAGAAGAAGAAGAAGAAGAAGAAGAAAGAGAGACAATAACATTTAGGGGTAATTACACTAATCTCCCTCGAGGTTAGGTCTAATTACACTGACCTCCCTCGTGGTTTTCAAAATTACACAGACCTCCCCTGAGTTTAGTGTTTAGGTAACAATTTGCCCCCTCCGTTAACTTCTGTTAGTAAATCGTTAAATATAATTACACAGACCTCCCCTGAGGTTTTCAAAAGTACACAAACCTCCCCTAACTTTAGTATTTAGGTAACAATTTACCCCCTTTGCTAATAAAAGACCATAACAAGATATGCTTAGGCCAGCAAATATTTGTGTTAATTTTTCCAAAATACCCTTATAAGCTTTCCAAAATACCCTTACCCTCGTTTTACGGTTTTTTTCTTCCAACCAACAAAAAAAAAAAAAAACTGCCATCCACATGTCATGATCTCATGCAAATATGGGGTAAATGTATGGTTAAAATTATAGGGTCACACCATATCAGCATGCTAACATAGTGTGACGGACTCACTAAATTTGAAATTTTACAAATTAGTCATGACCCCTTTGGAAATAGGGGATATATGTCTTGCCTAGATGAATATACGTCTTACAAATTAGTATGTTGATGTGGTGTGACCCTCTAATCTAGGCAAGACGCATATCCCCTATTTCCAAAGGGGTCATGACTAATTTGTAAAATTTCAAATTTAGTGAGCCCATCACACCATGTTAGCATGCTGATGTGGTGTGACCCTATAATCTAAATCATACATTTATCCCATATTTGCATGGGATCATGACATGCAGATGGCAGGTTTTTTTTTTTTTTTGTTGAGCAGAAAAAAAAAAAAAAACATACAACGAGTGTAAGGGCATTTTGGAAAGCTTATAAGGGTATTTTGGAAAAATTAACACAAATATTTGCTGGCCTAAGCATGTCTTGTTATGGTCTTTTACTAGCAAAGGAGGTAAATTGTTACCTAAATACTAAAGTCAGGGGAGGTTTGTGTACTTTTGAAAACCTCAGGGGAGGTCTGTGTAATTATATTTAACGGTTTACTAACGGAAGTTAACGAAGGGGGCAAATTGTTACCTAAACACTAAACTCAGGGGAGGTCTGTGTAATTTTGAAAACCATAAGGAAGGTCAGTGTAATTAGACCTAACCTCGAGGGAGGTCAGTGTAATTATCCCTAACATTTATGAAAGTTGCCAAGTCTCAAGTTTGATTTTGTATTGCTATTTCTACAAATAAATTAAGGAGAATATGCATGAATCCACTGGATTATTTTGGTTGGTCAAGACTGTGAGAATCATTTTAAAAGATTCAGATCACAATTCACATGGTTTCAATTTTTCTTGATCAACACTATCATAAAAGCAGATGATTTTACAGTGATAATCATGAAGTCAACTTTAGCATTTCTTTTATCATTTGTATTTGTCCAGACCTTACAACCCCTGCATAATTATATTTTTTTGAGTGATTTTGGGAAGATGAAAGCTCAAGGAACTAGAGGCTGTTCAAAGTACATTAAATTCCTTAATCTGGGAGGCTTAGCTTAAACTAATCCTAGTTTATTTCAATCTGCTGTGGTTATCAACAACAGGATTTCTTTAGACCGAGGTAATTTGAATCTATGAATAGTGTCATTGATGAGAAATGCATTTAATACTAGGAAACATTGGATCATGGGTTATCAAAAGATCTATATAATGAAAAAAAAAAAGAATCTGATGATTTTTATGGAATCTTCGGTAGGTTCAAAATGAGAGAAGCTATCATTGGAGATGAGTTTCTCTTTCTCTTCCGCCTTAATGTAATAGTCTCTTAGAAATTGAAAACAAGTTTTAACACTCTTTTGTATTTTTAAGAACGAAAAAAATACAAGTGAACTTTCACTAACACCACCTGTATTCATTGGACTTTCTGAATACATAACAGTTTGTATGTGATTTACCATACAAATAATTAATGTACTTTCAACTTTGTGATTAGCAACTGTATTTCACTGACAACTTTTGGTTTGATTGCTGAGCTACGAGGAGACGGTGATTAGGTGTACATTGGATTATTAGAGCAAAGTAAGGATTGTGGTCATCAGTAGAAGTACACTGGATTTTCGTGGGAGAAACAAAATGGAAGATGAGTTCTATTTCTCGTTTACAACAAATGTGAAGTTACATTGTGAATTTTGAGGGTGACATTGTGAATTTTTTAAAATTATCCGCAACGATCAATATGGAAAAATGATAAGAACAGAAATCAAAACTAAACTTGAAGAAGGGTCCTTAATAAAACATACATTTTACCAAGAAAGTAAAAACAAACTAGTTTTGTTGAATATTGTCAAAACTTGCTTACAAAAACATACAAATACATTAGTTGCATGATCAGCCTAAGCAAAACTTTATTGCATGTCACATCAAGGCTTCAACATTAACCATTGTTTATCCAACATGAAAAGATACCACAATGCTCATTAATTCAAGAAAAAGATTTCAATCAAGGAGTGAAACTACATTGCTGTGATACCTGTGTCTGGTTTTTTCAAGTCACTCCAAGAAAACTATTTGAAGAGCATCAGAATGATCAAACTTGGACACAAAAACCAATTTCAGGCTCAAAACAGAACCTCCACAGAGTAGGGAACGTCAATAGAATCTCTCACCCCGTCATAAAGCATAAGAAGAACCATTATAAATGTGAAACCGAGAGTGTAGATTAATTTGAGTGGTCTAACACGGGGTTTCCACAGCCAGTTCCCAATAAATTGAGGAAGCAGAAAGAATTCCCGTGTGATAAAATCCCCAAACTTGGTCATCAAAGTTTGCAGCATATAGGAGTCCCTTGACATATCAATATAGATTCTCAAAGGAAGAAAAAAAAACAAGAATAACAAAGTGTGAACAATGAAGGTAATCCGGAGAACCCGCCTATCACTTGGGGTGGGTATAGATTTTGAAGTTCCATTCTCATCAAGTCCTTTTCGAGAATTTGACACCATCTGGAAAAGCCTAGCAGTGAGTAACAAAGCAGCCAATACAAGAAGTTTTGCACTATAGTCAAGGACTTTAACAAGCATTTGATACCCATAATAGTCGTAAGGTCTTGCTCTGTAATACTCAGACTCCTTCGAATAGAACAGAATCTCAGTTCTGCTTATCAGAGGAAGACTATATCCAAGGACCTGAATGGAAAGCGTGACAAGAGATACATAAGGAATAGCTTCTTCATTCTTCTTCATGTAAAAGAGTTGGTTCAATATGATTGAAATTGACACTAAAAGTAAGATTATCCGAAGAATTCCTTCAAAAACTCTCCTGAATATAACATCATTTTCATGGTTCTGATACCGAATCATAGAGGTTCTTCCGCTAATTGGCCAGAAATAGAGACGGTCACCTTCATTTCTTCGACTTGTCACACTGATCTTTGCACTAGGATTTATTAGCCACCGCAAAGTTTCAGATGGGTATTCAATTTTCACTTCATTCAAACAGTCTAGGCCTCTCTCAATATTAGTACTCTCAACTGAAACCTCTTTGCAGCCAATTAAATACATTTCACCCAGAAGTGGATCATAGAGACCCTCCAAGAACATCCTCCATGACTTCTTGTTTGTAATATCAGTGAAAGTGAGATGCAGAGAAACATTTAGGACTTTGGATTTAGCGAATTCAGATTGAACACTAACCGGTGAGCCATCTATATATGACCTTGGAAGGCTGGGATCACGGCCAAGTAAAGGACCTAATGACAGAACCTCAACTTTAGCAGAGAGCTCAGTTCTATCAGGGATTAATCCATGGGCATAGAGATGGAGTTCATTAGAGAGATGATGCAAAGTATTAACCAATTCTTCTTTCTCTACCAGAGCTGGATATTTCAGGAGTGATTGTCTGATAATGGCAGCCAATTTAGACGGTTGGGCTCTCGCTCTAAGCCCACTAGCCATTTCAGTCCTTGAGTAATTATATGAGAGATGCGAATTAACATACCAATGATCATTATAGTGGAGATCTGAGGGACTATTTACCATGCGAAACAATACAGGAAAGTATGAGTCGGCTTCATTTGTAATTCTCGATATGCTTCCAACGATGATACTCCTCTGCCTGATGGAAAGTGAACGAGGAAAGTAGAGTGAGATCTGAGAATCACATCTTTCCAATCTCGGATCAATACTTCCAAGACACCCAACCATGCAAAGCTGGCCCGCTGAGGAATTCCATATTCCTTCAACTGACAGCGTAGTTCCAGAAATGCCCGTCCTTCTTGCCACAAAATTTCGCTCCATTTTGGCAGGAAATACTCTCAATACTGCAGAAACCTTGGCATTTTGAGGATTATTTTCAGAACTATCCTGCTCACATATAATATTTTGGATCATAAGCTTAACATTTCCGTAATACCAGTCACTAATCTCCTTCTCGGGTTGAAAAGGCCCCATGGAATTATGGTATGAATATCTACCTCCATATCTCCAATTTGGCTCAACATTGTAAGCTACATTTGAAAAATATTTGAGGACTCTACAAAACTCAGAGTCATTAAACACGTTGAACCCATCTTCAACCATTTCATCTTCTAGTGGGTTTGGATCACAGGTTATTGATTTGAGCTCCTCAGTACTAAATTGGTACTTTGAGTAGCTTCCCAACTGAGAAGATATGAGAACTTCATCAAAGTACTTAAAGCTTTGTCGATCATTCAAACTTCTCATTACGCCTCGGATTGCTCTTTTGGTCAATTTGAAAGTTTTGGGGTACCGAAGAATAAGAAAGATTTGATCATCTTGTGAGAGTTTGGGCTGAGAATTGAAATCAGCACCAAAATTTTTCGTCATATCTGAAAATTCATCGATCAAGTTGAAAACTGGCAGAGTTGAATTTCCCAACAAGCAAATCGAGTGTTCACCTCCATTCTCTTCAGTTTCAATATAAACACCTTGGAAGGCGATTTTGAGGGCAGAGAGACCAGGTCTCATGTAAAAGTTTGAGTATGATTCAGAAACAAACGTGCTGTTTCTGGATATCCCAATAGTCATAACCCCGCTGAGACCAACTGTGGTATTTGATTGATGGAGTGAATTCACATCCTTGACCTCAAAGCTAACCAATCTCAACGGAGAAATGAGAGATGAGATGTCCATTGGCATGTCAGTATCATCAAATGGCATCAATGATGCCCCACCAGATTGCTGCTCCCAATCTCCATTGAAGAAAGAGAGTTCATTCTTGAGTCTATAACCTCTACTATCATCAGGTTTCAACTCGGAAGCTGAATTTAAGAAAGGGGTGCAATGCTTTTCAATCTTAGAAAAACCATTGTAAGTATAGACTACTACTGAAGAACCTGGAAATGCAAAGTCATCAAAAGAAGCTGAAAAGCAGAATCCAAAGATCTCTGGCAAGAGACAGAGACCAAGAACCAAAGACTTGATCTTCATAGTTTTGTACATAACCAACAAATATACCAGACCCAAATGATCCGAATTTACCCGGATACGTAAACGCAGTATTTAAGATTGCACACTGAAGAGCAAAGACGCAGATTCTATGAAAAAGTATAAACTTGAAGGAACAAAAAAAAAAGTTGAGATAAGTCTCCAAATAACCTTAAAGGTTCTGCTTTCTTAGTTGGTTCTTGTATCCTATCTTCAATGAACGCCAAAAAGAGACACAATGAATAAGGTTAAAAAAAAAATGACAAGAAATCTCAAGATTGAATGAGGAAAGACTAACATGAAGGGTGGCTGTCAATGTCTACAATATACCTCCTCTCTCACTGAAAAGTGGGTTTTTTTAGATCTTGAACGTTAGACCTCTAAGTTATAACAAAGGAAAATGCTAGCATATGGTTGACCAGGAAAAAAAAAAAGAAAAAAGAAGAAAATTAGAGACAATAAACAATATCACCAAGAATAATGTTATAGGACCAGGCCCGTCCCCAGTATTTGGAGTTCCGGGACGAACTACTAAAACAGAGGCCCTTATTCGGGGGTTTGGGGGCAGCACCCCCGAGGTAATTTTTTTGGGGTCTATTTAGATATAATTGGCTATTTTTTTAGGGTTTACTTATACATAATTGGCAATTTTTTTGGGGTCTACTTAAAATATGAGTCTATTTGTTAAACTTAAATATTGTATGGTGTCTTTCAAAATTCTAAGGAGGCCTATTTCTAAAACTCAAAAAATTCTTAAACTAAAATTATAGGGGCCTTTGCTTTTGAGTTATATATATATATGTATATCAATATATATGTAGTTGATGACACTAAATTGGGCATTGGGCCCTTTTGGGGCCTAAGCATAAGTTGAGGAGAGGCTTAAACGTAATTAAGGGAGACCTAATATAAAATACTAAAAAAATCTCAAGGTAAAAATGTAATTATAAAAATTTTGTGGGGGTCCTCAAAATTTGATGAACTTTGGTGGCCCGGAGCGATTGCCCCACTGGCCCCCCCTTTGGGCCGGCCATGTATAGGACCTATGCTTAGTTCTCATATGTAGCAGTTGGATCACATTCAAATATTGTGGGACCGACTAAATTTTCACCAAAAGTTGTTTTAATCGATCTCACCATCATAGCAGCTGTAAAAACAAATTTAAAACACTAATTTGGAAGTGATAGATCTACAATACCAATAATACCCACCTAATTACAAAGGTCTTATAAGTTGGGAACTTGGGATGCAATTCACATTTACGGAGTACTTTACTAAACTATACTTGCATCCTTGATATGAGAAGTTATTCAGGTGACCGCCACATCACATTATCATGCTGATGTGGTGTGATGCACAAATTGTATTCACTTATCTGTGATTACTATTACCGTTCAGATTTATAACTACAGAACTGAAAGGTAGTGGGTAAAACGACCAGTCCTCCTACTGTAGGTTGATATGTTTGACACGTCATATCACATCATATCAACACGATGACATGGCGTTGCGGTCGCTTTGAACAATTTCTCCCCTGATATTCCAAATGTTGTGCAAAAGCCTCCATTGCTCCCATGTTAAAGTTCAGATGTTTGAATCAAAGACTAAAATATTTTATAAGCTTTTTCGACTTGTGCAGTGTGAAAACCAAAGAATCCGGAGCAAGAGGCCAACGACATTGAAAGTTTGAAACTAACCAAACGAAGTGGAATTGGTCCACGAAACAAGAATAATATGGATTAAACAAAAATTAATTTACCTTGAACTGTGCAAAATTTGACAGAAAATCAATTTCAACAAAATTCCAAAACCAAATGTCCTAGTTATTTGTTCCCAATATAACCACACTAAAAAAATAGATTTAAGATATAAAATTCACCCACCTCCAAGCCCTCTACTTCAGAACCAACTCTTGAACCAATAGCAGCCAGGAGAGATGATAACCATAAGTACCCAATAGCCCAAAATGGTACTTATTTAAATCTTACTAATGTACCATTTAGAGACCAAATAACCGCTAATGAAGATTGGGCACAATCACTGTCCATCATCATTACAAATTATGGTACTATATGGACTAAAGCAAAGTTCCTAGATTATATTGTAGCCACCCTACAAGGGGATGCAATACAATGTTTGAAGCAATGGGAAAAAAGTGAGTTAGGACAATCCTAAAAAAAAAAGAATTATTAGAATATGACTCCTTTGACAAAATCTTAGCCAAATTTTCCCTTCTTTTAAAAACTAATTTATGTGGCTTTGTAGGTGATAGCAATTTGCAAGAAGATGCAAATTACATTCTCGCTAAGATAGAATTATGTAATATATGTCTTTATGAAAACTATGTTACAACTTTTAAAAATTATTATTATAAGCTTGATCCATCAGCCACAACATATTGGCTTGATCATTTTTTTCACAAACTCCCTAATCCATGGAATGAGTTAGTTATTAAAGGCTACCCATACTTTCTTAAGAAAATAGGAAAGAAAGATTTAGATAACTTGAGTTTTCGCATACAATATGTTCTTTGGTTGATAACTCATCACTGTTTTGAACTAAAAGCGAAAAAACAGGTAAAAAACCAGATTCTCAATAATAAATATAGTCAACAATGTTGTAACAAAATTTTAAGGGAAAATCTAAAGATAGGATATTCAACTCCATCCTATAGGAAAAAGAAAGGATTTAAGAAAAGAAAGTTCAAATGGAGACAATGGAATAAAAGTAAAAAAAATTTCAAAAAGAAAAAATATGTTCATAGGAAAAAACAAAAAAATACAAGTACTTTCAAAAAGAGAACTTGTAGGTGCTTCATATGTAATGAAGAAGGTCATTATGCACCTGATTGCCCTAAAAAAGGGAAGAGTACAAAGAAAATGATCAAAGTTCTTGAATTACAAGAATATGAAGTACTCTTCGGAGAAGAAATTTCAGATGAGGAAGAAATTCTTTATGAAATTTCTAGCGAAGACTACAGTTCTTCAGATGAAGAAATTAATGAATATATCTTCATGATGTAGGATAAAATTCAAGAAGTTCCACAAGACGAATTAGAAAATATTCGCCTTAAAGATGTTGTAGGAGAGGAAGTCACTCTCACTGAATCTAAATTAGCACGATTTGAAAAACTTCAAACTCTTGCTGTACCAGAAATTTACAAAATTTCTCGATTTAATTTTTTTTCCAGCACGAGTGTTTGAACAATATAGTGGAAACACAAAAGCTCAATTTTCCAGTGAAGGGAAAATTGATATTCCACTTTTTAATAAAAGAAAAGTCGTTAGATGGAAAGTAAAATTCCCCCATATCCAATATATTCATATTGGTGTTATTCAAGTTACCGTTACCGCTTTATTTAGGCAAGGGATAGACACCCCAATTTTAGCAGTAATTTTTGACAAAAGATTTTCAGACCCAATGAAAAGAATCATTGGAGAATCCAGTCTAATATGGCTAATGGAGTAATTTGGTTTAACATTAGACCAAACTTCTTTATTTCAGTAAATGATCCTAATATTGAAGACACATTTAGGATAAGGATCAAGACTCTTTATGCTATGTTTGGGAGTTTTAGGGGAGAAAAGAAAATAAGATAAAGTTGTAAGTGAGGAGAGAAAAGAAAAGAAGAGAAAGGATAGCAGTTTCTTTCATTTTTGTTTGGGAGTTTAGGAGAGAAGAGAAAGTTAGTTTCTTTCCTCTCGTTTGGGAGTTGAGAAGAAAAAAAGAGGAAAGAAATAAAGTTAACATTCTACCCATTAATGACTTGAACTAATGAAGCCTCTAACATTTCTTCTTTTTATTTAATATTCACACTAAATAGCATCCAAATTAACTTTGATACGTGAGTTTTTTTCTTTGTTAGGATAGAGAATACAAGTATATAGTGTATTAGGAGCCTAGGACTTAGATGGAAATAAAAATAGTTAAGAATTAAATAAAGGGTATTGTGGGTATTAAGAAAAATTCATTAAATCCCACTTTCTTTTCTCTCATTTTCTTCCCAATTTGGAGAGAAATAAATTGAGAGAAAGTGAGGATTAGTTTTCTCTCCCTTTCTCTCCTTTTCTCTCTTTACTTAAACTCTCAAATGAGAAAAAGTGAAAGAAAGTGAGATACTTTCTGATGATGCCCAAATTTGGTTAAAGTAAATTAAAGCAATTTAAGGGGAGAGAGAGTGAGAGACTGGTTTTTTGTATGTGGTTGGGCCCTGTTAACGAAGGTACCTACATCCACGTGTGTGTCTAAGCACGTTCACTATACTGTAAAAAGTCAGGGACCTGTGGTGAACCAACAATAGTTTGGAGCTACCGTAGGTCGGCCGGGCGTGTTGGTGACTGCTATAGAGGTGCTGTAGAGACTCAAAAGTTGAACCTCTTGAAGGGGGGTGAGTGGTCTCTTTTATAGATGCAAGAGACCTACTCATACATGGATAAGGAAATATAATCCAATTAAACTTGATTGGCATTAATTGTGGGGGTTTCCTAATTGGATTAGGAAATTGTAATAATTCAAAATTTTATTAAAGGGTTATTGGGTAATTTTACCTTTTCTATTCTGGACTCTAAATTTATTTGACTGTATTTAAATTTTTGGAGCATGACTACATTAATTATTTTCCCCTTCATATGCTTTAAAAAATAAATAAATAAATAAATAAATTTTCTTTTAATGTGGGTGTATTTATTTAATTTTGGGTTCACACCATTGGGTCAGACTGTCCATTGGGATAGCAAACATTTCATTTTGAACAAACTAGCAAAGCGGGACCCACACCAAACCGATATGGTCGGCCGAATGCTCCCATTTGGGAGTCATTCACGTTACTTCTTCCTTTTCTCTCATTCTTCATCTCTTCTTCTCCTCCTTCAAGTTCAAGAGCCAAAGAAACCCAAAAATCTCTACTTCTACTCCATCTCCTTCTACAAGATTTGAAGAGGTGGTCAAGAACAACATCCTCTAGCATCTCTAACCTTCCTAGAGTGGGAAATCATCTCTTGGGTAAGTATTTTGGAAAACCGCAATTTCTAGGGTTTCATTAGTTTTCAAATTTTTTAGTTGTATTGAACTTCTCTTCTCTTTTATAGCTTCCTTGGAGTGTTTAGAGCATGCCTTAACAATCCTAACCATTTCCTTGGAGTTTCTAGTGTAGGTAAGTTTTCTAGTTTCCTAACAATTTCTAGGATTTGCTAGTTTAAGCTATTCTATCCTAACTATGAATTGTTCTTGCTTAGAGTGGCCTTCTTGAAGCATCCTTCAAGATCCTAGCACAAGCATTGGAAGCTTTTGGGATTTACTTAACTCTCTTGAATTTTTTTTTCCATTGTTGGAATTTAAAGCTTTGTGAGGTAGATTCTTTGTTGTACCATTTTTTTTTATATGTTGTTTGTAGTTAAAATGTAATGAGAAACCTTTATGTGAGAATTTAGACACATGTTTAGGATTTTCCCCAAATGTGAAAAAATTAGGGCTTTAAGCCGAAATGTGATTTTTATGTGCTAAGTGCTCTATGTGTTGATTATGTGATGCTAGATGTGCTTAGGATGCTCCCTTTATGTGTAAAAGCGTGTTAGGACGTTAGTTTAGAAATCCTTGTTAGGAATGCTATATTATGAATTTTAATTCAACTCTTGATGTCCTTGATACATGTTCAACATGCAAGAATTATTGTGTTCACAAATTTGTTGGAGCACCTATAATGTCATTTTAAACATTTCATGCATTGAGGCCAAATCGGCAAGCATTCACGTATCACGACATAAAGGTTTTATTTGAAAACGAGAGAGAAACCCCATGTGTGGGAATTTCGATTTAAGAAATCCGGACGTGGGTTGTGATGTGAGACAGGGAGAATGACCCTTAGAAACATTCAAACTCCAAACTATATTCGGGTAGCTCCCGAAAGTTGGTATGCTACACTCCATGCGTGGGTGGCTCATAGTCCGGTACTGAGAGAGATGTGCATATGTCACGCATGGCCTTGCGGCTTTAAACATTTCATTGTAGCCATGGTGGCGATCCATTGCACCTCATTTCATTTTAATCATGGATAGCATATGTACTTGTTACAACACTGTCTACTTAGCTGTCGTGCTAAGGTACTACGCTACCAACCATTTTGCAGGTGATGTTGATAAGGGCACGAGTGACCCTGGTGTTGTTGCTTTGAAATCCTTTGGTTCTACTTTGAGGACTTATGATTGCTTGAGAAATTGTACAACTCTCTATGTTCATTTTGACATCATAAAGTTTGTAAAAATCTTATACTTTGAAATTTGTTGTTTTTAAGTTTTTATTAAAACTTCTTGAGTTTAAGTGCTTACTTTGTTAAGCTTCAATGAGTTAGCTTCTTTGAGAATCGTTGGTCACGTGTTAGTCCGTGTTTTACTATCATTATTGTTAAACTTGTTGAAGGATTTTTGAATCGTATAATTAAGTCTCAAGTTCGCTAGATCTCTTTTGTTTGAACCCTTGCCGGGTTCACTTTAGCTAAATATGTGGTATGTTTGAGGATGTTGTGAAACTTTGTTGGATTTGTTTTAGCTCAACTCATTTTGTGTTTCAATCCTTATCGGATGAAGTTTCAATTGTTTTAAAGAGTTAACTTCTTCAGATATCTCAAATGTTTTCAAATCTCTCTCCCTCCTTTTTTGTGAAATCTCTTTCGTTGCCTCGTGTTTGTAAATTGTAATCGTTGGATGTTCCGGATAGTTTGTACACGTGTATTATACTATTTTAGACTTGCCTATATCAATTTGGAAGGTTTAAAAGCTTTTAGAACACTTTCTCCCTAAATCTCTCTCCTAATCTCTCCCAATTTCTCCCTCTCCCCTTATTCCTCTCTTTACCTCTTTCACTCCTCGTTTTTAATAAATTTCGAGTACATGAAGTTCTGTTAGGTCTAAACTCGTGTTGTATATTGTTTAGTACTTGTTTAGACATGTATTGATGTTTAAACTTGAGGATTTAGCATAGTTGGGAACATTTCGGAATGCTGTCAAAGTGCTGTCAAACTTGCTGTCAAAACAAAAAAAACTGCTACTGTTATTTAAGTTTTCTGCCCAAACGGTGAGGATTTGGAAAAAATGCCATTTGACAAAAGTTGTGCAGAATTGAATTTTACATGGACCAGCGCTGACAGAATGTAAAAATTTCAAAGATACAGTGACTTACGGGAGTTTTAAAATTCAGCAGCTGTCAAAAATGACCTTTTATCAAGTTCATTGTAATTTTTCTTTCTCTCCTTGATCTAGTGCTTGTCCGGATAGTCTCTTAATTAAATTCTCAAGTGTTTCCACCCTTGTTGGACTCGTTAACATGTAAGTCCATTTTGGATTTACGTATTAGTGAGTCATCCTTGTAGGAAACCCCGTGGGTTTCCAAAGTCGCTTCCGCATTTGAGATTGAGTTTTACTTCTTTTCTCTCTACCTTTCCTCTCTCCTCGCGCTTCGGTTTTCGGGGTGTGATAGATTGGTATCAGAGCTAACCGGGTTCAAATACCTAGAGGCTATGGGTGTTTTCTTTTGGGTTTATCGCATTTCCGTTTGTGTTTACTCTGTACCTACTCCTTATTGCATTCTTCGTTTAAGTTGCACATGTTGAGGCGTTGCGATGCTGTGTGGGTATACGTATGTGTTTAGTGCCTTCGGGACTTACGTGCTTACATGTTAAAATAGCTTACTTGTTTGATATGTTATTTATGTTAAATGCTCACATGATAAATGTTTACATGATTAAGTGCTATGTGTTTTCATCTATGAATCTTTTGCATTATGTCTTGGTGTGGATGTCTGATGGTATTTAACTATTGACCGTGAAAAGTTTAAAAGTATATATATGAGGGTTTCCTTATTTGGATTATTCGCTCGACGTACTATGCCTTGTAAGGTTGGTGGTTAGGTGTCGATCAGTGCTTCACACCAAGTTGTATGCTTAAGGACCTCTGTTGTGTTTATAAAATTTACGTTACTTGCTATTTCCATTTACGTTGTTGAGATAGCATGTTCAGGTGTTGCACGCCTACATGATTATATGTTCACCTTCTTGCATGCTCATGTGGTTTACATGCTTAGAGTAGAATATATTGAGATCATCTATTGTATTATAGATGGAAAAATTTCAAAAAAAAAAAAAAAAAACTTGTGGTTGTGCCTTAGCACATATTGTTTCTTTCTTTTGAGATGCATACCTTCGGATAGCAGCAGAGTTGTTTAGCAATCGGTGCTATTTTTCTTTTATACCTTGGGTACGTTTTCCTCATTTGTGAGTTCCGCATTGTGTTGGAATAGTCCTCTCTTTTGTCAAGCTATTGTATTCCCTTTCCGTGAGAGACTCTTTGATAAGTTGTTTGTTGTATCTTGAAATTATCTTTTCAAGCAAATTGCACTCCTCTCTATCGCGGGAACTGTTTTGTAGGGTTGTAAGTACCTACCTTTTTCAACGTTTGGTTATGTAATTGGTTGATTGATGATGGAGTGGTTTTTCTTTCCCATTCTTCGGGATGAACTGTGGTTCCTCTTTCTTCATGGGGACTTTTACGTTTAAATGTCTGTTAGATATTGCTTTTACTACCTCAAGTATATTTATTCTTTGAGATGGGTTGTTGCTTGTTGGGTCCCAATCCATTGCATTCATGTTAGACTTTGCAGTGAACTATCAGTTACCCTCCTATATGATTTATTGCATATAAGGAAATTCTGTTGTGTGAGTTATTATTGGATCTTGACTCAAGTTTCTTGTTCTAAGTTTAGACTTGTATCGGTTCATTTTTTTTCGCTCCTTTACATGGTGGGTGTCGTTTGTGAGTATTCCCCACGGCTCTGATATTTGTCTATTATGAGACCATATTATTGTTAATTGCAGAAGTTTTCCTTGTTTCATAGTGAAACTATACATCTTACGAGTTAGTGAAATTTTTCTTCACTAAGCTCTTTATCATATTTACATAATCTTGCTAAGTACGTTTCTCCTCAAGGTGGTCAAAATTCTTTTATGTGGTTATAGTTATCGATATTTATCGAGTCCTATTTGAACTTCGTTAACATTGGATGGTTAACACTTTGATGATTGTTTAGAAACACAAGTTATTTTAGTGTTTCCTCCTTGTGAACAAGTTTGGCTCTTCATTTAGTAATACTTGTTCGAAGTAAATCTATTTTCTTGTTTGGTCCTAGTGACCTTTGGCCCTTTTAAGAGTATTGTTTTATGTTCGTTCCTAGCTTGTTTGGAAAAGCTGTTTTTCATGTGCTTTTGATTTCAAAACCTTTCGTTGAACGAGAACTCGTACCTTGTCGGCTTGATATTTTCTTTTGGGGTGAGGCATGATGATTTTCAGTTTCGCCGCCCATGGACTTCGAACTTGGGTGTTTCATGGTGTTGTATTAAGATGTCCTTTCCCTTGGACTTCTTGACTATTGGATTAATATTCTTCAGCAGTCTTGCCTTTTTGAGTTCATCAATTTTGATTGTATTGGACTAGAGTATGAAAATTTTAATAACTTCAAATATTTTCCTACTTATTGAGAGATAGATTGATTTGGACGATTTAGTTACCAAGTTCTTCGAGTTGACGATTTTGTGAACTCGTCATCATTAGACTCCTTGGGAGTATGACCTTGTATCATGATTTGATTTCTTCTTATTGGTTGCCTTGGCTGTTGTTTACTAAGGCTAGATCCCAGTATCATTGTTCATGAAATAAAAGTTCTTATTTTATTCTTGGAGACCTTCCATTGTCCCTTACAGGAAAAATTACTTATACCTTGACTTACTATGATAGTGTCCATAGTAACTTTTGTTGGATTGGTGTAGTTGTTAGCAAGGTGGAATAATTTATTTCTATTTCACAACTTCGAAGTTTTATGAATCCTTCGAACCTGTGGGCAATGCCTATTGTCTCAAACGTTATTGTTCCGTAAATCCTATGACTGGTCCATAGGGATTCTTTTGCTAATTATCGAGTGGTGTATATTCGACCATAATGAGTTTCATTATTTGATCCCATCGTTTTAACTCTTTCTCCATTGTTGTGACAAAGAGTGCTTCGTTGGACTCATTTTCTCTTGATTCCGTGTTAGTGCAAGAAGATCACATGATTGTATATCGTTTCATACTGGTGTTCTTTTACCAGTATGTCGATCATTCTATGTTGGAGAGTTAGACCATTTTGATTCTACATTTATTGTTGATGATCTTAACGGATCGAGTGTATCATGGTTATGAGCTTTTGAGAGCTGATCAATCCCTTTTATCTTTGAATTCCTACCTTTCAATGGTTTGAATTTTGATGTCATTCTAGACAAATTTGCGTTGAGCACTTGGTGCGATCCTGCTAATTTTATTAGTGAGACTTGTTTTACTTCCCCATCGTGGGATTACCGTGGCTTGTGTTTGTGTTAGATCGTTTCGATCTTTCGACTTTGTCCTTGCCTTATGCGAAGGAAAAGTCTTGGTGTTCGCTTGTTGTGCGATTGGTTGTGGTGGTTAAGGCAACTTCTGTATATGTTCTCTCCTCCTTGTCGTAAGTTTTCAGATGGTTTTTTTTTAAAAGAACTTACTTTGGTTATTGCTTACTGGTGACGTAGTTTCACAATAGTTTCTGGCTTGAGGAATGATGTCGGATATTGTTCCCTCTCTTCGAGTGATGTCTCGGTATTACAAAATTTGGAGTTTCAGTTTTGGGATTTGATTCTTGTATATCACCATTCTTGAAGTAAATTGTTTAATTGTTTCGACTTTTGCATCGATTTCTTTGGGTTGCAACGAGTCGCGTAGGCCACAATTTTATTCATGATTCGGTCAAGGCGCATATCCTTTGATATCTTTTGATTGTTACAAGTAGTAATGGTTGTTGTGAACTTGTCTGGTTATATCCGTGCGTTCACTTATTCGGTTTATCATTGCTTTGTTGATGATGCCTTTGTCCTTGTTCGAAACATATGTATGTGCTGAAGTTTCTTGGTAGTTATGGCTTTGGGCATTGTGCTCCTTTGCCTTGATGTTTCGAGAGCGAGATTTGGGTTTGTTGATAGAGAGACTGTTTTTGGTTCATCGCCAGGAACTTGTTCTTTGGAATTTAGTATTCCTCGGTTTTATTGGCTTACCACCAATATTTGTTTCGATAGACGCTTTTCAGGTCCATCCTTGTTGTTCCTTTTAAGGATGGAGTTTTCCGTTTATTCTTGTGGTCGAGATGTAATGTCGATTCATTACAATCTTTTGTATTAGCATTCGTTTGTTACTTTGTGAGATCTTTTCTTTGGCATTATTTAATATAAGCTTGGACCACTCCTTGGGAGTTGATCACATAGTTTAGTTCAGTTTTGAACTCTTATGAAGGAATCAGGTTACCTAACTTTTATGACAATTCGTGTAACTTTTATCAGTCGATTCGTTTCTTTGAGCTCCTTGGATTTAGTTGATTGAAATTCAATCTCTTTGTAGAATTTACTTTGAGGCGAATTCGTTGGTTTTCTCGAGTCTTCAAAGTTTTGTTGAGACCCTTGCATTTGGCTATTCAAATATTTTTCCCCGTGATGTTACTGCACCAATGAGAATACTTTTCTTGATCCTCACTAGTATTGCTTGAAGCTTAGTAAGGGTTCTTAGAACCAGATTCGATGTTCTATTGGAAATTGTCTTGTTCAGTCTTTGGATTTATTGACCTTGGGTCCTGTCCATTTTGGATAATAACTTTTGGTGAGTTGATGCCTTGTACCCTAATGGCGCTTGGCAATTTTGTGCATTTGGTACATTCAATTTGGTTCCTAACATTTTGTGATTTATTCCTTACTTTCGTTAGTTAGTATTGGAAGGACATAGGAATGCCTTGTGAAAACAGCACACTCGGTGCCTTCGGGACTTACGTGCAGGGACAATTGGTCATACTCATTTAATTTCCTTTATGGACTCGTATAAGTCGTGACAAGTGAGTATGACCAATTGTCCCTGCAACAAATAACTTAAACAGCATTTCTAAAGAAAGGTTACTAATAAAACATAAGCTCCAAAATAAAAACTTACTAAACTATTACATAAGTCCAGATCTTAGGCACAAAACGCCCTTATTCAAAACTAACATAAAGTCTATTACAACTCCAAAATAAAAGACATAAGAAATATAAAGCAGCCTCCTAGAAAGTCCTCTGCCTTTAACTAGCATAGTCGAAAAACCCTGGATGCTCCTGACCCTAAAAATTTGGACATACAGTCCAGGACGCATCAACGCCGTCAGCTTATGCAAGCTGGTGAGCAAAATAAACAAGTGCTCGCAATGTATATATAAGCAAATAAACAGCGGTACAATTTAACTTTAAAAGTAATAGATTCAAGGTTCCAATTCCAACATAAGTCACGGGGGAATAAAGTAAGCAATAAATATGCGACCGTGCATGAACAATGTAACATCTCATCTTTCTGACTCTTTTCTCTCAACAAGACTCGACTCAACCAACCATTACCTCAGATACCAGGAATAATATCCGATCGATATCTAAGTCGTACACAACACTATCGCCTCCAATACCAGGAATAATATCCGATCGATATTGAGGTCGCGCACCACGCTATCTCCTCAGATACCAGGAATAATATCCGATCGATATCTGAGCCGATCACGACCAACCATCGCTTCGGATACCAGGAATAATATCCGATCGATATCCGAAACGAGCGCCTTAGATACCAGGAATAATATCCGATCGATATCTAATCCGTACTCAATACCATCGTTTCGGATACCAGGAATAATATCCGATCGATATCTAAGCCGTAACTCAATACCATCGCTTCGGATACCAGGAATAATATCCGATCGATATCCGAAACGAGCGCCTTAGATACCAGGAATAATATCCGATCGATATCTAAGCCGTAACTCAATACCATCGCTTCGGATACCAGGAATAATATCCGATCGATATCCGAAACGAGCGCCTTAGATACCAGGAATAATATCCGATCGATATCTAAGCTGTACACAACACTGTTGGCTCCAATACCAGGAATAATATTCGATCGATATTGAGGTCACACACCAGTCCGTCACTCTTTATTCTTTTCACGCTTTCTCACACACATGCATGTTGACACAACCTCGACCCTAATATGTATATCAATGTTCATAATTTGTAGTAGCAATTATTAATCTCAAAGCTGGATATTCGTTCAACATAAATCTCGGTCTTAAACGTTCTTATAAATCCAATACCTAATCAATGAGCCTTTAAAACAGTATATTTGTCAAACAGTTCTTTAAAAACTTTCAAAACCTTTTCCAAACAGTCCCTTATACGAAAATACAAAAATTGCTCAAACTGCCCTGGTCGCGGAGCGGGTCGCGCGCGCGAAAGGGGATTGGTCGCACAAGCGGGCTGCACGAGCAAAGGGGGAGAACGGGTCGCGCGAGCGAAGGGGGAGAACGGGTGTCGCGCGAGCGGGCCGCGCGAGCGAGCCTCGCGCGAGCGGGTTGCGCTCACGAGTTGTCACAGTTTCATCATCTTCTTCGTTTTTCCCCTGTTTTTGATTTTCAAACTGAAATTATACCAATTTCCAGATTCTGTTCTAAACAGTGCATGTAATATATGGATCTCTTCAGTTTTCGTGTAGATTAAGAATACGCGATCAATTTAAACAAATACTGATTGTATCTCTTAATTTTCGCGATTAAAGTAAGAGTGTCAAAACTTTAAATCAACAGTACGTCGCGATACAGATGAATTACTCCGTAGGATTCGAACCGTATCTTATTGGGACTAAGATCTTGCATTCCCAATTCACGGATTTCATTTTGGTTAACTTTTGTAAAACTCCAATTTTCAAAGTTTTAATGGTGTATCTATATATATACACTTATACACACATATATACACTGAAATATACATATATATACGTTGAGAGTGAGTTTATAATACTCACAAAGGGTGATTAGACTGAAAATTTGAAACCGATATTTTTCGCCGCCGATTACGTTGTTTGAGAATTTCTCCGTTCTGGAATTATATATATGTATGTATCTATGTATATGTATGTGACTGAATATATATATATATATATAATCTGTATGTGTGTGTGTATATTGGTGTCTTGAGAGAGCAAGAGAGGATTTGAGAGAGACAGTGAGTGAATGAGAGAATTTGAGAGACTGTGAGAAATTGTGAGGGAGACACAAACATATATACTGTAATAGAGTTGTGGCCTCCAAGCAAGCCACGGAAAACCCACGGTGTGGTTGAGCTCACGTGCTCCCACACCCAAAACCCGATATAACTGCAGCTTTAAAACATAAACTGGTATTAACCGATCACGATAAAAATACAGAAAATTATATTAGCGTAGGAAATAAATTCCAGTTTATACAAAAATATAGATATTGATTTTTGAAACCATAGGAAATATTTTTCTATATTTATGGAAATTACAATTTGACCCCCAAATAAATATTTCAAATAGAAATTAAATTGAAATAAACATTTATTAATGAAAAAGAAATACAGGGTGTTACATGAACATAGTTAAACACAATTATTCTTTAGTGTAGAAAACTCACCTTAGCAATATCTACCCAAATTCAAGCTAGAAATGAAGAATCTCTTCACAAATCTTGCTTAATTCTTACCCAAAGTAAATCCTACATGGTTTTGGTACAACAAATATCATTTATCAAGAACGGTTGCCAGAAAAATGTTGCCGAAAATGAAAACAAATTACGTGCATGTGACCCTCTTACCTCCACGAGTCCAAAAGTGGTCTCGGATCGTAAATCCGGCGAACAGTGGCGACGGAATGACGAGATTTCGACGTCGGCGTCTCGAGCTCGTCTTTCTCTCCCGGAGCTTTCTCTTTATTTTTGTTTAATTCAGTGAATATGAGAGTATGAACTCTCCTATGGACACACACTCATCACATGCATGTGATGTGTCACAAGTTTTCCCTATTTTCATTTACACCCCCAGAATTTCTAAAGTTCTCATTATGAAATCCCCCAAACATTCCATTAACTACCCAATTATCTAATAAGTGTTTGTCTAAGTCCCATATGGGTCCCAACGTGGGTCCCATATATTTTGTGAAGTTGCTATCACACCTACTGTAGACACCCCATTTTGTCGGCTATCAGATTTAGGAGACCCATAGCTTGGTGGTTCACAATGATCGTAAAAGACTCAAAAAGACTCCTGGAAGTCAGCTCTATCTCTCAGAATGCTCAGAATGACCAAAATGCCCCTAAAAGCCCGAAAACTCCCAGATTTGGTCCCAAAGTTCTGAAAACATGCTACGTCATAAGGAAAGCGATAAAATGAGTTTTTAAGAGAAATCAGATGAAATTGTCGGCTCACAGAGACCCCCGGAAGTCCCGGAAGTTCCCGGAAAGTCCCCGTTGACCGGTTTGACCAAGGTTTGACCAGGTTTGACCAAGGTTTGACCAGGTTTGACCAAGTTTGACCGAAATTGTCCGGATTCACCAGAATCATTTTAAATCATGAGAAAAATGTTAAAACAAGTTCCAAAAGAAAATCGAGCGAAAACATCAGCTCCCGGGAACTCCCGGAGGTTTCCAGAACTTCCCGGGAATCCCAGGTTTGACCAGTTTGACCGGAATTTGACTTTGGAACCGGGGCACCAAAATAATTTTCAAATATTTTTCATAGATACTAGAGGTCAATAGCTTTCCAACGGTATATCGCACATAATTTCTGGATTTAAAACGAATTTATTATGAATTTCCAAAGGCGAAAAAGGCGATCAAATCGGCTTTTATCATGAATACCGCAAAACTTTTCAAAGTGACCTATCCCCGAACTATTTTTCATGTAAAGTAGACTCCATTACCTTTCCAACGGTATATCACAACCTCAATTTGGAGTTCGTACGCATTTTCTGTGAATTTCGGACGAAATAGGGCCTTTTCGCGAATACCGGAACTTCAGGGGGCCTAAACAGCATTATCTGGACGAAGGAGGAGCAGTGCCGCCGCGGCACTGGCCCACTGCCGCCGCGGCACTGGCCCAGTGCCGCCGCGGCACTCCCCTCCAGAACAGTGAGTTTTTGTAATTTCTTTTGGGGTCCCATTTTGATTAATTAAAAACCAAAACGACATAGTTTTGATTCCCAGCTTATTTTGGACCAATGGGAGACCATTTTAAACTTTTTAAAACTCCATTTACCACCCCTCCTTTGCCTATAAAAGAAGCCATTTACTTCCATTTAGGGAGGAGACATGGAAGCTTAGAGAAAGCTTAGGAAGAAACTCTAGGGAAATATAGAGAGAGAAAGAGAAGAAGTAGTCTTCTTCTTCCATTTTTTCCAATCAAAGTGAGTTCTAATCTTGTTTTCCTCCACCATTTTTCTATATACTTCATCATCAATATACCCAATCACCATTCTTGAGCATTCTTGAGTTAGGAAGCTACTTCCATGTCCAAATGTCAAAATCTATGAGTGAAACACCAAGCTACAAGTCCAAAATCATATTGATTATCATTTATTGATTGTTATTTACTTGCTTGTTCATATTATGTTCATCTCTTCTTAATCTCATTTCTTTTTATTTTCTTTATTTACTTACTAGTTCATCATCATCTAAGTGATGACATGAAGTTTGGGGTGAGTGAATCCTTATGGATAGTAGCTCTTGACCTCAAAAACATGTTTGATAGATGATGATCATAACCTCAATACTTTCAAGATGTTCTTGAAATGTATTGAAGTTATGTCCAAAATAAAAATGAATCTCTCCAATAATATTGGGAGTTCTTTGATGATTCAAGGTTGGATGAGGTTCTAAGTGGTCACATGGTCATCTCAAGAGTTTAAGTTCATGCTTTGAACATCTATTTCAAAACCCCCAATCAAGAACTCAAACTCTATTTCAAACCCAAATCCATTTTCTTCAAGAATGATCCAAAACAGTGAGCTGTTCAGATTCAAATATTTGTTTTGAATTAAATACTTGAGTTATGATGATGAAACCACTTGGAAAATCTTCCTAAGACATCATAGTTTGTCCCCAATTTTTCCCATCAATTATAGAAATGTGAAAGTATTTGTTTTGGATGTGAGAAGTTCATATTCATAATCTGCCTCTGTTCTCACAGAATGTTCACCCAACTTCTTGCACTTATTCTGGATATTTTCGTCACTGTACATATATCTTTTCTATTTTTTTTATAAAACTTGGGTGTCTTAGGAAACTTTTGGTGTATAATGGGTCATCATAAACCTCTTCTTTGATTTATGAAAAATCATACAAAATCAGTCAACAGTGCAGCTTTTGTTTCTGAGTCATGTGTACATTCTGATTTATTTCTTTTAATCTGTGATAGCTATTGATGTTTGGCTTTTTGGGTTATTTTCTAGACACAATAAGGATGATCTCTGATTTTTCTCGCATTTTTCTAGGCACGTTTGACCTCCCATTATAATGTTACAAAGTAATGCATACAGTCTGTCCACTATTCACAGCATTTCACTTTTTGGCTTTCACACTTTGATGCAACACTCTCTTGTATCTAGATGAACCATATCCCATGCACATGTTCTTTACCACTTTTAGCATGCTATATCATATCATGTATCATCTATCCTCTCATGTATCATACTCCCATAGATTCTTGAGTTTGATTTCCAAATAAAACCATGGTTTGCAAATACTTGGGAAGTTCTTGAAATAAGTTAGGAATTGATATTCCAAGTGGTTAGAATATTCATCCAAGATCTGGAAGTATACTTTCAAAACCCTCATTTCAAAACCCCCCTCTTAAACCCCTCATTTTGATTTCAAGAAATAAACCTTGTTTTTTCTCAAAACCCTCAAAACAGTGAGTCATTTAACTTCAAGAAATTATTTTGAGTTCAATACTCAATGTATGAATGCAAGACCACTTGGAAAGTCTTTCTAACTAACTATAGAACACCCATGATTTTTGGCTTGACTTGGAAGTACTTGAAAATGGTCCATTTGGACCCAAACATTCCTTCCAGACATTCTGTCTTTGCTGTCACAGCAGCTAGGTCAACTTACGACCTCTTTTCCAGAAAACTTTTCCAAAAGGGGTGGTCCTAACTTATTTTTCCCTTAAAATTCAATGTCTTTGGGAACTTTCTGTATAAAATGGGCCTCTAGATCATTCTTTTTCATTTTCTAAGATTTTCTAACATTTCAGTCGACAGTACAAACTCTGTTTCTGAGTGACCTCTATTGTTTATATACTTTCTCTCAATCTGTGATAGCTATTCAAGATTGGCCTTTTGGGTTGTGTTCTAGACACAATAAGGAACATCTCCATAAAAAATCATGCATTGAAAACATTCCTAACCCCTCTTTTCAAATTCCAAAAGATCATGCTACTGTTCTGTCCACTATTCACAGCAAGTACATTTCAACTTTCATTCTTTGATTTGATGCTCATATGCATTCCAAATTAGTTCATATCTTAGGAAGTAGTCCATACTACATTTGTACACATCCTATGTTAATTTCATTCATTCATTCATACACATTCTAGACTTCTAAGTCATTCTAGAAATCCATGTACACAAAAACACACTACAACCTTTGCACATTTTAGATACATACATTGCATTCATGCAAGATTTAGGGTTTTTATAACTCTTAATCTAAGGAGAATATAAGGAATGAACTCGATCACCCGTTCGTACTTCCCCTTGATCTAATCATCCTTTCTCATCCGTCCCGGGGATTGAGAGATCTTCTTTTTCTCAAAGATTAACATGCATCATTCTAGCCTTGCTAAGCATATTTTGATTTCTTTGATTATTTGTTCCAAGAACAATTCATGTCCCCTTTAGATTAGGAAAACTTGATTAATTGATATATGATTAGACGATTTTTCCTAGGTTTATTTGTGTGATCTTTCACTTTACATTGCATGATATTTGATTTAGATCTTATGAATGATATTTTATCTTTAGATCTTCCATTTCAAATCTCCTTATGTGATGTAATATACTATCATAGTATTATTTGTCGAACCATACATAGTATAAGATGATTATTTGGATGCTAATTGAGGCCCGTCGAAAGATGGGGCGAGTTGAGGGTGTTTTAGTCGCGACAAAGGCTCCTTCCTCTCTCGTACCAAAACCCCGAACTAAGTTCTTTGGTTATGAAGGGCCGGTGCCCTTATCCGCTTGGGTGAGTCAAAATTAGGTTTCTTGGTTCCTTAAAGACCAAGTGGCGACTCTGTATCTGTTTTCAACAGACCTATTTTCTTTCTTTGATTCAAATCAATTTCAAAACAATCTCAAACAAGAGAAGTGGTCCGATTCCCGGTATCCACACCTACTAATTATAAATTCTTTTCATTTATACTCTTATTTGGGTGTCCAAACTAATACCAATGCTAACACATAAATCATCATATAATATAAAAGCATTTAAGCAAATATTCATGTAATCACATAAATGCATTTAACGTATAAAATGCAATTTCATTTTATCCTGGCCCTTCACTGGGTCCCCCTCCAATACCTGTCCCTCCTCACTGGGGACTTTTCCAACTGTGTTCCTTTACTGAACACTTTTTCACGGGTGAGTCCAAGCCTCCCCTTAATCCCTTTTATACACTAATTATATTAATCAATGTATATAAAAATGATAATTAACCCGTTTTTCGGGTATGGGTGTTACACTTCTGATACATGCTGGGGATGTGAATTAAAAGCCATTCCTGCTTCTTTTTGGCCAGAAGAGGAACCACCTCTTTCGGTTAATATTATAAAACCAAGAAAGAAACCAATTCCTTTGTATCTTCAAAAAGAATAACTTATTTGTGGATATAATTCTTGCACGTTTAAACCAAACAAACAGAAGTATATCATTTTTTAAAAAGAATTACTTGCTATTAAATTAGTAATTAAAAGATTTCATATTTAAAACTTTATTGTTAGAACAGACAATAAAGCTGTTAAAGATTTCCTTGTAAATAAAAAATCCATTGAACAAGGAAGAAGATTGGCTTAGTATAATAAAAATTCTAAATATACTTTTGAGGTATAACATCTTAAAGGTACTAACAATTTGATTGCAGATTTGCCTAGCAGGAACTGCTACGCTAAGGAGCATGAATAAGGGTAAACAACCCTCACAAGGAGATTGGGTTACCATTGCCAAAAAGGCAAATGAACTCCAAAAGAAGGTTTATATTGTTTTCACTGGATGCAAACCAGGCATTTATCAAACATAGCCAGAATGCCATCAGCAAGTTAATCAGTTTCATGGAGGATGCTATCAATCTTATGAAAGTATGATAAAGGCTAGAAAATCCTACTATTCTACTATTCATATGTCATTGCCAAACAAGCAATTTGAGCATATGCCAAGATTTGAAAATACCCAGACCCCAAAAAATGATGAATCAGAGAGTTCCAATTTTTATAATCCTGGATTACCCATGGAAATTTATGATGAACTCAATGATGCATGGAAAACTCTTTGTGCCATTGAAAGATCTAAATTTTGAAAGCATATGAGTGCTTTGGCATATAAAGTAGTTGAAAAAACAGCTAGACTAGATGAGAAAACAGCCAAATTATCTAGTCTTCAAAATCTTTGTTTCAATATCATTAAACAAATGAATTGGGCAGAAGATTTTAATTTTGAGAAAATAAACAATTTTCTTCAAATATCTTATCTTAGAAGCCATGATTTTTCAGATCCAATTTTTGAAAAAATCAAGAGAATTTGTCTCTTTGAAAAAGCAAGACATCTTCTACCAAGAGATATTTTTATTCAAATTAAAGAAATGGTGGAAGATCATCAAGAAATGATTCGTGCATTACTTTTTTGATCCCATGAAAAAAAAAATTCATTATGGGATTCCTAAAATAATCATCTTTGTAAACCACGAAGAATGGTTTTATGAAGACATTCAATGGGGAATAGCTAATCAAGTTATTTTTCAAATTCTTGAATCACATAGTTGGATTCATTTCCCAGCTATGATTAAGTGCATGCTTTCCTATATAGTACAAACCTATATGTGAAATAAAAACTTTACTTTTTGGATAGCAAGCACCGTTAAAGAGAAAAATTCTTTCAACCATGTCAAATTTGGTATCTTAAAGCCACAGGAGAATGGGAATTCGAAAATGACTTAATAAAAACTATTTCATCGGATGTGGTTAGAAAACTTGATCCAGCATAATATTGGGTAGATAGTCTTTTATCTATCTCATCAAATGCTGCAGACATTAATGGATTAGCAACTCTCCCATTTATGGTAACAAATGGTAGAATACTATTTGTTACTTACCATGCAATGGTCTATACAAGGTCAGATGAACAAGTCAAAGAAGCAGAAGAACTGCTACTAAGACTAAATAAGAGAGATCAACTAGATCTTCCTCTAGATCTGTCTATGACAGCTGATGACGGGAAGCAATTTCGTTCACAACAGTTCAGCCAGGACCCATATGACGAAAGCACCCACGACTTTGATGACGAAGCATACCAAAACCTGGTAAATGCAATGGAAGCATAGTGGGACCCAACCAGTGGTGAATTATTGTAGAAGACTCTGGAACGACTCCAACCTTATCCAGGACATGTGGAGGTTTCTGCAATAGGAAGAAAAAGTTATCCAGACAGGGTTACTTTTTAAGACGCGAGAAAGAGGACAGATGGACTCTTGTATTAAATGTAAAATATAAATGTGAGAGAGAAGTCTTCTTTGTAATTAATGTTATTTTGGAAGGTTGTGATAGAGATAACTATCCGGATGTAAAATTTTCATTTTGAAGTCCGAATAGTAATTGCCCTTAGTCATGTTGAAAGTCTATTTAAAGGCATCCATCCCAAGACTATGGATCATGCAGATTAATGGGCCCATTTGGTAAGAATAGAATAATCTTTCCACAGTACCCTCTGACCCTGACGTTATTTTACACAAGTATATCATCAAATAGTTAGTGTTCAATCGATGAACTCTGTGTGTGTGTGTGTGTGTATGTGTGTGTGTGTGTGTGTGTGTGTGTGTGTGTGTGTTTGGGCGTGTCCCATGAAACCCCATTCATAGTTTAAATCATTTGTCCGGCGTCTTCAACTTCAATTTTCAAATATGCTATCATTGAAAAAGAAAGGAGAAATCATTAAAATACTCATGGATTTTTACGCATAACTCTTTAAATTAACTAGAATGTTGATACGAATGAATTTTGTACAAGGTAGATTAGATAGCACAATTAACATGGAAGAACTATCATACAAGCCATAAATCAAATTAGTTGGACCCTTTACCCTTTACCTCCAAACAAGTCCTTAATTGGATGTTTGGGTGTTCAAAATGAAAGAAAATGCATATGGTTCTATAACCAAAGAGTAATGCTAGTCACAAAAGGGTCACAAAGAAATGCTTACAAAAAGATGTGGCATCTCATGTGGCAGTAGACTCATCACACTTAACTCTGCAACATGGGTGTCACACCACATCCTTTTGTGAGTATCTGTTTATGACTCTAACTGTAATACTCGTACCCAAAAAATGGAAGTAACATTTATTTTGCATGCATTTATTAGTATAATTATTTGCATGTGATGTCTTGGGTAAGTTCCAGTTACCCCGATGTGATAAGTACTTGACAAAGGGCACAGTTGGACAAATGAGGTCCAGATTGAATAAATTTTATTTAGTTGCATTTATGTGATTAAATGGTAGACATGAAAACGTAAATGTGTACATTATAATACATGTTGATGCCATGTGATTATTTAATTGCTAAAATGTTAAGTGCTTTAATATTTTATTATTGTTCATGATTATTTATTAGACCAGTTTGGGTACCCTTGTGAGGGCGTAATTGAAAACGTGACATAATTAGTAGGCTAATTAGTGCCTTCATATAATATTTGGGACCACATTTGGGGCCCGTACGTGATATAGATATACACCCACTTAGATATTGGGATAGTAATATAAATTTATTTGGGTTTTTCATAATAGAAATTAGGAAGATTGGGTGGTGTAAATGCAAATAGCTCTAAGTTTGAGAATATTCTATGAAATATTCTAATTTAACTCTCAAGTCAAAAAGAAGGAAAAAAGAAAAAGAAAAAGAAAAAAACAAAACAAAACGTGTGTGCGTATAATAGTGTTAGGCGACTGGTGGTGTAGTGTATATATATATATATATACTATATTAGTTAAATAAAAAAAAAGGATAGAGAAGAAAAAAAAATAGAAGGAACAGTGAGAGAGAGCCGCGAGAAAGAGAAGGGAAATGGAGGGTTTCGACCTTCCTAATGCCATAGTTTCGTCATATGTTTTCCAAATCGTGATATGGAATTATATTTGGACTCGTGGGGGTAAGCCTAACCTTTCGGTATGATTTATTTTCAATTTAATCGATAGATTTTTCGTGACCCAAATGAGTTGGTAACATATAGTTTACCAAAATTGTATAGGATTATCATTGGAATCATTAGGAGCTAGTTTTGCGAAGGAATTTGGGAATTCTAGGCTTACTTTGGACCTATTTGTGAGGTGAGTGTCCTAATCCCAAATTTGGATATTTAATGTTATTTATTTATTATTAAATACTTAATTATTGATTAAGTAGAAAGCATGTGATTAGTTGTATTTAACATGTCTAAAATGTTGAAATTGTCATGTTGACATGTTGAGCTACTTATGTGCTTATTTGGGTCAAAGGGTCTCAAGTGATAATTACCATTAGTTAGCCCATATATAAGAGACAGAGAGATGGTGAAATCCTTAGAGAAAAGGGGATAGTGGTGACGACCACAACGAATTGACTACGGTCACAAATGAATGAGTGTGATTTCGCTATATGCGATGGAAAAAGTGAGAATGGCCCGGAATCAGGGGTCCAGAACGATGGTGATTGATTACTTGACACGCCTGCGACCATTATTTGTTGTGAATGTTTAATTGGTGTTATGAATCATTAAATACTCCAATTGCATGATTAGTACCACGTACTCATTGAGCGAAAGCTTATTCAATTTTTGTGGCTAATGACTATGCAGGTTCAGATGAATACCATAGTGAGAAATGATCAAGAATACGGGGCTGGGTTTGCTAAGATGAGTTTTGTATTATTCATTTTATTTATTTTTAAATTAGTAGTTGGAGATGTTTGAGAGTTGTGGTATAATGATTACAGTTTTATGTATAAGAACATATTAGAAGTTATGCTTTTAACTTTTATTATGTTAGAATGAATCTATAAATATTAGTTAGGTTTTGATGTGTTTTGGAATATTTCATGAAAGAAAATGCTACATGGGTTGAAATGTTTTAACTTATGAAAACAGGGTGAGTGGTGCTATAGTAGAGGAAACTCTGCCCAAGTACCATTCTACGGTTTTAAAACTTTATTTTATTTCTTTTTATTATTTGATTGATGAAAAGATATTCTACCCCTAGTATTTCAGTCAAAATCTTAATTTTTGGAACGTTAAAAGTGATTATTTGGTGCTTGTTGGCTTTGTTACACGTGTCCTAGCCCGCGGGGGTCGGGTTGAGGTGTGATAAATTTTGGTATCAGAGCAATAGGTTAGAGCCTTTGGGAACGAGAGAAGAATACGACGCGCAAAAAAAAATGCATGTATATGATTATTATGACACGTAGTTACATGTAGAAGCATACATGTTTGCAGCACGTGATTTTAATATTGTTCATGCATATCATGTTGCATGCATTCTACATATTATAATATGTTGAGAGATGGTTGAAAGCTTTATTGTGAAATAATGAAGTATAAAGGGAAACTGCTTTCCTATATGATGAATTAATTGAGTTGGAAAGGGGGATTGAGAATTCATTAAGAAAAATACGAGTTTGGGAATATTCGTGGAATTTGGGTTCAGAAATCATGGGTTGAGTTGGTCATTCTGAATTGATTTGGCTGGTATTATATTATCAAGGGTTATTGAGTATTGGGTTATGATTGTCGGTATTCATTTCTTTCCGAATATTATCGGGTATTATCATTAGTGAAGATTATTTCTTATTTTCTGCCAAGGAATTGGGCATCTAGATTTCTTTATTTACGGTGGGTCGTATAGTATTTAAATATTATAGTTTGGGGAATTATGGATATCTTATGATTTATATGGGAATCATGAGCAGATACGGTATTATTGTTATCTCTTATTTCTCCATTTATTCGGTAATGATCTTTGAGAGTATTTATCGAGCTCATTATATTTTCTCTTGAGATTGAGGGTGAATATTGAGTTTGTTGAGGTGATGAGATATTTGGGTTTTATCCAGTCGCTTGAGTTGTTGGGGAATCTCTCAACTCTATTTAGGTTATATCGGCTTGTTGAGGAATCTCTCAACATAAATTTGTTTATTCTATTCCTTGGGATGCCTCTGTTATTATCGAATAATGATTGGTTCTCCAAAGTGTCAGTATGAATAGCAGATTTGGGGTTATGTTTCCATCAATTGGGTATCACTACGATTATAAATTATTCTTTTCTAGTTTAAGGATATGGTTGATTGGGATCAAGATTAAGTACCTGTGTTGTATGAATAACCAATTGGGTTGATTGGCTATACGGGGTATCTGAATTTTCTACCAGAAATCTGAATTTGAAAATGGGTTTACAATTTTAATAAGTAGTAATCTCTTTGACATCCAAACCACTCCAAGATGCTTTCAAACACCAAGTGTATCAGGTAATAGTATTCTTATTTTTTTGTACTTTATATGTAAGCAATTGAGATCTGATTATTGCACTGCACTGTAGCAATTGTCGGGTATCCTAGTATATCACTGGAAACTTTCAAACTTTAAATTTAGTTACTAATAAAATCTTAGAAATTTCTAGGATATTTGAATAACGTTAAGTGAGATTATATATATTTAAATGAGTAGGAAATATTTTGAAATCAACTTTTAGTGGAAGGGAGAAAAAACCAACTGATTTATTACGAATCATGAAGTGGTTGGATTTGACCCAAATTTGGTAGAAGGGGAAAACTAGTGAAAAGAGTTTTAATTAAATGTGGGTATTTCAATTATTGTTTAAAGGAGTTATTAATGGAAAATATTTTGATTATATCAAAGTTGTGTAAACATTTTTATTTTATGGAGAGAGATTTTAAATAAATACTATTGGGCTAGAAGCTCAGATGAGTATGCTACCTTTACTTTGATTTTAAATTGGAATATTAAAATTTTAAAATGAATTCCAAATGACTTTGGTAAGAAAATGGTCTGGAAGTAACTTGTGATATTCTACGTATTATTCTGAATACTGTTGTGGATACATGATTTTGGTTGATGGATTGTAAGAGGTATCAATTGATTTCTTGGGAATTGAGTTGAGATATTCTTGGTTACAAGGTGAGTTTGATAGGGCAATGAAGCACTTCATTTTAAAGATATGTTATGGATATAAGTAGGTATTGAGTTACAATAACTGGTGGGTATTGTATTCCTCGAACGTATGATGGTGTAGAATTCTAACATTAATTGGAAAAAAAAATGGTAGTTTTATCGCTTGTTGCTTAGGATTACAGTCGGAGATAATTAGTGATATTATTTACGTACAATTGACACCTTTAAAAAGGCACTGCATATTTGGGTAAGTAGGAGAAAATTTGAGATTGAGAAGTGTTGGATCATATTTAAATTTTATCACAACAAAATCAGTTGCTTACTAATTGTAAGTGCTACAAGGAGGGGACAAATGTGCATATTGATTCCTATATATTGGGGCTTAGATAGCGTAAACCGAAAGACAAGTAAGTTCTACAATCTGAATAATTTGAGAATTGTGAAGCTTTGCCTTATGTTGAACATCTGGTGGAAGAGTTGTATTCCTAGAATATGTGAAAAGGGATAGAGATTTCGTGGGTGTCTTTGGAAATTAATCAATTAGGACTTATGAAGGTGACATAAATTTGAAGTTATGGGATTGACTGGGTATTATTGAAAATTTGTTGAAGATTTCTCTTCTGTGCAAGAACACGTATGAACTTATATCGATTACAGTGAAATTCTCAATAATCAAATGAACATCGATCTATGATGATATTGATATTATTGCTGCAAAGGTTCATGTTGGGATTGGTTATATGTTGACGTAACAGTAATTTATGCTGCATATGGTTGAAATTTCATAAAATGAATTATCTGATACAAGATTGAAAATTCATAGTATTCTTTCTATATTGAGCATTTGGCAGTAATATTCTCACAAGCTGAAAGTTTATATTAATTGTCGTGACTTGGAATATTTAGTTATACAGCGACAATTGAATACATAGTATAGAGGATAGGTGGAACTCGTGATGGCTACAATTCAAAATTTTGTATTAATCAGTGAAGACAAAATGGGCATGAGTGCTCCAATCAGAGATCAGCGAGGGTTTGATGTACGCGTTGACTGTTCAGAAAGGATTTGAGTCAAGATTAAGAATTTATTAGAAACTACATTTGTTCCAGAAATTGGAGAAGGAATGATGATAATAAATTGAGGTCAACCAGTATTGCTATAACAAATGAGCAAAAATTGACTTAAAGTTCGGTTTGGGTTTTTGTTTTAGAAATTTGTGATAAAGCATTGAAAAAAAAGTGATTAAGCTATATTCTATAGTAAAATGTGTCAAAATCTCAAGATTAAGCATATACTTCGAGTGAAGATAACTCAAGGGAATGAGTTCAGAAGAAATATTGAAGTATATAATGAGATTTGAGAATATAATACGTTAATAATTGGGTAAGCGATATTACTAACTGCATTTCATTAATATGATGACTTAATAATTAGTTATAGGGACACAAGTCTTCTTGAAGATTGATTTGGCATTTAAGTACTATGAGGTAAAAGTTTCGACTAAGATGTTGAGAAAGCTGACTTCAGATGGGGAAATGTAAAGCATTCTTTACGATGTGTGGTATAAGGGCAGAATCAATGAAGGTTCATGGAGTTATTGTGATTGATATTATTGACAATCTAAGTTGAATGTTTAACGTATTAAATTTCATGACGTGATTGGCGCCAAAGTCAACGAGAATTAGCCGTTGTCATATAAATGATTGTGGACATGCTGACCCAATCAGATTGTGGCATTGATTAAACTGCGGATTTGCTGGGATTAAACGACCTATATGTGAAAAGAATTACAAAATTATGTGGGTACTAGCACTTGTCATTCTAGAAGAAAGTAGCCGATTATGAAAAAGTTCTAGAATCTTGCAAGAAGCAATGAAAGTAGAACTGAACTTTTGCGAGACGTTTTATCACCCGTTGATATCTAGTGGGGAAATATAATAAAGGCAAGTGGGTTTGAATGATTGGGGGAAATGCTACTGTGGCGAGAGAAATACTCTATAAGTTTATCTTCAGAATGGCATAACTTGACGAACCAAGTGAGATTGAAATTCCAGCACGCCAATTGGAAATATGAAAGGAATGGGGACTAGTTGGTTGTAATTGAAATCACATCAGTGAGTATAATGTATTCTATAATCGTATTGTTGTATATGAGCCAATAGAAGTTCGAGAAGAGATACATCTATTTGACTCGTAAGGTGAGAAAAGTTTGAGGACAAACTTCCTAAAAGGGAGGGAGAGATATAATACCCGTACCCGAAAAATGGAAGTAACATTTATTTTGCATGCATTAATTAGTATAGTTATTTGAATGTGATGTCTTGGGTAAGTTCCAGTTACCCCGATGTGATAAGTGCTTGATAAAGGACACAGTTGGACAATTGTGAAACGGGACCCCACGGGAGGTCCAAATTGAATAAATTTTATTTAGTCGCATATATGTGATTAAATGGTAAACATGAAAACGTAAAATGTGTACATTATAATACATGTTGATGCCATGTGATTTTTTAATTGCTAAAATGTTAAGTGCTTTAATATTCTCTTATTGTTCATGATTATTTATTGGACCAACTTGGGTACCCTTGTGAGGGCATAATTGAACACGTGATATAATTAGCAGGTTAATTAGTGCCTTCATATAATATTTAAGACCACATTTGGGGCCCGTACGTGACATAGATATACACCCACTTAGATATTGGGATAGTAATATAAATTTATTTGGGTTTTTCATAATAGAAATTAGGAAGATTGAGTGGTGTAAATGCAAATAGGTCTAAGTTTGAGAATATTCTATGAAATATTCCAATTTAACTCTCACGTCAAAAGGAAGGGAAAAAAAGGTGTGTGTATATCATAGTGTTAGGCGCCGGGTGGTGTAATGCATGTATATATATATATATATATATATTATTAGTTAAATAAAAAAAAGGATAGAGAAGAAAAAAAAAAAAAGAAAACAGAAGGAACAGAGAGAGAGAGAGAGAGAGAGAGAGAGAGAGACGCGAGAAAGAGAAGGGAAAGGGAGGATTTCGACCTTCTTAATGTCATAGCTTCGTCATATGTTGCCCAAATCGTGATACGAAATAAAATTTGGACTCGTAGTCTAACCTTTTGGTATGATTTATTTTCAGTTTAATCGATAGATTTTTCGTGACCCAAATGAGTTGGTAACATATAGTTTACCAAAATTGTATAGGATTGTCATTGGAATCATTAGGAGCTAGTTTTGCGAAGGAATTTGGGAATTCTAGGCTTACTTTGGACCTATTTGTGAGGTGAGTGTCCTAATCCAAAAATTGGATATTTAATGTTATTTATTTATTATTAAATGCTTAATTATTGATTAAGTAGAAAAACATGTGATTAGTTTGTATTTAACATGTCTAAAATGTTGAAATTGCCATATTGACGTGTTGAGCTACTTGTGTGCTTATTTGGGTCAAAGGGTCTCAAGTGATAGTTACCATTAGTTAGTCCATATATAAGAGACAGAGAGATGGTGAAATCCTCAGAGAAAAGGGGATAATGGTGACGACCACAACGAATTAACTACGGTCACAAATGAATGAGTGTGATTTCGCTATATGCGACGGAAAAAGTGAGAATGACCCGGAATCAGGGGTCCAGAACGATGATGATTGATTACTTGACACGCTGTGGATATCGCAATTTTTCTTTTACCCACAGCTTTTCTTTTAAAACCTTTTTCAATTTTAAAATACAAAACACGAGTCACCACTTAATTTTTTAGAAGGAAAAAATTAAGAAACCATTTTAAGACTAACTGATCTTTTGCGAAACCAAAGATAAACTAGGTCCGGGGATTATGGAATGAGAGAGGAAGGAGCCCGACGGACTAAAACACTCTCTCTCATCCTATCTTGCGATAGGCCTCTACTCAACATCCTTTTAATCGATTTATTAATCTAAATATGCCCTCAACTAATACATATGTATATACATACATTACAAAAGCATGTCTAAAAGGGTGCAAGATTGCTAACGATAAAATATCATTCAAAATCAAGTAATTCATTTAGCAAGCAAATCATGATATGCAAAGCAAAGAACTAGAGAACTTACCCGGGATCCAGCCGAGAATATTAAACGTGCAATGCATGCGAATAAAAGAAAATCCTAAAAAAAAGAGTCTCTAATCACATATATACATATAAGGCAAATCCTAGTTCTAAGGTGTCGTACATGGAGTCGAAAAGTCAATAAAATCAAGGAATAAACAAAACTAGAGAAAGGATTGAGAAAATGTACCTCGAAAGCGCTACAAAACAAAGGGTCAGTTCACATACTTTAAAAAAAAACACATCACTAAATCCTAAGCAACAAGTCTTAACACAAGGTGAATTCTATTTTCAAATATCAGTTTACGTGGATGAATGCACATGAACACATGAGTATAAATGAAATAGAGCTATGAACTATTCATTGGTTTGGGTCATTTAGATTCTGGTATTAAGCTTACTCAATCATTATTAAAGCATAGTATGAACCCTAGGTTAAGAAAAGATCATTTGAACCTTTATTTACAAAGTTGATTAAATCTGTCACTACATTCTGGAAATTCCAGAGAACAGACCTGAACTTCAAGAAAATAGAAAGCATGCTTCCGATGGTTGGATCTTGATGATTTTTTAGTATATTATGCCTCTGTGAGTCTAGTTTCTAACCCAAAAAAAAATCAAGGTTTGAACGGTTAGATTTATGGGAAATGGGCAAAACCCAGACGTTCCTCAGAGACTTACAACTCTCTGTCCAGAGATCTTGTATGATTTTCTAAAAATAGTAAAAAAAATCAGAAACACTTTGATCTTTTTAGGTATCTTCCTAACACATTAAACCTCATAGAAAAATTTATTTGAAGTTGAAAATACTTGGTTAGGACTCTGATTTACTAGTTTCAAAAGGGTGTTGCTGTTCTGGAATTCTAGACAGATTATTGTTAACTCACAAAACTCATAACCAAACCATTCTAAACATGAAATCTAATAAAAGCAAAAATTGCAATAGTAAAACTTTGTGTTATTGACACTCTCCAAGTGGTTTCATTCAGTTCCAACGGTCTGATTTCGAACTAAAAATCCTTGATCAAAGGTGGTCATTGAATTCACTGCACCATTTGTTCAAGTTCAACTTTCATTTATTAACCCCAACTATTGAACCATGAAGTTGGGCTTAACCTAAACCATTTCTTCTACCACTTGATGGTCATTGAATACTAAGGACACACATACATGTAGGTCTTAGTGAAGTATGAAGAACTTCACAAAACTTTAAGAAAAGGATTAGCCCAAGCCCTAGAGATGGACTTAGATTCAAATTATTTCTCCTGCCATTTGATGGTCATTGGAGACTAAGGACTCTTAAACTCATGGATTTTAATGAAGTATGAAGAAACTTCATAAAACCTCAAGGCAAGGAATCTAAACTATGAAGATAGGCTTAGATTCAAATTATTTCTCCTACCATTTGATGGTCATTGGAGACTAAGGACTTTTGAACTTGTGGATTTCAATGAAGTATAAGAGACTTCATAAAACCTCAAAGTAATGAGTTCAAACTATAGATGAAGTTTGGACTCATCGACTCCATATACTAAAATCAACCTCAATCCTCTCATAAATCATAAGTTCATGAGAATATTGGGTTTTGAATGCTAAGATTCAAATAAGACATTGAAAGTCTCATGAATCTAAACAAACACAAGCAAAAAAAAGACCAAGGTTCTATTTCAAGATTTATTTTAAGCTTCAAATACTAAACTTACTTTGATCCAAACTAATGAGATGAAAGTTCAATCACAACATATATGGTGGGTGATGAAATGAGGTGGGAAGAGAAGTTTTGAAAATGTGTAAAAGATCCTAAGTATCTAAATATTGTGATTGAACTACTAAATAAACTAATTAGTTTAGAGTTTTACCTCTAAGTATCCTCAACTTCTTAGTTTCTTCAAGGCCTTCCAAGTAATGATCAAACTCTTCTTCTAACTCTTCCAAACAAGTCTCTCTATTACTCTCTTAATTTGGAAAATTGTGAAGGAGAATCAATATTGGGATCCTAACATTCTAATATTCCAAGTCCTTTTGTAGTAAGATATACACCTTCCTTATATAGGCAGATTTTGGAGGGGTATTCCAGCCATTTCAGGGGCAAAACCCTAACCCCGGATGTCCTTTCTTGAAGGTACAAAGTGTGCTATTTTATAGCTGGCTATTACAAAAAGGCGGCATTCAGTGAGTGCCGTTGCGGCACTCAGTGTGTGCCAATGAATGCCGTAACGGCATTCAATGACTGCTGGAGAAGTTTTACAAACTGCTGTCCAGTTTTGAAATTTTCACTTTTTTTCGCGGCATTTTCTGGAATTAACGGCACTCACAGAAATGCTACGCGGCACTCCATGGACTGTCGTACGGCAGCCTGTGACTGCCGCATAGGTCACTGTGCGCCGTTTTCTTCTGTCTTTCCTTTTCTTTCTTTTTCCTTTTTGTTTTTGAATTGCAAGAACTTTCGGAAGAGTTTGAATCATCTTTATAAATCCTAGATTGATCGGACGCTTGTCATCATCGGATATTAGAGGTTGTACTCCCCTTAATTCGACGTTTGGCCAAAATTGGGGTGTCTACACACGCCTGCGACCATTATTTGTTGTGAATGTTTAATTGGTGTTATGAATCATTAAATACTCCAATTGCATGATTAGTACCACGTACTCACTGAGCGAAAGCTTATTCGATTTTTGTGGCTAATGACCACGCAGGTTCAGATAAACATCACAGTGAAAAATGATCAAGAATACGGGGTTGGGTTTGCTAAGATTGGTTTTGTATTATTCATTTTATTTATTTTTAAATTAGTAGTTGGAGATGTTTGGGAGTTGTAGTATAATGATTACAGTTTTATGTATAAGAACATATTAGAAGTTATGATTTTAACTTTTATTATGTTAGAATGAATCTATAAATATTAGTTAGGTTTTGAGGTGAAAGAAAATGTTACAGGGGTTGAAATGTTTTAACTTATGAAAACAGGATGAATGGTGCTATAATAGAGGAAACTCTACCCAAGTACCATTCTACGGTTTTAAAACTTTATTTTATTTCTTTTTATTATTTTGTTTAATAAAAAGATATTCTACCCCTGGTATTTCTGTCAAAATGTTAATATTTGGAATGTTAAAAATGATTATTTGGTCCTTATAAACTTTGTTACACGTGTCCTAACCCGCGGAGTCGGGTTGGGGTGTGACACTAACATTACTCATAGCCAAATATACCATTTCTTACAATAAAAACTTAGCTCTTGGTTGGGTGACAATATTTGACAATCACACCAAACACCAAATATATGGATTTACTTTTAGGTTATAAGAGTTTGAGTCATAAATAATACAGAGTTGGGTCATAATGGCTCAATTCGTTTTAACACAAATAATAACAGTTTGGATCATGTATCAATTTTGTCAACATCATCTAACCGGCACATGGAGATTATCTACCTACTTTAGTGAGTATATTTTCAGTAGTATACTGCTACATTACTTATTGACAAAATCTAAAAACATTTGCAATTTCTACTTAAAAAATTATCCACTGCTCAATACTCCCTAATCTCACGACCAAAGGTGTATATAAATAATAAAAAATAATAATGTTAGGGCGAGAAATACTTTTTACAACACACTCTATCTCTCTCCCGTGTGACACTATAAGGTCCACTGAAATTATCCGGATCCCACAGTGCCACCTAGGAGAGAGATAGAGTGTATTTGTAAGTGTGACACTATAATTACGACGACAAACGAAACTAAGACGAAAACTTTTATAGCTTATATCTTTCACTTGTGAAGTAATAAATTGGACGTGTGCGACGTTTCGAAGGATAATTAGAAGTTTGAGAACTCATGGGGAGGTAAACACAAATTCCAGAAGTATTGCCTATATAAAGAAAACTCTAAGATATTTTTATTTATAACTTTTTCTTAAATTGAAATCAAGAGAAGGGTTTTGAAGTTGAGAGCTTCACAACACAAATCGACGATCTTAGTATAGCTTGTGAAGTTTGGATTAATGTAAACATGTTTTGTGTAGTGAAAGAGGTGGAGGTTGGGTGACTCCTTAGCAAAATTCTGCTGCAAAAAGGAATTCTACTAAGGGGTCATTCGACCGGTCAAAATGACCCTTGCATGAAATGTTGTTCTACCCCTTCCGGAAATTATTTAAATGTTTTGATTGGTTGTTAGGGTACCTTGAGGACCCTTTCAACATAAATTCATTCATTTCAAAATATAATTACATTTTCAATTTGATACGGATTTTACAACTCGGAGGACAATGTTTCCAAATGTTTTGAATACTCAATGTTGTTTTAAGTTCTTTTTCCGCTGCTATAACGTTATAATGAATTGAATGAGCATCGGTGCCGTGCCACGTGTCCTTTTTAACTATAGTGCAAATTGAGGCTGCTGTAGCATAAGCCAAAAAAGGACTTGAAGCTATTTAAGCTTCAATGTAATCATCACCACATGGCTAGAACTAGAAATCAAATCCATATTATGACGATGAATGAACCAATCAGTGTGACATAAAATCCAGTTTTGGTTTTCAATTGACTATAATGTTAAGCTCATTACAATCACCAAATAAAAGAGAGCTAAAACAAACAGCAATTGACTAGAAGTTTTCAAGATCATTAAATTCACTCCATATACAAAATCTTCGAAGGTGCAATCTCATGCTTTTGATGATTCAAATCACTCTGAAAGCAACCTCTCATACACTTCAGACTTCACGCCCAGATCTTCACACTCCTCTGGCTTCACTTTCTTAGAATCACCCTTCTGCTGAACATACACAATCATTGCTAGTAGTACAACAATACTTGCAACTAATATATGACCAAGCTTAGAGTACAATTCCAGGCCCAAGTCCTTGTACTCGTAGTCATTGTTCTGAGGATTTGGAATAGGATCTCTCGCATAGTCATAAATATGCAATACTAGTCTCACCATTGTGAATCCCAAGTAGTACGATTTCCTCAGTGTCTTACCTTGGATTCTCCATAAAATGTTTCCAACAATTTGGGGAACCAAAAAGAAATCTTGAACTAGGCCACTATATTTCTCCAATTCCACCCACCATTTTAGCAACTTCTTGACATTGCTAGTATTCATTATACATATGACACGAAAAACAAAAAACCCGATTATGTAAATGCATGAAGAGATTAGGAATACCAGTTTATCACTTGGAATTCGGGTCTTTTGTATGTGGGCATGTGTGCTTTGTCTGCTACGAGATTCCCAAACTTTCTGAGACAGTTTTATGGTCACGAACAATGCAATAAGCAAGAGAATCTTGATAATAGAGTCAAATACCTGAAACCGGTAAAAGCTCTGAAAATCATATGTTAAGGCACTGAGAGATCCATATGCTTTCCATTTGAAGAGAACTTCATCATCAGTGATCAGAGGAATGCAGTAGCCAAGACAATGAAGGCCTAGCATGACCAAAGATATATAAGAAGTTGTATGTCCTTTACTTTTGGTGTAAAGTGATTGGCCTAGAGTGCAAAGAATTGCCACCATGAGAAGCATGATCCGAAGAATCCCCTCAAAACCCTTTCGAAATATAACATCATCAATCTTCTTTGTATATGAAATGAGGAAGGTATCGAGACTGATTGGTCTAAAATAAAGGGGGTCTTTTTTGCTCCTCTGGCTGTTGATGGAAACCTTTATCTTCGGGTTCAAAAGCCACCGTGCATTTCTAGGTGGATACCTTATTTTGACTTCAACCAGACAATCCATTCCCCCTTCAAGATTTGCACCATGAACGATGAACTTCTTAAAAGTTCGGAAATCCCTGCAACCGATCAGATACATCTCTCCGACAATTCGGTTATATAGACCCTCAAAGGACAGAGAAATATTGGTGAGGCCAGTAATGCTGAGATGCCCCGAAATTTCAGTTGTTTCCGGACTAGAATGGACTGGTTTTCCAAGTTCTAGTTTCTCTTCAAATGGCCCGGGGATGTGGCGTCCAAAAAATGAACCCAAAGAGAATACAACTATATTCACATACGTTTTTGGACTTCGGGCATTTGGGAGACTTGGTGGAACAGCACAAAGTTCACTAGAGAGCACATCTAAGAAAAAAGATAAATAGGCTGTTGTATTACCCTTCAGTGATGGATACCAAAGAAATGACTTCTTGAAAAATGTTTCCAACTTGGAGGGCTCGCTTCTCCTTTGAAATTCGCTTGCTTGTACGATCTTTGAGTAGCTATATGACCGTCTTAAGTTTCTATTCCATTGGAAGTTGTTCGAAAGATCTTTAAGACGAGTAACCTTTTCAAAGATTAGAGAAGGATACGAGTCTTTCTCATTGACACTAGATATGGTCCCAAACACCGTACTTCGTTGGTTCATAGAGAAAGTAAGAGGGATATAGAAGCAAATTCGAGAATTGCATTTCTCTGAAGAATTATCAGAACCCCCAATACAACCAACCATACAGAGCTGTCCATTTGAAGAATCCCAAATTCCCTCGGCAGGAAGTGTTTCACTTGACAGTCCTGTCCTCTCCTCTTCCCTGTGCCTGTTCCTGGATGAACCAAACACTCTGAAAACAGCTGAGACCCGAGCAGTTTTGGTGTCATTTTGATCCTTTCCTGGCTCACATTTTAGGTCCTGAATCATAAGTCTGAAATTATCAAAGTCCTCGACCTTTTCATTCATATTAAACGGGCCCAGCTTGCTGTGATAATCTTTCTTGCCAACATATTTCCAATTTGGGACAAAGTAGAAAATGTCATTAAACTCCAGATCCCAAAGAATTTCACATAATCCACTTTCATTAAACATTTTAATCTCATCCGATACCAAGTTGTCTCGATATGGATATGGATTGCAAGCTTTCGACACAAGTTCTTCAGACCCAAATTGGTAATTTGAGTGTTGTCCAAACTGAGAAGATATATGGACTTTATCAAAGTATGTGACGTTCCACTTCTGGTTCAAGCTTCGCATTTCTCCAATTATACCCCGAGTGGAAAGAGTGAAGGTTTTGGGGTATTTGAGTACAAGAATGATTTGATCATCCTGTGCAAGTTCAGGCTGGTTATTGTACCTATAACCAACTTCAGTCAATGTTTCTGATGAATCAACAAATTGATCAACGGTAGGCAGTGTCGCGTTCCCCAATAAACACATCCAGCGCTCCCCACCATTGGATTGGGATTCAATATAAACACCTTCAAAGAGAAGAGTGAGTCTAGAAATCCCTTGTTCCATACGAAATTTCGAAGACCATTCATAAGGTTTGTAGGGAAATGAGTAACTTGTAGTTATGCCAATTTCCAAAGCCGCACTTACACTAACTGTGTTCTTAGCTCTACGAACTGTATCAACGTCCATAACCCAGAAAGAGACTAATTTAAGGGGACTCCCATAGCCAAAAGAGTTTCTTGGCCAATCACGGCCATCAAATGGCATCAATGGTGATCCACCGGGTTCTTGGTACCAATCTCCGTTCAAGAAAAAGAGTTCTCTTTTAATTCTGTCACCACGATTATCATCAGGTTCTAAATCAGAAGCAGATGATAGAATGAAACCACATTGCTTTTCTATGTCGGAAAAGCGAGTGTAAGTGTACGATATAGAAGGATTATCTGGAGTTTCGAAGTCTGGAATTGGGAAAGAAGAAGCAGGACTAAAGATGAAAACCAGAAACCACAGGTTCCATATATTTAGCACCAGAGACTGAATTTTCATCATTGCAACAAACGATATTTGGTTATGAATGGGCTCCTACATGATCAGATAAACAACTCTAAGAAAGAAAACCCAAAAATTTATAACATAAACTAATACAAGTTTCAATTAATACCAAGGAATTATTTACACAAAAGATTAGAAAGATCAATGCTCAGTGTGGTTTGCAGATTTAGAGAAGAAAATGAAAACTATTCCCCTAGTGCTTTCCTCCATGCTCAAAAGACATTACAAATTCAATAAAATATAACATAAACATAAGAAAAGAAGAAGAAAGTGACTCGCATGACTCAAAATTTTTAATTTACTTCCACCATATTTTCTTTTACTTTGTATTTTTCTCACAATTTTCTCATTAAGCAGTCAAAAAAACGTTTTCCTTGAGATATTTTCTCTTACTTTCACTACTAAATCCATGAACTAAACAGTGCGTAAGAGAAGCAAATTGGAAATTCGTGATGATTTGAATGATCGTTGGAATCTTTAAGCCTAACCTCGAAGCAGTTTCTTGGGCTGATTGCGCTGCCAGATATCTAGCTTCATACACCTTCAGATCGAGAAATGAATTTGAAAGGCGGAGGAAATTTGAGTCTAGTGCTGCAATTGTATTTGTCTTTGGCATTACTGCAAAAACAGATAACAAGTAACAAAAATGCAGAGATATTAGAAAAGACAATAAGAAGAAAGAGACACAATGAAAAATATTAAAGTTGACTAGTCTCATGTTTGTTTTTCTAATGTTATTTTAACAAAAAAAATTAAGGAGAACATGCATGAATCCACTGGATGATTTTTTGATGGTCAAGGCCAAGAGAATCATTTTAACAAATTCAGATCACATGGTTACAATTTCTTGATCAATACTATCTTTAAAGCAGTGATTGTACAGTGATCATGAAGTCAACTTTAGAATTTTTTTTTTCTTCTCTTTTGTACTTATTCACACCCAACAACCCTTGCATATTTATATTCTTATGAGTGACTGTGGAAACATAAAAGCTCAAGGAACTAGAGGCTGTTAGAAGTATATTATATTCCTTAATCTGAGAGATTTAGCTTAACCTCAGACTATTTTGTTTCAACTTGCTCTGGTTATCAACAACTGGATTTCTTTGCACCCAAGTAATTTGAATATATGAATAGTCAATGAGAGAAATGCATTTAATACTAGCAAACATCGATCAAGGGTCATCGAGAGATCTGTATAGCGATTAAAAAAAAAAGAGAGAGAAAAAAAGAATTTGATGATAATCGGGGAATCTTCGGTTTTTGAAATGAGAGAAGCTATCATGGAAGATGAGTTGCTCTTTCTCTTCCACCTCTGTGTACTATTCTCCAGCAAATTGAAAATGAAGTTTTGCACTCCTAAGAATTTGTAAGGTAATAAAAAATCAAGTGGACTTCCTCTAATAACATCTGTATACATTGGACTTTCTGAATATATTAATGTAGTTGGAATAAACAAAGGATTAGGTAAAAGTGGCCACTAAAACTATGTAACTGTCCATTGGTTTATGATTTAAAAGACAATAATCAATGTAGTTTCAACTTTGTGCTTAGCAAAGGGTATTTCTCTCATATTGTTTTGCCTACTGAGTCACCAGGAGTTGATGAGGTGTATGTTGGACAATTAGAGCAACATTTTTTTTGGATTGTGAGTCATCATTAGAGGTACACACTGAATTTAAGTGGGAGAAACAAAATGGAAGATGAGTTCTTTCTGTTATCGTTTGAAGAAATGTGAAGTTCCATTGTGAATATTTAGGGTAACAATTAGGAAACTAATTTCCTTGGATTATCTTGTTGAAGTCTCAATTATTTATGAACAATACCCTTCAAAATATCATAAATCACCCATGACAATAATATGGAAAAAGGACATGAACAGAAATCAAAACTAAACTTAAAGAAGTGTCTGTAATAGAACGTACACTCCATGAAGAAAGTTAAAAAAAAAAAAAACCAACTAGTTTTGCTTGCAGAAATATGCAAATACATTAGTTGAACAATCAATCAAAGCAAAACTTTATTGCAACATTAACCATTTTTATTCAACATATGAAGAAACAACAATGCTTAATTCAAGAAAAAAGACTTAAATCAAGAAGTGAAACTACATCGCAGTGATACCTCCGTGTTCGGTTATTTCAAGAAACTCCAAGAAAACTTCTTATAAAACCCAATTTCAGGCTCAATATGCAACCTCCACAGAGGAGGGGTCGACAATAGGGTCTCTCAACCGGTCATAGAAAATAAGAAGAATCGTTATCAATGTGAAACCGAGAATGTAGATTTGTTTGAGTGGTCTAACACGGGGCTTCCACAACCAGTTCCCAATACATTGAGGAAGCAGAAAAAAGTCCTGAACCCGCTGAACCATATAATACCCCAACTCGGTCATCAAAATTTGCAGCATTTGAGAGTCCCCTGACATATATGTATGAATCCTTATAGGAAGGAACAAAACCCCGAACCACAAAATGTGAACAACCAAGGTAATTAGGAGAACCCACGTATCACTTGGGATGCATGCAGATTTTGAAGTTACATTCTCATCGAGTCCTTTTCGAGAATTCCACACCATCTGGAAAATCCTAGCAGTGAGTAACAAAGCAGCCAATACAATAAGTTTTGCACCATAGTGGAGGACTTTAATGAGCATTTGATACCCATAATAGTCATAAGGTCTTGTTCTGTAAGAATCAGACTCCTTCGAATTGAGCATAATCTCAGTTCTGCTAATCAGAGGAAGACTATAACCAAGGACCTGAATACCAAGTGTGACAAGAGATATATAAGGAATAGCTTCTTTATTCTTCTTCATGTAAACGAGTTGGTTCAACATGATTGAAATTGACACCAATAGTAAGATTATCCGAAGAATTCCTTCAAAAACTTTCCTAAATACAACATCATTTTCATGCTTCTGATACCGAATCGCAGAGGTTCTTATGTGTATTGGGCTAAAATAGAGAGGGTCATTTTCATTTCTTCGACTTGTCACGCTGATCTCTGCACTTGGATTTATTAGCCACCGCAAAGTTTCAGACGGGTAGTCAATTTTCACTTCATTCAAACAGTCCAGACCTCTCTCAATATTAGTACTCTCAACTGAAACCTCCTTGCAGCCAATTAAATACATTTCACCCAGAAGTGGATCATAGAGACCCTCCAAGAACATCCTCCATGACTCCTTGTTTGTAATATCAGTGAAAGTGAGATGCAGAGAAACATTTAGAACTTTGGATTTAGTGAATTCGAATAGAATATTAACCGGGGAAGGATCTATATATGACCTGGGATCACGGCCAAGTAAAGAACCTAATGACAGAACCTCAACTTTAACAGAAAGTTCAGATTTATGGACATTATGCAATTGACTAGGGATTGCATAGCCATTAAGATAGAGATCATTAGAGAGATGATGTAAACTACTAACCAATTCTTGTTTCTCTTCCTGAGCTGGATATTTCAGGAATGATTGTCTGATAATGGTAACCAATTTAGTTGATTGGCTTCTCTCTCTAAATACATTAGCAAAGTCACACTTTGAATAATTATATGATAGATACGAGGTAACATACCAATGATCGTTATAGTGGAGATCTGAGGGATTATTTACCACGCGAAACAATGCAGGAAAGTATGAGTCGGCTTCATTTGTAATTCTAGATATGCTTCCAACGATGATACTCCTCTGCCTGATGGAAAGTGAACGAGGAAAGTAGAGTGAGATCTGAGAATCACATCTTTCCAATCTCGGATCAATACTTCCAAGACAACCAACCATCCAAAGCTGGCCCGCTGAGGAATTCCATATTCCTTCAACTGACAGCGTAGTTCCAGAAATGCCCGTCCTTCTTGCCACAAAATTTCGCTCCATTTTGGCAGGAAATACTCTCAATACTGCAGAAACCTTGGCATTTTGAGGATTATTTTCAGAACTATCCTGCTCACATATGATATTTTGGATCATAAGCTTAACATTTCCGTAATGCCAGTCACTAATCTCCTTCTCGGGTTGAAAAGGCCCCATGGAATTATGGTACGAATATCTACCTCTATATCTCCAATTTGGCTCAACATTGTAAGCTACATTTGAAAAATAGTTGAGGACCCTACAAAACTCAGAGCCATTAAACACGTTGAACCCATCTTCAACCATTTCATCTTCTAGTGGATTTGGATCACAAGTTATTGATTTGAGCTCCTCAGTACTAAATTGGTACTTTGAGTAGCTTCCCAACTGAGAAGACATGAGAACTTCATCAAAGTACTTAAAGTTTTCTTGATAGTTCAAACTTCTCATTATGCCCCGGATTGCTCTTTTGGTCAATTTGAAAGTTTTGGGGTACCGAAGAACAAGAAAGATTTGATCATCTTGTGAGAGTTTGGGCTGAGAATTGAAATCAGCTACAAAATTTTCGGTCATATCTGAAAAATCATCGATCAAGTTGAAAACTGGCAGAGTTGAATCTCCCAACAAGCAAATCAAGTGTTCACCTCCATTCTCTTCAGTTTCAATATAAACACCTTGGAAGGCGATTTTGAGGGCGGAGAGACCAGGTCTCGTATAAAAGTTTGAGTGTGATTCAGAAACAAACGTGCTATTTCTAGATATCCCAATAGTCATAACCCCACTGAGACTAACTGTGCCATTTGATTGATGAACTGAATTGACATCCTTGACCTCAAAGCTAACCAATCTCAATGGAGAGACGCGAGATGAGAGGTCTGTTGGCATGTCAGTATCATCAAATGGCATCAACGAAGCCCCACCAGATTGCTGCTCCCAGTCTCCATTGAAGAAAGAGAGTTCATTCTTGAGTCTATAACCTCTACTATCATCAAGTTTCAATTCTGAAGCTGAATTTAGGAAAGGGCTGCAATGCTTTTCGATCTCAGAAAAACGATTGTAAGTATAGACTGCTGGAGAATCATCTGGAAATGCAAAGTCATCAAAAGAAGCTGCATAGCATAATCCAGATATCTCTAGCAGGAGGCACAGACCAAGAACCAAAGGTTTGATCTTCATAGTTTTGGACTTACTAACAAATCCAACACGCCCAAATGATCTGAATCGACACAGATATGCAAATGCAATATTGAAAGATTGCACAATACAGAGCAAAGACACAAATTCTATGAATATTTATACACTAAATGGAGAAAAAGGCAAAAAAAGAGTTCTTTGTGTTCTCTTAGTTGGTTCTTGTATCCTATCTTCAATGAAAACAAGAAAGTGACACAATGAATATATAAGATTACAAGAAAAGGATGAGAAATCTTAAAGATTGAATGAGGAAAGACTAACATGAAGGGTGGTTGTCAATGTCTTCAATATACCTACTCTCTAACACCAAAATAGGTTTTTTAGATCCCAAGACTATAGAGTTTGACCTCTAAGTTCTAACAAAGGGAAGTGCCAGCAGATGGTTGACCAGGAAAAAAGAGGAAAGTAGAAACAATTAGCAATAGCAATATGAACAATGCTATAGTTCCCAAATATTATTCACATATGTAGCAGTCAGATCACATTCAATTGCGGTGGAACTAATTACTTTTCTCTAACAGTTGTTTAATCGATCTCACGCCACATCAGCTAGGAAAACACATTTAAAATACAAAGCTGAAATAATGGTATTAACATATCAATAACACCTACCTCATTGCTCTTAAAAGTTGGGAACTTGGGATGCAAGTCACATGTACTTTAATAAACTACACTTAACTGATTGATGTAAGCCTCCATTGATTTTTAAAGTTAAAGTTCAGATTGTTTGAATTCAAGACCAAAACATTTATGAAGAATTCTTGACTGGTGTAGAGTGAAAACCAAAGAAACAGGAGGAAGATGCCAATGGTATTGACACTGCCCATGTGGAATTGGATCCTCAAAATATGATTTACTATGAGTTTAAACAAAAATTTATCATGAAATGTGCAAAATTTGATGAAAAACAGTTCTTCAAAACTCCAATACCAATGTCCTAATTATCCATTCCCAGACACATCATTGGGATACAAGAGAAGGAAAACAAAAACAAAATAAAAAAAGCAATTCAGTAAACCCATTGACAACAGATTTAACATAGAAAAATTACCCACCTCCAAGTCATATTAATTATTAATGGGCCATTTGGAAAGAGTTATATTATTTACTATAACTAAAACATGGTCAAAAGACTCAAAAGCAAAACATACTTGTTTGTTTCCCTAAAACTCAACAATATTAAACGGTCATATCATCGAACACTTAGGGCTTAGTTTGGCCCCCACGTGACTTTTTAAAAATAGCTTATGAAATTTATTATTAAGTTATTTGATAATTTTGTACAAGTGACACATTACTCTTCAAAATAACATCATGAAACCAAAAAGCAACCTTGAGCTTTTAAAAGCTCTAGAGCCTTCTAAAACTTTTAAAAGCTCCCCCAAAAAAACCCCAAGTTCAATTTTTCCAAAGCTCATAAACTAGTTACCAAATGAATTAACATGAAATTGTGCTTTAAAAACAGGAGAAGCACCAAAATGGGGGCCAAACTAAGCCTTGGTATCCAACAGAAAAACTATAAAGATCTGTTTGGGTTGCGTCTTTAAGTTTTTATTTATTTATTTATATTTATAAAAAAAATTATTTAAAAAAAAAAAACCTCACGCATATTAACAAGATTGTTAAAATTAACTACAAACAATTTAGATAGAACATAAACAAGCTATTACACTTTTACCAAATTTTCTTGCAAGAAAGGTCTTCCAACTAACCCCGGAGTGTTTGATGGGAATACAAGATACAAATTGCTAAAGCCTGACGACGACGTACAAACATTTAACCATACTATCTACAATGGCCCAGTTTTGGGCCTATATTGGGCACTTTTCATTTTATGGGCTAAAATTTAAAATGTTTTACTTAGTCCAATTAAGGGAGCAATTCATGGACTACATGCTAGTAGAGGCCCAAGTCATTTCTGCCTAATTAGTAATTACCCCGGCCACTTGATTTTGACATGATCTGTATGATTATTTTAATACTTATACTAGAAATATTAGACTTTTGGTTTTTTTTTTTTTTTTTTTTTTTTTTAAATTCCAAAAAATTTTTTTGAATTAATTGAGTTTAAAGGACAATCCGTTTTTAATTCTAGTCAAAAGTTCCTAAGTTGTGAAACTTAATCAAATCAAATATGCGAAATTTCACATAACTAGGTAGTGATGTGAATGAAAATTACAAATTTCACATAAGTTATGCGAAATTTTTACATAGCTATTTTCCATTGAAATATATATATATATATATTTAAAAAAAATAACGGGTTGAACTTAATCTAAGAAGGTCTATTTTAAAGAACTTTTAACTAAAATTCTAATTAATTATTGCCAATTAAAAGAAAGTTGGATGAACTTTCTTTTCTTGGCACTTCATAAGACCAATATAGGCCAACAACTATAAAGTATAAGCATAAAATTTTTTTAGATTAGTGAAAACAGCGATGGACCACTGAGAAAAATGGTTGTGGAACCTATACTCCAAAAGGATATTTATAAAATCTTCACATTGGACCAATCCAATATAACACATTGATACTGCCCTTTTAGTTGGCAATTCGTGTGACAACTAAAGGTCAACAATTCATACACACATACATGAATTGTTGACCTTTATATATATATATATATATATATCAGTTCTTATCCAATGAGAACTCCCTCATTTTATAAAATGCACATCATTTACTTCTCTCTCTATTAACGTCTCTCTTTCCTATTTTTCCTCCCATCGATTTCAAAAAAAAATTAGTTGGAGGAATTTTTTGTTGAATTGGAGAAAGAATCCCATAGAAATAGGGGGTTTTATGGATTCATACAAACTCTTTATTGAGAGAGAAGTGAAGGGCGTGCATTTTATAAAATGAGGGAGTCCTCATAGGATAAAAACTGTATATATATATATATATGTATATAATTATTTTCTCTAAATTCCTGTCTTCACTAAGACTCTAAATACTGCTTTTGAAGAAGCTATCTTTTGCTAAGAGGCCGACCAAAGTGATTCTAATTCCATTCCCACTCTCATGCTTCAGATGCTATATGCTTAGCTCTCTCTCTCTCTCTTAGCTTCTTTGCTAGTCAAACAATAATATTGGAATTTGAAGAGAGGGTGATAGTTCTATAAGAATGCTATTATAGAACATAAGATGAGAAACCATTGTGTCGTTATATCTACCATTTGATGTCCAATTATTAACACTTCAAAAGTTTTCGTATGGGTTTTAATTTGTTTGGTGATAAGTAAGGAAAAAAGAAATAGAAATTTGGTAAAAAGTCCCTCATATTGAATTATTTGAGTTTAAAGGACAAACCATTTTTTATTTTGGTCAAAAGTTTGTGATTCGTGAAACTTAATCAAATCAAATCAAATCTTTATGCTACAAAATTTCACATAATTAGTTATTTGAAATTTAAAACTTTTATTTATGTGGATTTTCTTTTGAGAGAATTTTTACTAAAATAAAAATAAAAATAAAATAAAAACGGGTTGAATCTAAAACAAAAAATGTCTATTTTGATTTTTAGTACTCTTGCCTAAAATTTCCAAAAAAGAAGAAAGAATAGTGTAAAAGAAATTATTTTTCTCCTACTTAAATCCTGTTTGAACAAGGCCTAAATCTTTGGGTATGTGAGAAAAACAACATAGTATTTTTAAAATTATAACCACCCTAACCCCTTGTTTCTTTTTCTTAATTCTCGGCCTTTTTGGAGAAATAATCAATATTATCTTCATTTTAATTGGAGAAAATATGTTCAACACCCATTTGATCTTATCTTATTTCCCTTTCAAAATTTTTTTTTTTCCCCGCTCACAAATTATGCGAATTAAGAATAGACTTGATAATTGTTAGGGTGATGAAGGAGTTCATTTACCAATATAGTCATTGACAAATGAGGTGAAAAAATGGCTTGTAGAGAGTCCCTCTTATATTTAGCTTGATAAGAAAGCATAGTCATAGTCATATATATATATTTTGGAAAATTAAATAGGTTAACACCCTACATAAAATCGATCATGTGAAGTGTACCAAAAAAATTGTAAGCAATAACTTGTTTATCTTTTTTGAAATATCTTGGCATCAAGAAAAGAATACTTCAAAAATCCTCAACAAAACAAAAACGTTTCACTAGGATAAGCATCCAAATATATAATAGAAAATCAAAAAGCAATAAATCAATCATCGACGTATAATCAAGCTCCGATAGCCATGCATTGACGAATCTATCGTAAATGAATTAGAGAATTTAGTAGAACAAATCAAACATCTCATAATAAAATATACTGCCAGTTAATGATTCCTATAAAAAAGATATCCTTACGCCCGTAAATGTACCTGTCATTAGCTTTCCGCAAAGCCTAAAGAATATTTCATATAATGCAAATTAAAGGCTAGCAATTGATCCTTTCTTTTCTTACTTTAGTCTTTGAATTCTGTTGAATCGAATTTTGAATTTTGAAAAATTTTAATCTACTTGTTGATCAAATGACAATGTCTTAGTAGTTGGGTTGGATAAAGAAGAATAGAATCATGCATTTCTTATCCCTTTTTGGGGAACTTTATTGATTATTCTAAGTATCTGAAGCTTTCTCAAAGCACAATTATATATGCTTATATTTTTATATTCCTCTTTTCTTTACATTCATTTTTTATTCTTTAATTTCTAGGTGTTTTAAATAATATATATACATTAGTTTCACCTTCCCAAGCTATATACTCCAATATATGTAACCAATGGCTTATATATATATATATATATAACTAATTCATGTTAATTAATGATTAACTCATGATGCTCTGAGTTAATATATATATATATATATATTTCCCATATAGCTAAACTTGCGAGAACACATATGATATATACTTCCTCAAGTCCCAAATTAAAAGTCCTTTTTGGAAATTGAAATTATTTAATGACCCATTTTAGTTTTAAAAAATTTCAACATTCAATAATTGGCATTCTTCTACTTTCAGAATTTCAATGTCACATTAAATAAAACGTGTGAGAATTTCATATAATAAAGAGTACACTTAGAAAGTGTGTAGTTAAACTATATTGAGTTTTCAAATGGAACATCCTAATATGAAATTAGGGCTGTCCAACCAAACTCGAGACCCCACCAACCCAACCCAACCCAACCCGACCCGAAGGGTATTGAGTGGTTTATTTGACGGATGGTCAGATGAGTCACAGTTTTCTCAAGCCAAACCCGAATGCCTTCGGTTCGGATGTCGGTTTTTCTAATCCAAACCCGACATTTACCCAACCCGACCCAAATGGCTCACTTACATATACAATGTTCTAGAGAGATCTCTCATTTACCCTCATTTTCAGACTTCCTCTCACAGTATCACGCAAAAACTCCATCACCACTGAGTTGCCATCGCCGTTGAGTCGTACAATCAAGTTTGTTTCCTTCTTCTTCTTTTTCTTCTATGATCTATTCTTCTTCTTCTTCTCTCTTCAGATTTTGTAGATCTAGATTTCTTAGATCTCGATTCTTCTTCCACCACTGGTCCACTCCACCTTTTGCATGTGTATATATGTGTGTATTATATACATATAAGTTTGTGAATGTGTGTATATATGTGTGTGTGTGTGTGTGTGTGTTTATATGTTAATGTGAGTCTGTGAATGTGGATGTCCATATGTGTGTGTGTGTTGTGCATATGCTACCTACATCTGAACCTTTTGATTTCTTCTTCTTCATAAATTTTATTTATTTATTTTATTTTTGAAACTTTTAATTTCAAGAGACTGGAATAACAAAACATTTCACAAATTTTCATTGTCAATTTCCACCCGAGGCCGACGAGTCAGTTTCACCCGACTTTTCGGATGGATGACGAGTGAGATACTTGCAACCCGATGGTGTGTCGGGTGGATGAGCAGGTGGGGGTCAAACCTGACTGATCACCTAACCCATGGACACCCCTGCATGAAATAAAAGACGACTTCATCACTAATTATCGAAAAGAAAAAAAGAAATAACAGAATCTTAATTTGGGACATATAGAGAAATAGATATATGAGCATATGGTAAATTTGGGACATATGGAGAAATGGATATATGAGTATATCTGCATGTATATGTGTTTGATAACAATAAATAAGGTTACTTACCGCAAAGTGAGTATAGTTCGTTAGGATCATCTTGTGCCGATCCTGACAGATTTTAGATGCCCTATGTGAAAATATTCGTAAGAAAACTTCACATGTACCAACATGCTGGGTGGATTCATTGACCGGCAAAAGGGGACTCAAGCCCCCCCCCCCCCCCCCCCCCTCTCTCTCTCTCTCTCAAAAGGGTTTTTAAAAAATACTACACTTGCACTAAAAAAAACAAAAAAAAAATTATATTTAGCCCCCTCTGAAAATTATAAAAGTCCCCTTTGAGTTGACATTATAAAATTGTTATTCTAAACCCCCTCTCTCTTATGTTTCTGTGCTTATTATAAAATAAGTATACAAAATATGTATAACTAAGTTCAAATTACATACAAAATATGTATAAATAGATCTTAAAAAATAAATATTTCAAGGGCACCGTACATCAAGCCCCCCCTTAATGCATTTTCTAGATCCGTCCCTACCAACATGGGCTATATTTATAGACTATTATTTTGAGTGAGGGCCCTATTGAAGTGGGGGGGCCAAAGCGATTCTTTGGGTAGCTTGTGCTCAGGACCAGCCCTAGGCTCCTCCATTGCATTTGTTGAGTGTTTGACTCGACCCATTCCCCTCCCTTGAATTTTTTTTTTTAAATAATAATAATAAAAAAGGTTACTTACCAAAAAGTGGTAAATGAGGTTTTGTGTGTTCTTTCCCATATCGATCTCTACTTGATTAGATAAATATATGAGGTCCATGTATGCATGCATACGTACGTGTATATATATATATATATATGTGTGTGTGTGTTTGTAGAGATATTCTACATACATGTCTTTTATGTTCCCTAAATCTGCCTTTCTCCAAATATATGCATTGAAAAGCCATGGGAATAGAGGTAGGGGTTGTGAGGGGAATATTTGTAGGATGGTGGTCCTCAAATATTGGGCTTTTGCATGAGACTGCACGTGATGGGCTCGTAAAAGTATCAGATAGGCTGAATCACTTTTGGCCCATCTCAAACAGCTGAAACTCTCCAATCAAATCTCAGAACCAAATTGAAACATTAAATATATATATATATATATATATATTAAGAAATGAACAAAAGGAAATGGAAATAATTGAGAAGAGACTCATCGTAGTCACTAGTCATAGGGTGTCATTTTCTTTAAGGGTCCCTTTGTACTTGTAATAATATTTAAGAGGTTCTGAACTTTTCTCATAAGTATGACGTTTTTTTTTTTTTTTTTTTTTTATACTTACCTGGATTTGGACTAGAAACACACACACCCCGGGCAGTCCCAGCCCATGAAATGTTCTAAAGCTAGCAACTACAATCTCGTATGGGTATTTGAACATGTCTCTTTCCACTAGAAAGAGAGAGACTATGTCAATTGAGTTATTGATACTCATTTCAAAATCATCTTTACTATTTTAAGACTATATAATGTACTTAATTAAGAAACATTAGAACATTTCATTTTCTTTTTACCCTTTCAGAAAATATACATATCTACAAAATATAATGAAATGTCTCTGGAAGTGATGGGGAGGTCTATTTAAGTCGCATGCCTTACTCTTACTGCGTCGAGCTTGATGAGCTATGAATCGGGGGAAAGTGAAAGTTTGGAAGAACCAGTAGACCCCGAGTCAGGTTGGGAACAGAAAAGAAAAGGAAAAAAAAAAAAAGGGAATAATAAACATATATAAGTAAGGCAAAAAATACATGCGTCTTTGTGATTATAAGATGTACGTTTCTTACATCAGAGAAGTGAGACAAAAAAATGAGGCGACCCAGCCTCGAGATACAAATTTGAGGTGTTCAGGACATGAAATGAATTCTTTTTTGTGTCACTTTACTTAAATAAATCAACTTCGATTACAGATAGAAAAAAAGAAGCGATAGAAGGTAAATATTGAAAGCACATGAATATGATACGAGTACTAAATAATTTACCCAGCTGAAAAAAGTTGAGCAGCGTAATAACTCTTACTGCAATTTTTTTTTTTTTTTCAACGATAATTAAATACTCGCAAGTGAGACATTGATCATGAATTTATCCATTTTCAACTCAAATAAAAAGCAGAATTTAAGTTCCCATTTTTGCTACGATAATTTACCCAAATTTCAACTCAAATAAATTAAAGGCCTAATTTAATTTCCCATCTTTGATATTTTAATTTAGGAATTTGAGTAATCACATTCATGAATTAATAGCGTATTCAAAAACATCATGCTATCACCTAGTATATATTTTACCAATAAAGATATTTGAATAGACACAAATTTTGACGTGACCTATTAGTAGATATACACCATTAATTTCTCTCCGTTTTTATGTATGATATTGTAATTTCAACAATGCTACACACACTCTAAAAAGTACACTAAAATGTATAACCTTACTTAAAAAGATTGGACATTATGCTGAAAGGCTTGCACCCACAAAACACCCACTTTTGTATGTGTAGACTTTTCAGTACAAGGTCCAACTTTTTAAAGTAAAGTTGTACAATTTAATGTGCTTTTTAGAGTGTGTGTAGCATTACTCTTGTAATTTTACAACACAACATTACAACTGCAAGCCTCGGTTTCGATTTTTCACAAAAAAAAAAATATATTGCTATTCTAGTTGAGTGGGAATATTCCCATTTTTTGAAACCAGACAAAAGGGATATTCAGAACGACGATTTGGGGGAATATCACGACACGTGTCACGAGGAGAATCTCTGCCATGCATGTAGTATTATATGTGTTTATATATATATATATATATAGAGAGAGAGAGAGAGAGAGAGAGAGAGAGAGAGAGAGAAAGAAAGAGAAGATATAGATATATGTATACAGAATGACATGTAGAGAGAGAAAGAGAATAGGAGAGAATCTGCACGAAAGGTGTGGGTTGGAGGCTTGTACGAGAAGATTGATTTTAGAAAGCGACCAACAATCATCATTGCACTCTCATCCCAGCCCCCTGTGGCCATGCCAAGGGAAGGGAATTCGATGCACTCTCCCCCTGTGACCCACCTTCTATTTTCATGTTATTAAAAAGGTCTCTCTTAGTACTACTATGGAATCCCCTGGCTGCATGGGTCAGGGTCAGGATCGGGGTCAAGATCGGGTCGGAGGGGTGCAATACCACTTGGTCAATTTTGAAAGAGCAATGTTTTTTTTTTTTCATTTGTAAAAATTTTTACAAATAAAATTTATGAATAATTTATCTCTCTTTCTTGAGTGACAATGTCACAATGTGGAATCCGGTTAATTAACGCTACTAGTGCCCATAACTTTACTAATTTTAAAATTATAATATGTACTTTTAGAATATTTTCTTATTTATGTCCTACATAAAGACAACACTTCAGCACTAATTACTTATCGTATTGTTTAAAGATATTATTGGTCCAAATGCATATATATCCTTGTACGTGTAAATAGTTACATTAATCATACTTTCAAAACAATAGAAATTGTAGTTCAGAAAATGCACCCAAGTAATTTTCCATTGACACACTTGTACACATAAAAGAAATAGAGTAATATTTGGGGCACTAACAAAATCCACTAACATTTACTAACACACTCTATCTCTCTCCTAATGGCACTATGGGGTCCACTGTGGACCCCGCAGTACTACTAGGAGAGAGATAGAGTGTGTTAGTAAGTGTTAGTGAATTTTGTTAGTGCCCCTAGCATTGTCCAAAGAAATATATCTCATAAAACTATGAATTAATTGTACTTCAATATTAACTCAAAAAATTACTAGTTGCATCCTCTAGAAATAATAAATAATAATTAATGTTAAGATCAAAAGTTAATAATATCTTATAAACTTGTCATTTGAAAATTTATTTTACGAATATGGTTTAAGCAATTTTATATATATATATATATATATATGGTCGAATGTGATTAACCTAAGTTAATTGTTCATAGATGGACACTCTTGATTACATTTGTTTTGCGGGTAGGAGTAGATCGAGCTAGCTTACTCCCCCTCGTTATTAAGACTGACTATTAATGTACCACACCCCATAGAATAAAAATAGTGTCTCGTATTTGGATTAGTCAATAACAGTGCACATTTATTTAGTTCCACAACATCTGGCATATCCTAACAACAAACTATCAAATTACCCAAATTAAGTGTGGTTAGATTGTGACCCGGATCCGAAATCGTTTAGAGGTTCAAAACCTAGTAAAAATTTATTAATCATAAAAAAAATAACATAAAAAAATGCAGAGAGAATCTTCTTACCTTCCTACCCACTTCACTAAAGTAAGTAGCAGAGAAGAAGATTCCATCTGTTAGAGCTTCTTTATTATTCACTAAAGTTAGGTTTCTCTCTCTTTGAGCTTTGTCTTTGTGGGTTTGTGTCCCCTTAATTTAGAGTCGTAGAATTGCAACTCAGATATTCCTTTCTTAGACCCTAATATTATATTCTTTTTAGTGAATGTTTCATTTTAGATCAGATATTCTCTTCCTCTCTCTCAATGCACTCAAATGTAACACAATTATGCAACTTTTGAAACCAAAAAGAAAGTTGCACGGTGGCGCCCATTGATAATTAAACACCATTTCAATACATATAATATAATTTTATACATACGCATATACATATGTTGTAACTATAAGGTGTTAAATTAAATTATTATATACACTATATGCCCATTCCAAATTTTTAGGGTTAATTATTCATAATAGAATCATTAATTGATATATATTCTCTCCGTCCTATTTTATGTGTCTATTTTCTCATTTTTGGATGTCCCAAACCCAAAACTATTGTCTCCCAAGAGTATTTAATTTAATACTACTTTTAATAAATTTTTATAACTACCCTTCTTGATTTTAAAAATACCCAACAAAAAGTACAAGAGAAAAAAGTAAGAGAGGACACTTTTGAAATTTTGCTTTAAACTATCATTATGTTTACTTAAAAAGTTTGACTTTTTCAAAAGGGACACATAAAATGAGACGGATGAAATATCATAAAGGAGTGTAAATTCCACACGGATCATTCCGTAAACCCCCTTTTTGCAGCACCCAATAATGTCAAGCCACAATATACAAGACACTGCTAAAATAAGGGAAACAATATTTATCTGAGTTAATTTATGATAAATTATTCGATCCGTGATAGCATCACACTATGGTTTTATATTTTCATGGTATTGCTCCAATAAGATACAATAATTCATATCATGTTATCTTTATTTTCAATGGAATCATGACAAGTAGTCAGCAAATTTGAACATATTTCTCAATTTCGTGTCATAAAAACTAAAAAAATAGGGTCCACATGATAGTATCTTATTGGAGCAATAACATATAAATATAGTATGATAGCATGATGGCACATATATCATTGGATAATTTATCAACCCAAATGACCGGTTCCCCAATTTTTGTAAATTCTTCTATCGGAGAGTCGAAGGAAAGAGGGTTGGCTTCTAAAGATACTTGGTGGTGGAATGAAAAGGTACAAGCTGCAGTAAAAACCAAAAAAGATTGCTTTAAGAAGTGGCAAAATGATAGAAGTGAGGAACACTTCAAAAGCTATAAATGTGCAAATAAGGAGGTTAAAAGGACAGTCAGAGTTGCTAAAATGGAAGCCTATGACGCCTTCTACACCAAACTAGACACTAGAGAGGGAGAAAAATGTATTTATAAGCTTGCTAAGTCGAGAGAAAGGAAAACAAGAGACATTAATCAGGTTAAGTGTATAAAAAGCGATGACTCTAGGGTATTAGTGAACGACGAAGAGATTAAGGAGAGGTGGAAGAGCTATTTTGAGAAGTTACTGAATGAAAAACATATGGATAACACAATGGAAGAAGAAACTGGAAGTTACGATGAAACTAGAGAATACAGATTCTATCGGAGAATAAGGAAGTTTGAGGTGGATTTTGCTTTGAAGAAGATGAAACCCAACAAGGCCTTAGGACCAGATGGGATCCCCATTGAGGTTTGGAAATGCTTGGGAGATGTGGGGGCATCTTGGCTTACAAAAGTTTTTAATAGGATTTTAATGACTAGAAAAATGCCTGATGACTGGAGGAAGAGCATCCTAGTGCCTATATATAAGAGTAAAGGAGATGTACAACAATGCAACAACTATAGAGGTATTAAGTTGATGAGCCATACTATGAAGCTATGGGAGAGAGTGATGGAGCATCGCTTAAGAGGCGCAACATCAGTGTCAGAAAATCAGTTTGGATTTATGCCTGGGAGATCAACTATGGAAGCAATTTATTTACTTAGAAGACTAATGGAAAAGTATAGAGAGAAGAAAAAAGATCTACATATGGTTTTTATTGATTTAGAGAAAGCCTATGATAGGGTGCCTAGAGATTTAATTTGGTGGGTGCTAGAGAAGAAAGGAGTGACTAAGGGTTATATTGACGTGGTGAAGGATATGTATGATGAAGCGATTACTACAATTAGATCACCAGCCGGAGAAACAAGCGAATTCCCAATTACCGTAGGCCTGCACCAGGGGTCGGCCTTGAGCCCTTATTTGTTCACCCTAATTATGGATGAATTGACTAGACACATTCAAGATGAGGTCCCATGGTGTATGTTGTTCGCAGATGATATTGTCTTGGTTGATGAGACTAAAAGGGGACTCAACACTAAACTAGAAGCTTGGAGAGAAGCACTGGAGACTAAGGGGCTAAAGATTAGTAGGACGAAAACAGAATACATGGAATGTACTTTTAGCAACAGTGGAAGTAGAGACAACGAAGCAGTGAAGATCGAAGATCATGAGATCCCAAAGAGGGAACACTTTCGCTATCTAGGTTCAATAATCAGTAGAGACGGAGAGATTGGTGAGGACGTGACCCATAGAATTAAAGTGGGCTGGCTTAAGTGGAGGAGTGCTTCTGGAGTATTATGTGATCGGAGAATACCAGCAAAATTGAAAGAAAAATTTTATAGGACAGCTATTAGGCCAGCTATATATGCTCTACGGGACAGAGTATTGGGCAACTAAGAAACAACACATTAGCAAAGTGAGTGTAGTGGAGATGAGGATGCTAAGATGGATGTGTGGAAAGACTAGGAAAGATAGAATTAGAAATGAGTACATCCGAGAGACTGTAGGAGTGACACATATTGAGGACAAGTTGAGGGAGAATAGACTTAGATGGTTCGGCCATGTGCAACGAAGACCTGTAGATGCACCTGTGCGAAAGAGTGATAAGATCGTAGTGCCTGGAATGGTTAGAGGGAGAGGTAGACCTAGACTGACTTGGGAATATGTAGTGCAACAAGATATGAATATATATAATTTAAATGAGCATATAGCTCTTGATCGGGCAGAATGGAGAAAAAGGATTCATATAGCCGACCCCAATTGATTGGGACACAAGGCTTGGTTTGGTTTGGTTTGGTTTGGTTTGGTTTGGCTTGGGATTATTGGGTGCTGCAAAATGGGGGTTTACGCGTGGATGATTCGTGTAGAATTTAATTTCATTATAAAGATGACAGAATACTCCGGCGGAATGTTTTGCACACACTTTTTAATACAAAGTGTCATTTGGATATTGATTGGCGCGAGCCCTACAATCGAACATATCTCGATCACTCCCCACCACCAAACGCATCTTGACCATCAAAATTCGATGATCGAGATACATTCAATGATGAAACTCACACTAATCAATGGCCGAATAACACTTATATAAAAAATTGTATGTAATACTACTCATACTCTGGTAATTAAGCCCAAGCCAAGGACACCCTCAAGTACTGTGGGCTGTACACGTGTCAAACTTCAGCCTGACTGTTGGTGATGTGGAGCCTGGAGGTTTATCTTGGTTTGAACTTGAAATGATCGTTTAATCAAACTCAATACAATTTTTTCAACTTTCAAATATGACCATAAGAGAAATTATTGTATGGGGTCAGTGCCATGTTCACATGACAGTCTCGACTAATAAGAGGTTGTTAATTATGTGATTAAATGGTCAATTAATAAAGAACAAAAAAAATTATACATTTTGCTACATAATCTCTCTTATTAGTTGGATCACCACAAGAACTATGTTTCAATACCATCTAATAACTTCTCCATAACAAGACAGTCTTCCCTTCGACCATTGAATTAATTTTTGACAAATGTACATCCATAGCTATATATAGACATACATTGTAGCTTGTCGGAAATGCTTGCCTAGCTTCAAACAAATTACACTCACAAAAATTTATTACCACACAAATATATGTTTATGCACATATATATATATATATAGATATATTAAACTAGTGAGATTCCTATTGAGGCTTTCTATGAACCCTTTAAGCGTTGCACACTGTTAATGAATGTTAATGATACAAAAAATAAAAAACCATGGGAGATAGTAATTCATATTGGTATAAAGAAAAAAGTTGAAAAAAGGACACTACTAAGAAGAAGAATCATCTTTTGTATTGGTGACTTGAATTCTTTTATATAGAGAGAGAATAGCCCTTAAAGGTTAAAAAAAAAAAACATGTTTCTCTCTCCCTCTCTCTAAGCACATGACCCCTCAGGTGTCAGAAGACCCTCATTGATTCCTTCTCTTAGGGCAACCCTTCTCACATTTTATTATCTTTTTTGGCCTTTTGTTCTTTGCAAGAAGTTACCATCCCTCTCTCTCTCTCTACTTTTATCTCTATCCCTCTCTCCTTATTAGCTTTTCCTTTTCTCTCTCCAAAACTCTACTTTATTCTCCCTCGAACTCACCCCTAAAAAGAAGACGATCCCCTCTTCGATCCTCCTTGTGTACACAAACAACATCCCTTCTCTCTCTCCATCCCTTCAAACCTAGAAAGAAATAGGCCACCACCCTCTTTTCTTGCTCTTGTTTGCTCCTACCTAGTACTCCACTATTCCTCCTATATGAGCTGCATGATGAACATTTCTTCACAATAGAGCTTATTGAATTAGATTCCTTAAAGTTAATATATATATATATATATATAATACGTAAAACATGTCATCGCCTTCGGAGCTAACCCTTGATGTCAAGCCCCATAGCTATTCTATGCTTCTAAAATCTTTTGGAGACCAAACAGACCAAACCCAAAAGCTCGAAGAGTTCCTAAATCGTCTTGAGGAAGAACGGTTCAAGATCGATGCTTTCAAGCGCGAGCTTCCACTTTGCATCCAACTTCTCACCAATGGTATCCTTTTCTTTAATTTGTTTCTTGATCTTAATTTGGATTCTATGTCTGTATATACATATGAATGTTATAGGTTTATGTACGTATATATTTGTGTATGCATGTTAGCTAGGCCTCATCTATGTAAGGATTCAAAGGAAATTTAATTTTTATTTAATTTCACTATATATGGATATTCATTTTCTGTGGAGTACAGTGACTAGCTTTTAACCTCTCTCCTCTTTATCTTTTTCAACATAAACAGAAGCAAGAAATAGCTTTTCATATTCATAACTTTATTTTGTTGAGCTCATCATCACTTTCTTCCTATTCAAACAAAAATAGAAAGGAAAAAAAATGTAATTTTCTTTGGTGGGTGGGTGCTTCTAAATTTAATTTGTTCTTCAAGTTTTTACTGTAACGATATAATGAAAATTTTCTTTTGTGTTAAATTTAGCGATGGAGGCTTCTAGGCAGCAACTCCAGAGCTACAGAGCAAATCAAGGGCCAAGACCGGTGCTTGAAGAATTCATACCTCTTAAACATTCAAGCTCTGAAGATTCAGAGAAGGCTTCAAACATGTCTGATAATAAGGCGAATTGGATGACGTCAGCACAGCTATGGAGCCAAGCAAGTGATGGACTTAAGCCACAATCCACTGTGACATCCCCTAAACAGACTGATTTAGGGTTCAGTGTGAGCCCAAAGCTAGGTTTGGACACCAAACAGAGGAATTGTGGTGCTTTCCTTCCGTTCTCAAAGGAGAGAAACTCATGCCCTAGTCCTTGTTTGGCTCTCACTAATAGTTCTGTTGGAAAGGAAATGGAAGATAAGAAATTACCTGATCAATCTGGGATTTCTTGTAAGGGTGGAAATGGGGTGACGGCGATTCATGAGCAAGGGGGTGGTAATCCGGGGGATAATCAGACATCGGGCGCCACAAATGGTGGCCAGAATCATAGGAAGGCTAGACGGTGTTGGTCGCCGGACTTGCACCGGCGATTTGTGAATGCTCTTCAGATGCTAGGTGGCTCCCAAGGTATAAGAAATTTTGTTTTTGTTTACCTCATAGGGAATTTAATTTAACTCTAGCTAGGGATCTGCTTGTAAATCCATAAAATAAGATCGAAGCAATTTTTTTTTTAAATTAACATCTTGTCAGATTTGTTTTTTGTTTTGTTTTTAAAAAAAAAAAAAAACCTTGTTTTAAGGGTTAAATATTTAAAGAACACAGAGTCTCAAGCATTTAATATGGTATCTAGAAATCAGGTAAACATATCACATGTCAATTCTAAAGGAATTTTTGGAAATGTTTAAAATAGTTTGGTTCAGTCTTTTTATTATTATTATTTTTAATCTGATTTTTTTAAGTTCTAAGATTATTTTGGTTTTGAGAAGGAAGCCAAGTTTTCTAGTTAATTATCAAACTTTGTCCGAAGTTTTATTCGAGAAAGGAACACTCACACAACTCTTAGAATAATTAGTTCATGGAAGTACTAGTACTGTATCGGTCTTGATTTCCAAACCACCCTAAGTTACTATTTTGTATAATTGAGCTTATATATGATGATAGTCAAAAGATATATATCAAAGCTAGGCACTGATAATCAATAGATTCAATAGACAATAATTAATAATTGTTAGATATAACTTGGCTTACAAATATTTTTGTGCATAAATATCATTACAGTAGCCACACCAAAACAAATCAGAGAACTTATGAAGGTTGACGGTTTGACCAATGATGAAGTTAAAAGCCATTTGCAGGTACCTCTCTCTCTCTCTCTCTCTCTCTCTCTCTCTCTCTCTCTCTCTCTCTCTCTCTCTCATACATGCAGACATGCATGACAGACTGTTGGTTCACGTTACAAAGTTGATTCGTACCACACTGCACTCTGCATATTCTCATATGTTGTACAACCAAAGCATAACAAACACTGATACAACTTTTCATATGTCTCTATGTTTTGTGTGTGTGTATATATATATATATATGTATGTACAGAAATATAGACTTCACACAAGAAGACCAAGCCCGAGCCCACAAGCAGCAGGAGGACAGGCACCCCAACTCGTCGTCCTAGGTGGCATATGGGTCCCACCAGAATACGCCACGGCGGCACACAATGGTGCACAGGCCGCACTCTACGGCGTACACCCAAACAGCCACCCCTCCCAACACTACTGTGCGCCGCAAGTTCCCCAAGAGTTCTATCCTGCACCACAACAACAACTCCACCACCACACCCTCCACCACCAGCTCAACATGTACAAGGCCACGTCACCCACACGTGGCTCTCCGGATTCTGACATCAGGGGCGCTGGAAACCGGTCCGAGAGCATAGAAGACGGCAAGTCGGAGAGCAGTAGCTGGAAGGGCGACAGTGGCGGCGAAAATGGTGGAGGAGAGAGAAAGGCTTTGGTAGCAAGAAGAGAGGATGGTGAAGAGAGCAATGGAACTCTCAAATTCTAATTGTTCTGTCTGTGGCTAGCTTTTAGGGTTAGGGTTATTAATGTAAGTTAAAATATATATAGAGGGTAAAAAGGTCATAACGAAAAAGTGAGTGTTTGTTTTGTTATCCATTTTTATGCTTCATGTCCTATTTCATGAAAATTTGAAGATTGGATTATTTGGTTCTTGGCGTTTTCTGTTATTTTTTTAACTTCTGTCCAGTTGACAGATTTGCCCTTTTTTTTTTTTTTTTTTGTAGATAATGACAACTCTCTCTGCATCCCCACCACTGCTGGTAAAGACTAGTTCTGGACCTGAACCCCAAATTCTTTTCTTTCGTTTTTTTCCTCTTTTTTTTAATTTTCCGAAAGAGAAAAGTAAATGTGGACTGGGAAGTTGAGCCAATGCTACTAACACTAACGGTGAGGTGGTTTTTTCTGCTCTTGAGATCAGAAGTGCCACGTGTCAACATTACAAAATAAAGAGTTGAGTTTTGACCATCAATGGACCTAAATTGAGATAACAATATATATATATATATAGATTAAAAAAAAAGAGATTTTTATTAAATATTTCTTTAGGACATATGTTAAAGTTCTAAAAATAAAAATAAATAAATGAGACAAACACTAAATTCCACATCGGATACTAAAATACTATATTGCTTATTTATTTTTATTTTTAGAACCTTAACATGTGCCCTAAAGGCACAAGGCACATATTAACAAAACTCATAAAAAAAAATTCGCATGAAATGAAAATGGAATGGAACTAATTATTAATACCCCAATACGATTTCCAAAAAATCAAAAAACCAATAATATTAGTCCTTCATACAAACGTTAACGTACGTACTAAGAAAGGGTTGACTGTTGCCGAGGTACTGTTCTTGTATAGTATTAGCAACTGCTTACAAAGTGTTCTAAATAGTTTTAGCAACTCCTATGTTGTATATATGGGTGGACACGAACTGAGCTGTTCAATAAGGATTTGAAGTTCGGTTCAATAAAGGTTAGACTCGGCTCATTCATTTGAGCGCATGAACACAACCGGTTAAGGCTCGCGAGTAAGCTAGTTAGTAGTTTTTATAAAGAGGTTGAATAGTGACTTTTATATATAAATATTTATTATAAAACTATATAATTTTATAGAAAATATGACAAATCTTATAAATAGACTTGATAAATGACGAATATATTTTTAAACTATATAATTTTAAAAGGCGTACGAAAAATCTCATTAAAAAGCTCGCAATCACTTGAAAGCTCGACTTATTTAAGCTCGTAAGCAAGCTTGTGAGCTCGTGAAAAAACATGCGAGCAAGCTCGACTCGTGTCCATCCCTAATTGTATAGAAATGTACTTGCACAATAAAAAAATATATAACACTCCAATTTTCTTCACAGTTGCCACCATAATGAAAAGAGTTATACTTGGGGCACAACCAAAGCCACAATTTTTTGCCCACAATGTCTATATCTCTCTTGATAGGTCCCACAGTGCCAGTGACCCCACAGTGCCCACTAAGAGAGAGATAGACACAAAATGGAGGTTGTGAGCAAAAAGTTGTGACTTTGATTGTGCCCTAAGTATTACTCTAATGAAAATTGTCGCTTTTGTCTCGGAAAGATAGAGATTGAACTAGTTAGTGTCGAATTCAGCTGATTTGGATCAAGGTCGCATCAGAACTTAATTAAGCAAATTTTGCACCGAAAGTTATCCCATTCCTTTTACAACCTAGTCTTAGAAGCTTTCTTAAGCTTTCTTCACTTTTCCTTGTTCTTTAAATTTTTTTTTCTTTTCTTTTTTCTCGTTTAATTCAAACAGAGCCTTTTGACAACACACAGTTAGGCATTCACACGAGCTTGAATATCTAAAGGATAAAACTTCACATACAACGTTTACACAATTTATAAAAGTGTGTTTATCTCTCTCATGTGTCATTTTGTGACGTCAATGAACCTCACAATGACACAAAAAAGAGATATACACGCTTTGTGAATTGTGCACAAAAAATTGTGTAAAGTATTACCCATATCCAAATCTAAATTAACTGGGTTTTCTTCAATAATTTTATATGGAAAAGAACTCTTCCATTCCAAGCAAGCACCACAAAACCAACGATAACACCTCAATTTTCTTACAAGTCGTGACACAAGCACAAGTTACTGATTATGGCTTTTGCAAATTCCACAATCATTTGTAGACTCAAAAAGCTGTTGTCGAAGTCACTTACAGTACATCTGTGGCCAAATGGAGTCAACGTTGAGAAAAACTTGTACATATATATATATATATATATTTTGAGAAGAAAACTTGTACATATATGGACCTACCTATTATATCGATTAAGCTTGAGTATTCAAATTTCTTGATACACTTCTTTATAAATATGGAACCAGGACCAACATGTTTAATATGTCATGTGGTATCAAGTTCATTGACCAGTAATTTCAACCTTTTACAATCCTGTTAATGTCATAGGCCAACAGATTTTCCCTTTTGAAGGAGGGTGCTTAGCAACTACTTTTAAAGTTCACAAGTAATTTTAGAATTACACAACTGAAATGAAATTATTAAGCAAATTATATTCTGCGATTGAATTACAAAAATTTGTTAGTCAGTCGCATAAATTTGCGATTGGTTTTCGTCAAAAGTAATACTTTTGCAATTGAATCTAAAAAACAGAAGCTGAACAAACAGGTTCATAGACAAGGCCACCTCACATATATGTGTATATATATATATACTAGTTCGAGCCTTGCGCGTTGTGCAGAAAATTTAATTATGTCGTTTCGTGTGATTAAGTGATTGTTAAAAGTATATAATAAGATGTTAAAACAGTTAAATAGGAAATTGTAAATGTAACTATTTAATCTAAAACTCTTCTTACGGAAGAAGTTGATAATTCTGACTATCTTATAATTGAGTAGTAAATGTACCTAATAAAGTGCCACTAAAAATATATGACACAAGTAGGATATTTCCTCTAAAAAAGGGCATGAATGTGTTTGTAGGCCTTAATTGATATTCGAATACAATCTATAAATCATGAAGTTGAGGGAAGAAATTGACCAAAATGTAATTATTAGTGATCAATTCATAATAGCTACTAAAATAGCCACTTTATTTGACATTTTAAATATACCATAACTTAAATTTTCGAGAAGAAGTTGACCAAAATGTGAAATTAGTGACCAATTCCTAAATAGCCACTAAAATAGCCACTTTTTAAAAGTTTTTTTAAAGTGAATAATAAATATCCCAAAACTTGTTGACCTAAATGCCATTACACATATTAGTATATTACAATATATAAATCATAAATTTGAGAGAAGAAGCTGAGCAAATTATAAATATTAGTGATCAATTCCTAAACAACCACTAAAATAGTCACTTTTTTTTACTTTTTATGAAGTGAATAATAAATATCCCAAAATTTATTGACCCAAATGTGATTAGACACAAATTGTTGATTGAAACCTCATTTGAGAGAAGAAGTTGACCAAATTGTAAATATTAGTGATCATTTCCTAAATAGCCACCAAAATAGCCATTTTTGTTGATTTTTTTGAAGTCAATAATAAATATCCCAAAATTGTTGACCCAAATGTAATTAGACACAAGATTATTGATTAAAACCTCATTATTATATTAAATAAAATTTCAAAAACTGACTTGAATGTAATTATTTGTCCAAAATGACAAATTTACCCTCACACAAATCAATAAATCCTTATAATGTATAGATAGATATATGAGTAATTACGATATAATGAAGGACAAAATAAGAAGTTCATATTTTTTGATGTACTTGCTTATTCATTTTTATAGTATAGTAGATATATATATACATATACAGTCAAACTCTAAAGAAGACACTCTCTCTTTATTAAAGATAAGGCCTCTATTTTGACTGTCGGATCGTGTTTACATTAAATGCAGTTTTTTCATTTTACAATTTTTAAACACGATCGACGGCCAAAACAGAGTCTCTGTTTAATAAAGAGAGAGCACCCTCTTTAGAAAATCTTTGTACATACATATATATATATATATATATATGGTGAGGCTCTTAAGTAAAAAGGGCGAGTGAACTTACCCAATGAACTGACTTTTAAGCCTAAACAAACTAGCGGAGCGCACAGGTCAACCAGTGAACTGACTTTTAAGCCTAAACGAACCCGCGAGTCAGTGGGGCGCGCAGGTCAACGAGTTCTTTTTAGGTTTAAAAGTCAGTTCACTTAAGATTCTGACCGTAATATAGGAAGCCAATATCCGGAACCTTTCTGACAAGTGACAACAAACCTTTTCACTAGATATAATAATTTGGTTGTAATTCATCTAAATACACAAGCTTAGCAGTCCGAACCCACTTCAATCTTGGAGTACATAAAAATCTCACAAAAACAAGACACATAAACTTTATGTGTCTATCTCTCTCTTCTGTGAACCCCATAGACACGTAAAGATAGAGATTGACACATTGTGATTTATGTATTTTATTTTTGTGAGATTTTTATGTACCCCAACAGTTATCCATAATAAAAAAGGGTAATTACACTCACCTCCCCTGAGGTTTGCATAAACTACAATCTACCGCAAAGGTATGAGACATTACAAGAACCTTTAGGCTAATGTTCACCTAGCTGTTAATGCTATAACAATATCAAATAACCACAATACACATTAAAAGGATCAAATTTATATAATTGAGCATGAATGCACAATAAAAAATTTATTTCTTCTTTACAAAGAATCTCTAATTGTATACCTTGGGCCTTTTGTAGTTTAATTGACAACGATGGTATAAAGATTTTAACAGGTTATGATATATTTGTCATTTAAAATTGTCATAGCAAAGAGAGTTTAATTTTCAAACAGTTGGGCAACATATTCAGATATCTGTAATTAATTGAAACCTTAAAATAGGGGAAGTTATTACAATATCTCATACCTCAAGGGTGACACTGTAGTACTATGCGAACCTCAAAGGAGGTAACTGTAATTATTCCAAGTAAAAACTAATTCTTCTGCAGTACTGGAACCTAGGACACTAAAAAACGAATATGAAAACTTATAGTAACCACCGAAATTTACTACAATAACAAAAGCAGTATAAATGTCAAATGATAATGCTCTTATCCGCTGACATCCGCCGCCGGGTAAACCATCACCTCTCAGGTCCCCAACCTCAACCGCGTGTTCAGGGAGAAGAACCCGTTCAATACAGAAGCAAGTAATAATCAGAAGAATATATATTGCACTTGACAATAGCATATAGTATATACACCAGTAATATGAAAGAAACACTAATTCTGTTTATACCAGAAGAGGCAAAACTAAAGCAGAACGATTAAAACCGTATTAACCCCTGTCAAATGCAAAACGAATCATTTAAGTTCAGTTGGATGTCAAGCATTTCCCATTTGTAAGGAGTCTAAGGACACACCACCCCTTAAAAGCCAACCTCATTACCAACGTCCAAGTCTATCGTTGTTGTGTCCACAAGAGACTGCACGCAAAAGATTAATGAGTTAGTTGAGTGCATGTCAGTTGCAATCATCCTGTTTTGTAATTTTGATCAAAAGACCTTCTTTGGTTGTAAAAATATGCATCCAAAAGCTAAGGCCCGCATGGTACGTTTCCAGTTTCTCGGAATTTTGAAAACAGAAACTAATTTTACTTGAACGAAAACGAAAACTAAAAGCACTTCTTTTTTTGCTTTCATTTTTTGGCCCAATTTCGTTGTCGTTATCAAAAAGAGAAACTGAAACGATTACCCAACATATTTTTGTTTTTCATTTTTAAAAAAGAAAAATGAAAAACAATTACCAAACACATTTTCAGTTTTAAAATAGAAAAATGAAAACCGCAACATTACCAAACGGGCCCTAATAGAATGCTAGGCAAGATTAAGCTACTTCAAAGTTCTTAAGAAATCAATTCCAATTTGTAATATGCAAATAAAAATACACAGATAATAGATACGAATACTATAAAGCTTTATCTTATTTCTATATGTATCTAATCACAGTACGAGAGACCTATACAACAGTTATCAGACCAACAGTTATCCAATCATAATACATACAAATACTACAAAGCTTTCTCTTATTTATATGTATCCAATTATAGCACGAGAAACCTATACACATGAACCACTGACCCAGACATTTATGCAGGATAAAAAGGGGAAGGACTAACCTGGAGTTCAAGTTCAGAGTCTTTCAGTCTTTCACTGTAGTCTTTTACATGCAGATAACATTTATGTATCTGTACATAATTATCAGAATGCAATTACCATCTCCAAGTGGTTCAGGCAGATTTTATGAAAATAAAAAAAATGACCTTAGAAGGCTAGATTAAACCTTGGTCAACTGCATCTGGCGATGAGAAGAGAGCTTCTTCGCAGCTGCCAAAGCATCCTGCAATTTCTGCAGTAACCATCCTACTCCCATTAAGTAAGGTTGAAAGGAGAGCTTATACAATTAATTAACAAATGAAGGCAACATAAAGTGTTGACATGACTTGAATAATATCCTTAGTCAAAAGGAATATTAAGTAGTAAACTAAACAGCTAAGGCACCTTATACTGAGTTCAGAATACAATTAACTGTATTTCCAAGTACAAGAATTAACATTCATGCATTTTAGATAAGGGAAACAAAAGAACGGTAGAGATAGAAATCCATTATCGTGTACATCTGAGTACTAAAATCGACACCTTGAAAATTTTCACTTAGGGTGTGTTTGATAGCTCAATTAAGTGGTGAGAATGAAATCATTCAGCACTTATTTTGTTTCAGTGCGTTTGATAACGTATCACTTATTGAAAGGCAGCCAAAAAAACCACTGAAAACTTTAAGTGAAAATTTTCTGTTGAAAATAATCACCGACTTGAAAAACAGTTTTCAGTACTGTAAATTCAATCGCTTAAAATTTTCAATACTTAATTTTTAATTTTATCAAACACATCCTTGGGCCCTGTTTGATAAAACTGAAATTAAGTGCTGAAAATTTTAAGCTAAGGTGCAATAGTCAACAAGCAGATTATTTTTGATGGAATGCATATTGCATTCAGTGATTTTTGCCAGTAGAAATTAGTGGAAATTTTCTACTTAAAATTTTTAGTGGGGTTTTTGGCCACTTTTACAGTGTTAAGTGGAGAGCCCTTATACATTATCAAACACACTGAAAAGCATTAGTGCTGAAAATATCCATTTTCAACACTTAACTGGGTTATCAAACATACCCTTAGTTTCTAAACCACCAATAAATATCCCGCACTAGAATCATTTTTCCATTAAATGTATCAAGGGATGCAATTGAAAGTAAAGGGCCCAAGAAGAATTTAGGGAACAAGATAGGGTGCTGAAGTGTTTCTTAGTGTAAATAGTAACATGATATGACAAACCAAACAATAACTGCAAGGTGATGACAAAAATAACCTCAGATTTCTCCTGTAACTTGGAAACAACTTCTCGTTTTTCCTCTGCCAAGTCCTCCATCTGAGATATCTGGCAATACGAATTTCTCTCGTCATTGGCATAAAGATAGGACAAATCATGTACAGATGTCTCATGCACAGCAGGTCTTAGACTCAAAACAATTAATCACAGCTAAAAGGAAAATATGATGAAATTGAGTACAATGACAGATTTCATACATTCACACACGGAATTCATAGGGAAATGAGAGGGACAAAGGAAGAAGATGAATTGAAGAGCACTCATTCTCATTACTGAATCAAGATACAACTTTATGCTGAAAAATTGACCACTGAAAATGAAAACTTTAAAGATGAAAAATAAATAAATAAATAAAGTGAAAATAAGAAGAAGGATCAAAGATAAAACATTTCAAGAATTCAATCCGTGACCAAGGTTGTCAGATCGGGATTCGTATCGTGAATCGAAATGTCACTAGTGTATCGAATCGGGATTCACTAATCGTGAACGTAACATTCGGTAACAAATTTAAAAAAAAAAAAAACAATAAAAAGGATGAAAACTATGTAGAATGAAACGAAGAAAAGAACAATCAAATAATGATATAAAACACATCTAAGCTTTGGAAAGTCCTTGTGAATTTGCGTTAATGGCAAGAAATGTGGGTTCGAATCCCACCGACCATGATCAAAATAGATAAATGCAATGAAACGTACTTCATTAAATCAATAAATTCCTCATTACTACAATTAGATTCATCACAACTTCTAAATTTCAAGTTTGTATCAAGTGTGCACAATAACGCAAATTCTCGCTTTTATATGAATAAATGCTAAGGTGGGACCCGCTTTTCATAGGGGAGAAAAAAGAAATTGGAAAAGAAACCTTCTCATCTTCTCTCGTGTTATCGGCAATCGACCGTGAGAGAGGTGTAGTATACATATTATATATGTATATATATATTAGTATTATATTGGTTTTCACTTTTTTGACTTTTGTGACTTTGTCCCTTACCCAGGTTGTATTATATTAGTGTATATATGTTTATATTACGTATATTATACCATTTGGTTCAAATCTTGTGAGAGAAACAAGACATCGACATGTTCAAACTCCTCTCGACAGAATCGCACAATATCGTAAAAGCATATCGTATCGCACGATTCATCTGCGATTAGTAGGGGGCTTCGATTCATGCATGCGATTCGTATCAAAAGGCAGGTGTATCGTATCGAATCATACGATACGTATCGCATATCGTACGATTTTAACAACAGAGTCCGTGACTACCATAGTAAAAAGGGCAGCACAGTGCACGAGGCTCTCGCCATTACGGGGTCTGGGGAGGGTGAGATTTACGCAGCCATAGTCACAAATACTATTCATTTACATATCATACACCAAATCTAATATGCAGTTCATATACCTCTCTATCTTTTTCCTCTCCCTCTCTTACTACCAGCACATATACATACGTATATACATATGTAATACCCATTTTAATCAAACCCAGCAATCAAATCCAAATCCAAATAGAAATGGGTGAGGGCACTGATCCAAAATTTCATGCTAACCATAGTCGTCTTCATCGTCAACCTAAAGGACAGAAAATCAGTCCATCATGGGACTTCATTTTATACATATATGTATACATATATATATATATATATAGAGAGAGAGAGAGAGAGAGACCTAGGTTGATTGCGAAGTATACATATACATATAAGTATATATATTTAGAGAGAGAGGCCTCTATTGATTGTGACAGTCTCTGTTGTGCAGTCAGCGGCGGCGCTTATGAGATCAATTGTCGATGAAGATGACTTTGAGGGGGCTTACGAGAGAGGGAGTTGCAGAGTCTCGCACGAATTAGGGTTGTCATTAGAAAAGGAAATTGGGGTTTTTTTGTCTTTTCACAAATTAGATTCATATATTGTTTGATTTGTTAGAAGTGTAAGGGTAGTTTTGGCATTTTAATGTGAATTATTATCAATCTGTTAGTTTTTTTTAACGAAAAATTAATGGAAGGGGGAATCTGTAACTAAAATTCAAAAAGAAGGGAGGATAATGATATTAGTGAAACGTGAGGGGTGGCGAGTGTGAGTGGACCAAACCTCAGGTGAGCTAGATGATATTTACCCTATATATATATTATATATATAAGAGAGAGAAAGAGAGAGCGAGCGAGCGAGCGAGAGAGAGAGAGAGAGAGAGAGAGAGAGAGAGAGAGAGAGAGAGATCACCTCCTTCCTCTTGCATGCACACTTGCATGTGTGTATAAAACACACACATACATTGCTACACGCCTGCACTCCTACAACCTCTGGAAGCTATCATCAAAGTAGATCAAGAAGAAGAAAGAAGAAAAGGAGGAGAAGAGAGAAAACAACACCATTGGAGCTTCTACAAGTCCACACTTCATCATCTATCATCATCTAACACCATCTAAACCAAGGTGAGTGTCTATACTCATTGTATACCAAAGGAAAATGAGTTTTCGAAAGTTAATAGTTACATGCAAGAAGCTAGAAGAAAAACCCACACTATTTTCTAAGAGAAACTGTCAAAACTGTTCTGGATCGGGCTTCGCGAGCGGTCGAGTGAGCTTGCTCAATCCAGCTCAAGCGATCGCACAATCAAGCGCTCACGCAAGAAGACTCATATAAGCTTCAACAATCATGGTGTTCGAGCGATAAAGTGTAACAGGAGCTGAAACCCGAGTGCTTGGCTACACTCAAGCGCTTATATGTGCTGTAGTTCGTAATACTATGGTTGCATGTTGTGTATGTGTTACTTTGTGCTATGATAGTTATACTAGTAGCTTGCATTTTGGTACCCAAATGAGTATGAGTATGTATATGTATAAGTTGTTACATGTGTTCGTAAAGCTTTACAAGTGGTACATTTCCGTTATATGTGTTTTTAAAGCAAAGAATATAGAAATTGCAACGGTCAAGCGCTCGAGCAGCACGAGCGGTCGCGCATGCTCGAGCGATCGAGCAGCGGCAACAGCCCCAAATGCTCGAGTGTGACAGTATGTAAAAGATCATGTTTTCCCCCCTTGTATCATTGTATCAATTCACCTTATGTTTATGAGATGTGCAAACTGAGAGTTTATCATAATGTTGGATCATGTATGGATGTTGTACTTTGAGAAATGGTATGCTTTAATGGCTTGTACCTCGTGCGTTTGAACCGGTAGTTAAAAGAAAGATTCGTAATACGTTTATTTTGACGGGAAGATTGAATCGGTCAATCTTGTATGTATGACTAAATCAACATGGTTAGTAACGGAGATGATATGAGTTCATGGTTAGGCGTTTCGGATGCCATTGTGGCAATTAGGGCGATGATGGCAAGTGTAGTACCTCGTCAATACCATTGTCATAAGTTGTGTGGATGTTAATTGGCCATTGGGGCGCTGATGTCAATCTTTGACCGCAAGGCGTCGATGACAATTTAACCAAGGCTGTCGTGAATAATACGGGGGTTATTCGGCCGTACGACAATGATGTCATCATTTGGCCGTAAGGCAATGATGGCAAAGTTAACCTATCAGCCGGAGAACGATGATATTCTAAGCCAACTGCAGTTGTGCCAAAATGAGTTCAAAAAGTCTTGAGAGTCGAAAGATTGGACCGAAGGTCCAAATTGAAGTTAAGTTTGGTTAGGTGAGTTATGATTGTACGTTAGTTGGAGGATTGGAATGTAACGCCCGAGCTAGTAAGAACTTGTGATTATTGTGTTAATCAAAATGAGATGTATGCTATTAATGAGAAGGTGATGTAAAAGATGTTTTCGAAATAAATATTGTTTTACTACTGCAAGTCTGCAAATGATTAAATGATTTTTATAAGACTGTATGACTGTGTTGAGACATTCACTCGGCTTTCATTAGCTGGCGGTGTTTTATGCCACTAAACAATCAAATGTTCAGATTTCACAGGGACCCAGTATCTAGGAGAGGAACAGGTCGAAGAAGGCCATGGCTTCACAAGTTAGGAGTATGAAGACGAAGACGAAGGCCTAGTCTTTTGTTTACTTTCTTTTGGCCTAGACGAAGGCCATGGCTTCACAGGTCGAAGAAGGCCTGGTGTCCAGACTATGTTTTGTAAGGCAATGTTGCCTAGTACTATTTCTATTCTCTAAGTCATGGATTATGTTTTGTAATATCTAAACTTATGACTCTGGATATTTTATCGTCATGCTTAGTTCCTCCAATGATATTATTAAGCTTGTTATTGTTATTATTATAGAATGTTGATGAAAGGTGATTCAACTTGTCACGTATCTACGGGTCCAAAAAAAGGAAAATTTAAAATTTTTCTTATTTTTGCTACTCCAGGGCATGACAATAAACAGCTGCTAGAATTGGCGTAGAGCAAGCCCTAACTTAAAACTGAGACTTTTTTTCGTGTGAAAAGAATGAACATGTAACTTTATGTTCTCCACCATCAATTCACCAATACCAGCCTGAACAATAAACTTATAAAGAGGAATGGAAAAGAAGACGGAAATTTTTAATTGGTTTCCTATAACTAAAAATAAAATGCATATATATATATATATGCGTAAACAAATGTTACAACAGTATTTTGCAGCCAACCCCAAGTAGTAGGGTACCTATTAGCGGGCGGTGCAAGACCAAATCTCACCATACCTTTTTAACCCAAGCAATAGGTGACAACCGTTTATAGTTCACATTTCCTAAATTGTGTAGCAAATTTATGTGGTTATCATATGCATATAAAGTAATATCCCACACCTGATAATAACAAAAAGTATGGTTGCCTGATAAAGCACCACATGCTTGCTTCTACTAAGTAGTGAACTGGATTGATGCAATTTGGGACATAGCATCTCCAATGGGCTGCTAAATCACGCGCTATTGCCAAATTAATAGCATGAACTCCAAAACCCCCTCTCCAATGGTGTGCCAAAAGGTCATGCCAAATTATAACAATGCTATATCATGTGTCAAATTTGGTATGACATTTGGCATTGCTATAATTTGGTATGACCTTTGGCACACTATAGGAGATGTGTTGTATAATTTGGCATGCCAAGGGGGCAATACCTCATCTTTTTCCAATGCAATGAAAGGATTAACATTTCTTTTGCAGGTCCCGTTGGAGCATATATGCTAAACTATTGCATTTTAGTGTTGTGGGCTGTAGCAATGCACAAAAAATAGGTTTGGCATAAAGAAAATAGCATTTAGCATTGGAGCTCTTTCTTCACGTTACTGGGTAGTGGGCTTGGTGTGTGTTACATATAATAATATCAAACTACAGTAAGCTCTGCTAAGTGGAAAGTAGTAACTTAAAGTAGAGGCATCTTCCTATGTTGACAGGGAATATAAAAACAAGGCTAACCTCCTTTTGAAGCTCTTCAAGCCTTTGATTTGACATTTCTAGTTGATTTTCTACCTGAAAAAAATTATTAAAAAATGAAAATAATGAGCTAACAAATGCCCCATCATCATTAGTATCGGCGCATTGTAAACCTGACATTTAATCAAAAGATCCTGCATTACCTCATCATGATCGTCGCCACTCGACTCTGATGAAGCATCTCTACTATGCCGCTCATTAAAATCAGAACTGCTTACAAGGGGAAAAAATCATATTAAAGCCAAGCCTAACTAAATGCATACAAATCCACTTTAGCTTAGCTCCACAACAAGTTGACATTGTTAGTTAAATAAAATATAAGGGCTCTCCCCACCATAGAAAACAAGAAATCAATTCCAACTTCCAACTGTACAAATCAGGGTTCGAAGTCTCTGCCGATACCGAGTCGTCTCGGCCGAGTCAACTCGGCTTCGTAGGGTAACGAGACGAGATCAACGGATGAATCATAAAATAAGCAAAACGATATAGGATCGGAGACCATCTCGGCCATACCGCCATGTATCAGACGAGATGATGCCGTATCGCACGAGATCTCGGCCGAGATGGCGAGACGAATCTCAAAAAGACAACTTTGAGGCTAAAAATTGGGACAAATGGTTCGAATGGTACCTTTTCAGCATTATTTTCATAGACTTGAAGGAGTCTCTCCTTCGTCGAACTCCACAAGATTCAGTCGAACGATTCGAACCAGATCCATCTTCTTCACATGGTGAAACTATTCGATTCTCTCTCTCTTGCAAGATCTGCTCGCCCCCTTTCAGTTCTCTCTCTCTCTCTCTCTCTCTCTCTCTCTCTCTCTCTCTCTCTCTCTCTCTCCCTCCCTCTTCTATGTGTGGAGGTCTCTCTCTGTCTCATGTGATCTGTGTGTGCGTGGAGGTTTTTCTCCATTTCTCTTTCCGTCGCCTCCCACAAGGCAGCTGCTGCTCTAGTAACCTCCACCGACATAAGTAGAGTTTGTTTTAGCCTTTTTTTTTCATTTGTCTGTTATGTATGTTTACTTAACTAATCCTATATAGATTAATACACTATTGTAAAGTAAGTAATGTATATTAAACTTACTATAATATAATACACTATATTTGTATTATAATATATTATTTTTTCAATTTATAATACACTACTCGTATTACATTATAATATAATTGGCTTTATTTTTATTTTTTATTTTGATTACATAATAAGTTTTATTAAGTAAAATATTATATTGTCACATTATGTTATAAAAAATAAAAATAAAAAAAAAAAATTAGAGTAAATCTATGTTTCCCAAATTTTCATCCAAAAAGTGCTTCCCAAATGATGTGGCAATAGGAGCAGAAAAATGACTTCTTATCAAAATTCAACTAGTCCCAATACTCAATCCGCAGCGTGTGTATTGGATATTATGTGATATTGTAATTGGTACATTGTGTATTGTGACAATCTATTAGGTCAAATTTGTTATTCTAACTATTTTAGAATTTTTTATTATTTTTCCAGATTTTTTTAAACATCAAATCTAGCGTATATTTGCGTATCGCCCGATACCAGTCCGCGGCGCCGCGACCGAGTCGTCTCCGCGACCACGACCGATACCGCGACCTTAAACCATGAGATACATACAGAGACTGATATATATAGGACTCAAACTGAGTTGGTTACAACAGAGTCAACAGACTACTGATTGCTACGATGCCACCTAAGAATAACAAACTGTGCTGACTCATCACAACCGCCTAACTAACCACCAACTGTGTGCTGAGCTCTACAATAGAAGACCATAAGCATGGAAATTAATATAGCAATATACTGATATAAATGTAACACATGCCAAATTCCCTGTATTTTCCTATATTTCCTTGTAATTTCCATAGCAATTATATGAATGTATGTATGTGTGTGTATTTGGTGATCTTACCCTAAAATGAATATGTATATATATATATATGTAAGTATGAATTGGATGTATCTATATTTAAATTTATGTTAGTAATCTTTCAAACTTCATGTATGAACTTTTGGGAAGCCTTGGGGAAGAGCCTCATCCGATCGATCGAGTAGGCGCGAGCGAGTGCGAGCGCGAGCGCTCGAGAGTGCATTTCGCACTTCGCTGTCCAAACAGCCCCTGGCCACCCTTCTCTATAAATAAGACCCTCTCCTCCTCTCATTCAACAGTACAACGTTTCTGCTGAGAGAGTTATATAGAGAGTCATATACTATGAAGAACGGACTCATCTAAAAGGCCGGCGCACCCGCACTGGGTGCGCCGAGATTCTTCCGAGTTCTTTGGAGTTCAATTTGGATTTTTGGTGAGTAAGGATTCATCTGGGTGCCTCACAAGTGCAGCCGGGACACTTCGGGGGTATGGCTGAGGCTTTTTTGTTGCGTTCTTTTGAAGGAAAAATAAAAGTTCTTCGTACAATTTTGAGAACATCGAGGGTTTAAAAGTGGAGAATAGAAGATAATAATAGCAAGTACCTAGGGTATACTCTAATGCACTAATAGTTATAGAATAATTTGTATATACTATTACATAAATATGTTTTTAATATTTTATCCAAGCACTCCCGCCGCATCCTCACCCTTGCTTTTTGGAAAATTGGCAAATCCCCCGCATCCGCGTACCCGAATACTCGCACCTGCACCTATGCTTCCTAGGTCATATATACATATATATATATGGGTAAACATCACTTACCTCCCTTGAGGTTTGGTCCATTCACACTCGCTACGCCTCACGTTTCAGAAATATCACTAACCTCCCCTGTCAGTAATTGTCAGGTCACGGAGTCAACAGAAAACACATGATTACACTTTTACCCTTATTAAAAAACCACGTCGTTTTGATAAATAAATAAATAAATAAAACCTCCCTTCCTTCTTCTTCCTCCATCTCTCATCTGACTATATATATATATATATACATCTATCTATATATACATCTATGTTTATGCCAGGGTTCGAAGTCTCGGCCGATACTGAGTCGTCTCGACCAAGTCAACTCGGTTTCGTAGGGTAACGAGATGAGATCCACGGACGGATCATAAAATAAGCAAAACGATGTAGGATCGGAGATCATCTCGGCCGTACTGCCATGTATCGGACAAGATGATGCCGTATCGCACGAGATCTCGACCGAGATGGCGAGACGAATCTCAAAAAGACAACTTTGAGGCTAAAAATTGGGACAAATGGTTCGAATGGTACCTTTTCAACATTATTTTCATAGACCTGAAGGAGTCTCTCCTTCGTCGAACTCCACGAGATCTGATCGAACGATTCGAACTAGATCCATCTTCTTCACATGGTGAAACTATTCGATTCTCTCTCTCTTGCAAGATCTGCTCGCCCCCTTTCAGTTCTCTCTCTCTCTCTCTCTCTCTCTCTCTCTCTCTCTCTCTCTCTCTCTCTCTCTCCTCCCTCTTCTGTGTGTGGAGGTCTCTCTTTGTCTCATGCGATCTGTGTGTGCGTGGAGGTCTTTCTCCATTTCTCTTTCCGTTGCCTCCCACGAGGAAGCTGCTGCTCTAGTAACCTCCACCGACATAAGTAGAGTTTGTTTTAGCCTTTTTTTTTCATTTGTCTGTTATGTATGTTTACTTAACTAACCCTATATAGATTAATACACTATTGTAGAGTAAGTAATGTATATTAAACTTACTATAATATAATACACTATATTTGTATTATAATATATTATTTTTTCAATTTATAATACACTACTCGTATTACATTATAATATAATTGGCTTTATTTTTATTTTTTATTTTGATTACATAATAAGTTTTATTAAGTAAAATATTATATTGTCACATTATGTTATAAAAAAAAAAAAAAATTAGAGTAATGCTATGTTTCCCAAATTTTCATCCAAAAAGTGCTTCCCAAATGATGTGGCAATAGGATCAGAAAAATGACTTCTTATCAAAATTCAACTAGTCCCAATACTCAATCAGCAGCGTGTGTATTGGATATTATGTGATATTGTAATTGGTACATTGTGTATTGTGACAATCTATTAGGTCAAATTTGTTATTCTAACTATTTTAGAATTTTTTATTATTTTTCCAGATTTTTTTTAAACATCAAATCTAGCGTATATTTGCGTATCGCCTGATACCAGTCCGCGGCGCTGTGACCGAGTCGTCTCCGCGACCGCAACGACCGCGACCGATACTGCGACCTTGAACCATGGTACAAATACATAGGAATTTAACTGAGAGTATAAGTAGATGGGATTTTGTGGACGAGAATATCTAGTAGGCTTGATCCCCAATACAGCTTTTGAAGTAATTCATTTTTGCCCTACATAGAGGATGTGCATGAATGAACTGCTATAGTCATAAGGCAGTTCTCTCTCTCTCTCTCTCTCTCTCTCTCTCTCTCTCTCTCTCTCTCTCTCTCTCTCTCTCTCTCTCGTTTTTGTGTTCTCGTGTTTGTGTGTGTGCTGTCACAAAGCAGTTTTCAAACTAAGTCAAAATTACCAATTAAAACCAATAGTTGACATAGTTACCAAACACTTCATAACTGAAAGGTGCACCCTGCACAAGCATACAACTGCAATTGAATTTGACCTACGCATCAAAATCACAATTGAGGAGAAGATACCTCAACATCGAAAACCCAAGGATGCTTGGACTTCACAAGGTGGTTGTATCAACAAACTATTGATGTTACTAATAACAGACTACAAATAACAACAAACATACTCCATCGTCAAAAACCCAAAGATGCTACAGCTTCACCGGGCAGGTTGTTTCATCAGCAAATGAAAGATATTAAAGATTAGAAAATTATACACATTTTCATGGTCATGAAAAACAAGCAACAAAGCCATAGTATCTTACCCATTTCGCTTCTTTGATGTCTGGTCCTTATCACTATCTCCGCTTTTGTGATTATCATTAGTTCTTTTTATATCCCTATCTCGACCTCGATCCAACTCAAGGTCTCTTTCCCATTCCCGGTCTCGTTTTCTGTCATGTTCCTGCTCATTGTCCTCCAAATCTCTATCTTGATCTCGACCTCTATCTCTGTCCACAAAACGATCCCTTGTTCGATCATGATCACGAGCAAGGTCAAATTCTCTTTCCCTGTCTTGACCACGGTCTCGAGACAGATCTCTGCTTCGATCCCGATGCCGATCCCTATCACGATCATAAACCCTATCTCTATCTCTGCCCCTGTCCCGGTCCATACTCCTGTCTAAATTTCGGCGGAAATTTTCACCACCTGAATTTGACCTCCCGCCTCTAGTCTTCACTTCATTTACTCTCACAACTCGCCCAGCAATAGTCTGCTTCAGAAATTAAAAAGTTTGAGGGTGAAAAGTGAACTAAAACAACAAAGAAAAGACAATCTCAACATCAATACATTGTAAAAGCAAAGTTACGGAGTCCCCTAAAATTGGATTATACAACCACACCGGCACGCAATCAACCATGTTACCACAAAGTAAGCATATGAATATGATACCACAAGGCAAGCATGCGAACATACAAGCAGAGAGAGAGAGAGAGAGGCATACTCTGCCATTCATGTCATTGATGGCATCCACAGCAGCTCGGGGATTTGTGAAAGTGACAAAGCCATAGCATTTTCCCCCAACCCCACGGTCATTAACTATCTGCATGTCGAAATGTCAAGAAATTCAGTACACGACATCATCCACATGGGTAGTTTATAGTTATCTATAGGAGACATTAATAGCTTACCGGAACGATGAAACACATCCTGCTAAACTAAAAGGCCATAATTATAGAGATTACAGTTTATTAGCCTTCTTGCTGGCATCAAAAGTAGGCCCGGCAAATGAAGCCCGAAGTGGCAGGTCAGCCCAAAACAACCCGTGTGTTTTCGTTTTCGGGCTACATAATTTTCACACGGGCCCAACTTGGGTTTTATATGCTTCAACTTTCAGACTTAGTTTGGGTATCATGCGGGCTGTATTCGGGCCCATGTATGGGTGAAAATAAAAGGAAGCTTAGGGTTCTTCAGTTCCCATTTCCATGTCAGCGACTCAAATGATGCCTCCCTCTTTGCGTCCTCGTTCGGATTTTCTGGTTCTCTCTCTCACTCTCTCTCTCTCTCTCCAAAGTGTGGGTCCAATGAAAGAAGCAAAAATTAGTCCAATTGAAGAAGCAGCAGAAATATACAAGTCTCTCTCTTTCTCTCTCTCTCTCTCTCTCTCTCTCTCTCTCTACATATATATAATTTACGAAATGATATCACAGGTTCTTTGATATCACAGTTGTATATATACCTGACCATAATCACATTGTTCTTTCTCTCTCCTCTCTCTCTCTCTTTCATCTTCAAGTGGAATCTGATGCATTTTTGCGAGCTTTTTTTTTTTTGCTTCTTGTTTCCTTTCCATTCTCTACCACCAAACAAGCCCTTAAAAGCCCGAAAAAAAATTCCAAAATAAAAAATAAAGAAAATAAAAACACGTTGGTGGACCCGACTCAGGCCCGAGTCAAAGCCCGGCCCAGTCCAACCCGACAGCAAATGAACCCGCCTCAGGCCCGAGCCCAAGCCTGACCCGCCCCAAGCCCGGCTAGGCCGAACCCGCCCAAGCCTGCCCATTTGCCAGGCCTAATCAAAAGTATAATAGTATTTTTGTTTTATTTTTTTTTGAAAGCCTCACAGTGAAAGAGGAAAATTATAGAGATGACAGCTTATTAGCCTTCTTGCTGGCATCAAAAGTTTTTTTTTTTTAAAGGCTCTCACTGAAAGAGGATAAGACTGTGAGGTATCAAAACATGTTTCCACTGTTATTTAATGAAATACTTAGTTCTTAAATGGAAAGCAGTAAATCCTGAGGAAAGAAGTCATGAGTCAAGTATATAGACTCAATTCATGGAATAATTCATTAGTATGGCCCCATAAAGCTCCTACTAGTACCACCTCGAATAATTCGTTAGAAATTTAATTTTTTTGCTTCTAATAAGTCTTTAATTAAAAAAAAAATTCTTTCTTTTTATTGCGTAGGATATGCATGGCCATCTCCAACCCTTTCTCAAATTTGAGTAAAAGGTTGGTATCAGTACAATTTAAGGAAAGGTTCATTTGCTACGAAGCTCTTCAGTACTTATTCTCAAACACTTTTTTATAATATTAGTGCTAAAAATTCAGGTAAGAGCATCTCCCACACTACATTAAAAACCTCATACTAAATCAAACTCCAATAAAAATATTTATTAAAAAAAAAAAAAAAAGAAAGGCATCACACCTTTTAGTTAAAATTATACTATCAAATTTGGTTTTATGAACAATATATCATTTCAATGTGGGTTTAAGATTGAGTAAATTGTAATTCGCTCGGTAACCAAAATAACAAAATAAAAACAATAAAATAAAAATAATAATAATAAACAGGCGTGCCTAGCTGCTGAAGCAATGACTGAAACAGAATGAGATGAGAACCCTAGACTAGACAAGCTAAACCCCTAAATAAATAAATAATGTAGTAAACATACATTTATTATTCATGCAAGCATATAAATTTCTGCTAGTGGTTGTAGAGAGAGAGAGAGAGAGAGAGAGAGAGAGAGAGAGAGAGAGAGAGAGGGGCTCGACCTTGACGGCAACAATGGATCCGTAGAGATCGAAGGCTTTGCGAATGCTATCTTCGGTGGCGTCGTACGAAAGTCCGCCAACGTATACCGAATTGTCGTCGTCGATCGTCATTTTTGTCGATTAACCCAAAAGCAATTCCAAACTCTCTCTCTCTCTCTCTCTCTCTCTCTCTCTCTCTCTCTGTGAGCTTTCGATATCAATTTGGAACATAGGGCACCAGAGCTGGACTGCGTAGCGAAGTGAACTTAGTGAAATGTCAAATGAGTGAGTAACTGAAATTTTTCCCATTCTTTTTTTAAGCCTATGGGCCTATGGCCACGCTTCAGGCCTTGGATATTTTTGTCATTTCTGCAAAAATTTAACCCAACTTACTATGCCTGAGCCCATATGAACCAAGACACTTGGTCCCGCATCATATCTAATTGAGCATCTCCAGCAAACTAGCTATTTTAATTTTTTAGACAAAATAGCTAGTTAAATGTGATTTTTTATGCTTCAGTAGGCTAGTCACATGGCTAGCTATTCTAACATTTATCATTTTCACTAGACAAATTTGTCTAGTGAAAAATGACTCTATATTTTCTCTCCAAATCTCAACTTTTAAATCTTCCATTAAAGTTAAATGGCTCAAATCTCAACCATAAAAAATATAGTAAATCAAAATGACTAAATAAAATAAAGAGCACTGCTGGAATTAAAGGTTAAATATTTAATAGCTAAAATAATTTTTGGTTAAAATAACATGTTATATACAATTTCACTGCTGGAGATGCTCTTAGTTAATAGGACTAACCCAGTTCTCAGAATTTGCTCTTAGCTAGTGTTTCCAAAGTAGATGAATGGGATTCATTTCAGACCTAATTTCAAGAGTAATGCTTTGTTTCTCAAATTTAAATTCTAAATTCTCATTTCAAATGATGTGTCATTGAGCCATTAGATTTTAATTAGAGGATGTTGAAGTGACCCTACTAGGTCTATAAACAGATCGGATTCGAATCGGATTTGTGATATCCGAATTTGATTCGATAAAAAATTCGTTAACCAAAATCCGAATCCAAATTTGTTAGGATTCGGATATCCGTTAAACACTAAAAAAAAAAAACCTTAAGCAAATCAAGATTTTTTTTATTTTTTATTTTTATTAATTGGATATCCGTTAAGCACCAAAGGAAATTTTTAATCGGATATCCGTTAAGCACCTAAAATTATTTTTTTTCTAATCAGATATTCGTTAAGCACCAAAAGAATTTTATAGTGTAGCGTCATTATGTAATTTTTACAAAACAAGGGGAGTTAAATTGTAAATTAAATTCTATTATCGAATATTTTTTGGCGGATTCGGATCAGATATACCAAATCCAAATCCGAATCCGATCCGCTTGCTGACAAAATATTCGAATTTGGATTCGGATATTATTATCGGATATTTTCTGGCAGATTCGGATCTGATCAGATCCAAATTTGATCCATTTACATGCCTAGACCCTACAGTGGTCAATGGACCCACTGGATTTCGATTCAGTGGCGAAGGGCACGAGTAAATATTGAATGAAACGGGGATACCACGTCATCATTTAGGGAAATTCTATTCACACCCACATAATTTGTTCACTACACCCACTTACTCTATTCACTCACTTCTCTAATTTAAATTAAAACAATTTACTCATACACCCACCTTTTATTCCCAAAATGACCCTAAACCTAAAAACACCCTCAATTAATTTTTATTACTCTCTACACCCATCCCCCTCCCTCTTCCACTCCTACCACAGATAAGAAGAGTATACACTAGTTAAACACAAACTAGATTACAACCAAAGTGGGTGTTGGTAATTAAACTATTATCTATAAGATCAAATTGCCAACAGATAAATGTTAATTGAGAAATCAATCAATTAGCTCAAAAGTCAACCGTTAATTACTAAGGTTATAATGGAATTTGAAAATGAAGAACATACCCAGTCAGTTTCATTCTAGGATCAGTCATCAAATAATGATGATCCTGGACAATAGTTTTTTCGGTGTGTATTATTTATATATATATATATATATATACATTTATTACGTATGTTATATATCTGGATAAAATATGTATATATATACATACGAATTTGTACATTCGGTATAAATATGGTTGCTTCACTTTTATAATACTTATATTCGACTAATCTATGTACCTATGAATCTACATATGTATGTATATTGATGTACATTGTGTATATTATATATGCAACTATAAATGATACGATTTGTTAAGGAGAAAGTGTTTGTGAGTTAGGATTTGTTGAGGTAAGTGGGTGTGAAAAGTAACTTGATTAAAGATTTCTTTTATTCATTGGTCCTTATATGTCATTTTGTATTGGGGTAAAATTGTAATGCAAAAAATAATTAAATGGTGGGTGTAAAGACTAAAATAGGTGGGTGTTAATAGAATTACCCTATTACGTCACTAAATGCAATGTTGTATTGAATATTTATCCAGGGGGCACAACCCCACAAGGTTTTCAAAATTTCACTTTTATACACATAATATATTGGCCTAATTATAATCTAACACAACATAAATATTAAACCAATACTCACTTACCAAGTTACTATTTTAATCCAACCCAAATTATTTTACCATCATCGCAACCTTTACAGGTTACAATCCGCAATTAGAACTTAATATAAAAAATAATAATAAAAAAAAAGAGTAATAATCTACCTATAATGGTGGTATTACAAATATATCCCAAAAAAATCCCGTGTAATTCTAAATCCCTATACACGACACCCCCCTTCCCCCCATCATTCCTAGAACTGTCACTGTTTTGATTGGTGCCACATTATTTTGGAATGGAGATTTGGATTTGGGAAGCATAGCATTACTCTAATTGCAAAGGTCCGAATTTGTATGTTAATCTGAATACTTTTTCCGAACCAGGATTATAATTTAGGGTTTGCAGGTCCGATCTGATCCACATTTACTAAGAATTCTCATTGATGGTTGGGAATTTTTTTGGTAATGACGAGAAACTCCATTAGTGTGGCTTGCGTTTCAAACATATACTAGCGGCCAGCGACACGCATTGCGTGTGGTATATTTGTTATGGAATAATGCTATAGACTTCATAAATTTTATTTCCCAAATGCTCCAAAATATAGACTGACTAGTAGTACCTTTCAGGATTATGTTATTTGAGTTGGACTACTTTTTCACGCATGGGGCTCATTTAAGGATCCAAATCCGTGAGTGATGAATCCCATCAAAATAACTCACCCCTAGTTATCTTGTTAGCATGCCACGAACGTATGGTGGCAGTGTTTTAAAAAAAAAATTATGAGGCTGATTCTACATTTTGATAACACTAGGCAAAACACGTGCGTTGCACATGCAGATACTTTTATTATGACAATTTGTGAAAGTGAGTCATGTGGATACTTTCATTACTGTATGGCAATTTATGAAAGTGAGCCTGTCAGGCAATTAACATGGAGCACCAAATAAAAACATATGCAATTCCTAGGCGAAAATATAGAGATTATGTAAACATACACATACAACTAACATACAACTCTCAAGTAAACAAATAAATAACATGTACTCACAAGCAAACATATAGAGAATATGGACAATAGTGGGCTAGGCTTAAAAATCATAATATCATTATCCCAAGAAAATGTTCAACTTAAGCCTCGTAAAATTTCACAGCCATTCTAGCCTTTGTATCAAAAGCCCTTGACCTGGGATAAGGAAAACAGAGATCAAAATTGAAGATAGTTAATATTCTTGTAGAGTCCCTGTTAACCAAGCACTAAGATTCATATTAAAGGAGGCATTACAAAATAACAAATCAAAATGACTATCCCTTCCAAAAACAAAGGAAATACAAAATGAGTATCTCCTGCAAGTACATAAGAGAGATTCACAAGTCAAAACTACGCATATATTAGTTACACAAAGTATTTATGATCTTACTTATAAATTAAGACTGATATGTAAGGAGTTAAATATTAGTAACATATTTGATAACAAAGGGTAACATGTTAAATTGAGCAACTCCCACATCTAGATTTCCAAAAAAAAACTAAATTAACTCGCATTACAGCATACGAACATGGGAATATCACAAGCATATATTGTTAGATTGTGCGAGACATTCGAGTCACCTTTTTATTCTTAAAAACTGACTGCACCATTTCCACCAAGAATTAAGTGGTTTCTCTATCATTTGGCTTTCCATCTTCCCTGGCAATTACTTGATGTTTTAACAGCAATCCTCCTAAACTCACTCAAGGAAAAGAAATGGAAGCAAAAGAAAAAGAAAAAGAAGGCACTATGATCCAATCTCAAGTTTCTAAAGTCTTTCTAATATCCTAATCTACCTCTACTCAACCACATCCCCTCCCCCCCCCCCTATACTGATATTATAATTATAGAAAGCCCCCCTGCCCCCCTCCAATTCAACCCTACCCTATACTGAAATTATAATTTATAGAATGGGATAGATATAATTATATTCAACCACCAATTCACTAACCACCAAACCCAAACCCCCCCCCCCCCCAATACACACACACACAAAATATAGGCCTACCCTACACTGAAATTATAATTTTTAGAATGTGATAGATATAATTATATTCAGGAAACAGAAACAAGGAAAAATTACCTATTTGTTGGAGCTATCATGAGGACTGGAAGTATAATTTACAAAGATAATAGGTACACCAAACTAATATCAGAACAATCATATAGTCATATCAAGTACTTAAAAAATTAGCAATACCCAGAGAAGCTTGGGGAAGCAAGAAAAGAAACCTGACTTGAAATTACTTCCAGAAATACATAAACACAAAAATCTAATTAATTGAAATCTACTAATTTAGGAAAGTGGATACTAATTTTAGGACATCCAAAAATGGAATATAGGACTCAAAATATGGGACGGGGGGAGTATTTGTTTTATTAGTTCTCAGGAAAAGTGATATTAAGTTCTTAAAAATGATTAAAGTTGTGGTATTGTGTAACGACCTACCTCCCCATCTAGCAACAATATTGTCCATTTTGGGCCTAAACACAAAGAACTTCCCAGGGGGTCACCCATCCCTGGTACTACTCTGGCAGCAGCACGCTTAACTGTGAAGTTCTTTCATGTTTAGCTCCCTCGGGGTTTTAAAAGGCCTTGTTGCGTATAGAGGGGCGATTAATCATTATAAACTAGTTCAGGAACTTCACCCCAGGCGATGTAGGACAAGTCCCTACACCCGACCTCACCTCATCCGTCTTGGCCATCCTGCCTCAGGAATATTGGCTCTTGGTCATCACAATCCACCCTCCTTAAGGGCCACACATCCTCATGTGGGACTTGCTGTCATACCCGTCCAGGAAAAAAATCATTTATTTTAAAGGCATAAATGTCTTAAATGTAATTTTTAACGTGGTTTAATAATTGTGGATAAGGTTGACCATGGGTCAACGGAAGGTGTCAAGAGAGGACACGGGAACATGGAAAATCATGTTGCATTGGCATAGCTAAATGACATTTATGTGATTTAAATGTTATTTGACTTATCTAGTATTTTCATGAATAGTAATTATACCTGTGTATTATAATTTCTGATAGTTTTAATCTAGTTTTAGATCGTTTGAACACTGTGGTGAGAATGCGAGTGACACGTTAAATAAAAAGGTAGATTGTGTAGAGATTTCACAGAATCTAGTTTTTGGACGTAATTTTGGATCCAAACAAGACTTAATCGAAAACTTTTGTAATTTATGATTTTCACTCGTAAAGTTATAAAATAGGCGTGCGCGACGTTTCAAGACTTAATTAGGAGTTTTGAGAACTCGCGGGGTGGTAAACGCGATTTCTGGAAAGTTTGTCTATAAATAGCAAGGGTGGAAAATTCATTTAATCGTAAACTTCTAAAAATATTGAGAGAAAAGAGAGATTATTGCCACGGACTTTGCGACGACGATCGGCGACCTTTCGTCCGTCTGTTTTCAACCAAACTTCATATTTGAACTCCCCAAGGTAAGGGCTATGTTTTGATAGTCTTTAGGTCACATTTGGCCAAGTTTTTATAAATTTCTAAATCTAGGAATTTGGGGAAAACACGTGTGAACTTGTAGGTTTTGCGTAGGATCGGAGATTTAGCGTTTAATCTGGCTTCTAGTAGTTCCCTCAAAGTTATACGACGATAGCTCGAGGTATGAATTTCTAGCCTATGTTATAAAGGTGAAATACATGTTTTATATTTCGACAACGAAATTGTGATCCGGGCAAAATGCATGTGTTAATCTTAGGCCCGTTAATTATGCATGCGCTTAAATGTGAAAAGCATGTCTAATTTTACGCGAGCACGTATATGTGTTAAATGAGTATGTTTATGTGCCTATGTGGGTTAAAGGGGGATTTGTGCTAATTCACCGTGAGACGTCCTCTCGAAGGGGGAGGATTAGTAGTGACGACGGTCACTTGCCGAGAAAGGCATTACGTGACATGTCGAAGGGGCATGGGTCGTAGTTGAGTCGTAAGACTTTGGATCGGTGAATGCGCACTTATTCCCTAGAGACCAATAGTTATGTGTTATGATGAGATTAAAGCATGATTTGTCATATATGCATATGTTAGAATTTGTGCACTCAGCATATAGCTGAGCAATAGAGATTTACTCCATTGTAGGTAAGAAGAAAGGAAAGAAGAAGCGTGAAGAGTGAGGTCATGGGAATGCCGAGGATCACCTTTTGTTTTATTCTTAATTTCATTTCCATATGTTGTAATAATGAAATAGTGAGCTTTTCAATAGTTAGAACCATGGATTTAACTTGGAGGTTTTAATGTGGACTTCATGATGTTGTAATAGGTATTAAAACTCTTTTGGGTTGTGTGGTAATGAATCCGAACTCGTGGATTCGTGGTTTGAATGCTTGCTTTGTCAAATTTGAGGTTTAAAGGGATATGGATAGAGTTTTGTAAATTGCGCCAAACAAGCCTTAGCTTGTTCCGCTATTGTTTTTGTTCATAGTTAGTAAGCCTAAACTTTATTTTTGAAAGCTTGTTATAGCTTATGATATTTAATATAATGTAAGTGTGATTGGAGTAGTAGAATTAGTGGACGTTAGGTTGTTTGATGCCTTAAGCAAATTCTGCAGCTTTGGGTAGGATTCTGCTAAAGGGTCATTCGACCGGTCGAAAGGGGTCGTTCGACCGGTCGAAATACCCCCTGCCAGAATTCTTTTTCTACCCCTTCCGGAAATTTTAAAAAGGTTTTGATTGGTTCTTAGGGTGCCTTTGGGACCCCTTTCAACATAAAATCATTCGTTTTGAAAAATAATTACGTTTTCAATTTTATACGGATTTTACAACTCGGAGGGTAATGTTTTTAAAGCTTTATATACTCAAGATTGTTTTAAAGTTCTTTTCCACTGCGTATAGTTATTGTTGAGCCTTGGTGGTGTGCCACGTGTCCTATTTCCGCACATTAGCGGGATGGGTCGTGACATTTAGTGGTATCAGAGCAATAGGTAACAAAACTTTGGGAACGTTCGACATTGAATGGAGTGTTGAGTGAATTGACACATATTGTAGAATGCATTCACACATGGTAGAGATGTTTGATGCATATGGTATGTTGTTATACATACATGATTATGTTATTGGCATACATGCATAGTATTTATGCACTCGTGAATCGATGGAATCATGCGGACTTAGAACTGTGTGGTGAGATGAAGTTTTCTGTGGGTTATCATAGACCTTGTGGGGTGATACGAAGGAGAGATGATATCCTGATTGTGACGAACAGTTGAATTTTCAAATGAAATGATTTTTGAATCGAATCGGTAGTTATTTAAAGTGATAGTAATAAGTGTTCTTTAAGGGCTTTAACCGAGAACGGAGTTTGATTAGTGCATGTCAGGGGAGATTTCCTTATAGTTCACGTAGAGAATGAAAGGTGATTGTTCGTAGTCGAGTTTTAGAATTGAGATTAATTGATAAGAGTTTCGTCTCGGACATGGACTAAACGTCGTGACAGGAGAGAATAGAGATGTATGGTTAGGTAACATGATAGAAAGGTAATTCAGCAACACGTATTGCTCGGGTGTGGGGTAGGTGAGGAATCTCTCACCTTATTTTACGGTGTAAACCTACAGTGTGATCATATGGATTATCTTATGATTTTCTCTTACGGTGTATGATGGGTGGTTGAAGAATCTTTCAATTGATTTTACAGTATTAAGATGATTGGATGGTTAAGGAATCTCTCAACCTATCTGACACGACTGGAAATGTGTTCTCTGAAAAGTACGTCCAAGCGCAGACAGTCTTGTCGAGTAAAAATCGGTGAAAACCGAGTCGTTTTCCCAAGGGACGGAAGATACAAGGCAGAAAGATCTAGATTGAATCCTAAATAAAATAAAAGATGATTTCTTTAAAGTGGAAGATCTAACAGTCCTATTGAAATGGAGATTGAGTAATAAAAAAAAACGACAATCAAATTAAACAGGAATAAACAATGCAATTTAAATTACTTATGAAAAGTTGTTGGAAACATGTAAATCCACATAGCCCCAACCACTACCATGATTTAACAATAACGAACAGTTGGAGTTTTATCCTTAGAGTATTCCTTATTTCAAGAATGATTAAGTTAAGCATCCTAGACACTAGGTATGTGAATCTCGCATACTCAGTGGTTTGTTTACCTAACTTAATTATGAAGGACTGAAATATTAGTTAATTAAAACCATGAACAAAAACCAACAGATTGAGTATGAAATATTCGATGTGTTTGTCTCAAGCGTTCATTGAGTTAATTAAACAAAAGAGTTTATATTTCAAAATCAATTTTCAATCCGAACTTAAAAAGGACGATTTGAGCTTAGTTTCTGAAATAGAAGCTACTGGAATACAAAAAGAATTCAACCCAAGTCTTTTACATATCAATCGATTGATGTTAATGTCAATCGATTGATATTAAATGACTCCCAATCAATTGACATATAATCAATTGATTGACTTGGAATCTAATGTCAATCGATTGGGTTCTGTTTCCAATCGATTGACACTGATTTTTTAAACAGAATCATGGCAGTGGGTTGGGAACAATGTTTCTTCACATTATTCCCAACCAGAACTCTAAGCTAGCATATTTTGTGTAATAACCTGCATTTCCATTTAATTTAAAAGTCATGCCCATATTTAATTTATGTGTAGTTGCATTGGCATATTTAAATTCTATTAGCATGGTCTGCTTTTATTTTAATTCCAGTCACTTGTTTGGAATATTAATGTCTTATCTAATTCACATTTAAATTCTATTGGGGGCCAAACTGCAATTTTACAAAATTAGTAATACCTGTGTGGATTTCAAAGTCTGTATTTCAAAACGGTGAAAATAACTTCTATGGACTCAATCAGTATTTTTATAAAACTAGAAAATCACTTCCTACGTTAAAATCAATTTTCTGTATTTTTGTGACGGACACCGCGCCACGAAAATACCAGTTTACTTTCAAAACTGTCCACACGGTGCTAAACGTTCACAGATATTGGAAGTGACCGATTTGGACACTTGCTTTATTTCCATTTATGGCAACTAATGATTGCCTTGCACTTGTTTGGGAATGTCTAGCTTGTGTGTGTTATTTTTGTGCCAAAAGCTAGATTCCCAAACAACTCTAGCTTGAACCCCTATATGCCTACTTGACTCTTGAGAATCTGTTGAGTTGTGTAGCTCATGTATATACGTATATACATATGTGCTGATCATTGTGTTAATATTAGAAATTAAAAACCAATTTGATTTGTAGAGTATTTGAGGCTTTACTTGGCCACCAAGTTCAACAATTGGGTTTTTCTATATAACCTTCATACACACACTTCAATCTGAATTCTTTTGAGTTAACCAAACACACAGAGAGAAAAGAGAAAGCAGAGAGTTCATCTTGTACATTTAGAGAAGAGAAGAGGAATTTCAATCCACCATAGCTAAGCTCAAGTGGATTCCTTATTTGGTCTCTCTTTCTCAACACTTATCTCTACACTCTTAATCAGTGAGTATTCTAAACTCACTACCAATGTAATTTCATGCTTAAGTACTGATTGTATATGTATATTGAAAATCACCATTGATGAATTTTGGTATGAACTTCAAAGCTTGAAAACATGGATTTCCAAAACTTAACCAAAATTAGTTTTGTGAATGAAATATGATAGATTATAGTGTGTAGAGTATATGGTTGTAAAATTAGAGCTTAATTCGTTCATAGGAGAAAGTATATTAAGAATTAGTTTTTGACATGTTTTAGTTTTTCATAAAATTCAAGAGATATGATTTGATTCTTGTAAAATTATCCTTGGAATCTTAATCCTCATTTAAAAACAAAGAAAATCATATAAGATAAGGCTTGGTTGATCACAGAATTGAAATGGGTCAAAAAGACCCCTGTTTTGATGAAACAGAGAAGTCTGGGGGAAGAAGACGAAGCCTCAGCTTCATCTCGCGCCACGATCGCGCGCGCGAGAATCGCGCGAGCGGCCCGCGCGAGCGACCCTTCGCGCGAGCGGCCCGCGCGCGCGAGGTAGGCTTCCCCAGGCAGACGTAAGGGTTTATATATATATAATTGAAAATTGGCTGGTCGCGCGAGCGAAGGTCGCGCGAGAACCCCTTCGCGCGAGCGATCCGCGCGTGCGACCTTGCTTTCCTCAGGCAGACAGAAAAGTTTATTAATAAAGGAAAAATGGGCTTATCGCGCGAGCGACCCTTCGCGCGAGCGGCCCGCGCGCGCGAGGTATTGCAGTTTTTGTTTTTGTCTGTTTTTCTGTTAAGGGACTGTTTGGATGAAATTTATATACTGTTAAGGCTCTGTTTGGGATATTTAGTTAATCAGAACTCTTTTTGGTTATGTTTGAATGATTAAAACATTGTAGTATGACTCATTGATCCCCGTACGCGTGTTGTTCCTTTAATTCAGCATTTTTGTTTTCACTTAAGTGCATACCATTCATGTGGGTCAGTGGTACATGCATTTGGGTGTCAGTCTGTGTGGAAAAGAGTAATGGTAGTGTAGAAAGGGTATGAGTTTGTGTTTGCGGTCGTGGTTGTGGTTGAGTATGAGTTTGTGGTTGTGGTTGTGGTTGTGGTTGTGGTTGTGGTTGTGGAAGAGGGTATCTTTGAAATGCGACGGTGGCAAATAAGGACACTCCCTGACGCCCATGGAAGCGTTAAAGTGTGTGAAGCCGAACTCGGACATTCCCTGGCACCCATGGTAGTGCTAAAGTGTGGCCTACGGACACTCCCTGATAACTCAAGTCTGGATACTGTGTGAGGGGTTGCCCCGGTATTTGCATGGCGGTTAGGGTATTCAAAGTGTGAGGCATTGGACACTCCCTGGTACCCCGGACCAAAGTGTGAGGCAAACTGGACACTCCCTGGCGCCCCGTTGCTAAAGTGTGGCTATCTGAGTGTTTCAAAGATACCAGGAGTAGGATAGTGGGTTGTTGTGGATGTCGAGAGAAAAGAGTCGGCAAGATGAGTGTGGTGCATTGTCTCATTTCACCAGTATCTGTATTTATGAATGAAAGACTTTTATTATATTCCTTGTGGTTTTATAAAATAAATTCTTTTCGTAATTTAATAATGGAAAAAGGTAAATGGGTATGCTTTACATTCAAAGTCATGTTTTTAATACTCACCAGCTTCTTGAAGCTGACGACGTTGATGCGTCCTGGACATTCGTGTTCAGGCTTTTCAGGTTACAATCAGGAGGAATCATACGACTATGCTAATTAAGAATGGCTGCTGTTGGGACGAGAAACTGTTTATTATATGTTTTAAGTTTATCTGTTTAAGGTTATGAACTGTTTTGTTTTAAGGATGACTGTAACAGACTCTAAGTTATTATTTTACTTTCAAGACGGTCTGTGCCTTAGTTGACCCCGGTTTATAAGATGTAATAAGATAGAAAATTTTTTTGTAAGCCTTGATTGCTTTACTCTGATTATTATGTTTTGTTGTTTGACGTTTGGGACGGAATCGATCCTTCAAAACTGTCGCGACCTACGGGTCCATAAAGGAAATTAAACGCTTTCCTTATTTATGCTACGTCGGGGCGTGACATTTTGCACTTCGTGAATAGAAATAAATTTAGAAATTAAATTAAATGGAGACATAGATTAAACTTGAAAGATTAGATTTATCAAAATCCAACTAAAACTAAAATGAGATTCGTAATCAAACAATTTCTAGAGTAGCAAACAGCAAGAGATAAACCTGAGCTTTAGGCTAAATCAAACTATAAAAACCTCTGACTTGAATTTTCTTAAAACTAAGAACAACAATGGTGAAATCCTACAAAACAAATACAAAATGAGCCAACCCCTGACCCTTTTCACTCCCCTCTATATATAGTGTTAAATCCACGAGCTGAAGGCGTCTAGGTTCATTCCATAACGGCTGGTCGTCGTCCTAATTGCTGAGATCTTGCACCATTAGCGCAGATTGTTTCCAGCTTTAACCAATCGATTGACAAAAATATCAATCGATTGGTAAACATTCCAATCGATTGGTATGAATACCAATCGATTGATCATAAGATATGTCAATCGATTGATATGATGTCAATCGATTGGTACCAAGACTTCATCTACTTGTTTCTTGATTCATTCCTTTCAACTTGTTATTCATCCAAACTTTGGAACCTGCATTTAAAGAACTAAACACAACAATATACCACAGAAAATGCATCATTGTGTAAAGAGATGAATTAAAACACAAGTACAGGTAAAACTAGAGATTGAGGATCAAATTTAACCAAATTTTCTCTTTATCGGGCCAATATCTTACAAATATTAGCCCTCATCACTATCTTACGGTATGTATTGGATGGTTGAGGAATCTCTCAACCTATCTTACGGTATGTATTGGATGGTTGAGGAATCTCTCAACCTATCTTACGGTATGTATTGGGGGTTGAGGAATATCTCAACGGATTGTGAGTATCATGGTTGTTGAGGAATCTCTTAACTGAACCTAGTTCTGAATGGTCGTGGTACCATAGTGGGATCGGATGTCGTACAAGGATTAGTAGCGAATGCTACAGGATTGATGGAATAAGTGAAAATGTTGGGATTTAAGGCTTGACGTAAGATGAGTGGTTAAGAATGGAAATGATAGAGTGTGCTTGAATAGCTTGAAGCTACACTTGGTAGAAGCGTAGTTGATAGTGGAATACTAAAGTAGTGTTTAGACGGAGTAGTCATACACTTGTGAGTGTAATGATAAGGATTGAAGGGCGACATAGGTTGAAGGAGGAATCTTAGTGTTCCTTGGGGAAAAATAAATGAATGGAAATGAATAGGAATAAGAATTCCTTGGTGTTGAGATGGGTTGTCCAAGGAAATAGAATAAAGGAAGTGAGAACATGAGACTGGGGAAAAAAAAGGTAAATGTGTTTGATTGAACGTGACAAGAGAGTTAGAGGAATCGAGTTGATATTTGGATATCATAGATATAAGAGGATCTTATTAGAGAATCTTGTAGAGGAGGTTGTTATTACAAGGGGTTGCAATGAGGATAAACTTGAACCTGAGTCCAACGGTTGTGTGATTCGATGAGTTTTGATGTTTTCGAGCACTTACGAGTGGTTCTAAAATGGTTGGGAAGTAGTCCCAAATGCCTTGTGAGGTTGGGGACTTTTAAAGATGTTAAATGGAGGAAAATATGGTCCAGGGGGTACTTGGACCGGTCGAAAGGGGCAGTTCGACCGGTCGAACACCCCTCTTATCCAAACAGTGTTTTCGAAAATATTTTTCGTCGACTTTTACGGAAATAGGCATAACTCTTTGTAGAAAATTCGAATTTGCGCGTCGTTTCTTGCGTTGGAATTGGGAATCAAAGAGCTATCTTTTAGTATAAAATTTAGCCATACTTTATAAATGACCATTTTGCCCTTGGACTATTTTATCACAGAAAAGTTCTTTTAAGAGGTCTAATTGATGCTCTCTTTGCTAATTAGCGTATTTAAAATAAAATGGAAGATCTAGTAATGCTTTTAAAACATCGTGGGGTGTTTGAAGTGAGTGGTTACCAATGGGAAGTCAGAGTTCAATAATTATTATGATACTGTCACGACCCATCCCGCTACGGGCGGAAATAGGACACGTGGCACACCACCGAGGCTCATCCAATTCATTCTATAACTCTAGCAGCGGAAAAGAAACTTAAAAAAAAAACTCTTTAAAACATAGTTCATTTTGGAAGAAAAACAAAACATTGAACTATGAGTCCGTAAAATCCGTATCAATTTGAAAAGTTAATTATATTTCAAATTAACTATAAAAGTGTTATTAGGGACCCCAAATGTACCTTAAAAGCAAAATAGAACAGTTCAATATTTTCCGAAAAAGGTACTTCCTTTGTAAAAACACTATTCACGGGCAGCCCACTTTTGCCTATTTTTACTTTTTTTGAAAACGTAGCAATTACGACAAAACTCAACATACGAATTCCCAATCATTCTGAAACTTTACCAAAGGTATATAAACATATTAGACATCATGTCTAAGCTTTGAAAACATTAACGGAACACGTTTGGATCAAATCTCTTAAGTGCTACAACAAATTCATAAAACATGAAATTCAACATGTTAAACATCAAGACGCGAACTCAATAGTTCCGAGTCGCTACCAACCAACTTAAAAGGTTTTCAAAAGAATATTAAAACAATCCTATAATAATCCAGAGCTTTCTATGATTCGATTACAAGAATCTATACCCCAATTCCTCCGAATGATCCCAACGGCCTCATCCCTCGCGTTCCATCTTTCCTTTCTTCATACCTGTAACGGAGTAAATCTCCATTGCTCAGCTATATACTGAGTGTACAATTCTAAACAAATGCATATGAGGCAATTCATGTTTTAAACATCTAAATCACATAATTTATTCTCCGGGGAAAGAGATACGCATTCACCCAGTATATCGGCAAGTCTTAAATCTTAAACCGCGATGTCAATGGTTAGCCAAGAATCACTCAACCATTGCATCCATCTGCTCTGGTTGGCCACTTCCCACACCAAGCAAGTAGTCGTCACTACTATAAACTCTCAAACATCGAGAGGCGTGCACCGGCATGAAATTATATCGAACTCCCCTTTGACCCACATAAACATTTAGCATACTCACATAATCATGTCATCATGCTTTTCTATACGTACTCGCTAAAATTAACGGGCCTAATTTAACACATAAGTTTGCCCGGATCACAATTCATACAAAATATCTAAAACATCCAAAATTCCCTATATTACATAGGTTCGGAATTCATACCTCGAGCAATCGTCCTATAACTTTGAGGAAAGCACTAGCAGCCCGATTAAACGTCAGATCTCCGATTAGGAGTGATTCCTATAAGTATTTACATGTTTTTCCCAAATTTCCATAAATTAAATTTTTAGAAAAACTTAGCCAAACGAGGCCTAAGTTGTATCAAAATGTAGCTCTTACCTCGAGGAGCTCGAATATGAAATTTGGAGAAAAACTGACGATCGAAAAGTCGTCGATTTGAGTCGGCAAGCTCTAAGCTTCAAAATCCCCAAATCTCCTCTCTTGATTTCAATTTTAGGTTGAAGACATTATGACAAAATATCTTAGCTTTCTATATATAGACAACACTTTCAGAAATTGTGTTTACCTCCCACGAGTTCTCAAAACATCTAATTATACCCCGAAACGTCGCACACGTCCATTTTATAACTTTATGAGTGAAAACTAAAATTTATAAAAGTTTTCGACTATGTTCCGTTTGGGTCCAAAATCACGTTCTGAAACTAATTTCGTGAAATCTCTAGACCACCTACCTTTTATGCTACGCATCACTCACGTTCTCACCACAGTATTCACAATGATCTAAGATAGGATCAAACTACCAGAAATTATACAAAACAGGTATAATTACTATTCATGAAAATCCGGTAAAGTCAAATAACATTTAAAATCACATAAATGTCATTTACTCATGTCATTCCCTCATTGATTATCAAATCTCTGTGTCCTCGATTGACACTCACCGTTGACCCACGTCAACCACATCCACAATTATTAATCAACATTAATAATTCACAATAAATTAATTTTGTATTTTAAAATAAATAGATTTCCCGGGACGGGTGTGACAACTCTCTCCTCCAAAAAGGAAGTTTGTCCCCAAACTTAAACCATCTTCTCAAGTCACCAAGACTTCACACAAGTACTTCAAACATTTACCTCATACACAAGCCAACCACTTTACTAAGAAGTCACAGTCTCACGAGGAAAGTAAATCCTCAGGCTCTTGAGGAAAATAAATCCTCAGAGCCCTCGTCTCAATCCAATAGAAGATTCAACCAAATCCTAGCAATGCCTCGAAGCATCCCAATAAATAAGAATGTCAATACCTGAGTAGAACACACTCAACAGTCAATCCCGACATTAAATCATATCACAATGTCACAACGTCAACTCAGATATCATTTCATCGTACTTGTCACACATATATTTCCGAACTCAATAGTTTCATCATAATACCCAAAACAAGGGAGATAACTCAGCTTCCATTCACCTATCTTTCTTTTCGACTGAAAGTCGTTGACATTACGTCTCAACTAGTTAATATCTATACACGATTCTTCATCCCGAAGTGAACCACAACTGAGTACTATCACACATATATACCCCGTCGATAAGTCAATGCTTCAATCAATTATTTCACGTACTATAGATTCAATCTCTTACTCTGTTAATCACCAAACCACTTGTAGCAGTATAACGCATTTCAAACGACTCCCAAGTTCTTATCAATTTCCAATCCTTCTTTCCTAATAAATCCATATCATGGCAACTTCAGTTGAAATGACTATCACATAGTCGGTAGTGCGTCACACCAGTACTATACCTCTGTCTCTACTAATTCTTATCATTCTATTTCGGTTTTACCAACCTCGTACTATACTCCCATCACTTGTGCCTCGTAAGGTATCAATCAAATTCTCTATTGAAAATTTCACACCATTTCACTCGTTCGAGTCTACACATGTCCCAAATCACCTACAGTGAGGTCAAACACATTCGTCGCTCATCGTTCCCAAGTTTGTACTCGACCTATCGTCAATTAACATAGAAGGTTACCCCTAACATTCACTTTAAAATGTTTAACAAAGTCCAATACATTTCTCATTCAGGTTTTAAAAAAATTATTTTGAAATCTTACATAATAACTCATCTCTTTCTCAACACCACCACCCCAATATCCATCGTAACGAATAGCATTGTTAATCAAAATTTGACTTAGCCAATCATGCACGTACCACATAGTTTATCAAACATATCCTCTTGTTCAGAACATACCCTGTTTCTGTCACAATCCGTTGATCATTCACAATCCATCATGTTTACCTAGTGTACTCATACTCTGAGCCAATCACTTTTCTTTCGAAGATCTCAACTGCAATGTAGTCCATTCTCATATCAGTCCAGGTAGATCCACTACCATTTATGTAGTTTACAACTCTATACGTCTCTGGTGTTTCACTTTCACCTTAGCACAAATCCATATCGATCGCACTTCTGTATCTCAACTCTCACCGAGTTCCTGACAACCGTTCACATTAAGCATATATTCTTCGTATAACATCTCAAGGCACCATACCTTATTCCGATATTCAATGTTTCATAACCGTAGTCGAATATGACTCAATTTCCAAATTAAACTCTCTAGTCCTTTATTTATGCTATCCGGGTCTCCAATCCATTATTCCTGAATAACCTATTGCTAACAACATTAATACAATCCCCACATACAATCTGAGGATAAGCCGGTAATTAAATCTTCCCACAAAGTACTATAGAATCACTGTGTTCAATAAACTCCATATCGACTTCCAATTCACATACCTTTCACGGCAATACCCTAAAAAAAATTCTCACTCCGGTCACTAATGCCAACTGATTCCTAACTGTCATCTTTCAAGTGCTTCACACTTTGCGGATCTCATCAAGTTCTTGATTGATCAAAGCCTCAAATCATTCATTACCTCAGGTTACTCCAATACTTGCCTTTGGAACAATACTCACGACTACTCCTTTAAGGTCATAACTTCCAATTAGCCAAATTTAGGTACACGTCATTTCACCAACTCCTTTAGAATTCCTATGTTCACAATCTGCCCACATAAAACTCATTCGTTTGACAACCACCGTTATGTCCCAAGCACTAAGCATGCCATATCTTTCCACGATACCGTCTTCCAAGGTCTACTTAATACCTAATCACAAGTATTTAGAACAAATTTTCTTACTCAACGAAAGTTTTATTTAAAAACATTTTAAACACTTTAAAATTTTCTTAGGGTGAAATTCGACATTCTCAAAACTCTCCAACCTTATTGCAATCTAGGACACTGAGATCGTATTTCATAGCATCCACCATTGTCCTCCAACCATTTTACATTTCTGCTATCATATCCGATAATATACTCAATGTACTACCGTGTCTTCCTCCCATTCTTACCGTTTTTGTTCACTTACTCATTAAAGCTTCGTCTTTCCAATTTATATTTCCTGTTCTCAATCTATATCGACTTACCCAAAGTCTAGTACGCAAAGTCCAAGCATGTCTTCCAATGTCTGAATCGTCTGTTCTGACTGTCCGTCGATCTCAGGATGAAATATAGTACTGAAACTCAGTTTAGTACCTGTGGCTTCCTGTAGACTTCCCAAAACCTCAATGTAAAACTACTATCACGATCTGATATACTCACTGTTGGAACTCCGTATAGTCTTACAACCTCTTTCACATACAATTCTGTCAACCTTGAAAGTTTAGTCGTATTGATCGGTAGATAATGCACTGATTCCGTCAATCCATCAACCATAACCCAAATCTAATCATTCTTATTGAACGATCGTGAAAATCCCAAAACAAAATCCATCATGATCCCATCGCACTTCACTCTGACACTAGTATAGTTGTAATAGCCCCGCAGGTACTTATCTCTCTGACTTGACTTGCTAACATGCTGAACACTCGGACACAAACTTGGCAACTTTTCGCTTCATACCTCTCCACCAAAAGTTTTCTCGCAAATTCCGGTACATCTTATCACTCCCTGGATGAATTGAATGTTTAATACTGTGAGCCTTCTCTAAAAGTCGCTCCTAGATTAGCTTTACCTTCTCCGTAGTCAATTCTATCATCGTAGGTCTTAACAACTTTCTTTCCCCAACCTCGATCCAACAATTCAGCGATCGACACTTAAGCCCATACAACGCTTCATACGGTGCCATTTCCGATACTTGACTGAAACCCGTTACTTCTACTAATTGTAGTTTTAAACCGTCAAAGCATACTCTATCATTCCCGTTCTTAATCCCTCATCCTAGGTTAATCCTTAAATTCCGCTTCTCACTTATACAATCAATCTGGTAGCTTTCCTTAATAACCTTTATACTACATCTCTGAATCCACCATGGTACCACAAACATTCGAAACCAGGTTCAGTTGAGAGATTCCTTAACAACCACAATACTCATACCTCGTTGAGATATTTCTCAATTCCCAATACATACCACAAGATAGGTTGAGAGATTCCTCAACCGTCCAATACATACCGTAATAGGTTGAGAGATTCCTCAACCATTTAATCGTCTCAATACCGTACAATAAGTTGAAAGATTCTTCAACGACCTGACATACACCGTACATACCATAAGGTACCATCATAAGATAACCCCTTAGATCACACTGTAGGCTAACACCATAAGATAAGGTGAGAGATTCCTCACCCATCCCATACACGAGCAATAGATGCTGTTGGACTATCTTTTTATCATAAAACCCAATTGTTCATCACTATTCTCTCACGTCACAGCATCTAACCCATGTCTGAAGAACTTAACTACAACAATCACTTTTCATTCTCTATGTGAACTATAAGGAAATCTCTTTTGACGTTCACTGCTCAAACTCCGTTCTCGGTTAGATCCCCCAAAGGACACTCATCACTATCGTTGAAAACATCCACCGATTCGATCGAAAATCATTTTAGTTTCGTTTAGAAAATTCAACGGTTCATCACCACCAATATATCATCTCTCCCTCGTGCTACCACACAAAGCCTATGATAACGCATGGTAAACCTTATCTCATCATACGGCTCCACCCCCGTATGATTCCACTGATTCACAAATGCATAAATACTATGCATGTATAACAATATCATAATCATGTATGTATAACAATGCACTACATGCATCAAATATCTCTACAATATGTGGATGCATTCTAAAATATGTGACAATTCACTCAACACTCCACTCAACGTCGAACGTTCCCAAAGTTTTGTTACCTATAGCTCTGATACCAATAAATGTCACGACCCATCCCGCTACGGGCGGAAATAGGACACGTGGCACGCCACCGAGGCTCATCCAATTCATTCTATAACTCTAGCAGCGGAAAAGAAACTTAAAAAAAAAACTCTTTAAAACATAGTTCATTTTGGAAGAAAAACAAAACATTGAACTATGGGTCCGTAAAATCCGTATCAATTTGAAAAGTTAATTATATTTCAAATTAACTATAAAAGTGTTATTAGGGACCCCACATGTACCCTAAAAGCAAAATAGAACAGTTCAATATTTTCCGAAAAAGGTACTTCCTTTGTAAAAACACTATTCACAGGCAGCCCACTTTTGCCTATTTTTACTTTTTTTGAAAACGTAGCAATTACGACAAAACTCAACATACGAATTCCCAATCATTCTAAAACTTTACCAAAGGTATATAAACATATTAGACATCATGTCTAAGCTTTGAAAACATTAACGGAACTCGTTTGGATCAAATCTCTTAAGTGCTACAACAAATTCATAAAACATGAAATTCAACATGTTAAACATCAAGACGCGAACTCAATAGTTCCGAGTCGCTACCAACCAACTTAAAAGGTTTTCAAAAGAATATTAAAACAATCCTATAATAATCCAGAGCTTTCTATGATTCGATTACAAGAATCTATACCCCAATTCCTCCGAATGATCCCAACGGCCTTATCCCTCGTGTTCCATCTTTCCTTTCTTCATACCTGTAATGGAGTAAATCTCCATTGCTCAGCTATATGATGAGTGTACAATTCTAAACAAATGCATATGAGGCAATTCATGTTTTAAACATCTAAATCACATAATTTAGTCTCCGGGGAGAGAGATACGCATTCACCCAGTATATCGGCAAGTCTTAAATCTTAAACCGCGATGTCAATGGTTAGCCAAGAATCACTCAACTATTGCATCCATCTGCTCTGGTTGGCCACTTCCCACACCAAGCAAGTAGTCGTCACTACTATAAACTCTCAAACATCGAGAGGCGTGCACCGGCATAAAATTATATCGAACTCCCCTTTGACCCACATAAACGTTTAGCATACTCACATAATCATGTCATCATGCTTTTCTATACGTACTCGCTAAAATTAACGGGCCTAATTTAACACATAAGTTTGCCTGGATCACAATTCATACAAAATATCTAAAACATCCAAAATTCCCTATATTACATAGGTTCGAAATTCATACCTCGAGCAATCGTCCTAGAACTTTGAGGAAAGCACTAGCAGCCCGATTAAACGTCAGATCTCCGATTAGGAGTGATTCCTACAAGTATTTACATGTTTTTCCCAAATTTCCATAAATTAAATTTTTAGAAAAACTTAGCCAAACGAGGCCTAAGTTGTATCAAAATGTAGCTCTTACCTCGAGGAGCTCGAATATGAAATTTAGAGAAAAACTGACGATCGGAAAGTCGTCGATTTGAGTCGGCAAGCTCTAAGCTTCAAAATCCCCAAATCTCCTCTCTTGATTTCAATTTTAGATTGAAGACATTATGACAAAATATCTTAGCTTTCTATATATAGACAACACTTTCAGAAATTGTGTTTACCTCCCACGAGTTCTCAAAACATCTAATTATACCCCGAAACGTCACACACGTCCATTTTATAACTTTATGAGTGAAAACTAAAATTTATAAAAGTTTTCGACTATGTTCCGTTTGGGTCCAAAATCACGTTCTGAAACTAATTTCGTGAAATCTCTAGACCACCTACCTTTTATGCTACGCATCACTCACGTTCTCACCACAGTATTCACAATGATCTAAGATAGGATCAAACTACCAGAAATTATACAAAACAGGTATAATTACTATTCATGAAAATCCGGTAAAGTCAAATAACATTTAAAATCACATAAATGTCATTTACTCATGTCAATCCCTCATTGATTATCAAATCTCTGTGTCCTCGATTGACACTCACCGTTGACCCACGTCAACCACATCCACAATTATTAATCAACATTAATAATTCACAATAAATTAATTTTGTATTTTAAAATAAATAGATTTACCGGGATGGGTGTGACAGATACAATACAAGAACAATTGCGGAAATGGATAGAGGAGTAAAGAAACTTCGATGGGTAAGTGAATATGAACAGTAAGAATGGGATGAAGACTTGGTAGTACGTTGAGTACATTATCAGATATGATAGAACGATTGTAAAATGGTCAGAGGATAATGGTAGATACAATGGAATGCTATCTCAGTTGTCTTAGATTCCAACAAGGTTGGAGGGTTTTGAAAATGTCAGATTTTACCCAAGTAAATTTTTAAATGTTTGAAACATTTTAAAACATAACTTTTTTTTAAATAAGAAAAGTGGTAATAGTTACATATGAGAAGGTATCAAGTAGACTTTGGAAGTCGGGTATCGTGGAATGTTATGGTATGTTTAGTACTGGAGATGCGTCGATGTATGTTGAACGAGTGAGTCCTATGTGAATCAAGTGTGAATTAGAATTTCTAAAGTAAAGAAGTGGTGAGGCTTTGTGCACCTGAATTTGGTATTTGGAAGTTAAGACATCAAAGGAGTTGTCGGGCGTATTGTTCCAAAGAGAACTCAGTTTCGATTTAAGAATTGGAATAACCTGAGGTAATGAATAATTTAGAGTTTTGAATAATCAGGAACTTAATGAGATCCGTAAAGTATGAAGTACTTGAAAGACAACAGTTATGAATGGGTTGGCATTAGTAGCCCGAGTAAGAATATGACCTTGGGTATTGTCGCGAAAGGTATGTAAAGTGGAAGTTGATAGGGAATTTATCAAACACAGTGAGACTATGGTACTTGATTGGGAGGATCATATTACTGAGTTGTCTTCAGATGGTTACAAGAATAGTATGAATACTTGAACAACAAGTTCTTCGAGAATAATGAATTTGGGATCAAAATAGCAAAGATAAAGGATTAGAGAAATCTAAATTAGAGTTAAGTCAGGCTGACTAAAATTATGAAATATTAAACTGTTGAATAAGGTATAGTGATTTGAGATGTTATACAAAGAATATACGCTTAGCATAAAGGGTTGTGAAGGAACCAGTAAGAGTTGAAATACAGGTGTGTGATTGATATGGCTTGTGTAAAGGTGAAAGTGAAATACAATAGACTTATGGGGTCGTATAACTACGTCAATGGTAATGGATCTACCTGGACCGATGAACTTAAAGAATGGTAGACGAGTAGGATATGAGATGGGAATAGACTACAATGGGGTTGTGATCTCCGACAGAAAGGTAACTGACTCAGAATATATGTACACTATGATAATCGGATGGAATATGAATAATCAAAGATTAGAGACAGTGATGAGGTACATGCTGGACGTAGAGATACGTTGTAATAAATTTTGTGAGACGAGGATGAATCTAAGTTGATTTTGGTTAACAATGTTAATTGTTACTACGGATATTGGGGCAATTATGTTGCGAAAAGAGAGGAAAGTGTTATGTAAGATTTTAAATCAAATTGTTTTAAAACATGAATGAGAAATGTATTTGACTTTGTTAAAAGTTTTAAATCAAAAATTTTAAGGTGTAATCTTCTATGCTAATCGACGGTAGTTTGAGTACAAAATTGGAGAAATAAATGACAAGTGTGTCTAACTATTCGGGACATCAGGTGAGCTCAAAGAAGTAGAATGATATGAAATTGCCAGTTAGGAATCTGGATAGTATCTTATGAGGCATGTATGATTGGGAGTAAAATAAGAGGTTGGATTAAACTGAATTGGAATTTGATAAGGAATGAGAGTTGTTTGAAAGTGTGTTATCGTTCTACGGTTATTCCACGATTAACAGGATAAGGGATGGAATTCATGGTATATGAAATAGTTGATTGAGGTATTGACCTACCGACAGTGTATGAATGTATGATAGTACTCAGTTTTGATTACTTCGAGATGAAGAATTGTGTATGGTTGTTAACCAATTGAGACGTGTTGGAAACGACTGTTAGTCGAAAAGAAAGATGGGTGAAAATGAGGTGAATTATTTATTTTGTTTTGGCTATTGGGATGAACTTTAAAGTTTGAAAAAGATGTGACAAGTACAATGAAGGTATGTGTGGGTTGACGTGTGACGTCGTGATATGATTTAATGTCAAGATTGACTATTGATTATGTTCTACTCACGCATTGATGTTCTTATTTATTGAGATGTTTCTGTGTTGTTAGTATTCGAAGAGAATCTTCAATCGGGTTGAGACTAGGGCTCTAAAGATTTATTTTCCTTAAGAGCCTGAGAATTTATTTTCCTCGTAAGATTGTAATATCTTGGAGGAGATGTGTAGTTTGTCATGAGACCAACGTTGGAAGTACGTGTGAGAAGTCTTGTAGCTTGATAAGACAGTATAAGTTTGGGGACAAACTTCTTTTTTGGAGGGGAGAGTGTCATACCCGTCCAGGAAAAAAAATCATTTATTTTAAAGGCATAAATGTCTTAAATGGAATTATTAATGTGGTTTAATAATTATGGATAAGGTTGACCATGGGTCAACGGAAGGTGTCAAGAGAGGACACGGGAACATGGAAAATCATGTTGCATTGGCATAGCTAAATGACATTTATGTGATTTAAATGTTATTTGACTTATCTGGTATTTTCATGAATAGTAATTATACCTGTGTAGTATAATTTTTTATAGTTTTGATCTAGTTTTAGATCGTTTGAACACTGTGGTGAGATCGCGAGTGACACGTTAAATAAAAAGGTAGATTGTGTAGAGATTTCACAGAATCTAATTTTTGGACGTAATTTTGGATCCAAACAAGAGTTAATCGGAAACTCTTGTAATTTATGATTTTCACTCGTAAAGTTATAAAATGGGCGTGCGCGAAGTTTCAAGACTTAATTAGGAGTTTTGAGAACTCGCGGGGTGGTAAACGCAATTTCTGAAAAGTTTGTCTATAAATAGCAAGGGTGGGAAATTCATTTAGTTGTAAACTTCTAAAAATATCGTTAGAGAGGAGAGAGAAAAGGGAGATTATTGCCACGGGCTTTGCGACGACGATCGGCGACCTTTCGTCCGTCTGTTTTCAACCAAACTTCATATTTGAACTCCCCAAGATAAGGGCTATGTTTTGATAGTCTTTAGGTCACGTTTGGCTAAGTTTTTATAAATTTCTAAATCTAGGAATTTGGGGAAAACACGTGTAAACTTGTAGATTTTGCGTAGGATCAGAGATTTGGCGTTTAATCAAGCTTCTAGTCGTTCCCTCAAAGTTATACGACGATAGCTCGAGGTATGAATTTCTAGACTATGTTATATAGGTGAAATACATGTTTTATATTTCGACAACGAAATTGTGATCCGGGCAAAATGCATGTGTTAATCTTGGGCCTGTTAATTATGCACGCGCTTAAATGTGAAAAGCATGTCTAATTTTACGCGAGCACGTATATGTGTTAAATGAGTATGTTTATGTGCCTATGTGGGTTAAAGGGGGATTTGTGCTAATTCACTGTGAGACGTCCTCTTGAAGGGGGAGGATTAGTAGTGATGACGGTCACTTGCCGAGGCATTACGTGACATGTCGAAGGGGCATGGGTCGTGATTGAGTCGTAAGACTTTGGATCGGTGAATGCACACTTATTCCCTAGAGACCAATAGTTATGTGTTATGATGAGATTAAAGCATGATTTGTCATATATGCATATGTTAGAAATTGTGCACTCAGCATATAGCTGAGCAATAGAGATTTACTCCATTGCAGGTAAGAAGAAAGGAAAGAAGAAGCGTGAAGAGTGAGGTCATGGGAATGCCGAGGATCACCTTTTGTTTTATTCTTGATTTCATTTCCATATGTTGTAATAATGAAATAGTGAGCTTTTCAATAGCTAGAGCCATGGATTTAACTTGGAGGTTTTAGTGTGGACTTCATGATGTTGTAATAGGTATTAAAACTCTTTTGGGTTGTGTGGTAATGAATCCGAACTCGTGGATTCGTGGTTTGAATGCTTGCTTTGTCAAATTCAAGGTTTAAAGGGATATGGATAGAGTTTTGTAAATTGTGTCAAACAAGCCTTAGCTTGTTCCGCTATTGTTTTTGTTCATGGTTAGTAAGCCTAAACTTTGTTTTTGAAAGCTTATTATAGCTTGTGACATTTGGATTAATGTACGTGTGATTGGAGTAGTAGAATTGGTGGAGGTTAGGTTGTTTGATGCCTTAAGCAAATTCTGCAACTTTGGGTAGGATTCTGCTAAAGGGTCATTCGACCGGTCGAAAGGGGTCGTTCGACCAGCCGAAATACCCCCTGCCAGAATTCTTTTTCTACCCCTTCCGGAAATTTTAAAAAGGTTTTGATTGGTTCTTAGGGTGCCTTTGGGACCCCTTTCAACATAAAATCATTCGTTTTGAAAAATAATTACGTTTTCAATTTTATACGGATTTTACAACTCGGGGGGTAATGTTTTCAAAGTTTTATATACTCAAGATTATTTTAAAGTTCTTTTCCGCTGCGTATAGTTATTGTTGAGCCTTGGTGGCGTGCCACGTGTCCTATTTCCGTACATTAGCTGGATGGGTCGTGACACTTGCCCCCACACTTCCGGCTGGGTTTCCGCTCTGATACCATTTGTAATGACCTACCTTCTTATCTAGCAACAATATTGTCCGCTTTGGGCCTAAACACAAAGAACTTCCCATGGGGTCACCCATCCCTGGTACTGCTCTGGCAGCAGCACGCTTAACTGTGAAGTTCTTTCATGTTTAGCTCATTCACGGTTTTAAAAGGCCTTGTTGCATATAGATGGGTGATTAATCCTTATAAACTAGTCCATGAACTTCACCCCAGGCGATGTGGGACAAGTCCCCACACTTGACCTCACCTCATCCGTCTTGGCTATCCTGCCTCAGGAATATTGGCTCTTGGTCATCACATATTGTCAGCAAGTGGTTGTGCAAATTATAAATCTATGATTACATCCAGACTGCAATTATGTTACATCTTTCATTTGTTACGTTGAATGGTATGAAAGGTATATATATATACACACACACAAGTGCGCACTTATATGCTACTTTAGGTTCACAATATCTAAGAATTTCTATGTCCAGGTAACTCTAGAAGCAGTTTGAAAATAATTTATTCTCCAAATCCAAGGCAGTTTATAGTTTCCCATGTGTTGGATTAATTGTTGAAAATACTCAAGTCATGGTATATTGCCTTTTGCTTACATTACTTAAGAGCACAATTAAATCTCCTAGCCCATTTCTTAACAGCTTAAGTGCAAGTAGTAAAGTTATTTGAGTTGTGATTTTGGAAAGAATAGAGTTCAAGTATCTCTAAAAAAACCACCAACCACCAGAGTAACCTATCGAACAAAGCTTAAAGGAAGATGGAGAGAAATATACTTACAAATGAACTGCTGCTCAAACTGACCGTGAGATACGATCAATTTTAATCAACTGCTTTAAATTGAGATTATGATTTTAACTGAAACAAATGAGCAAAGTGAAACTTTTGGATTTTAAAAACGAAAACCATGTAGGAATAACAAAGAGTTCTTGACAAAATACCAAAGAGAAGGAAGACGAGCATGCTAAGGATGAAACAATATGTTTTAATGTCCCAAATAAGAAAATAGAACAAACACTACCATAGAAGATTTGCAGGACTACTTAAATTGAATAACAAGAAAATTAAATTCCATTGGTTCAAATAATATGATAAATGACATCGATCGTCAAATGAGATCAAAAAGTGCTTAGCAAATAATCAAAGAGATCAAAAAGTGCTTAGCAAGCTAGAATGATGCATTTTAATCTTTGAGAAAAGAAGACCTCTCAATCCCCGAGACGGATGAGAAAGGAAGAATTAATCGATGGGAACATGAACGTGTGATCAAGTTCATTCCTTGAAATCTTCTTAGATTAGGAGTCACAAAACCCCCAAATCTTGCATGGATGTAATGCATGGTTTTAGAATGTACAAAGGTTGTAGTGTGTTTGTGTACATGGACTTTCTAAAGTGACTTAAAAGTCAAAAATATGCATGAATGCATGAAGGAAATTATCATAGAATATGTACAAATGTAATATGAACTACTTTCTAAGAGATGAGCTAATTTAGAGTGTATGAAAGTAAAAGTATGCTTGCTATGAATAATGGACAGAACAATGACTTGATCTTGTAGAAAATGAAAAGTAAGGTTAGGAATATTTTCAATGCATGATTTTTTATGGAGATCATCCTTATTGTGTCTAGAACACAAATCAAAAAGCCAATCCTCAATAAATATTACAAACTGATAGAAATCATATAAAAAATAGAGGTTACTCAGAAACAGAGTCCGTACTGTCGACTAAAATATTGAAAAATCTTATAAAATGAAAAAAAAAAAAAAAAGATCTAGAGGCCCATATTATACAAAAAGTTTCCTAAGACACTTAAGTTCAAGGAAAAAATGTGTTGGGGCCACTCCTTTTGGAAAAGTTTTCTGTAAAACAAGTTGAAAGTCAACCAAGCTGCTGTGACAGCAAAAACAGAATATGTGAAGAGAATGTTTGGGTCCAAATGGACCACTTCCAAGTATTTCCAAGTCAAACCAAAAATCATGGGTTTTCTCTAATGAGTTAAGAAGACTTTCCAAGTGGTCTCATGTTAATAATTTGAGTATTGAGTCCTAGAAAAATCTTTGAACTCAGATTGTTCACTGTTTTGAAGATTTTGGGAAGAACTAGGGTTTTATTCTTTGAAATCAAAATGAGGGGTTTAAGAGGGGTTTTGAAATAGAGGTTTTGAAAGTATATTTTCAGCACTTAAATGGAGATTATGACTACTTGAAATATCAACATTTGAACCCATATCAAGAACCTCCAAGATTGTTGGAGACATTGTTTTCATTTTTAAAGACAACTTCAAGAATACATAGGAATGTATTGAAGTTGAAATCATCATCTATCAAACATGTTTTTGAGAACAAGAGCTACTATCCAGAAGGATTCACTCACCTCAAACTTCATGTCATTATCTAGATGATGATAGACTAGTAAGTAAATAAAGAAAATAAAAAAGAAATGGGATTAAGGAGGGATAAGCATAATATGTAAATAAGCAAATAAGTAATCAATATATGATATTCATGATGATTTTGGACTTGTAGCTTGGTGTTTCACTCATATATGGTGACTTTAGACATGGAAGGAGCTTCCTATCTCACAAATGCTCACTAAAATGGTAGTTGGGTGCATTGAATATGAAGTAAATAGAAGTAATGTAGTAAAAACAAAGCCTAGAACTCACTTTCTTATATGAAAATCAAAGAAGGAAGCTTCTTTTCTCTCTATTCTAAACTTATTTCTACAATTTTCTCTCTAAAACTTTTCAAAGCTTGCATTTGACACCCCAAAATGAGAAGTTAAGGGGGGTTTATATAGGCCAATTTGGGGTGGTTTTGGGATTTTAGAAGTACTACCATTGGTCCCAAACAAGTGAAAACATAAAGCTACGTCGTTTTGGTTTCTAATTAATCAAAATGGACCCCCAAAGGAAATTACAAAAATGATCTGTTCTGGAGAAGAGTGTCGCGATGGCATTGGGCATATGCCGCGGCGGCAGTGGGTCAGTGCCGCGGCGGCACTGCTCCTCATTCGTCCAGATAATTCGTTTTAGGCTCCCAGAGGTCCCGGTATTCGCAAAAAGACCATATTTCATCCGAAATTCACAGAAAATGCATACGAATTCCAAACTAAGCTTGTGATATACCATTGGAAAGTTAATGGAGTCTATTTTTTGTAAAAAAAAAATAGTTTGGAGATAGGTCACTTTGAAAAGATTTGCGGTATTCGCGATAAAAGCTGATTTGATCATCTTTTTTACCTTCGAAAATTCATAATATATTCGTTTTAAATCCAGGAATTATGTGCGATATACCGTTGGAAAGCTATTGACCTCTAGTATTCATAAAAAATGTTTGAAAAATGATACGACACTCCAATTTCAAAGTCCACTTTTAGGTCAAATCGGTCAAATCTAGGATTTCCAAGAAGTTCTGAGAACCTCTATGAGATCCCAAGAGCTGACGTTTTCGTCCAATTTTCTTTTAAAACACGTTTTAGAACTTTTCACATAATCTAGAATGATCTCAAAACTTTCTAGAGAATTCGGATGATTTCGGTCAAACTTGGTCGAACCTGGGTTAAATCGGTCAACGGGGACTTTTAGGGAACGTCCGGGACTTTCGGGAGTCTCTGTGAGCTGACGATTTCATCTGATTTTGCTTCAAAACTCATTTTATCACTTTTCTTATGACGTAGCATGTTTCCAGAGCTTTTGGTCCAAATTAGGGAGTTTTTTGAGGCTTTCAGGTGCATTTTGGTCATTCTGAGCATTTTGAGAGATAGAACTAGCTTTCAGGAGTCCTTTTTGAGTCTTTTTCGATCATTGTGAACCATCAAGCTATGGGTCTCCTAAATCTGATAGCCGACAAAATGGGGTGTCTACAGTGTTCAAAAGGCTAATTTTCTACTATTGGGAACCTACTTCTGGTGATGTTTGTATGGTATTTTTTAATTTGCTATGGAGCTGGGTGTGTTTTTGTCTTAGACTGGTTAAATTCTGATCTTTGGAGGCTGATTGAACTGAGCTATATGGTGTGTTTTGTCTTGGACTGGTTAAATTCTGAGCTGGGTGATGCAGTGCTGATTCCTTATTGTTTGAGGCTTTGCACTTAGAATCTTTGGGGGGTTTTATTACAGAAGTTGAGTTTGTGTTTTATGTCTCATTTGGTGTGTAAGGGGATGGTGAGGTGGTTGGCTGGTTATGTTGTAACCCGTGGGGATGAAATTGATTGTCTTTTTGGTTTATTTTTGTATGAATTGAGCACTGTGTGATTTGTTGTTCGGGTTTGATAGTGCCGTGTTTTGGGGTATATGGTCTGGAAGGTCTTTTTTGCAGGGGTGTTTATGTGGGGTTGTATGTTTGCATCATCTTGCAATAAATTTGCCTTTGTTGTTAAAAAAAAAAAAATGTCTTTCTAAATTATGAAAATGTCACACGGTTAAAAAAAATCTATACAGAATACTATATTATTCTGTTTACACGTGTTAGAGAGTGAACTCTTGACTTGACAAGTTTAAATTTTATAAAAAAAATTAGCCACTTACACTCAAAACTTTGCATTTATCCTTCAATTTTTCCATAACCAATAGAACAAGAGCGCATAAATAAGCTCCAAAAAATAAAAAATAATAATAATCAAAAAAATAAACCGAATGAACAACACGCCTAGACATGAATTGAAAAAAAAAAAAAAAAAAAAAAAAACAAATCTCTCATACATACCTCATAGTCTAGACTTGGATGCTAAATGATACTATCTTGCCTAGAATAAATACAATACCAGACTCTTTTAAGACGTCAAGCAAAGAGGAAAACATAAAAAGCCCCAAACAAGAAGCCTGTTCTGTTCACCCACTATTGCACTCACTTACACTACATGCAAACACAATATTCCGAACTAAGAAAGTAGAAAGCTAATTAGGCAAACAAACTCTAATTCTCCATTTGATTGTCTATGAAACCAACATTGAACAACAAATGTTTATTCTTTTGTGTTCTATCTCCTTAAAGAGCTGTAGATTTGCATGGTAGCATTTTTTCCATCTAAAAATTCATGCTTAAAATTGTATGTATAATTTGAAAAGAAATTACCACGTATAAAGGAAGATAATAACAAATTTTAAATTTTATTTTAAATAGCTTAGTTTGCAATGCTAGATTTCAAATTTAAGTACTTCGTAGTATATGAGTTGGACTATATATTCAAATTGATAGAATATCCCAACTAGTAGCCTAGTGGTTGCTTAGACATTGGGATGGACGTTAAACCCAAACATTTTGTAACAAAAACCGTTAGAGGGACTCTGCAAATTGAATATGTAATTAGACAATGATGGTATGGATACATTTGAGGCTTATCCTGCAAGTTCGAGTGAAATGACCATACTTTAAGGCAGGGGCGGATCCAAGAGTATGGTCTAGTGGGGCAACCTTTAACTATAGTGTTTTTATAAACTTCTTCCTATTTTAAAGTTAACTTGTTTTCCTATTTAACATTAACAACAAGAAATCAATACTTTAGACCAATAAAAAATGACAAAAACAATTGACCACCAGGTGTTTTCATGCGTTGAAAAACGCTGCAAGATAGACTCATTATCAATGGATGGACTAGGGTTATGCTTTAGGGAAATGGAGTGAGTGAGATATATATATATATATATATATATAGAGAGAGAGAGAGAGAGAGAGAGAGCAAGAGAGAGTCAGAATCTGTAATCCATGAGAGTTGCCCTTTGCGCCGTGAAAAGAAAGAAGAAAAATGAAAGAGAGAAATGGAGTAGGATTGTGGGAGAAGAGAGGGATCGTGAGAGTGGGGGGCGAAATCATCTGATAGAGTTGGATTGGAGTCTTTACAAAGACTTGGACTGATATTGTTTGGAGAGAGCATTTTTCCTCACCCCTTTCCCTTTGCTAACTTATATCTCCATTGGGTGACTTGTGTCTCATTCCAATAAATAAATTGATAAAACATGAGCAAAATGGGAATGGAATGTGACACATCTCACTCAATAGAAATATGGGTGAACAAAGAGGGGTGAACAAAGATGCTCTCTACTTTTGAGGATTAAAGTGCCTAATTGTCACTCCCCGACATAGCATAAATAGGGAAACCACTTAATTTTATTTATGGACCCATAGGTCGCGACAGTTTGAAGGATCAATTCCGTCCCAAACGTCGAACAATATAATAATATAAATCAGAGTATGAGCAATCAAGGCTTACAAAATTTTTCCAAGTTATTTATTATTACATCACGTAATCATCTAAAGGCGCGCACAACCCGCCTTGACACAAAAGAATAATAATATCTATTACAATCATCCTTATTACAAGTTCAGTTTATAACATAAGACAATAATAACAAATTTCTTCTTCTCGGATAGTCGTATTCAATTTGCGTAGTCATACTCCCCTATTTGGTTATAACCTGAAAACCTAGACACGAATGTCCAGGGCGCATCAACGCTGTCAGCTTTATGAAGCTGGTGAGTATTAGTAAAAAAACGTATGCTCAGAATGTAAAACATACTCACATACCATTTTCATTTCACATGTTTGCTTACTCAATAGTTTAGAAATATAGAAATGAATTCAAATTATAAAACAGTACAGATAAAGTCATGATCTTCATTAAAATATGTGACCGTGCATGGAATGATGCAATCATCTCATCCGGCTCTTTTCTCTTAACCACACATCACCCAACTCTCTCACTCCAGTTTCTTGAAATACTAAGGTGACCACACTATAGTACAGGGGTACCAGGGAGTATCCAGTTTGCCTCACACTTTAGTTCCAGGTACCAGGGAGTGTCCAATTGCCTCACACTTTAGCCATACCACGTATGCTAGGGAGTGTCCAGTAGGCTATACTATAGCACTGCCACGGGTGCCAGGGAGTGTCTAAGTCGGCGTCACACACTTTAGTGCTACCACGGGTGCCAGAGAGTGTCCAAATTTGTCACCGTCGCATTTCAAAGATACTCTAAACCGCATTCTCATAACATCACACTATAGTACACCAATATCAGGGAGTGTGCAATCACAATCTCATCCGCATACTCTTTTCACACTGACCATCACTCACTATGCATGTAAACTTGACTCTACATGTAAGTCATGTAACTTTATACAGAAAATGTAAGATACTGGAAACAATTACAACATATGTGCGAGAAAAATCAAGTCCTTAAACATTTCTCTTTAACATAATATAATCAATATGATTCTGTTTTAGCATATCTTCCAATCAGTACATTAAAAACCTTTAAAACTTCATCCAAACATTTCCTTAACAAAAAATAGACAAAAACTAGAAAGGCCAAGTCGCTCGTGCGATATATCACTTTTTCGATTTTCTTTTTAAATTCCAAACAGTCATAAATTACTCAGGTCGCGCGCGTTCAGGCCGCTCTGCGAGGCTCGGTCGCATGTGCGAGTTAGAGCAGAAGCTTCATCTTCTTCGTTTTTCTCCCCTATTTAAGTTTTGGGGTCTGTTTTTGACTCATTTCAATTCCGAATATAAACATAACATATAGTATATGGTTCTCTTCATTTTTCTGCAAGAATTACAAATATGAAATCAATTTAACACAAATCAAAACATAGCTCTCAAATTTTACGAAAAATCGAGAGGTGACGAAACTTCATTTTTAATATACGTTGCGATACAAGTGAATTAAGCTCTATTACTTTAACCGTAGCCTTTATGTACTGTAATATTTCATAATCATTTCTAAAAATAAATTTTGGTTAAGTTTGAAAAAATTATAATTTTCAAGTTTGAACTTCCATGGACAATATTAACAATGATGATTTCAAAATTCTACTAACATATCAGTAAATGTACATGAAATTAATTACATTCTAAGTGAGTTGATAATACTCACTGTGATAGAAGAATTGAGTTGTTGAGAAAGAAATCAAGAATTAAGAATCTCCAATGAAACTTTGGCTATGGTGATCTTCAAGCTTTTTCTCTCTACAATTTTCTGTAAATTTTAATCTCAGAACTCTCTCTGATTTAAGCTTGTAAACCGTGTAGATTGTGAGAATGTGAGTTATATATATAGAAGTTCAAAATCTTGCAACTTGGGTGCCAAGCACATCCTTGTTCACTCAACAAATTCTCAATAAACATAAATGCATATTATATATAACATACATACGAATATAAGTTACATATATACATATTGTAGAGCTTAATAAGCTAGGGGTCAACTAGGGATTAGTAGTGGTCACATAAGTATGTTTGGCAATTTAGCTTAAGGCATAAGATTAACACATACAAGGTACATATTGCCAAACAAGGCACTAACAAGTTGTCTAGGAGAAGTGTTTGGGAAAACTAACTTATGGCACTAATGTAACATATTCCACTAATGCATTCCCAAACAAAACTTAACCAATGATTACAAGTATTAAATAGAGATAAAGCAAATGCCACATACGATTGGACATTGATTCCCAATCTGTGGGAGTCCAACGCGGCGCAGATAGTTTTCGAACATAAACTGATATTTTCGTAGCGCGGTGATCACCACGAAAATATAGAAAAATTATATTACTGGAAGAAATAATTTTCTGGTTTTATAAAAGGATAATTCTTGGGGCACATAAGAATCTTACAAAAATAAGATACATAAACTTTATGTGTCTATCTCTCTCCTCTGTGGACTCCACAGACACTGTGGTCCCAACAATGTACCAGGAGAGAGATAGACACATTGTGGTTTATGTATCTTATTTTTGTGAGATTCTTATGTGCCCCAAGAGTTGTCCTTTATAAAAATATAGTTTGAGTCAAAAGTAAATACCTTCACCGTTTTGAAAATACAGATTTGAAATCACGTCACAGGTATTACTATCCTTATGAAATCCAGTTGTGAAAACACAATACCGATATTCTTAAATTTTATAGAAATTACCGTTTGATCCCAATTAAAGAATTGTTAATAAGATAAAAGCAAGTAGTACAAATTTAAAATTATGAGAAATCACATTTAATAAATAAAAAATACATGTTGTTACACTAATAGGGGGCAAAATGGTCAAACTAAGGTTGGGACTAAAGAGATATACCTTTGTGTGTGTATAAGTAGTTGTAAGATTTTGGGGAAGGGCAATACTATCTGCACCTACCTCATTTACTCTCTACACCTATTTTTTAATAAATTTTATTTATTACAATTATATCCTTATGTAAAATGACATAATTTAAGAACAGGTAAAAAATAAATAATCTAGAAAAATTACTCTCTACACCCAACGCATAGATATACATACACATATATAACTCTTCAATCCAAACTCCATGGATCGCATGGAATTAAAAATAATTCCTAATACTTATACATAGTAACATATATATCTTGTGTTCGAAACTCCTCATGGGTAAATATTAAGGATTTGGCCAGGGCTTTTGGGCTCCCAAAGGGAGGTTAGGGTTCGAAATCCCCCAGGGTCATGTAAGCTAGTTGGAGGGATGGATCTCAAGATGGACTTTAAAAATGTCCAGCTTGGTGTGGGTTCAGATCCTACTGCTAGCTTGCCTCCCTGATTTACCTGGTGCGTGTGTTGTGGGGTCGGTGCACGTGCCCGGGGTTTGCCCCTTGTTCTACTCCGATAAAAACGACAATAGGTATCGATCCCGAAGTTGCGGAGGACAGACATGAGGATTTGTCCTCGTATTCCAAAAAAAAAAAAAACATATATATATATATATATATATATGAATATTTGTATATAAATTAACTTATATATCTGTGGAATGTAATATGTATATGGGTATACATATATGTTTATAACAAGCAGACCCTTCGTTGAGATGATGTCGTCGTCTCATGTAGGAGCTGGTATAATTTCTTTGTTAAAAAAAGAGTAAATTACAGTAATACCCCCTAAACTATAACTATTTTTCACTAAGTCTCCTTAGACTTTAAAATTGAATAAACTCACCCCCTAAGCTATCCTTTGTTGACACTAAAATCCCTTTTTTAGGAGTGAGTTTGTTCATTTTTGAATAGTTCAGAGGTGAGTTTGTTCAGTTTTAAAGTATAAGGGGTGATAGTAAAAAATGGTCATAGTTCAAGGGATGGCACTGTAATTTACCCTTTAAAAAAATCTCCAAATTAACTGGTAGCATTAGATGTTTTTCAAAAGGTGTGTTTGTGGTTTATTTTTGCAAGGAATATTTCTAATATTATTAAAAGACGCCACTGGTATGATTGTGCTTCATAGTTGTATATTGGTTTCAATTTTTTTAAAGCTTTAAAGCATCCCCTCATCGCTCAAGGATTCACATGATTGTGCTCAATCTTAATGTAACTTTTTGTGGTCGGTCTTTTATATGATTGATATTGAAAGGTGATTCTAAGCTAAAAAAAAAAAAAAAAAAAAAAATATTGAAAGATGATGGTGGGTATAAAAAGTAATAAGAAATGATGGGAGTTTTTAAGGTTAAGGTTACTTTGGGGATGAAAGATGTGTGTAGAGAGTAGTTTGTTTTAATTTCAATTAGAATGATGGGTGTAGATAGTAAATTAGGTAGGTGTAGATAGGGGTGGGCAAACAGTTCAGTTAACCGAAATTTTTAACCGAACCGAACTAAATTAGCCAATTCGGTTAATAACCGAACCGAACTAAATTGCATTCGGGCTGAAACCGAACTATTTTAATTAGATCGGTTCGGTTTTCGGTACCAGTTAAGGAAACCGAACCGAACCGAAAACCGAATTAGATGCCATATATATATGCTGAAAATTAGGGTCTGTTGAGTGAAAAAATTCATTTTCCCTCTTTTCATTTTTGCGATGGTGACTATGAACAGCCCCAGCGGCGCCGATCTCCCAGCCTCGCCAACCTTGAACCTCCCACCTCACCAGTCGCCGTCCACACACCAGCTGCTGACCAGTGACCACACGCTACACCTCACCGAGTCACAGGCTCACACACTACACCTCACACCAGCCGGAGCCGCCGACCTCACACCAGACTCGCAACTCAGCAACTCAACTTCATCTTCTCCACAGTCCACAGAAGCTTCGATTAGAGGCTACGACTGGTGATTTTGGTGTTGGGCAAAGAGCTTCGTCCTCCACAGATCTTCAACTGGGTCTTAGCTTTTTAGGGATACGAATTGACCAGGTACCCCAAAATCAAACATACCTTGTTTTTCTTGATGTTTTTTTTGTGTGTGTTTGGGGCTGAGAAATAGTGTTTTGGTTGGGATTGTTTGCCATGTTACGAACCCAAATCTGGGTTTCAATGTGATGTATTTTTTTTTAGTTCCTACTGGTATAGTGGTATGTTTGATTTTTTTAATTGGTGCTTTACTTCTTTTTTTTTTGGTTTGTTGATCTGTAGCTTTACTTTAGTATCATAATTTCTTTTGCAATTGTGACTGTTGCTATTTTTTGGTGTTGAGCAAAGGGCTTCGTCCTCCACTGCAATTTCTTTTGTTTTGACTTCTTTTTTTTTTTTCCTTTTCTTTCTTCACTATTTCGGTTAACCGAATTTTGTAACCGAACCGAATCTATAATTCAGTTAACTGAACTAAACCAACCGAACTAAATTTCAGTCAGTTAACAGTTGATAGTTTCCCAAACCGAACCGAATGCAAACCGAACCGAATTGCTCAAAACCGAACCGAACCGACCGAATGCCCACCCCTAGGTGTAGATAGTAAAGTAATACTTGGGACACAACTAAAAGACACAACGTTAGGACACAACTTCTATTTTGTGTCTATCTCTCTCCTAGTGGTCCTTTACTGTAGGATCCACTGACAGTGTGGGGCCCGTAAGAAGAGAAATAGATACAAAATAAAAATTATGTCCCAATATTGTGTCTTTTGATTATGTACCAAATATTACTCTAGATAGTATTCCCATTTGGGGAATGTTAGGGACTCAGGGGGCAATTGATCCTGTGAGAGGGCACGTGGGTCTGCCCCTACTTGGAGTTGGCAGAGCTCTTCTTCGCGAGATAAAAAATAAAATAAAATAAATAAATAAATAAATTGAGACACTTGTCAGATTATGTGCTTTACAATTTCAATAGAGTAATATTTGGGACACTAATAACTTCCACTAATATTTACTAATACACTCTATCTCTTTCCTAGTACCACTAGGAGCTAGAGAGATAGAATGTGTTAGTACTTCCACTAACACTTAAAACACACTCTATCTCTCTCCTAGTACCAATAGGAGCTAAGTTCCTAGTTAGGGGCGTTCACGATTGGTTACGGTCGATTTTTCTCGGTTTTTTCACATAAAAAACCGACCAATAGCCTCGGTTCGGTCGGGATTTTGGGGTGTTTCGGTCGATCAGTTCGGTTTTCTTCTTAAACTATAAGTTTGAAAACTGACCGAATGCCCTCGGTTTGGTCGGTTTCGGTCTCGATTTTTCTTGTACACCCCTACTCCTAGTGGTACTAAGAGAGAGATAGAGTGCGTTAATAAGTGTTAGTGGAAGTTATAAGTGCTCCTAGCATTGCCCATTTCAATAATATTTTTTTTTTTAGGTTTTTGGGCAGCGTTCTTAACTTTACTTAAATTGCATGTGGATTACTGTATAAACTTTAAAATAATAATAATTAGTATTATAATTAATTGGGAGGCAAAAAGAATGTGGAGATAGAAAGTAAACAAGATTGAAAAGACCAAAAGTTGTGAAAAGATAAGTAAATTCTTTCAAACTCTTTGTGGTTGCAGCAGTTGGTCCCTTTCACTTATGAGCGACAAAATAGCCATCTAACACTTTGGTCTAATCACTAATAATGTCCTTAAAATGAAGGTCACTTTTGTGGTGGATGTGGATAGATGCATGACACAATACACTGCTTTGAAGGGAACATATTAAGTCTGGTTTAAATAATGGTGGGGATCAATTCCAACAGCCAATTTTTGTCTCTTTTTCAAACACAAGTATCATTTAATTCAATCAATTGCATTTTGTAGTTATTCATTTGAATGTAACACAAGATATATTTTCATGAAAAGTAGCTATTATCATCATTGCAACCCCTCCACCATTCTAAGAGTACCACCAATTCTGATGAGAGTCATGACTCATGAGACCTCCATTATTTGGGGACTTTAATTAGGCATCTAGGCTATGCATGCACATTGAAAAAGTGCCTTTTGCAAAAGTGAGATCTAGATAATTTATTATTGACCAAAACTGATTATGATTTGGTATAGTGTTTGGAAATTATGTTTCAAATCTGTCAAAGCAATTATGTCTATCTAGCTATACATGCAACTATGAAAGTTAATTAAATGCCAAAATCGCATAAACAATAAGTGAAAATGTTGATCATAAATATTGGATACCATCAATATCTATACTAATATATAAAGAGGAAGGAAGGGGTATTCATTCTCTTTTGATTACCACTCATATTTACACTAATACCAATAAATATTCTCATCCAAAAAATACATATAAAAATGCTAATATGTCATTTCAAAAAAACCCAAACAAACCTGATCATTTGAAATACAACAATGATCGGGATACACATCAAACGACACACTAAACGATACACTGTGCTTTAAAGCTTAAATGCATGTACCCTGTGCTGTTTGAATTTTTCACACTTTTCTGTGCGTCACTTACACAACACATGATACATGCATTTAAAACTGATGTATTGTTTGGTATATATTCCTATCATTTTTGATTGAAATAAGTAAATAACAACCTCACCGCCCAATTAAACTATCTTTTCCAAAAATTTAAACTGAATCGTTATAACTGCCTGTGTGACACACATGCACAAGGTAACTGATATACACTATCTCACAATTCTACTCACCATCTAAATCTACCCAAAATCAATAATAATAATAATAATAAAAATTAAATAAATAGATGTCTCTCACCATCTATTTGTTCCTGCGCACTGTTTATATCATAGCATAATGGAAAACTGATTTTGTTCAGTTGTTAAACTTAGTAGAAGCATATTTATGCTGTGACATTGTGAATAATCCAAATTTAGGAACCATAAATACCATTTTTCTTACTTAATGTGATAACCATTGACTTTTCATTTTTAGTGTTATAGATGGTACAGACAACCATCAAACCATTTTTGAATTAAATTTGGTATATCAATTTGGGCTTTTTTAATGTTTCACCCTTACCGAGTATATTGGTTGGGTTGTTTTGCTTTCATCTTTAGGTTCGAATAAATTAATCTTACAGATCTTCTTCCCCTTCTTATCCTCAATTTAATTCCTTGAAAAATTTCTCCCGGATTCGAATGTGTAACTAAAATCCAAAATTTGTACATTACTTGTTACTTTCGGCTAATTTTCACAAAATTTTTATTAATTAAGTTTTTGAATAAATAATAAATACAATACATTATACAAGTAATGCGTGTGTCCCGGTCGCTAGTTTAAGATAATGTATAAAGTATTTTTGTGGTAAATAGTTTGTTAAGTAATGTTCGATATTAAATAAACTAACTGAAAATAAGTGGCACTTTATTACAATAAATGGTCAATAGTAAGCTAATAGAGACAGGATAGAAATTAGAAATATATCATATTTCGAAAAGAACCCAAAAAGCCTTCATGCTTGTTGTATACTATTCTTTTAATGTTCACAATTCCTTTTAGAAAATAGTATTGGGTTAAAAATACCATTTAAAAAAAAAATAATTAGATCAATTGCAAGATCCAAAATAAGACAAACACTGCGAACACAACCATTCAGTATCCTTCCAACTAATAAATGGACGCACTCTGAAATTGTGATCCGTCGCTCTGGAGCAAAGCCTAATCCTCGAATTCATTATATGATGGTCGGTCTTATAAATTATCTTATACTGATTTTCAAGTGGGTAATGGTATTGTCCGAATAGCAATGACTAATATTATAATAAACAATGTTGTTAAAAGTTTTAGCGATAATTGTCATTAGTAGGAGAGTGTATAATTTTATAAAATTTAAATTAGGGGCAAGCGAAACGACCCCACACAATAACGTCATTGGTAGGAGAATATTTTGTGTACGTATCTTCCAATTAATGAGAGTTTTTTTAGATGTGACTCACACCCAAAAGTGAGATCCCTTGCATGTAGATGTGCGAGCCTCACCTAAAAGCCTCTCTCTCCTTAGTTGGTAGGGGGTGTATATGAGCTGAGCCGCTCAACAAGGGCTCACGGTTCGGTTCGATCTTTACTAGGCTCGACTCGGCTCAGTTCGACAGAGCTCGTGAATACATTTGATTAAACCTTGTGTGTAGGCTAGTTTGTAAAAAAACTTTTTATAGGATTGATAAAAAGATTGTATATTGACATATATATATATATATATGTATAATAAAATTATATAATTTTTAGATAAAATATGACAAACTTTGTAAATAGGCTTGATAAATGATTGATTTGTTTTTAAATTACATTATTTTAAAAAGCACGCAAAAAAGCTTGCGAGAAAACTCGATTGGTTTAAGCTTATGAGAAAACTCTCGAACACATGAGCTCGGCTTGACTCGTATACACCCCCTAATTAGAGGGTACCACATAGACATACACTTGTATCGCGCGTGCAGGTACTCAATAACTTCTCCATTGGTAAAGGGATAGAATCGGGTGGGGAGAACTGTATTATGCGGAGAAATTATTCAGTGAGCCTGTCACACCATGTTATCATGTTGTGATGATTTATTAGTATAGTAACATGTGACATTTGAAAGAAGGTGAACATGATATATGTCCTTACAGATTTTTAAATAGCCATGCCACTATTTTAAAGAGCACAATTTTCCTATTTGTCATCTCTACCTTTTCGTTTAAAAAAGCCACATATCAATATACTCCGTACTATTAAACTGCCATACTATGTCACTATGATGACGTGGTGTGACAGGCTTAGTGAATAACATCTCTATCGCGCGTGCAATTCCATCAAAAATGTCGCCGTCAACAAAGCGCTATAAAAACATCGAACGCAGTGCCCGCCTCCACACCTTTTTCAAAGCCGACTCACCTTTGCTTTCCAGCCCCGTCACCTCTCTCTCTCTCTCTCATCTCTTCGGTCTCACTTCTCAGCGTCTCCCAATCTATATCTCTCTCTCTCTCTCTCTCCAAATCTCTGTCCGGAATATCAATTTCCCGATCGACCACATTTCCGTCCACAATCTACAATAACTGTTTTCTCTTTCTACTTTCCTCAGTCCTCAATTGTACTACATACATATACATATATTCTCTCTTGTATAGGCTATATATATATATATATATATAGCCAGCGAAGAAACGCACTGAAACATTTGCAGAGACAACACAATACAGGTACGCGCGCATGGCTTAAACACCTTTATCTGAATTTTTTTTAAAGGTAATAAGAGCTTCTTATACTAGAAAATCACATTTGATGGGAAAACAACCATTGGATTCTTAAGCATGACATATATTTATGAATACTATTTCTCATCGAGGCTTATAAGGTGCTTTTAATATGAGAATCTCCAAACAATAACATTACCCTAGCTATTTTGAAATATTTTTCGTTGTTTTTCGAAAACAAAGCTACACTGTGTCAGATGCACGCTTTCGTGTATTATATGTATAAAGCTAAATCTACAAAGCTATTTTTTTTTTTTTTTTTTCCTTTTCATTGTGTATAAAGTCCCTTTTTTAAAAGGCTGTGTGACTGTGTGAAGTATGTGTTTCTGGATACAAAGTAACGTAATGAGTAATTGTTTAATCTATTCACCATATGCGCTACACAATTATCGAAACGTACTCTTTTTTATTCCTTTACAAAAATGAAATTTATGTGCTTTTTCACAGCAACATATTGAAATTTAATTCTCTATTTCTCCACCACAAATTCATACATTGAGATCTGTTTCTCACTTACTTCTTCTTCTTCTTCTTCTTTTTTTTTTTTTTGTTTGTTTTTGTTTTTGGAATTATAAGTAATTTAAAAGGTATGGGATGTAAGTCTTGTTTTGTTGAAGTGCTTTGGTGTTTTTTTTTTCCCTTACGCATGCTTCAAGTGCTAGCTAGCTTCTAACTGTTTTCTGGTAAACATAAAAACAACACATATTTTTTTTACATTAAACTTCATGAAAGTGTAGATCGATCTTCCGATCAAATTCTCATCCACGATCGCGGAGTTCACGTTTTATGCTTGATCGATCGATCTTGTTCAAATATGTAACAAACTAACTATTAGTATATTGTATGTATGTATCAGTCTAATTTTGTAGCTAAGTTCAGTAAATTACGTTACGTTACGTTACGTACATGTGGCAAGGCAAAATCTCAGCGTCAGATCAGATCTTTGATCCCCGTGTCCCTGATCTACAACATAGAGTAGTACTTTTCGCATTTCTAAATGCACACACATACATATATATATATATATACACATAGAAATACATAACTGTATGTATTGAGAGTGTATATATTGTTGGTTGCAGAGTAGGTAAGCGGAAGTTTCAGTTAATGGACGGCTAGGGAATGGTGCAATAAATCTTAAGGTCCAAGCAGTTGGGTTCAATGGTGGCGTAAAGCACAAGGTTTGTTGTTCAGAGTTCAGACTCTCTCTCTCTCTCTCTCTCTCTCTCTCTCTATATATATATATATATATATAGTGTATATATTGATTAATGAGTGTACTCCGTTTCTAAGCGCTTGGGGTCGGCGTGATCATCAGGCCTTTTAAAAGAATTATTCTTAGATGTATATTTCTCTCTATCTAAAATCTACAAATCTCATCATTGCTTTGTGTTGGTTAGTTTTTGGCGTTTCGCTCTCAACCATATTATTGTACAGAGAGAATTTACAGATATTCTTTGATCTCTCTGTCGTGGTGGCATTTACTAACTCGCACTATTACACGTGATGGGTAGTTGTCAAGACGAGGGGGTGTGTTATGTGTGACTGTGTGAGCATTGACTTTGTAACTGGGGTGTTTATTTCTGCTACGAGCACTGCCACAGTAGGCTTTTCCATGTTCATCTGTACATGTGCGTGTGTTTTTTTTTATTTTTTATTTTTTTATTTTTTATACATAATGCTCGTAAAGGAAATTTTATTTTTGGGTGAGCTAAACTAGAATCTATGAAGCACAAGAGCTTAGAATATTTTGAGTTCTTCGGAATGTTTGATTAAGGCAGGACACTTCAAGAGTGTGATTACATGCAAAATTTTTTTTATTAATTTTTTTTTTTCCCACACGGGTTATTCGTATTTTGTTGAAAATTTGTGGGGTTTTAAACATAAATAAGGAAATACAACAATTTGTAAATATTTTTTGGTAGAATAGTTTGTAGAATAGTTTGTAATTATCATATGATAATTGCTATTTAACACTTACAAATTTTTGAAGTAACATTATTTAGTTATTTTATTGTGCATATTCTTAAATTTGAAAAAATAGTGAAAGAATAGTTTGTATATAAATAAATTCTATATAAAATATATTTTATATAAGTATCACATTCATGATTTTGAGAAAATTGCTAAACTCCTCACACTCGTGTCCCCACATCCACACCGGTGCTTCCTAGACTAAAATTAAGAAGAAAAACTTTGTTGGGCAACATACTGGTGAGGGCTGAACTGAAAAGTAAAAAAAAGAAAAAGAAAAAGAAATTGTGCTTGAAGTGAAATTGGTCAATAGATCACTTACAAATAAAAAAATCCCTCAAAACTTGGGGGATAGAGCCCACCCTAGCCCCTCGTTTTCCTCCCTTGGTATTTTTCCCAAGTTACTTTTTATTCTATTCTAAATTATTGGCTAATAACAATTTTTAATTACCACGTGACAATCTACTATTGTAACACCACATGACCAATAGTCCAATATCATGCAATAATTTTCTACTCTAGCTAGGACAACACTTGGCTTACATAATTAAAAGTTGCAGCCAAGTCTTGTTATATTTAGGACAATTCTTTCTTTGATTGTATCGCACTTGAATTGGTAATTGCTATTCAGTGTAAGATTTTTATTATTAAATAGCACTTGAAAAAAGTTACTACCAAATAGACCTTAATAGTGACAAATGACACCCTAGGAAAGTTACTTCCAAATGTCACCAAAAACTACTACAAATGTCTCATACAATCAAAAGTAATCCAAAAGTAATATTTGTACCCTACTATAGGTAATGATAAAAAAAAGAAGAAGTAATTAATGTTTTTATTTTACATTTTTTTTTTCATTTTATATTATACATCATTTTAGAACAAGGCAAGTATACATGTTAGGAGTATGCCCTATCCGAATTGGTCGGCATCCCTACATAGAGATGTAAAAGAGGCCAAATTGGCTCGACCCAGCCCGACTTGCTAGTACCTGGCAGCTCGCGGCCCCAGCTCGGCCCGCACACAAGCTCAATTTACCAAGCAAGGTAGGGGTCCGGGTCGGCCGTCCCTCATTCAGTCTGGATTGACAACCCACCGACTCACCTGGTTGCGCTGCCTCACAACCTATGAGGCAAACTCAAAAGATAGTACTCTGCTTGCCACCTCGCTCTTAGACCCATGAGTTAGTGGATTGGGTCGAGCCATTAGTATTTCCCTTATGGGCCATTGTGGCACGCCCGGTTAGGCTCCCAGGCCCAACCCGTGACCCGTAGCCAGCTGGCCCCTTTTTATACCTCTTCCCCCATTGTAATTCAAAAAAGAAAAAGAAAGAAGCAGTACTCAAGTCTTTTCTCTTATTTTATTAATTATTTTTTCACTATTTTTATTCTGTGTGATTGGGTATACGAAAATCAGCTCCATTGATATGAAGTTTTGTGTCCAATTTTGAAGTTAATTGGGTCAATGGATACTGAATATCGTTTTGTTTATCGAATTGGTTGTTTAAAATGCGCGCTGCCGCTGTTCATAGAATAAACCTAGCAGTGTATAGTCGTTTTCACCGAATTGCCCTTTATTGGTCAACAATGGATGATCAGTGTTTGAGGTGCTGCTCACAGGACAAAAACCGTCCTGTGCAATACAGACAATATGGATTATATATTGAGAGAAAGACATTTTCAGCAATAAAGACAGTTTTTGAATTCAATTACTGTGTTTGTACTAAATTGTCGCACACCATGTACTATTTCCTCCTCAATATTTGCGCAAGTAAGCTGGGATTACTATTCGCCGATTTTTTGCTTTTCCTTTGTACTAAGATATAGTTAGTTCAAGAGTATAAAGGGTTACCTTTATTTGTATCGTTTGTTTTAACTTTGCGGAAATTGAGTCAATTTCACTTTCACGTAGTATTATTTCCTTTGTACGAAGTATGTAATGCCTCACAGGTTAACATCTCTGGAAGCTTTAGGTAAACTTGTTCGCTGATATAATTACCATGTGTATGGTAGGATTCCAAATCTTATCCTTGGGGTAAGAGCATCTGCAGTGGGTGAGGTGCACTGGTGTTTGTTAAGTAGGAGCTTAAGTTTTACCATTCAACTACTTTTTCTTATTATACAGCAGAACAGCAAAGCTATTGCCGTTTCTACCCTAATCAGCAAAGGCAATGCCGTCTCGCCGTTTGGTTTTTTGGTTGTTTTTTTTTTTTTTATAACAAAAATGACCCCAGCTGGCGAAAGCAATGCCGGTCCGCCACCAGCCGGCAATTGCTTTTGCCGTTTGTTTAGTTTTGTTTTTGTTTTAGAAAGAAAGTACAAAAAGCGAAGATTTGATTAAAAAAATTAAAAAAAGGACCAAACGACAATATCTCTCCGGGCCCACCCTCAACCGGCATTGTCTTTGTTGGCACTCCCTTTGCCGGCTCACTTCAAACACTACTGTGGGACTTCCAATTTATGTACAGGAATTTAGCCCAAATTTACCCTATTGCTTATCACACCTGCGCAGATGCTCTAATATGTTTACACCATATATTGCTACAAGATTTGTTGTTTATTTAGACGCAATCTTAGCTTTGCTACCAGATTTAATAGGGGGTTTAAAAGTAAAAGCTTCAAAACACTTTATTTTTGTAATATGTAAGCACAACCACTATGATTTTGAAGAAACAATGGAAACTCCCCCTCTCTATATAATTAGGTTGGTGTCAAAAACATTGTTTCTTGGTTGGATGTGTGCTAATATTGTCACCAAAGGAGAAATTATCATGTGTTAACTTGCAAACAGTAAAAAGAAGCCATATGACCAAAATGTCATCATCACTAGTTTTATTATTATTTCTCTTTTTGTATAATAAAACTGGTGATAATGACCTTTTGGCCACATGACTTCTTTTAAAGCCAGTGATAATGACATTTTGGCTGCATGACTTTTTTCATGACTCTATGCAACATGACTATCCTAAATCACACAATAATTTCTCTTTGCAATATACAGCTCATCATAGCAACAAACATTTTCATTTTTCCAATACAAAGCATCACGAGGCTACCATTTGGGCCCTTGTGGCTGAATTACATAGCCATGGTTTGAGCGAACAATTCTGCACTCCAATACAGGTTTTTCTTCCTCTCTAGTCTATTACTATTGTCCATATTGTTCGAATGAAAAAATGGCTAATCAACTTAAAACATGGGGACATCTCTTAGCCATTGGCTGTCGATTGTATAAATGTTTCTTAAGACGGATGCTAAGGAGATCATTCTAGGAGTCATATAAACTCATATTATAGGAGCGTCACATCACATCAATATGATGATTTGGTGTAATGATCTCACTGAATAATTTCTCAATCCTGAGGCCCAAATCCCTAGTTTCACTGGATCCAAATGGTTCAAAGATTTCATATCTTCGAATTAAAGTGATGGCCATTCATGGTTTCCAGTTATTAACTTCCGTGACAATTCTCTGCTAAAAGTATTCAATGCTCTCTACCACTGACATCTGTATTAGCAACCAAAGCAAAATTGGTGCATAGGAACCAGCTTTTAGTTAACAAAAAGAAAAACTAGACTCTAATTATGACCCCGGACAGTGCTGCTGCATAGTCAGTAAATAGTTTATTTTAAACATTATAAGCAGCTAGTTGATCGAATGTACATAACATTCTAGGTCCAGTGGAGAGTTTAGGCCTCAATTCCCATATTTATTGTGTTGTCTGCTTTTTTTGTGTCTCAGTAACTCAGTACAGTAGCTGAACTTGGGATGAGTTAAAGATTCTTTATTTTTATTTATTTTTATATATAAATCTTACTGAGCTGTCCTGCCGAGAGCTATTAATTTGGGAAGGTCCACTAGTTCATCAATTCCACACGGACCTCAGTGGTTTAATACATATAAATGGCTTTAACTAGCTAGAAGATTTTGGTAACCCTGGGATACTTGATACTTACGATCATCCCTATAAGTTAGTCCAAGGAAGATTAATTTAGGTTGCATTAAGGACACTCGAGACAAAGTCATTATTCTTGGTATATATAGAACACGGGCCCGTGTTTTTGTGTTTGTGTATATATGCTTATATATGATGGATTTGAGTGAAGATATTCCCATGTAACCTCTCTTTATTTTCTCAGCCAAAAAAAAAAAAAAAAAACACCTCTTTATTTATTTATTTATTGTTTTTCTATTAATGCTTTGGTTTGGAATTTGTCAGTCTTATTGCAGGTAGTGTGAAACCTGATGTACACAGTCCTAATTTTATGTTATTTACGAGCGATTATTAATGTACTATGTAATCGTTTATGGTTGCCTGCACTATATATATTTATGGTTTTAGTACTATTTTATAAATCTTGTACAGGGTATAGTTCTAACACTCCTAATGCAGGGAGTCTTAACCATCTTCTTCACTACCTTGTTTGCCCAAAAGTTCAGATGCTAAAATGCATGTCTTGATTTCTCAACCAATGCAATTCAATTTTTTCCCCCCTCATCATTTCAGTGGTGTACCATACATGTTTCTGGGTAGGTATATTGAAAGAATAACTCTATTGTGAGAAACTTTTTATATGAGAAGGCGGATTTTAACCGTTAGATGAGCATTTGACTATAAGATTCCCAAGAATCTGGAGATGCATTTATTGCAATATGCTTATCCAACGGTTAAAACTCGCCTTCTCATATGAGGAAGCTGCTCACTTAAGAATTGCCCATATTAAAATATTGGTCAGATTCCTCCTGTTATTTGTTATGTTGTCCATTCCATGGTTGTTGAATATTTGTACTAAGGTGACCTGTAAGTGGGAGCAATGATGGTGTTTCAAAAGCATATACATAGGTAGATGTGATATTTTGTATGTATCTAATATCTATACCTTTGTTCATCTGAGAGTAAGGTTGTCTTTATTGTAAAAGCAAGTCCACCTTTGGATTGTTGTAATAATAGTCTCGACAGTTATAATAATTCTTTTGAAATATTTGATGGATAAAACCCTTTGGGTAATTCTTGTTTTACTTTGCCCTGTATGCAGAGGGCTCTTACTTTTTTGGTTTTTTGATACAACTTTTCAGAGAATAACAGCTGAGAAAGTAAAAAAAAAATACTGTGGAGATTTGATTCTCTCCTATTCTTTTTTGCTTAGTTTGATCATCCCATAGCCTTTTTTCTCTTAAGAGATTCTCGAAGTACACGTGAAAAGTTTCATGCTATCACCTTCGAACACTTATCTTTGAATCTTTTTTCTTTTTGGTCCTACTTACCTGCTTTTCTGGGGCCCTCTCTCTCTCTCTCTCTCTCTCTCTCTCTCTCTCTCTCTCTCACACACACACACACACACACACACACACACTGCATTACTGCATTGTAATGCTTGAAACGTCTTTAAATTCCTACTTAAGGTCACTTGGATGAATTATTTGAAGGTACTTGCTGTTGAGACCTACAAAAGAGCCTCGGAGGCAAATGAAAGACCCTGAACAAGTGCTTATGGTCTCTAGGAAACCTCTTCAGGACTCCATGAAACAGCATTCACCAGCTCAGATATCACAAAGATCATGTAGAGACATCTCAGAGGATGCAAAGAGAACAGGAGGAAGAAGAAAGGAAAGGAGAAGAAGGAAAGGGTCTAGAGACTTGGAAAGTTTACAGGACACAAAGCCTGAACTCAATGTTGGGTCTCCAATTTCTTCAAACAAAAGTCCCATATTGTTCCATCGCCGGCCTGGCTATGGTCAATTGGGTACCCAATGTATAGTCAAAGCAAATCATTTTCTTGCAGATTTATCACTGGAGGATTTAAGTCAGTATAGTGTAAGCCTCTCTATTTCTCATGGTTGAACATTTTTCTTATGAAGTTCATTGACTTGTAAATTATTTGTTGGGTTATTTTTCTAATTTCTGTATCTTTTTTTTTTCTTCCTTTTGTAGGTTCAAATAAGCCCGGAAGTTACTTCGGCGCAAACGAATAGAGCTATTATGACCCAATTGGTGAAGCTTTATAGAGATACCAAGTTGGGAAAGATGCTCCCTGTTTATGATGGTAGAAGAAACCTTTACACAGCTGGAGTGCTGCCTTTTAACAGGAAAGAATTTGAGGTAACTTTGGTCAATGACAAGGAGTGCATTGGCATTACAAAGTAAGTGATTTGTAATTTTTGCTTTGTTTTAAAGTTCTTGTAGTTTAGTCATGTTCTTTAATTCTCTAGGCCTTTTGAATTTATTGATGAAAGCTTTTGGATTAATTAGCTTTCGACTAATTATGTTAGGGAACGAGAATTTAGAGTGACAATTAAGTTTGTAGCTCATGCCAACATGACTCAATTACGTGAACTTCTTTCCGGGAAACAAGTTGATACCCCTCAAGAAGCGATTAGGATCATTGATACAGTGTTGCGGGAACTCCCTATGCAAAGGTGTATTTTCTTGTGGTTTTCTTTCCTTTCCTTATTTTTTTCTTAATCGATATAAATTTGCATTGATCATTGAGTTTTGAATTGATTTTCATTCTTCAATCTGGATAAGTCTAGGTATGTACCGGTTGGGAGGTTCTTTTATTCTCCTAATATTAAGCAACCACAGCCACTAGGTTATGGGTTACAGTCCTGGTGTGGCTTCTACCAGAGTATAAGACCTACACAGATGGGATTGTCACTGAATATAGGTAGGAATTCTTTGACTTCAATTTTGTTTTAGTTGGGTTTCTGAAAAAGAGCATCTTTAGTGCTCATATATCTTTTCCTATAACACTGACACGTTTCATTTGATTTTTGTTTTTGGGTTATTCAGATATGTCATCGACTGCGTTTATTGAACCACTCCCTGTTATTGAGTTTGTAGCTCAAATTTTATGTAAAGATGTATCCTCAAGGCCACTGTCGGATGCGGATCGTATAAAGGTATAGTACTGCATAATTTAGGTATCAATTTATCAATTTGGGTTCTGGATTTTAAAGACAGTTACTGCCAACTCCATTATGATTAGTATTTGTAGGACATGATAACCCAACAATTGTTATTTACGAGTCATCTAAATACGTTTGAAATTGTTGAAGAACTCCTCATTTTTTGTTTTATTGCAATTGTTTTGGTAATTATATACATCTAAAGTAAGTGAATCTGTATGTACAAGGACATACATTTATTATACTCTATCTCTTATAGAAACTTCAACCATACTATGCATCTTAGCTATGCAAAACGCATAACATGGTCCAAATAATATTTTGCATTAGCACTCCAATCATGTTATGCATTTTGGTTATCCATCATTATTGTATCATTATTTGGATGTAAATAATATTTGATTAATACACTTGTCAACCACTTGGTGGGTCAAAGCAAGATGCATAGGTCATGACCCCTATGCAAATTTGCATTGTGAAGAGAGGACCAGGGAATATGCAGTGTGTAAATGCATACTGGTCGGAGCAGGGATTTTTGCTTGCACTATGCAAATCTGTTGTTTTGCATAGCACCGTTGGTGGTGCTCTTATAGGACATTTTTATAGAAATCTCCTTTGGTTGGATCTATTAACTCAAGTTTTGACCGAATACTATTCGTTAGTCATTTCTCTGCTCACTATGACTCAATGCAGACTTAAAACGGTCGGGGAAGGGAATTTCTGCTGCCTCAGCTTCATAAGTCAACCTCATTCTATTTACAAATGAAAGTAAGACGCTTCAAGTAATGTATAACAATTATTCTGTTAATGTTGAGCAGGTTAAGAAAGCTCTTAGAGGTGTCAAAGTTGAAGTTACACACAGGGGAAATATGCGGAGGAAATACCGGATTTCAGGGTTGACATCACAGCCAACAAGGGAATTAATGTATATATCTTGTATTCGCCTTCACATCATTCTATTCTTTCTTTCTTTATTCCTTCCTTTTTTTGGGGTTAGTTATATTTTCCTCTCTTCTCCTTCATACAGTTTCCCGGTTGATGAGGAAAAGAATATGAAATCAGTTGTCGAATACTTTCAAGAGATGTACGGGTTTACCATTCAACATTGTCATCTACCTTGCCTCCAAGTAGGAAATCAGAAGAAAGTGAACTATTTGCCAATGGAGGTAAGCAATGAGCTAATATTTCAAATTTTTATGCTGAGATTACAATGCACTTTTAATTGACTTGAATGAGCCATCTTCACATGTAATTCAGGCTTGCAAGATAGTTGAGGGACAGAGATGCACAAAAAGGCTTAACGAGAAGCAGATAACTTCTTTATTAAAAATCTCATGCCAAAGACCCCGTGAGAAAGAAATGGACATTTTGCAGGTTAGCACATTGAGCTTTTACTGATTCTTTGATAAACTGAAGGGTTGAAAGTTGAATGACTCAGTAAGGGTATACAACGAACAAGAACAAGAAATGGACATTGCTGGTTAGCAAGTTCATTTCTCGGATTGCTGCTTCTTTGATCAAAGGAAGGTTGAAAGTAGAAAAATATCTAATTAAATTTTGAACAATTTGGAACATTCTCTGTCATTGGACTGCTTGCTATTAAATGTATTTTAAATATAACATAGATTTGATCAATCTAAAATTTCTCTTATATATTTTTCAGACAGTTCACCAAAATACATATAACAAAGATCCCTATGCAAAGGAGTTTGGCATCACTATAGACGACAAGCTTGCCTCAGTGGAGGCAAGAGTTCTTCCAGCCCCATGGGTAATGTTCTATTGTTTTTCTTTCTTCCTCATGTCACTATGATCAACTTCAGACTATTTATATTTTGTTCCTGCTTGGTTTCCAATAGCTGAAATTCCATGACAGTGGAAAAGAAAAAGAACATTTACCTCAACTTGGTCAGTGGAATATGATGAATAAGGTAATACAATATCTGCTTGTGGTAACATATTAAAATTTCACAACCTGCTGAGATTTTTTGTATTAGGTTCAAGTTATTAATTTTGTTCTTCTAATGCAGAAAGTGATAAATGGAAGCTCTGTAAATTACTGGGCTTGTATTAACTTCTCACGAAGTGTCCAAGAAACCACAGCTCGTGATTTTTGTCTTCAGTTGGCTCAGATGTGCGAAATTTCTGGAATGGTAAAGTTTATGATCTGAAAAATACTATCACATTAGTTTACTGTGTGTCAATTTCATGGTCATTAATTACTATATCCTGATAAAAGTTCTGTGACATTAGTTCTGATTGTGTGCTTGGTTATCTAGACTATTGAAACATTCTAATAATGTGATGGTGTTGATCTTTCCTCTTAGGAATTCAACTGTGACCCTGTAATTCCAATCTATTCAGCAAGACCAGATCAGGTAAAGAAGGCCTTGAAATATGTGTATAATGCTGCTTCGAACAAACTTGGGGAGAAAGAGTTAGAGTTATTGATTGCGATTCTTCCAGACCATAATGGCTCTCTCTATGGTATGTGGCCATCTGTTGCTGTTTTTCCAATTTTATTATGCACATCTCAATTTTGAAAGACAAAATAACTTCCAAATCTTCTTTAGGAAAAATGCAATTAACTGTATTGCATGCATAACTGAAGAAATATATGTGTCATGTAAGCTACTAACTGTTTTTTTTTTCACTTCTAAGGTTCACTCACGTGAGTAAACTTTGGAGTTTTATAAAGACTTGATGATTCAATAATCTTTGAAATTTACTGACGACGGTTACATTTCTGTACATTTTAGGTGATCTGAAACGAATTTGTGAGACTGAGCTGGGGTTGATTTCTCAATGCTGTCTAACAAAACACGTCTTCAAGATTAGCAGACAGTACCTGGCAAATGTGTCACTTAAAATCAATGTCAAGGTTTGTCACAGAAGAATCAATGTCAATATTGTTCACTTCTTTCTGTATATTCATGCTTGCATTCATGGTTTTTCTTCCTCTTCGCTTCTTCAACTTCAGATGGGAGGTAGAAATACTGTGCTTTTAGATGCCTTAAGTTGGAGAATACCATTGGTGAGCGACATTCCAACGATAATATTTGGAGCTGATGTAACTCATCCGGAGACTGGAGAGGAATGTAGTCCATCGATTGCTGCTGTAAGAAAACAAAAACCTGTTGTACTTTAGAGCTACCTATTATTGGTTTCATGTTTGAGGTTTTATTTTATAGGTTGTTGCCTCCCAAGACTGGCCAGAAGTCACAAAATATGCTGGGTTGGTATGTGCTCAGCCTCATCGACAAGAACTTATTCATGATCTGTTCAAAACCTGGCAAGATCCTCAATGGGGCACAGTTGCTGGAGGCATGATCAGGTGTGTGTATTTAAAAACACCTTCCAAATTTATCTCAACTTTGGTGCAGGGAATGATAAACAGGAGATTTTGGAAAAAAAATTTGAAATCAGATTTATTAATTGTAGTGTCATTTCACTAGTGTTATTTATCCAATATATAGGTCTGTATGTATATCAAAGCATAAGGTTCCTTCGTTAAGCTGAAGTTCTTTAATAATGCCATTTTGTTGTGTAATAACTCTGTCCTGTAAAGTGAAAAGGTTTTACTTGCAATTGAGCTTTCTCAATTTTCAGTATGTCCTCCTCTATATGCTACTAGAGGTTATTGTATGCACACAAACACACACTCAAAGCGACCCATATGTTTTTTTTTTTTTGGCTTCTGTGGCACATTTGAGTAGGTAGAGACATGCATATATAATTATATGTGTTATTGCATTTTTATTGATGATCCAGCATGAAAACTTAAATTTTAAAACTGCAGAGAACTTCTGCTATCCTTTCAGAAGGCCACTGGACAAAAACCATTAAGAATAATATTTTACAGGTACTATGATTTGACTTTTCCATTAACAGTTTCTCTCATACTTCTTCGCATAGTTGTAGTAGGAATATCAGCTGACAAAGCAAACAGATTGTATTATCATCAAGGAAGGAGGTTGGCTATGGCAGAGTATGGCTCAACAATTTGTAATAGTACTCTTTTATCTTTTCCTAATTTCGTCTCTTGTTCTTGTAGGGATGGTGTGAGTGATGGGCAATTTTACCAAATATTACTATACGAATTAGATGCAATTCGGAAGGTCAGTTAACCGTGAGTATACCCCTGATAGCATTATCAACCGCAACTATCTAGAACTTATATTCTGTGTGTATCTAGGCTTGTGCATCACTGGAACCTAGTTACCAGCCTCCGGTTACTTTCATAATCGTCCAAAAGCGTAATCACACTCGACTCTTTGCAAACAACCACAATGACAGATGTAGCACCGACAACAGTGGAAATATCTTACCCGGTAATGATTTTGCTCATTGTAGTTGCTGAAAATTTGCCTCCTTAGGCTTCATTTGGTTTGCAGTTTCAGAGAAGAAAAAAACTGTTTCCTTGGTGCTTTCCTCTATGGCTGAAATGACCTTATAATTTTCAAAATAGGTAGGGGAGTGACTCAGAAAATTCAATAGTTTTACTTTCCTTCGCACGCTATTTTCTTTTCTTTCCCAGTTACCTGTTCTCATCATTGTTTTCCTGATTAACCTAAGTTGCCGAACAAAGAAATGTGTTCTCCTCAGTAATTTTCTTTTTTACTTTCCCTCTCTAAATCCATGAATCCAACAGAACCTAAATAATTTGAAGGAAAAGGGGAGCCATGTCAAGGAGCAAGCCAACTGTCCCACTAATATAGACTCCAGACTCTCACAACCAACCCAGATACACAGTTTATGTTGCTTTGGCTTTTCTTTTGTGCTCAGTTTTGAATCTTTTGATATTGGTGTACTGCCATTATAGGAGGGACAGGTTGATGGTTTTGTGTACACTCTGGGAATTAATGTAAATCATGGCTTCTGCAATCAAATAATCAATGAATACATCTTTGCTGTTCAAAAAAAAAAAAAACTCCCCACTAAAAGAATTTAGGCCTGACACGTGTAAGGAAATATTTAATTTAGATAAGATCTTAAAACACTTTGTATCAGGGTTCCAAAAAGAATGCTCTTTGGTCATGCAATAGCTACTTATCAATAAGATTCGGAAGTTATGAATTTATATTTATTAACTGCAGGTACTGTGGTGGATACTAAAATTTGTCATCCAACTGATTTTGATTTTTATCTAACCAGTCATGCTGGAATTCAGGTATAGACTCGATCGAATTCTAAATATTCAGACTTGTACTCTATTTCATAAGTCACTAACACTATACAAAAATGTGGGAATGTTGTGATGTAAATGCTTAACATGCCAAACACTAGTTTAAGCTGGATTTTAACATTTACCAGGGAACCAGTAGACCAGCTCATTATCATGTGCTATGGGATGAAAACAACTTTTCTGCAGATGAGATTCAATCTCTGACAAACAATCTCTGCTATACGTAAGAAAGTTTGCTTCCCTTGTTTCTCTTAACTTCATTTTCATTTTTAACCTGGATTTACATGGATGTTGATCTGGTCGCAGGTATGCTCGATGCACTCGATCTGTTTCTGTTGGTAAGCTTGACTTACCCATTACATATTTTTGTATGCATGTATGCTAGAATTTATTTATCAGTTTGCGTTATTAGTCACGTGGGTTGCTGATTGCGTAGAATTATCTTGACATAAATAATACAGCATGTAGTTTTAATGTCCATGTCTTTGAAGAAAATGCAAACTCTCATTTCTGTTCCCTAGTATGTTTTTCATCTTCTTCTTTTTTCCCCCTCAATTTGATGTGGTTATTTATGCAAAGTATGTATTGCATGAAGGTGTGTCTCATAAATTTGAACAAGTTTATCTTCAATTCATAAAGAATTTCTTTTGACGAAAAAAAAATGAGGTCATTTAGAAAATGATAGGCTATGTTACCTGGACTCTCTTACTACCCCCAAGTATCCGATCCCCATGTCCGACCCCTGTAACCCAATTCGGACACTTGGATCCTCCACATGTGATGTTGAAAAGGTAAGAAGAAGCTCAAAATTGTGGGCAAAAAGGTTTCTAACTATTGATATTAAGAAACATAGTATGTTTATACGTTCAGAAGGTGTTCGGATACCCGTATCCAACGTTTAGACACATGTCCCCCAATCCTAAGATTTGGATTTAGAGGAGGTCCGACACCTAGATACACATCCGCAGTCGACACCCATACCTGAGTCTGGGTAACATTGGATAGGTAGGCGAGGAATATACACATAAATAACCGTTTACATTATGTAAATAAAATCCAGGAATTATCATATATTAAGAAACATGATAAAGTTTTCCACTCCTCTCAACGTGCCAATTAAAACACGATAAAGTTTTCCGCTCCTTTCAACGTACCAACTAAAAATAATAGAATTCTGTGTTGAAATTTTCACAACTTGTAAATTACCCCATTCAAATTCTTTGGGTGCCCAAACAAGTTAGTAATTACTTCAGCAATTGAATTCTATAAATAAATATGCACACAAGCATACGAGTCCGGTATAGGTTCGTTGAATATACACATAAATAACCGTTTACATTATGTAAATAAAATCCAGGAATTATCATATATTAAGAAACATGATAAAGTTTTCCACTCCTCTCAACGTGCCAATTAAAACACGATAAAGTTTTCCGCTCCTTTCAACGTACCAACTAAAAATAATAGAATTCTGTGTTGAAATTTTCACAACTTGTAAATTACCCCATTCAAATTCTTTGGGTGCCCAAACAAGTTAGTAATTACTTCAGCAATTGAATTCTATAAATAAATATGCACACAAGCATACGAGTCCGGTATAGGTTCGTTACCTAGCGGAATAACCCGATGGATCGCCGAACGATATTGTTACGAGCCCGACGTCATCACCCACGAACTGCTGCTCCATGTTGCCTCCGTGTACTCTCTTATGCATCGCCTAGGTCGTAGAGGACGCTACTTTAGCTGTCCCCATGACAGTCACGCGCTAAATCCCAAGCCCCATTGGTGATGTGCTATAGAGAGAGAAAGCTGTGAGGGAGAGAGAGAGAGGCAGCTGAAAATCATCTAGGTTAGGTTCATATCTGTGATATATATCATATATATATACACACACACACATTCACCAAACCCTAGGGCTCCAAGAGCCAAGGCCCATTGGACCCGGTCCAATGTATGTGGGTGCCCATATGGCCCACATATTTCTTACATCTCCCACTCACCCATATAGGGCTAGTACTAAAACCAATCTCTCGAAACACAACTTCTAATCTCTTCATACAGGGAAATAAAACGTGCGACCTTACGAAAAGAAAGTACAGCGATAGGAGTGTAATGCCAAATTATCACCATAACCAGCAAGACACATTCCTCGGAAGCTTCTCATGTATGCCTTAGACGATTCAACCACACCGGATACAGCATTCTCAATCCCTCAGTGAAAAGAATTGCTGCACCACCTCAATGTAATGTACTCATGACATATCAGTAACAAAATACGATTGTAGTAGGCCTGCTAATGAGTCACAAACATGGTGTGTTATTGAATGGTCTTCCCTGAGCCCACATGTCAATCTGACTAACTCGACCGCTTGCCCAGACACACCCCATAGATCGGAATTATCTCTTCGTCCTAGGAGAGTATGCTAAAGTAGCTGTCATCAAGTGTCCTCTTCATGACATAGTCTCAAGTCGTGAAGGCAACCAATTTGTAGGATAACCAATGTCTTGGATATGCTACATGGCTCACACAGCAATGAAGAGGAATCCATTCACTGCTCCACAGTCGATCGCGAAAGCACATACGGTATGATATGTATGCTATGACGTTCTTCCATCAAAATGGGCATGTCACTCTATGTTTGGAAAAACAAGTAACGCCATACGAATCTTAGTCTAGACGTTACACAAAACATCTAACCTGAGTCTCCCAGCACAGTCGCTCCTCTTAGCGCCCGTCTAAAAACTCACATTCGGCTGTTAACAGGCTACATAGAGTCATGGGATATCTCTATGTTCGACCGAATATAAAGGTCTCATCTTAGATCCATCTAAGGCGACGTATAGAAATTAGAGGGTTTATATCTAGCTCGTTGTTCTTATACTGCGTAGATATAAGTGTTCAACCTAGCTTTCTAAGCGCTATGGACACACATGTCCTAGCCAGCTATCTAATCGCCATGAACACAAATGTCTCATCTTGCTCGCCATCTAAGCGCCATGGACACGCATGTCCTAGTTCGCTATCTCGGCGCCAAGGTGAATCACCCGTGTGAGCAGGTCGATTCAAGCCCGATGACATATTAGAAATATGCATCCGTTCCACTTATAACAAATATATATATGGAAACCAACTAGTTTATAAAAACTTGAATAATAATGTCACTAACACAAAAAATATCTAAGCACATCAAATCCCCAAGTGGAGACGTGCCTTAAAACAACTTCCCTTTGCGCAAATCACATCTCAAATGTGACCAAAAACAAATGTCTACGTGCTTGAATGGCTTTTGAGATCTTTTGCATATGCTCAGGCTTATGTGCTGTCACCGTAGATGAGCACAACCTCATCGCTTACGAGGTGATGAGCCTAGTCATTGCAAAAACTCTTCAACCATGACAACTTCTCAAACAGCTGCAGAGTACACCACATATTATGCTTCCATCGTGGATAGCATAAGGCAAGGTCCACAGTACTCCTGCGAATATATCGCAAAATACTCTTCACTATTCTCTAGTGACAGGACCAGGGTTGCTGTGGCAACGACTAATTAAACCAACCGTATAAAAGACATCTGACCGAGTACACACATTAGCATACTTCAGATTCCCTATTGCGGACACATATGGCAAACTGGACATTTGTTTCCTCTTCTCATTATTCTTAAGACATTGATCTAAGGTCAAGGCGAGTCCCCAAAAAATGGGATGCCTATGGGTTTTCAGTTTTTCATGTAAAAACGTTCAAAAACCTACATCTTGTAAGTCCCTCAAGACAAACAGAGGAGCTTCTGAGAACAATATCTCACAGTCTAAACTTCCAACACATAGTTGGAATCACCCATATCCTCAATCTCAAACTGAGAGGGCAACCACTCTCAAGTGACGACAATGGAACTCATCTCATTCCCAGCTAAAAGGACGTCATCAACATATAAAGAATTAGAACACTTTCTTTGGACCATTTAATGTACACACATTGTACCACTGCCTAGACGATTGTTAACATGAGATAATAAATAGATCATTTGAGACAGCACACTTTTGCGCTCATTCCCTTTGGTCACAACACGTCGTCTTGTTCTGCATTGAGAAAAGAACAGTTTAAACATCCAACTAAAAATGTTCAAAAACTAAATATGCGACAATTGCTAGGATAAGGCGAATGGAGTCAGATCTCACCCTTTGGGAGAACATGTTTCCATGGTCTATACCCGCTCTGGGTACAAACTATCGCCACAAGGCGCGCCAAATACTTGTCAATTGAACCATCTGCCTTGCGTTAGATTTTGGGAAAAAATACTTGTCTCCAATAGTCTTACACACAAGCGGAATGTTAAGTAACTCCCAGACTTTATTTGCGTCCATAGAGCTCATCTCATCTGGCATAGCAACTATCCACTCAGCTTCAGCAGATGAGGAAAAATACTTCTACAAAAAGAAGCAGGCTCATCCTCATCCACTTGTGCACACATTGGCACACATATGAAAATGTCTTCCTCAATTTCAAAATAGCGATAGGGAACTTTTTCCTCATCACCATACAGTGTACTACCTAAGAATCTTGAGTGCCTAGTGGTGCACTCCCACTATCTGGTACACTCCCACTAGCGTCTAGCGGTGTACTCCCACTCGGGTGGAGACTAGTACCATTTTACAGCAATTATTGGATGTGGATTCTCAATCTCCCCACCCTCGCTTAAAGATGGTATGTTGTCTTCAACATCCTCCAACTCATAGAGGTCAAGATATCTCTTAGTAATACAAATCTGGGGAAGTCATTCTCAATATCATGTGGCACCATTAGTCATTCCTATACCCGTTTGTTTATTATACGTAACATAGGCTGTCGAACTATTAGAATATCTTATAAAGGTATGATTTCTAGCTCTCGAGCGTAGTTTCTCGCACTTATACGAGGTATAGTGAACACAAACTCCTAAGCTCTACGGACGCAAATGCTCCAAAATGAGCTTTTCGCTTTTCCATAGCTCACAAGGGAGTAGAGGGAGCTGACTAAGAAGAGGCAATCTAGTATGTTGACAGCAGTCAAGAGTACATCCCCCCAAAACAACTTTGGGAGGTTGACTTGCGCCATCATAGTCCTAGCCATATCTTGGAATGTCATATTCCTTATTTCTGCAACACCATATTGTTGCGGAGTTTTCGGAACAGAAAGTTGTCTGCGTTTCCCCTTTTTCCTCACATAGTTCCCAGATTTGATTAGATAAATACTCACGATCCTCACATCGCGTGAAAACATCTATAAAAGTGAAAAAATCAGAGGTGCCATGACGTGCCTTTACAACCATAGGTCCATAGATATTTGAGTGAACTAGCTCTAATGCTTGAGTAGCTCTAATAGCCTCTCTAAAAGGCTTTCGGCATGTTTTGCCAACTAAGCAAGACTCACACATAGGTAGGTCAACCTTAGCGAGTGGGCCCAAAAGGGCTTCTCGAGCTAATCAAGTCATCCTATCACATCTTATGCGTTCAAGTCTAGCATGCTTTATCTCAGAATAAATGAATGACAGAGGAAACCAGAATTTATGAAAACAATTCTTAAGCAGTTATCCCTAGATAACCATGTCCTAGTAACACTACCACCCAAAAATGTCCATCCGATTACCACCGAATTGAAAAACGCCCTCGATTACGCTCTTCCACCTTGTTAGCCTTGGGCGTAAGCTTGCTGGCCCCACTCTGCCTCTAGGCGGGTTTACCCTTACCATTGCGTTTAGGCCCACTGGCCTTGCGCTTACTTCCACTTATAGAAGTAGTGGTCAAGAGTGTAGTTATACGGTTCGCCTCACCTTTTTGGCGCTCCGTATTCAGCTTAACATGTCAGAAAATGTCAAAACAAAAAATTTAACATTTTCGTTGTGGATCATGATTTGTTTTTTATGGACCCGCGAATCAGGCAAAGAACTAATCATAGTCTGAAACTGTAGTTTGCTAGTAAAGATGTTCCAAGTATTCTGAAATCATGAATCATACCTGTCATCGACCTTAGATGTCCAGTCATCGTGTACTTGGAACGTTTCCTTTACTTTCCCGAACTTCATAACTAGATGCTTAATCTAGTAGTGAATGTGCCATCGAAAATGAATTCGAGCTGATCTCATATTTTTTTTTGGCTATTGGGTAGTACATATACTTCCCAACAAGATCATGGTGCATGCTGCTTATCACAAAGCGCGTGCTATGATCCTTCTTGAGCTAAGTATTATAGGCTATTTAAGTTTATAATGGTGTTGGACCAGAGGTCCATAATTCGGTTTGATAGGTTGGACCATAGAATAAGTTTAAAGCCCATAAGCTCTTACTCATCCTGTAGGTGTGTTACTTTGCAATGTCATATTGCAAAAATTAGTCCCTTTTAAACTTGTTATCTTTGTAAAGATTAACGAAGTGAATTAAAAACATTTGAGAACATGCGCAAGGGATTGACATTATTATTTGTACATTTCATAAAGTTTGTTTTAAAATCCAATTGCAAAATAGTTTTTCCCTTTTTACAATTTAAGACAAAAAAATTTGCTATTGCTCATTAATCAAATCTCAATTTTGTAAATCAAGAAAAACCTTTTATAATTGATTTTTCTAAACAAACATCAATTAGATGGTACAAATACCTAAGATCATCCACAATAATATAAAGTGCGCCATACAACAAAAGTGCGCATGGACCCCCATGTGGGTTCGAATTGACAACTTAGAGCTCATGTTAAGGTAATTCAAGTGTATGATGTATGAACAAAGAAAACCATCCCTTTACAAGTAGGCTTTTCCAATACAAGAAATAAGACCCTCGTCCTTACATTACATTTATAGCCCATAAAAAATAGGGATGCTTTGTTCATATACATACACAGAAACAATCTTAAACATACATCGTGAGGACACAAGCTCCATAAATTGACAATTAATTGTCCATTCATTTAAGCCAGATTAAAATCTATATTAATCACATACTCCAAGCACTCATGCGATCTTATTATAAATGAATGGACTCATCCGTCACTCCACTTAAGGAGGAGGAATTAGAGGTCATAGGGCCAACCAATTACAAACAACAGTAATTAAACGTGACTAACAATGCAATGAGCCTTTAAAATAATAAAATGTACAATAAAAACATTATTGCACAGCCCGAATAGTTCCCATAAGCTAAGTAAAATCAATGAAAAAATCTTGGATTTTTCATTAATTTTAACCCAATTTTAGGTCTTAAAACATAATTTAAAACTAATTCATTAAGGGCTTTTAAATTAATAAATTAATTTAAAAAACTTCATGGGAAAAATTAAATAACTGAAAAACTGACTTTTCATTATAAAGAATTTTTCAAAATTTATCAAGACCCAAAAATATTTTGAATCAAATTAACAAAATAAATTGATCTAGTTAAACAAAATTAACTATAAGCAACAAATTCCCAAAAATACAAAATTTTTGAGGAATTTTTTTTCCAAAGATTTTTAGTGGTCTAATATGGTGTTCCAAATACCCCATATTAATTTCAAAAATTAATACTCTATTTTGGCTATTTTAAGCAATTAAATAAATGACCATGTGCATTAATTTTATGCTCTAAAATACCAAAATAAAAATGAGATAATTCATAAAATTTTCTCAAGTCTTCAATGAGCATATAAAAACACTAGACATTAAATTCCAGAATTAACAACTTTAATTGGTTATATTTTAAGCAATTAATATTGTATACTCAACATAATATATATGCTCTAAAATATGTCCCAAAGAGCGAGAAAATCCACTAAAATAATATTCTTAAGCTACCACTAGTGTTCTAAACACATTGTGCTAATTCCCTGAACTAATAATCAATAAAAATATTTTAAGCAATTTAATATGTGTACAAAAGCACACAATTATATGCTCTAAAATATTAATATGATTTAGATAATTTACCAAAAATTATCTGTGGGTCTCACAAAATTTTACATGATCTTAAAACAGTGTCCCTTATGTTCCATATTAATTACAAAAATTAATAGTGTATTTTGGCTATTTTAAGCAATTAAATAAACGTCCATAAACATTAATTATATGCTCTAAAATACCATAAATACATGATAACTAACACAAAAAATTATCTTAAAATCCCTAAATAGTGTACTAAACACTAAAAATTAATTTCAAAAACTAGTAATTAGTTTTGGATATTTTAAGCAATTAAAAACATGTACATAACAAATTATCTATGCTCTAAAATATCAAAACAGTTGCAATAATTTTCCAGAACTTGCCCTAGGGTCCCACACAATTTGCACAACACTGGAAAAACATAATATTCAAAAAAGTATTATTTTTTCTGAATTTTAAAACTAATAAAAAACATAGGTTTTTTAGAACATAGTTTTTTAATTAAAGAATGTTCCCCAGCAAAAAAAAAAAAGAATTATTTCCAAATTGCCAAACAAAGCCTTAAAGGCTCTCAAAACTGCCCAAGCTGACAACCGTTCGCACGTGGCCAGACCACATCAACCAGTCACATTTTATAAGCATTGTTTGGTATAAAAAAAAAAGAAAAAAGAAAAAAGAAAGACAAAACCTTCAATAAACAATCCAAACTGTTCACCCAACATTTGACATGGGGCACACGTGTAGCTTGCATGAGTGGGCTAATGGGCTTGCTGGGCAGTCATCTTCTTCCTCAAGAAGACCTTAAAAAAAATACAGCATCTCATGCTGCTCGACAGATACTATGCAAGCCAATTTCTCCTTCGTTTGTAATTCAAAAATCTCAAAACTTATACCATTGGAAAGCTTATGCAACATACTTTGAATATATGTTCACAATCAAATTCAAAAACATCAAGAATCAGTTCGAATAATAGCACAAAGTTTCTGAAAGCTTATTAATTTTATAGACCCAAAAAAATAGGGTTTTGGTTTTCTCCCTCTACAGAGATAATCAGGTCATGAAACTTCATGGGAGAGACTCTAGGAACCATAAGGAACACAACCATGTAAAAAATTCGGACCTCTATTGGAGTTTTGTACTAGACCCACTTGAAAATAAAAATTTTTAAAGTTTTTGATAAAAACTTGCTTGAAGCTTTAATGGCAGAACTGATTTGGGTGATCTACGGGCGAATCAACAACCTGCAGGCTCTGATACCAATGTAAATAAAGAGTATGCACACAAGCATACGAGTCGGGTATAGGTTCGTTACCTAGCGGAATAGTCCGATGGATCGCTGAACGATGTTGTTACGAGCTCGGCGTCATCACCCACGAACTGCTGCTCCATGTTGTCTCCGTGTACTCTCTTATGCATCGCCTAGGTCGTAGAAGACGCTACTTGAGCCATCCCCATGACAGTCACGCGCTAAATCCCAAGCCCCATTGGTGATGTGCTATAGAGAGAAAGTCGTGAGGGAGAGAGAGAGGGAGAGAGAGAGGCTGCTGAAAATCATCTAGGTTAGGTTCATCTGTGTGATATATATCATATATATATATATACACACATTCACCAAACCCTAAGACTCCAAGAGCCAAGGCTCCATGGCCGGCCCAAAGGGGGGGCCAGTGGGGCAACCGCCCCGGGTCACCAAAGTTCATCAAATTTTGAGGGCCCCCATAAAATTTTTATAATTATATTTTTACCTTGAGATTTTTTTAGCATTTTACATTAGGTCTCCCTTAATTATGTTTAACTGTTTAAGCCTCTCCTCAACTTATGCTTAGGCTCCAAAGGGACCCAATGTCCAATTTAGTGTCATTAACTACATATATATTGATATACATATATATAAAACTCAAAAGCAAAGTCCCCTAGAATTTTAGTTTAAGAATTTTTTGAGTTTTAGAAATAGGCCTCCTTAGAATTTTCAAAGACACCATACAATATTTAAGTTTAACAAATAGACTCATATTTTAAGTAGACTCAAAAAAAATTGCCAATTATGTATAAGTAAACCCTAAAAAAATAGCCAATTATGTATAAGTAGACCCCAAAAAAATTACCTCGGGGGCGCTGCCCCCAAACCCCCGAATAAGGGCCTCCGTCTTAGTAGTTCGTCCCGGGCCTCTAAATACTTGGGACCGGGCCTGCAAGGCCCATTTGATCCGGTTCAATGTATGTGAGTGTCTGTATGGCCCACATATTTCTTACAAATTCGATGAAACATATATAAAATCTCAACATTATTTACTTATATATATATATATATATATATGTATACTTGTCTGCCATGCAGTGCCACCTGCATATTATGCTCATCTTGCAGCCTACCGGGCTCGATTTTACATAGAACCAGACATGCATGAAAACACTGCTAAACGTAGCGCTCGCACAAGGAGTGGTCCGTGTTTCCGGCCCCTACCAGCACTGAAAGAGAAGGTGAAGAATGTCATGTTTTACTGTTAGGGAATAGCAGTAAGATAGAAGGTAAGAGGCACAGATGAAATTATATAGAATGTACATGAATGTTCTGTGTATATTTATAGAGAGATGTTGCATCACAAATTTTGCCAGTGTTGTTGAAAAAGGAAAAAAAGTGTATACGTGACAGAGAAGGTTTATAAATCCTGCTCATGTAGATAGAGAGATCTATTCGAAGTATTGCATTTCTCTTGACAAGTTGATGTTTGGTTCGCCGGATACATGAACTTTGCTCACAATAGAAGCTGCTTGGGTACTTCAAGAACTGCTTTTGTGGTTCTAAATATTTCAGTGCTTGAGCAGTTGTTTTTTTTAATACACTAGGGCTTAGCCTTAGTTTGGCCCCCATGTGCCTTTTTAAAAGGAGTTTATGAAATTTATTACTAAGTTCTTTGATAATTTTATATAAGTGGCACACTACTCTTCAAAAAGACATTATAAACCCAATAAGCAACTTTGGGCTTTTAAAAGCTCTATTTTAGAGCTTTTAAAAGCTCCTTTCAAAAAAGTTCTAAGTTTAATTTTTACAAAACTCATAAATTAATTACTAAATGAATTAACATTAAATTGTACTTTAAAAAAAAAAAAGCACCACATAGGGACTAAACTAAGCCTAGAGTCTGTGCCTGATTTATAAATGACCAAAGAACTAGTTTTTGTCAAAAGATAACCTTAGATCTATAATACAAACAATATAGAAAGTTTTAGTCTGGGCGGCCCTAGGCTAGCTTTTCAACTAGGCTCCCTGTAGTGGATGCGGATCCACATAGGAGTTCGGCGCAATAAGACAACGGATTATTTTATGGTCCCAGACCATTGCCAGTGGTCCCCGCCAATAGGCCATGAAATCACATTGTTTGATTTGTGAAAACAAAAATTTTACATCTGTTCATATGACAATTCCATATTGGATGGGGTCACTGCATGGCCAGGGCCAAACATTATTATTTTCCGAATCATATAGAGAGATGACCAGGCAGACGAAGAAGATACAATTACGATAGCACTTTAGTGTTATTAGTACAATTGTGTTGGTGTTATTTTCCTCACAAATAAATAGAATAATTGGGCAGTTGAAACTGGTACAGACTCAGTCAAGTTGAAATCTACTGGAAACTGAGAAGGGGCACCAACTTGCGCTGTCCTTTTTTTTTAATGGACATTTTCGCCTAGTACATGTCTTATTTTTTCAGGATTTTCACCAAGTACATGTCTTAATTTCTTGATTGGTACGACGGAAATTTCTCTCCTCTTAGACCATCTCCAAAGGAGATGTCAAAACTCACACATCAAATGACTCATTTGATGCACAAAAACATATTTGCTGCATGAATAAAATTTCTGCACTCCAAAGGATGCACCAAATGGTGATTATTTTAATGTATATATACTTTTTGCATGTTTTTATATTCAAACTTCTTTTTATCACTTTTATGCCCTGTATTTATAGTTATTTGCGGTTTTTTAAAAAATGAATTTTATTTTATCAAAAAAATTAAAATTAAAATTATTTTAAATTTAAAATTCAACTTTTTAATTCAAATTTTTAAATTCCCGCTTAAAATCAAATTTCCCGCCTAAATTCAAACTTTAAATTTCCCCGCCTAAAATCAAATTCCCGCTTTTACTTTCAAAATTTGAATTCCCAATTGAATTTAAATTTCCCGCTTATTTTAGAAATCAAATTAAAGTTCTTTCTCTATAAATTCAACCATTCCATCCCTCACAATCTCACACACTTTTCTAACAATCTGATAAATTCCCAACTCTATAATCTTTCTCACCTTCTTCTTTTTTCTTCTCAATGAATCGGGGAGTTTTTAGTGAGTTGTATGACTCTGATTCCGACTCCGATGTCCCCCCACCACCAGACTATGATGCTGAATTATTGGCACTAGCTGCTCTACATGAAGATCTGTGTTAGCAAGAGCGTAGAAGGAGTCGACGCCGCGGTTCAATTGAAGGCCATGCAACTATCCGACGTGGTCGACGTGAAGGACACGAAAGACTCTACAACGACTATTTTGGTGAAAACCCAGTGTACAATGATACTCAATTTCGACGAAGATTTCGAATGGGCAGACCATTGTTTATTCGAATCCAGAATGCAGTGGAGGCTCACGACTCATACTTCATCCAACGACGAGATTGCACGGGACGACTTGGTTTGTCATCACTTCAAAAGGTCACTGCTGCAATGAGGATGAGGATGCTTGCATATGGTGTGGCGGCTGATGCTGTTGATGACTATGTGCGGATTGGTGAAAGTACATCAATTGAAAATCTTAGACGGTTTGTTAGGGCCATTGTTGAAGTTTTTGGAGACGAGTACTTGAGAGTACCAAACAACGAGGATGTTCAACGCTTGCTAGCTGAAAATGAAGCCCGTGAATTTCCTGGGATGTTGGGAAGTATAGACTGTATGCATTGGAAGTGGAAGAATTGTCCAGTGGCGTGGAAAGGTCAGTATGAACGTGGTGGGCAACATAATCCATCGATTATACTTGAAGCCATTGCATCTTATGATTTGTGGATATGGCATGCTTTCTTCGGCGTTGCAGGATATGGCATGCTTTCTTCGGCGTGGAAAGGTCAGTACTTTCGAATCTTGTATGGCCTTTTATTATCATATATATAAGTAAGGTCTGATATTCAAGTTCTTGGTTTTCTCTAAGCCTAACTTAGAAATATTTCCAGTGTGAATGTTCAAGTTGCAGAATCTGTGAAGCCTTTCGGTGGTGGGGCTGAAAATGGTGGATTCTTTGATTAATTGGGGGGTTTTTGTGAAATTAATTAATTTGTAAAGAGTGGCTTTGGGTTTCAGAATTGATTGCCTGAGAATCTGAGATTCATTTTTTTAATCTGAAACTATTGTGTTGCTGCAAGTATCAACCGCATCAACTTTGCCTTGGATGAGTGGGTCAGCAAAATTGCTGCAGTTGTTTGCCTCTTCTGTTGGAGCTGAAAATGTTGACATGGCAGGTCAAATTGGGTTGCTGCAAAAGGAAGCTGCGGCTGTTGGAGATGGTCTTAGCTCTCGTTTGAGAAACCAATAATCATGACGCGGATCATGGAAATTACATTGCAATTTTTTAAAGGGTTTTCTTAACATGTGTCCTTAGGGCATATGTTAACATTCTAAAATTAGTAATAAACAAGGGGTGCAATGTAGGTTTTAGTGTCAGATGTGGGTTCAATATTTGTCTCCCTTATTTATTTCCACTTTTAGAATTTTAACATCTACACTAAAGACACATGTTAACAAAACCCTTTCTGAAAATCATAATTTGTGAGACAACCCAAGAACTGCTTTTGACAATAGCTAATTTCACCAATTGACATGGCGTCATCGGAATCATATATCAAACTTGGTACTCATTCAAATTATTTTTCTTTCTTTCAAGAAATTTAAAATATTTGAAAAGACCATTGTCTTCTATGTTTTGAATACAATTACTATGTTCCAACATTACCATCCTATATACCATGTGAGCTCTTAGTTTTTGCTATATTTGTTGTTCTACAACTAATGTACGATTTACAAAGTTACAAGAAAAGAAATGTTGTGCTTATTAAACATAAACCTTTTTTTTTTTTTTTTTTTTGCTGAGCACTTATTAAACATAAACTTGAGTTTGGAAAGATGCAATTCAAAGAAAAGAAATAGTCTCTCCCAAATTTATGTTTCCATATTTCAAAACAATCATTTCTTTCTTCTGCTTCTTTTTATTTTATATTTTATATTTTATTTATTTATTTATTTTTTAACGTTTTCATCTACAAGGGTAATTTTGGAAAGTTAATATTAAATGTTCTTAATGGACAATAATTTTGAGACAACCAGGAAAAGAAAGGACACCTAAAATGGGACGAGGGAGTATTTAATCGCTAACATAAACTTAGATCTATATTTTAGTAATTTTTTAGGCAAAAGTCCCTAGAGGCAATTTCTAAGAGTTTAAAGTGTAATTTAATTCTTAGTTTGTTAAAAATTCGTTGAAAAATAAATTTTCATTTAATATTTGTGTACGGTTGAATGAAATTTCACTTATTTTAAATGAAATTTCACTTATTATATATTAATTTCAGTGAAATTTTACCTAATATTCGTGTATGAAGGACTTACCCTAACCAGAAATTATAATTGTCCTTAACTCTAAAATTAATAAGATGATATAATAGACTTATCACTAAATCCCCATTTTAAAAATTGTTTTCAAGTTTGACATATAGATTTAAGGAAAAATTGGCTAGAAGGTCATTAAGAAGAGCTTTATTGGGATCAATGACAACTTAAAATACACATTGGGTATGAGTCATCCCAATGTCCATAGACCAAAATACCCTCATCTTCAACTTCTAACCCTAACTAAACCATATCCACCATTACCATTACTCCACACCACCTCCGACCACCACCCCTGCCACCATCCTCGCCATCTCCGACGACCTCCACCATTGCACCTTTTGACCACCACAACGCCACTCCTAACCACTAGTGACCACTCCCTACCACTCGATTGACCTCCAGCCACTACCATAATGCAGCTCCTTGTAAATAATTAGTGGAAAGAAAAAAATGGACACAAGATGACCGTTTTCTCAGTGAAGCGGCAATTTGAAATTGCTAACTAGTCAAATAAAAAAAAAATTAACATTAATTCTGCTCCAGATTATCCAAATTAAAACTTGGGATACTTAATATATAGTCTATTATAGTCATCCTATTTAGAAATTGGTCCCTAGTATAACACAACTGAAGAATTAGTCCCTCATCCATTTTGAGGACCAAAATACCCCCATATTAAAAAATATATATGTTTATATATACATATACATATACATATATATGGTAACTGTCATCCAAATCTTCCTCCAACTCTTTCTCTCTCTTTGTCTCTCTCTCTCTAACAAATTTGCGACCCAAATGGACCACAACCTCAAGCTATTTCTTGTAAAGATGCAGAGAAGGTGAAGAAAGAGATCGGGTGCCATGAACGCGGTTGTTTGTTCGGTGACAAGAATGAGATCGGGTCTCATGTGTGTACACTGTTGGGAAACTCAAGCACGTTGTTGATTCATTGTCATCTTACTCAGATCGTATTTGTTGTCATCTGATCACTTCTATGCAGGTTGCAATTGTTGTCCCATATTCAGGAAACCAATTAATCTTAGTCTTATCCTTCTACTTCTTCTTCTTCTTCTTCTTCTTCTTTTTTTTTTTTTTTTTTTTTGTGTAAACTTCAATTAGACCCATCAAACGAAAATTTTAATATATCTTCTAGATAAATCTGTTCTAGTAATCAGAACTGTGATAAATTGTCACTAGTTGTTGATAAATCAAATAAGTTTGTTAGAAATTTGCATTATTTAGAGCCTGTTTGTATGTGCTTATGCTTATGCGATCTTGATCGTGATTGGTAGATCTGCTTAAAAGTACAATTGCTTATTATGGTTTGGGTGTTTGGTTAATATGCTGTAAATTGATTAATCATAGAGATAATCTTGAAAAGCATCCCCCACCTGCTTATTGCCAAACTGCTTTTTGGATCAAATCTGCTTATATTTTTGCTGAAACAAACAGATCAATAAGCAGTTTGGACCATCAGAACTGCTTAAAATAGGCAAATAAGCAATGACAAACAGCCTCTTAGACTAGAATATTGCCACAATGTTTTATGAATTTCACTGGTTAAATAGTGAAAAATTTTCAATGGTATGAAAAGTATGTAAACTTCCCATCAATTGCAATTTTTTGTTGATATTCAAAAAATCTATATTTGTAAAACTTCTTACAAAAAATGTGATAAATTTCTTTTTGAAAATGAACAACAAAAAAAAAAAGGTGAGAAACTTCTCACAAAAAAGGTGAGAAACTTATCACAAATATCTGTTATAGTAACCAGAACGGTGAGAAATTGTCACTCGTTGTTGATAAATCGAATAAATTTGTGAGAAATTGGCATTAATTAGACTAGATTGCCATAATGTTTTATGAATTTCACTGGTTAAAATAGTGAGAAATTTTCAATGGCATGAAAAGTATGTGAAATTCCCATCAATTGTAATTTTTTTGTTAATGTTCAAAAAATCTGTATTTGTAAAACTTCTTACAAATAAGGTGAGAAATTTCGTTTTGAAAATGAAACACAAAAAAAAAAAAAAAAAAAAAAAGAGGTGAGAAACTTCTCACAAAAAAAGTGAGAAATTTGTCACAAATATGTCACAACCAAAAGAGCATATCAAATGAATCTGACTCTCCATAATAGACCACAGTAACAAGCAATCTGCATGTACAAGCAAAAACTCGATAATACATTTACTCAAATTCACTATTCGTATATGTGATAAATTTGTCACAAACACACAAGTAATATTTCATACCTGCAGATCAAAACTCCAACGACAGATTCTGCAACACCAATAACTGGAAAGGTGATAAGAATAAGTATGAAATTCAATTCTAAATCAAAAAATTTTGAATTACGTTTATGCTATATCTGATACATGAATCAATTTTGAATTGGGTTTAATGCTCCCCAATCATCTACCAATATTTTAGGGATCCACTATCCCATGACTCCTAAACTTCTGTGTATATGAGTAATATCCAAAAATAATACAAATTCAAATAACTTTCCAAATAAAACAAATAAAGGTTATAATTGTAATAAAAAAAAACAAAAATTAGGGGAAATGACTAATTCCTGAATTATACACCAATTAAGGGATAGATTTCATAACTACCTAATTTAGATGCACTCAATATACAAAAACTATATATTAAGGGACTAAACAATATGTTTCTATTAAAACTTTATCTAGAAATTGAATTTGGCCTAATCAAGAGAGAAAAAGACAGAGACTAAGGGTGCGTTTGATAAAACTGAAAATTAAGTACTGAAAATTAAGTGCTGAATTTTAAGTACTGAAAATTTTAAGTGATTGAATTTGTAATACTGAAAATAGTGCTTCAACTACTGAAATAGAATGCATTCAGTGATTATTTTCAGTAGAAATTTTTCATGTAAAGTTTTCAGTGGTTTTTTTGGCTACTTTTTTCAATTAAGTGGTATGTTATCAAACGCACTGAAAAAGAATAAGTGCTGAATCTTTTTATTTTCATCACTTAATTGGGTTATCAAACATACCCTAAGAGAGTCTTCTGGGAGGTAAGAGAGAAGTGTTCAGTCAACAAGTGATGAAACCAATCACAAATCCTTTTGAAACTAGCTCATGAATCTGTCAAAATCAGCAAGTGTGTTTGGCACAAGTGTCACATTCAAAAGACTGTTCCTTATGGTGAAAAGTCATGGTATCAGTTAGTTACAACTCGGAGGCTTTCGATGATTTGGAGCAAAAATTCCAAGTGAAGTCAGAAATCAGAAATCCTAAGTCAAATTTGACTTGGGATATATTCTAAGTGAAATTTGTCTTAGAAATTTGTCTTTGGTGGATTGTCCAAACTAACACACCAATGCAATCAGTGCAGTCACAATAGAGGTAGCATTCAAGAGATCACAATCAACAACAAAAAACCACTGAGGCATGACACCACCACCTCAGCTACATAAACCCAAAACTTTATAAAATTACCATCTCAAGTAAAATTTTACTTATCTTATTGGATGTTACAATTGTTTACTTCAATTTGCAATTTCAGTAAAGACTACTTTTACATTAAACAAAACAACTGAAACTTCACTTAAAAATATGAAAAATCCACTTTAAAAATCATAACTCAAATTTCTCTTATGATATGTAAAATCTGCAAAATCTGCAACTGACATTCCTTATAGCTATAAATGGTAAGAACTCGCAGAAAAATCATTTTAAACTAGAAATGGTCATCGGATTTCATTGTGATGCCATGACGGCAACTTTCTAATCTCGATCTAGATCTAGATCTTGACTGGTGAACGATCAAGATCTAGATCTAGATCGGCGCTGGCGATGGTGACGATGGTGGTGCTTGGCGGTGATGATGATGACGGCGCTAGTGGTGGTGGCCATAGTAGTGGGATGTGTGGCGGCTATGGAAGAGGCGGTGGCGGTGGTCAATGGGGACGGTGGTGATGGTGGTGGTGGTGGCGGTGGCGGTAGAGGTTGGTGGTGGTAGTGGACTGGTGGTAGCGGTAGAGACTGGTAGTGGTAGTGGTGGAGGTGGCAGTGTCGGTGGTAGAGGTGGACTGGTGGTAGCGGTAGAGACTGGTAGTGGTAGTGGTGGAGGTGGCAGTGTCGGTGGTGGAGGTGGACTGCTGGTGGTGGTGGTGGTGATGGTGAGAGAGAAAGAGATCTTAGAGAGAGAGAGAGATCTTAGAGAGAGAGAATGAAAGTAATTTGTAAAGTAAGGGTATTTTGGTCTTTAATTGGCCTTCAGGAGTGAATTATTAGTGGTATGAACTAGAGTGAAAAAATGGACTTGGACTTTTGTTCTTGTGGGGATTATTATTAATGAGTTATCCTTTAAACCAAGAAAGCGCAACCTTAGGGGCTTTAGATCAAGCCTCCCTAGATTTAAATAGAGAGAGAGAGAGAAGAGATAGATATATATATTTTTTTTTTAAAAAAAGTAACTCTGTTTTTTCGGAAAAATGGTTAAAAAAGTAACTCTGTTAAGTGCCTTTGGAAAGTCTAAAATAGTACCAGAATTCGTCTAAGTATCGTTTTATATTTGTTTGTCATGAAAATCAAAATTATATTAGTTTAAAAAGAATTATTAAACTGGACATGAACCGATTCACTAATAATGCATAACTGGTTCTTTTTCGTTCCAGACTGTTTCAAACATGCCTCAAGCATTATAGTAATGGACCACTAAAAGTCAATTGTGTTGCCAGTGTTGGTTTTTGATGGCTCTCAGTAAGCAACTGTCTTTTTAGTAGTATGTTTGATTTTTTTCTTAGCCAGCAAAAGACTCCTCTGCCAACTCCGTGTAAATATAATGTGGGAGAGAGAGAGAGAGAAATAAAAGAGTCAGTTAAATAGCTATCGACACGTGCGAGAGAATTGACACGTGAAGATGTGGTGGTGACCCTGAGATTTGGGTCTGTGGGCCCACCAGATGGTCCCCACTCTCTATACATATCACATATGTATAATATATGCATATTTGTGGGCCACATATTGTTCAGGAGTTACGGGATGGCTCCATGTGATTCCGTTTAAAAGCTAAAACTGGGCCCCACTATTCCCTTTCCCCAAGTCCCCGTCTCTCTCCGACTCCGATTCTCTGCTGCTATCATTTCTCTTGCCCCCAGCTTCTCTTCGGCTTTCCTTCGGCTTCTCAACTAACCCGCACCAGCTTTAATTAGGGTAAATTATAAATTACACCTCTGTAGTTTAAGAGTTGTGACAGTTTGGTCTCTATAGTTTTAATTTTGGCAATTTACACCATATAGGTTAAAAATTATGCAAAATTCACCCAATTACAAAATAAGCAAGGGCACAATGGGAATAACACATTATTTACAACCCCAAATGACCCCATGTGTAGGGACTGACCCAAAAGTGTAGTTTAGTGGGAGCAGGAACTTATACAGATGATAGGGGGCAACGCCCCGACCCGATATCTTTATTTTTTGGGGGTAGAAATAGTATAATTCCGGTTTTTTTTTGGTACAAACTAATCTTTTCCGTAAATTTTTCATGAAAATTTTGTAGTGTAAGCTTAATATTTTATTTGTTTTTTTTTTTTTTTCAATTTCACTTTGATATTTGTGTGACAGTGCATGGACAGCTTTAAGTCTATCAGATTGTTTAAAATATTGTGAGACATTAGCATGTAGTTTAAAAGGTTATAAGATATTATCATATTATTATAAACTTTAAGTATATCGGATTGTTTAAAAGATTATAAGTTATTTATGGGATAATTTAGTTTGTACAAAAAATCACATAAAATTATATTATTTTTATCCAAAAAAATCTGGTGGGGGCACTGTCCCAAAACCTCCATATAAGCTTTTGGTTCCATTGAACTACACTCTTGGGTCTATGGACACATAGGGTCATTTTGGGCAAGAAATAATGTGATATTCCCATTGTGCCCATGCTTATTTTGTAATTTGATGGATTTTGCACAATTTTCAAACTATAGTATGTAAATTGTCAAAATTGAAACCATGTGGACCAAATTGTCACAACCCATATACTACAAGGGTGTAATTTTCAATTTACCGCTTTAATTAATGGATAACTCTTGGGGCACATAAGAATCTCACAACAATAAGATACATAAGAACCATAATGTGTCTATCTCTCTCTTGGTGGGGTCCACTGACACTGTAGAGTCTACAGTATCTATGGGGTCCACAGAGGAGAGAGATAGACACATAAAGTTTATGTATCTTATTTTTGTGAGATTCTTATGTGCCCAAGAATATGTTATCCTTAATTATAAGTTCATTACGTCATTTTATTTTAGTGTTAAAAATAATTAAAATTTTTAATAAGAAAATAGTCCTCGACACTTGATTATAAAGTGAAATTTAATTCGATCGTACTGAAATATTAAGTGATTTTTTTAAGGGACTTTTTAATGTAATCAATTTAGAATTTAAACTTTTGACAGTTATATTTTGAAATTTTTGTCTAAATTTCTATTTCAATTTATATAACTTACACGGGGTTACATTTTAGTCCTTTGAGGCATTTTGTAATTATAGGGACTTCCCTAGTAGTTTAAAAAATTACACTAACCTCCCTTTCATAATTGAAACCCAAACAGTGTTAAAATATCATGCCAAAGTGCTGATTTACCCTTGAAATAAAATTTATTTATTTAATAATAAAATCAACGCATTCAATTTCCCTTAAGACAAGGAGGAAAAAATATTTTGGAAGTTTTTCTTCTTTTCTTCTTCTTTTTTTGTTATTATTTTATTATTTTTACTTTCATGAGGGAAAAGTACTCATTTTAAAATTTACATATCCTGCAATTAGTGGTCGACTAATTACCGTTGACTAGCAAAAAGGAGGTGAGTGTAATTTATAAAAGTCAAATGGATATCTTTGTAATTCGGACATACCTCAAAGGAGGTCAGTGTAATTTCTTAACTTATTCAAATAAATAATAAATACACTGAACTCCTTGAGATAATGTCAAAATTCAAAATGATCTATTGTGGCTTTCAAAATGACACTAATCTCTCTAGTCGAAATAGAATCTTGACATTGTTAATGGTGCATGCAAAAGTACAAAAATAATTCTAACCAAGATTTAATTTTTTAATATAAATTATCAACACATAATGAAAAGATAAGCAATCATTAGAAAATAAAATGTATATATACATGTTACAAATAAACATTATTTGGAATTTTTATTTATTTTTTAAGCATAAATGTGTCATTGAAAACATCTAACCAAAAAATTAATGACCAACTGACATTTCACTAACGGAAGGGAAAAACTGTTAGTCAACTATAAAACTAAGGAGAGGTATGTGTAATACTTATACAATAAAAGAGGTCTTTGTATTTTAATCTCATCTCAATGAATTAGTTCTGTTATTCACCCCAAGTAAACACACGATCGACAAGATGAATTGGTAGTATTTTTGCATATCGTATTTTCTAATATTTATTCCTATTTTAAAGATTTATTTATAGCTATATATTCTTATTTTAAAAAAGTATAGTGAGTCCAACATTGTTATACTAGAAGGTAAAATGCAAAGTTTGTGATCTAAAGTGAAAAGAGAGAATTATCAATTTCTAGTCATTTTGACAAGTAAAAAAAAATAGAAATATAAGTATTGGTCCCTATTTTGGATCATTAAAAGGAATTGATCATAGCCATATTGCATGTATAGTAGTTAGTCCTTTATTTTGAAAGGTAAACAGTGATACACCCAAAATCAGTCCATGCCCGAACGGTTCTATTCTGCAACTACTGACAAGCATTATCCCGAGCGGTTTGGTCCACCTGATGCCTCCCGAGCGGTTCATCCACGACCTGGCCAACAGGTCGAGAAGACCGCACAGACACATCCCACCACGGGAACAGCTCATCCGGGTCCACAGGCATGATCCCGAGCATTCCGGGCAGCTTCCTACTCAAACTAAAAGACTAATGAAAAGTGCAAACTATTTCCTAATCCAATTAGGAAACCCTACAATTAATGCCAATCTATATAAATTGGATTATGTTTCCTTTTCCTTGTACGAGTAGGTCTCTTACATCTACAAAAGAGACTTCTCACCCCCCATTGAAGGGCCCGACTTTTCAATCTACACAGCACCTCTATAGCATTCATCAACATGCCCAGCCGGCCTACGGTAGCTCCAGACTTGTTGGTTCACCACTGGCCCTCGGCTCTTTTACAGTATAATGAACGTGCTCAGACACAGCCGTGGATGTAGGTTCCTTCATTAACAGGGCCGAACCACATACAAAAAATAGTCTGCTCTACTTTACTCTTACCAATTTTTAGCATCAACAGCTTGGCACCGTCTATGGGAAACGACAAGTTCCTCATTAACAAATCTCTCGGCTGATAGCCATGCCTCCGAAGAAGGGTGAGAAGACTGCACAGCAAGCCAACTGGGGTGTTCCGCCGACCCCGGTACCGACTACGGCAGTCATGACATCTGAGTAGATCACCGCGACCCTCACGCAACTCTTGGAGGACCAGCATAAAATCCAGCAACAGATCGAAGCCCTGCTGACCCAGCAAAGTAGTCCTCCAATGACCGGGAAACGACCCGGGAACGCTGCGTATGTCGGGAACCAATCTTGACCAGACAACGTGCCCGAGCCAACCCGTCCCGCGTTAAGGATGCCAGAGATATCAACAGTAGGCATGCTGCTTGAGACGAAAGGCAGGAGCATGTGGCCCGAGAATCAGTCCAGGGTCACTCAGTCGAGAGCCGAGGTGTCCTTAGGCACACGATCCACCGGAGTCATAGCCGATCTTGATTCTAGAGGACAGCGCACTGCCATGAAGAAGAAGCCTCTTCCACCAACCCGACCAACCCCCCGATACTGGCCGGGAAGGAGTGGTGGCCTGTATCCGGGACTTGCAGAAGCAGATTAACGGAGTGGCCAAAAAGCTAGGTCAAAACCCTACTCAAAATCACGCCAATACCGAGACAGAGTCACTGTTTTCCAGCCAGATCACGAGATTCTCCATCCCGCGCAAATTCAAGCAGCCTCGCCTGGATTCATACAATGGTTCGGGTAGCCCGATCGACCATATCCGGACTTACATGGCTCGGATGGTCCTGGCCATCCAAGCCGACGAGCTGCATTGCTTGACCTTCCCCAACACTTTGAAAGGCCCAGCCGCCCAATGGTTCTAATCCTTGAAACCCTGATCGGTCCGTAATTTCAAGCAGCTCAGCAAGCAGTTCATCAACCAGTTCACCGGTATGCATGATAAGCTAAAGCCTGACATACATCTACTAACGGTCATACAAAGGAATAATGAGACCCTCAAGGAATTTACCGACCGGTTTAATCAAGAGAAGCTCGGCATCTATGATCTTGATGAAACCGCCGCTATTATAGCCTTCTGTCAGGAGTTCAACACACCAAGTGCGCTACGTCGTTTCACAGAAACCGACCGGTAACCTTGGTTGAATTCGTAGAGAGGGTTGGAAAATACATTGAGACTGAAGAATTTCTAAAGATCAAAGACCCGGGCACGTAAGCAACGAGTCTTCCAAAAGTAAGTGAAAACGAGATCAACCCGGGAGTTCTAACAGTTCTTCCAGTTCACAGCGGTCTGAGTCCAGCAGTCCCAACTCTATCTCCAGCTCAGAGCAGGCAGGGTCCGGCAGTCCTGACCCAACCTCCAGTTCACCGCGGTCTAAGTCCGACAGCCCCGACCGGACCTTCGGCTTACAGCAGGCTGGGTCCGGTAGCCCTGACCCGACCTCCAGTTCACATCGATCAGGATCAAGCAGTTCCGACTTTGCGTCCAACACAAAGAAATCAGGAGCGCGACGATCGTAATTCGACCTCCTATCTCCATCGGTCTAGATGAGCCCGACTACAGTGATACTTGCCTGATCACCACATGAGGCTCCACCGATTGTCAGAGAGCCCTTGCAAAGACCTCGGGCCTAACCCCGAGGCACAAGTTTCGCTTAGGTCCAACCAACGATGGGGCAAAACCCCTAGGTGACTGATGATGGTAAGCTTCAAAAGACCCTGCAACCACCATGTTCCAGGTCGGTTACCTACAGTCCTAGTCTCCAAAAAACCCTCGTCTTAGCGAAAGCTTGGGGGGCAGAAAGGCAGTGAACTAAACAGGCAATCACACCGGGTATCTACAGGCCTCGCGGATAACCAAGTCAAAACCTTGGACAACCCGAGCACCTACAGTACTCAGAGGCATTAACTCCACTTAGGTCCAAACCGATGATAGAGGTGACTAAAATCTCTTAGGTTGGCCCACGATAGAGGAGCAAAAAGGACTCTACAACGACACGATCTAGGTCGGCTCCACCAAAATGGTCAAGCTCTTCTCCCAACAGTCTTGACGAAGGCTGGCTGGGTAGAAGACAACCATCTTGGGGAGTTAACATAAAAGGACCCTAAAGCAATACGATTTAGGTCGGCTTTTCTAACATTGTCAAATTCTTCTACCCACAACCTTGACGAAGCTTCACGGGCAGAAGATAACCATCCTTGAAGATAACTCAAGAAAAAAGACTCCGAATTAGGCCCGGTCTCAACTCCCGATCAGTTCCCGAGCACTCACAAGACTCAGAAGCTCCAAGGTAGCTTCCCGATCACTTAGACTAGTATCATGCAGATTTCCAAACTTGCCCCTATCCAGCCAACCTTGAAAATGGGGGGCAACTGATACACCCAAAATCAGCCCATGCCCGAGCGGTTGTATTCTGCAACTACTGACAAGCATCATCCCGAGCGGTTTGGTCCACCTGATGCCTCCCGAGCGGTTCATCCATGACCCAGCCAACAGGTCGGGAAGACCGCACAGGCACATCCTACTACGGGAACAGCTCATTCGGGCCCACAGGCATGATCCCGGGCATTCTGGGCAGCTTCCTACTCAAACTAGAAGACTAATGGAAAGTGCAAACTATTTCCTAATCCAATTAGGAAACCCCTACAATTAATGCCAATCTATATCAATTGGATTATGTTTTCTTTTCCATGTACGAGTAGGTCTCTTACATCTATAAAAGAGACCTCTCACCCCCAATTGAAGGGGTCGACTTTTCAGTCTACACAGCACCTCTATAGCATTCATCAACATGTCTGGCAGGCCTACGGTAGCTCTAGACTTGTTGGTTCACCACAGGCCCCCGGCTCTTTTACAGTACAGTGAACGTGCTCAGACACAGCCGTGGACGTAGGTTCCTTCATTAATAGGGCCGAACCACATACAAAAAATAGTCTGCTCTACTTTACTCTTACCAATTTTTAGCATCATCAGCTTGGCGCCGTCTTTGAGAAACGACAAGTTCCTCATCAACAAATCTCTTGGCTGATAGCCATGCCTCCGAAGAAGGGTGAGAAGACATCACAGCAAGCCAACCAGGGTGTTCCGTCGGCCCCGGCACCGGCTACGACAGTCATGACATCTGAGCAGACCACCGCGACCCTCGCGCAACTCTTGGAGAGCCATCGTCACATCCAGCAATAGATTGAAGCCCTGCTGGCCCAGCAAAGCAGTCCTTCAATGGTCGGGAAATGACCCGGGAATGCTGCGTACGGTCGGGAACCGATCTTGACCAGATAACGTGCCCGAGCCAACCTGTCCCGCGTTGAGGATGCCAGAGATATCAACAGTAGGCGTGCTGCCCGAGACGAAAGGCAGGGGCATGTGGCCCGAGAATCAGTCCAGGGTCACTCGGTCAAGAGCCGAGGCGTCCTTAGGCACACGATCCACCGGAGTCATAATCGAGCCCGATCCCAGAAGACAGCGCACTACCATGAAAAATAAGCCTTTTCCACCAACCCGACCAACCCCCCCCCCCCCAATACCGGTCGGGAAGGAGTGGTGGCCTGTATCTAGGACTTGCAGAAACAGATTAACGGAGTGGCCAAAAAGCTAGGTCAAAACCCTACTCAAAATCACCACAATACCGAGACAGAGTCACCGTTCTCCAGCAAGATCACGAGATTCTCCATTCCGCGCAAATTCAATCAGCCTTGCCTGGATTCATACAATGGCTCGGGGAGCACGGTCGACCATATTTGGACCTACAAGGATGGGATGGTCCTGGCCATCCAAGCCAACGAGCTGCACTGCCTGGCCTTCCCCAGCACTTTGAAAGGCCCGACCGCCCAATGGTTCTACTCCTTGAAACCCCGATCGGTCCGCAATTTCAAGCAGCTCAGCAAGCAGTTCATCAACCAGTTCGCCGGTATGCATGAACGGCCAAAGCCTGACATACAGCTACTAACGGTCATACAAAGGAATAATGAGACCCTCAAGGAATTTACCGACCGGTTTAATCAAGAGAAGCTCAGCATCTATGATCTTGATGAAACCGCCGCAATTATAGCCTTCTGTCAGAAGTTTAACACACTAAGTGCGCCACATCGTTTCACAGAAACCGACCGGTAACCTTGGTTGAACTCGCAGAGATGGTTGAAAAACACATTGACACTGAAGAATTTCTAAAGATCAAAGACCCCGGGCACGTAAGCAACGAGTCTTCCAAAAGTAAGTGAAATCGAGATCAGCCAGAGAGTTTTAACAGTTCTTCCAGTTCATAGCGGTCTGAGTCCGGCAGTCCTGACCCGACCTCCAGCTCACAGCAGGCAGGGTCCGGCAGTCCTGACCCGACCTCCAGTTCACATCGGTCAGGATCAACAGTTCTGACTTTGCCTCCAGCATAAAGAAATCAGGAGCCCGACGATCCTAATCCGACCCCCTGTCTTTATCGGTCTAGATGAGCTCGACTACAGTGGTACTTGCCTGATCACCACATGAGGCTCCACCGATTGTCAAAGCGCCCTTGCAAAGACCTCGGACCTAACCCTGAGGCATACAAAGACCTCGGGCCTAACCCCGAGGCATAAGCTTCGCTTAGGTCCAACCGACGATGGGGGCAAACCCCCTAGGTGGCTGATGATGGCAAGCTTCAAAGGACCCTGCAACCACCATGTTCCAGGTCGGTTACCTACAGTCCTAGCCTCCAAAAGACCCTCGTCTTAGCGAAAGTATGGGGGGCAGAAAGGCAGTGAAATAAATAAGCAATCACACCGTGTATCTACAGGCCTCGCGGATAACCAAGTCAAAATCTTGGACAATCCGAGCACCTACAGTACTCAGAGGCATTAACTCCACTTAGGTCCTAACCGACGATAAAGGTGACTAAAATCTCTTAGGTTGGCCCACGATAGAGGAGCAAAGAGGACCCTACAGCAACACACTCTAGGTCAGCTCCACCAACATGGTCAAGCTCTTCTCCCAACTGTTGTGACGAAGGCTGGCTGGGCGGAAGGCAATTATCCTGGGGAGTTAACATAAAAGGACCCTAAAGCAATACGCTTTAGGTCGGCTTTTCCAACATGGTCAAATTCTTCTACCCACAACCTTGACGAAGGTTCACGGACAGAAGATAACCATCTTGGAAGATAACTCAAGCAAAAAGACTCTGAATTAGGCCGGGTCTCAACTCCCGGTCAGTTCCCGAGCACTCACAAGGCTCAGAAGCTCCAAGGTAGCTTCCAGAGCACTCAGACTGGTATCATGCAGATTTCCAAACTTGCCCCGATATAGCATCCAGCCAACCTTGAAAATGGGGGGCAACTGATATACCCAAAATCAGCCCATGCCCGAGTGATTCTATTCTGCAAAAACTGACAAGCATCATCCTGAGCGGTTTGGTCCACCTGATGCCTCCCGAGCGGTTCATCCACGACCCGGCCAACAGATAGAGAAGACCGCACAGGCACATCCCACCGTTGGAATAGCTTATCCGGGCCCACATGCATGATCCTGAGCATTCCGGGCAGCTTCCTACTCAAACTAGAAGACTAATGGAAAGTGCAAACTATTTTCTAATCCAATTAGAAAACCCCTACAATTAATGCCAATCTAAATTGGATTATGTTTCCTTTTCCTTGTACGAGTAGGTCTCTTACATCTATAAAAGAGACCTTTCACCCCCCATTGAAGGGGTCGACTTTTCAGTCTACACAGCACCTCTATAGCATTCATCAATATGCTCGGTCGGCCTACGGTAGCTTCAGACTTGTTGGTTCACCACAGGCCCCCGGCTCTTTTACAGTATAGTGAACGTGCTCAGACACAGCCGTGGACGTAGATTCCTTCATTAACAGGGCCGAACCACATACAAAAAATAGTCTGCTCTACTTTACTCTTACCAATTTTTAGCATCATCAATCAGTATTTAGTCTTTTTTTCTAATTTGATAGAGTTTTTATGGACCAATATGCCCTTCATTATATACATACAAATATATATATATATATATATAGTCTGGATCTTAAGCCGACCTTAAAAAATGGACCTAAAAGAAGGACCGTGTAAAAAGTAAGAATTTCTCACAAAAAAATGAGAATTTCTCACATCTTAAATTTCTCACTTTTTACACGCTTCTCACTTTTTTGTGAGAAATTCTCACTTTTTATATGATCTGTCTTTCAGGTCCGTCTTTTAAAGTCCGCTTAAGATCCAGACTGTATATATATAGTAATAAAGACTTGAATTCTTAGGGTTTCAAGTTTAAACCCAAAACAAAACTATATATATATATAGAGAGAGAGAGATAGAGAGAGAGAGAGTGTCACGCCCCGACGTAGCATAAATATGGAAAGCATTTAATTTCCTTTATGGACCCGCAGGTCGCCACAGTTTGAAGGATCGATTTCGTCCCAAACGTCGAACAACATATAATGATATAAATCAGAGTAGAGCAATTAAGACTTATAAATCAGAGTAGAGCAATCAAGACTTAAAAACATATATAATAACTGATCTCTTCATTCCCGATAGTCAAAATCAATTCGCATAGTCATACTGCTCCATCTGGTTATAACCTGAAAAGCCTGGACACGAATGTCTAGGGCGCATCGACGCCGTCAACTTATTGAGGCTGGTGAGTATTCAAAACATATACTGGAATGTAAGATATACTCATTTACCATTTTCCAATTTCCATTAATCAATAGGTGGATATCATAGGAAAGGAGTTCTCATTAACACAACAATAATAACATTTGTAAACTTTAATTTGTATTTCATGTGACCGTGTATGAAAACAATGCACCAAACTCATCTTACCGACTCTTTTCTCTCGACAGCACAGAACCCAACTCTCTCACATCAGTATCTTTGAAATACTTCGATAGCCACACTTTAGCACAGGGGTACCAGGGAGTGTCCAGTTTGCCTCACACTTTAGTCCGGGGTACCAGGGAGTGTCTAATGCCTTACACTTTAGTATCTAATCCGCCTCGCAAATATCGGAGGAAACCTCACGCAGTATCCAGACTCGGGTACCAGGGAGTGTCTGTAGGCCATACTTTAGCACTACCATGGGTGCCAGGGAATGTCCAAGTTCGGCGTCACACACTTTAGCGCTACCATGGGCGCCAGGGAGTGTCCAATTTTGCCGCCGTCGCATTTCAAAGACACTCTCGCCGCAATATCAACACGTCACACTTTGGTACACAATTACCAGGGAGTGTCCACACGACCTCATTCACATACTCTTTTCCACACTGACCCACACTCACACTCACCATTCATGTACAACTGACGCCATATGAATGTTGTGCGACTATAAACAGAACATATGAAAAATAGGGAATGATAGCCATGTATATATGAAAAGAATCAAAACCATAATCACTCTTTGATAACCAAAACGTAACAAAACCGAGTCTGTAATGACATAAAAAATTTATAAAACATCACCCAAACAGTTCCTTAATAGACAATAAGTAAAGACCATAAACTGTCAGAAATCGCGCGCGCAGGCCGCTCGCGCGGGTCGCTCGCTCGATATACCCATTTTTCATTTTTCTTTTAAAAACTTTTCTATCAGCCAGAAACCACACAACTCGCGTGCTCGGGCCGCTCACGTGAGTGGGCGCTCGCTCGGGTCGCTCGTGCGACCCTCGCTCGCGCGAGTTCATGTAGTGTCTTCGTCTTTTTCGTCAAAAATCCCATGTTTTAGAATTTCAGGGTCTTTTTGACCCATTTTGCAATTCCAAAGCAATTAGTGCAAGTAATATATGAATCTCTTCAATTTTTCACAAGGATTATGAATTCACAATCAATTTAACATGAATCCGAACGTAGTTCACAAATTTTACGAAAAACTAAAAGAGGTCAAAACTTCAATCTTAATATACTTTCTTATATGAATGACTTAGGGACTAACACTTTAACCATGGACTCTACATACTGATATTCTTCATAATTATCCTTAAAAACCAATTTTGGTTAAGTTTGGAAGATCATGATTTTTCAAGCTATGAACATCAACGTAAATTTATCAATGGTGATTTGCACATTAATCTACACATACAGTGAATGATCATGAATTTACATTCAAAGTGAGTTTAGAATACTCACTGAGATTAGAGATTGAAAGGATGTTAAGAAAGAAATAAGAATTATAATCCAAACTCCAAGCTTTGGCTATGGAGAATGAAGCTTTCTCTCTCTAAGATAAACTCATAAATTTAACTCTCAAACTCTCTCTTTTCTCTCTGAATGTTGTTTGTAAATGTGCAGAATGTGTGAGCTTAAGCATGTATAAATAGAATCCTCAAAGAGGAACTTGGGCTCCAAGTATATTAAACTCACTTAATAAACTCAAATTGCCTTAACAAAACTCCCTTATTACTCCTTAATCTTCAGCATATATACATACGTATTATGAATTGCACCAACTCTACAGATGATCCAAGGGCCAAGTAGGTATGTAGGGGCCAAGCTTGAGTTGTTTGGCAATCCCAGCTTTTGGCACCAAAACAACACACACAAGATATACATATCCAAACAAAGCACAAGCCAATTGCCTAGGAATCACTTATGGTGTTTGGGAAACTAGCTTATGGCATTAAAATTAACACACACACACACACACACACAAAAAGCATTCCTAAACAAGGCATGATCAATCATTGTTTGCCATAAATGGAATAAAGCAAATATCAAATCCAACTTTACGTCACTTCCAAAATCTGTGGAAGTTCACTACGGCACAGACAGTTTTGAACATAAACTGGTATTTTCGTGGCGCAGTGAACACCACAAAAATACAAAAAATTCATTTTAACGTTAGAAATGATTTTTCGGTTGTATAAAAATACAATTTGAGTTCACAGTAAATATTTTCACCGTTTTGAAATACAGATTTGAAATCCAACGCAGGCATTACTAAAATTGTAGAATTTGCAGTTTGACCCCCAACAATAATTTTAATATAAAATAAAACCAATAACAAGATTTAACATAAGAAAATTGTAATTGAAATAAAAGCAGACAATACATATTGATTTTAAATATGACAATACAAATACAGATTTATTGTGGAAATGTCAAATTAAAATTAAGTGAAAATGTAGGTTGTTACAGAGAGAGAGAGAGAGAGAGAGAGGATTATATTCATCATCATTATCATCGTTGAGATGAGGGAAGGAGTTTCCGATGCATATTGAAGCAGCCGTAGCCGATTGGAGGGATAAATTTCTCTGTTAGAAACCATTGAAGAAGCTCCTCAATCACTTTTTGGTTGCCACTACCAATCAACCTTACATTCTGATTGACGCCGATACCGTCACCAGAGTTGACGATTCAGAGAGTAGCAGGACATCTTTGGAGGCTCTACAGGATTAATAACAATTTGTGTTGTGGATGAGAATGAGAAGCTTGAGGGCCAGAGTTCTCGACACAGATTGATGCAAGAAAGAGAATTACATATCAGAAATTCAAGAGAAGCACAGTCTGGAGTTTTGGTATAGAGAGAGAAGTGAGAATTTCTCTTCAAAAAGTAAGAATTTCTCATCGAAAAGTGAGAAGTTTGTATTAAAATGTGAGAAATTACTCGTCATATCAATTTGAAAGGTGTGATTTTTTTTTTGAATTCTTCTCGAAAAATGTTAATGGTTGATAAATTTCTCATCAAATCCTCTCTATGTGTATGCTTATTTTTGTTTTAAAAAGTGGGTTATTCTACCCTTCTAATATAAGTGAAAAATTTTCTATTGTTATACACATTAAAAATAAAATTCTCACTATTTCAATACTTAGTTAATTTCACACTATTTTAGTGCAATCTCATTGATAATTTTCTTAGTTTTTAAGTATGAAGTTCTGATACGTAGTACGAAATTATCAAGAGTTTGTAAGCAATTTCTTGGTGCTGGTAGACTTTATATGGAGATATTTTCTCAATTTTTAACTATATATGATTACTGATTTATCATTTATAAATCAATTTATATATATACATGTATGGATTATGGAATAAATGATGAGAAATCAATTACCATATATATATATATACACATTTCTACAAAATTAATACGAAGGTATTTTAGTCCTTAAATTAGACAATAGACTAATTTCTAAATTTGTTTTTTAAATTTTTTTTAGTTAGATACATATATTAGAATTATATATATATATAGTTACCCAAAAAAAAATTGACAGTTTAAAGCTTGGAATGATGATACAATTATACAATCCATGATTCCATGTTTTAGAAATTCAACTAAGTTCTTTAAGCTGTTACGTGGTAAGATTTTGACTCATTCATTTCATCCCAACTTTATGATAGTATATATATATACACACACACTATATAATACAGTTTTTTTTTTTTACTTGAAAACACGATAATGCAGATGCAGGTGTGTACAAGTCCCTCATGTGACAATACCCTTCCTCTCTCTGTTCATTGACATAGATCTGTCCTTTCTGAATTCAATGCCATATTGAAGTCTGTACCAAGATTTAATTGTTCAAAACTATATTTTCAAATCAAACTCAAGGAATTAAATAAGCTTTAAACCTTACCCCGTTGACCATTTCGTTGACTAGTGTAGTCATGTTATTAATCTAATATAAACAATCTTAGCGCTACATCCATTCACACTAAAAAAAAAACATTTCATACTCGGGGGTGGATCAATGAAAAGAGACTGACAGTGGATCCTGCAGTCTCTATCTCTCTTCTCATTAGTCCACCTCAAAATGTGGATACTTTTCGGGTGTAAATAAGTATAACCCAAACATTACTCATCTAATATATAATATATATATATATATATAATATTAGAGCTCAATGTGGGCCATCCAACTTATGACTAGGACATGCAAACTTATGACTATGCTGGTTAGCTTGCTGTGATTGGCTGGCTTTGCTGACTCAGCCCCTCTCTAATCAAAGACTCTTTATTTATTTTTCATTACCCTCTCTTTCTATCCTCTGATCGTCCCTCTCTTCTCCGGGCCCTCTCTCTCTATCTCTTAGCCACCGTTTCCACTCCAGGCTTACAGCCCACACTCAGCAACGGGGCGACGGTGATTAATGAGGTAGAGGAGCCTCACCGTCCACACTCTACGTCCTTGCAGATCGTGCGTACAGTCCGACCTTCATGGAATTAAATCGATTTCATCTACAATCCGCTGAAGGTACAGTTCAACATTAAAGTAAACCCTTCATTCATCACGGTGTTGATTTGCATCGATTTGATCCACGAAGGTACATTCTGGTCTTCGGGGTTTTACAATTTGCGTACCTTATCTCTAGTGATTTTTTGAACTTTTTTATGAAAATTTTGTAATTTGTATTGATCCTTTTTAGTTTTTACGTTTCCTAATTCAAGCATGTGGGTATGCATATTTTCAAATGGGTCTGTTTCCAAGGCATTTTCGCCCTAATAATTTAATTTGACGAATTGACGTACAGGTTGCTGTTTTGCTTCACCCTTTTGTCTAGATTTGTAATTATATTTAAGAAAAAATTTATAATATATCAAGAAAGAGACAACGAGTAAGAATTATGGATGTTAAGTTGTCAACATGCCCTTCTCCAAATTGAGAAAGAAAGTGAAACGAAAGAATTAAATATTTAATGATGGTTGGTATCTCTTTGGATAGTAATTTGGTAAAATTTGATTAATTTTTTTAATGGTTTTCCTGGTGCGTATCTTTATTGTAGAGATTCCCCAAATTGTGCTTTCCCAGTAGCTTCTCTCTATATCAATATTTGCTTCCCCAAATTGTGATCTCTCCATTATTTATCCCTAAAATCTATTCTTGGTCCGTATCTTTATAGTAAAGATACCCCAAATTGTGCTTTTCCAGTATCTAAGTTATAAATTGGATCAACTATGTAGACTAGGACACAATTAGGTATTTTATGTGTGTGGTTAATTAAAAAATATATCTAATAAATTTGAAAATTCTCAGAAATAACTCTAAATTATTAAATTTGAATTCATTTTCCTAATTGTTGACTGAAATCAGGGGAAATTTTTTTAAGAATTTCATAATTGATTGAAATAAATTTGAAGATTAATGGAAATCTAGAATTAGGATAAGAATTTCCTAAGTCTTATATATCATGTAATAAATGAAGAAGGTTTGAAAATCCAATAATTTCAAAGTTTTGGGACTTATTTCCTTTCCAACCATAGTAGTGCTATACCCACACAAAAATTCACACAAAATGATTATGACCCTTGATTCTGGTAGGACCTATGTGGGCCGGGATCCATGTATTCCCACATGCGGCACACTGGAATCAAGGGCCAAGATTATTTTGTGTGAAACTTTGTGTGGGCCTAGCATTGTTGTTCCAAAAAATCATAGTAGGTTTTCTCCATTCCAATGATCATGATTGGTTTCAAAAGGTAAGCATAAGAAAAAAAAAGTCCCATTAAAATCAAATGGAGGATTGAGCTTGAGAGATGGAGAATTTTCATACCCGCTCCCGTAGCATTTAATTATATTATTTTAGCATGCATGGTATGCTTACCGTTGTGTTAATTAACACATGTGAAGTGAGTGATGACTCATTAATTGTTGAGGGTGTCTTTTGAGAACCCAGTGGTTGGCTTAGAAAGCGGTCCCGAAGTTGGACATATGAGAATTCCCTACAGTTGAAAAAATGAGTAATAACTCATAATTATGTGCTTAAATGTTTATTTAGGCATATGTGAATATAAGTGATTATTATATTGTTGATAGCGACTCGTCGGAATCATTAGATACCCAGTAAGGACGAAATTGAACATGTTACGTAATTTGGTAAGCTAATTAGCAATTTTGTAAAATTATGTAGAACTTGCGTTTTAGCAACCAAACGGAACTTAGTCGGAAACTTTTATAATTTTGAGGTTTCACTCGTACAGCTATGCATTAGCTATGTAGAAAGTTTTAGAGACTGATTATGAGTTTTGAAAACTCGTGGGGAGGTAAACATAATTTCGAAAGTGTTGCCTATATATAGATAGAGATGACTTTCATAATTTTATAAACATTTAACCTAAGTTCAAGAAAGAGGGCAAATGGAGGATTTGATTGCTTAGAGCTTCTCGACGCCAAACGACGACCATTCGTCTGTTGATTTTTCACCAAATCTCGTATTTGAACTCTACGAGGTAAGGCCGTCGTTTTGATACCTATTAGGCCTTGTATATGTATATATATATATATATGAAAACAGAAATCTTAAATGTTACCACGAGTCATTTTTTTTTCTTTTGAATTTTTAATATATATATCCAATTTGTACAACATTCATTTATTATATATTATATTGGTCAACTACTCTAATAAAATGCAATCAAATGCTTTATTACTCCTAATAAAATTAATACAATAAACTAATGAAATGATTAATCATATTTATATGCTTTATTGATCAAATTAATGCAAGCATATGCTTCTGAGTAAATTTTGGGACACAACTTTCTTACAACTTTCACACAACCTCTTTAAAAGATGTGTCTATCTCTCTCTTGTGATGTCACTGGACTCCACAGTAACACAGGAGAGATAAACACTTCTTTTAGGAGGTTGTGTTAAAGTTGTATGAAAGTTGTGTCCCAAGAACAGAGAACATGTTTCCATGGTCTTTACCATCTCTGTATACAAACTATCGCTACAAAGTACGCCTAATATTTGTCAATTGAACCATCTGCCTTGCGTTAGATTTTGAAAATACACCTATCTTCAATAGTCTTACGCACAAGTAGAATATCAATTAACTCCCAGACCTTATTCACGTCCATAGAGCTCATCTCATCAAGCATAGCAACTATCCACTCAGTTTCAGCAGACGAAGGAAAAATGCTTCAACAAAAGAAATAGGCTCATCCTCATGTCATCCACTTGTGCACATATGAAAATGTCTCCCTCATTTTTCAAAATAGCGACAGGGAACTTATTCCACATCACTTACGGTGTACTACTTGAGAATCTTGAGTGCCTGGTGGTTCACTCCCACTAGCGTCTAGCGGTGTACTCCCACTCGGCTGGAGACTAGTACCATTTTACAACGATTACTGGATGTGGATTCTCAATCTCCACACCCTCGCTTAAAATTGGTATGTTGTCTTCAACATTCTCTAACTTGCAGAGGTCAAGTTATCTCTTAGTATTACCAATCTGGGGAAGTCATTCTCAATATCATGTGATACCATTTCTGTCATTCCTATACCCGGTTGTTCATCATACGTAACATAGCCTGTCGAGCTGTTAGAATACCTTATAAAGGTATGCTTTCTAGCTTTCGAGCGTAGTTTCTCATACTTATGCGAGGTATAGTGAACATAACCTTCTAAGCTCTACAGGCGCAAATGCTCCAAAATAAGCTTTTTGCCTTTCTATAGCTCATAAGAGGGTAGAAGGAACTGACTGAGAACAGACACTCTAGTTTGTAGGCAACAATCAAGCGAGTACATCCCCCCAAAAATATATTGGGAGGTTGACTTGCGCCATCATAGTCCTAGCCATATCTAGGAGTGTTGTATTCCTTCTCTCTACAATATCACATTGTTGCGGAATTTATGGAATAGGAAGTTGTCTGCATTTCTCCTTTTTTCTCACGCAATTCCCTAAACTGATTGATAAGTACTTGCGATCCTCATATCGCGCGTAATCATCTATAAAGTAAGAAAATAAGAGGCGCCATGACGTTCCTTTACAACCATAGGTCTACAGATATCTGAGTGAACTAGCTCTAATACTTGAGTAGCTCTAATAGCCTTTCTAAAAGGCTTTCAACATGCTTTGCTAACTAAGCAAGACTCACACATATATAGGTCAACCTTAGAGAGTGGGCCCAAAAGGGCTTCTCGAGCTAATCAAGTAATCCTGTGACATCCTATGCTTTCAAGTCCAACATGCCATGTTTGAGAATAAATGAATAACAGAGGAAATTTTAATTTATTAAAATAATTCTTAAGCAGTTATCCCTAGATAACCATATCCTAGTAATACTACTAACCAAAAATATCGATCCTATTACCACTGAATTGAAAAATGCCCTCAACTGCGTGCTTCCACCTTGTTACCCTTAGGCGCAAACTTGCAAGCTCCACCATGCCTCTTGGCGAGTGTACTCTTACCATTGCATTTAGGCCTACTAGCCTTGAGCTCATTCCACTTTTGGAAGTTGTGGTCAAGAGTGTAGCAATACGGTTCACTTTACCTTTTAGCGCTTCATACTTAGCTTAACATGTCGAAAAATGTCAAAACAAAAATTTAACATTTCTGTTGTGGATCATGATTTGTTTCCTGTGGTCCCGCGAATCAGGCAATGACTTACTTATAGCCTGAAACTGTAGTTCGGGAATAATATGTTCCTAGCAATCTGATATCATGAATCACACTGACATCGACCTTAGATGTTCAGTCCTCATGTACTAGGAACGTTCCCTTTACTTTCCCGAACTTCATAGCTAGATACTCAATCTAGTAGTGAATGTGTCACCGAAAACAAATTCCAACTAATCCCACAATTCCTTAGCTATTGGGTAGTACTTATACTTCCCAACAAGATCATAGTGCATACTGCTTATCACAAAGCGCATGCTATGATCCTTCTCAAGCCAAGTGTTATAGGCTTTCAAGGTTATAATGCTATTGGACCAAAGGCCCATTATTCGATTCAATGGGTTGGACCATAGAATAAGCTTAAAGCCCATAAGCTCTTACTCATTCCATTGGTGTGTTACTTTGCAGTGCCATATTAAAAAAAAATTAACCCTTTGAATTTGTTATCTTTGTAAAGATCAATGACGTGTAGTTTGAAAAACATTTAAGAACATACGCAAGGGATTAATGATGTAGTCAAAATCAAGTTCTCTGTTACCCTATTAAAAATGTAGTACAGTGAAAATAGGGTGTCGAGTCCACAAGGATTGGAATGCAACAAAGCTTGATGGCCGCTTAATAGCCAATTACAGTGCAAGGAGTAATTAACAGACTAAGAAGCAAAATTAAGTCTTTTCGACTTTTTCGGGTTGATTCAATTAATTCTAAGTTATACTATAATGACAATTTATAAAATGGAAATTACACTTTAATCAAAGGCAAATTTTAATTAGAGATTTGGAGTTTGCAAATGGAGAAATTGAGGTTGGGGAGCATTCCCCCACCTTGGACCAACCAACACATAGATCTCATGCATGCTTGTAGCACATTCTAGAGTAGAGAATTCCATTGTGACAAATTATCAAATATGTGGTAGTCAACTTACATGCTAGATAGATATTTCAATACAATACATGAGTATAGGTTTGGAGTCTAGAGTTTTAACAACTTTCAATGCTTGACATTGTAAGTGGAGTCTCAAGAAATCAAATCTTGCACCCATGAACTCTATATATGCTACAAAGTATGAGAATCTTACATTAAAACACACATGGGTCCAATGGTGGATTTATGACCTCCAACCTACATGATTTAGCTACTCATGAGTACAAAAACATTAACATTAAAGACAGGGAAATGAAGATTATACCTACTAGAAGAATCCATCATAAATGCCATACAAAATCCAATAAAAATCCAAGCCAGGCTTCAAAATATTCAATACACAAACTAATTTTTCTCTCTAGGTCGTCAATATAATTAGAATGAGGTAGATAGATGAGTAAATGAGAGGGAAAGATGGAGACCTAAGAGAGAGAGAGTTTTCTACTACTCCCTAACAAAGAAAATAAAAGCTAACCCTAACAAAATCTATCTCTAACTATTTATATTTTTGGTACAAAATGCTAAACTAGTAATTAAAGTGAACACCCCTCAAAAGTTGCGGATCGATCCAAGTAAAAAGGGGCGAATTGATCCACTTATTCATCTTGTCCGTAGAATGTCCATCGAAACACGCAGGTCGATCCAAGGGTTAAGTCTGAATCGATCTGATTTGTATTTTTTGGGTAGTAAATTTCTTCAGAACGAGCGAATCGATCTGCCTTATGAACGAGGGTTAAGTCCTCCTTGACAGCTTGTTGCTTTTTACTGTCTTCTGAGGTCTAATCCCAAAACTTCGGTTCCAATCTTCTACCAAACCTCAAAACATCTACAAGGAAGAGACTTTTATTAGTAAAATGAAAATAAGAGAGTGACTAAACAAAAGCAAAATTCATTTGTTAAATCCCTATGATTAGGTGATAAGCAGTGTCCAATTGAGACAAATCGTGAGAACGCGCATGCAATACTGAACACTAATCACACCCCCCAACTAGCATGTTTGTAGTCTCTTAACAACAACGCAGAAGACCCGAGAATTAAGAATAACCTTGCACAAAGTTTTATTTGAAATGAAAGATAAACCGTTTTCGTGGGGAACACGATTGCAATGAGCAAATGCAACAAGCCGTTAAACCTCTAGGATACCCATAGAGGCGGAGTGTTGTCTCCGGAGGGTTCTCAGAATGATACCCACAAACATAAACTTTCCTCACGATAGTTGCTCACTATCTAACTGTAGATACCCCGATTTTGACCAAACGTCAAACCCAGGGATTGGTTACCTCTAGAAGACCGATGATGACGATGACCGGTAAAATTCGAAGATTTTCCCAGAAGATTCAAATTCTTCAAAGATTCTTCAAAACAAAGTTCAAAAAATCAAAGTAAAGGAGAGAGAAGGGAATTGGGTACTCGGGGGAAAATCCGAATGTTAAAGAACATGTGAGAAAATCAGTCTAAAATATATATATATATATAAATGAGATGAGTATAAAAGAAGTTTTCAAAAGAAAAAAAAGAAGAAAAAGAAAGAAAAGGAATAAATAAAAAAAATGATAGTATATACTATGTATATGGATAAAGTACACTAAAAATATAAGTACATTAATACATACTTTGTTGATAATTAAGATTGAGGTAATGTATAATTTGAAAATTAAAAAAGAGGGCAAAATTCTGTTAGCCCCGGCACGCGGGAAAGCCGGCGGCACTCACTGAGTGTCTCGCCGGCATTCAGTGAGTGCCGTCCGACATTCAGTGAGTGTCGCCGGAAGCCATCAAGTGCCGCGAACTGTAACAGACTGTTTTTCTCACATATTCTAGAAAAAAACTTTGCACATGGGTTTTCACCCGAATTTATCCATCTAACCTTGAATTGGTGGTCTATATAAACAAACTTTCATCTTCATTTTGGAGGGACCCCCACATATACTTGAATTAAGAGAGAGGAATACAAGAGTTATATACATACATTAGAGAGAATTGAGAGAAAGAAGATAGAGTTTCTTGAAGAAATTTGAAGAATTGAAGAAGAATTTGAAGATTTTGGAAGAACTTCACAAAGATAGAAGAAATCCTTGAGGTCATAGAGGTAACCTCTCAATCACTTGGTAGAATTAGGCAATTCAATCACAAATTCTTAGATCTAGGAACTTTACACATTTTCAAAACCCCTCTTCCTACCTCATTTCATCACACACCATATAGAATTTGTGATTGAGTCTCATGGTAATTCACTAATTTGGATCTAAATGGATCTTGGATTTAAATGAATTGGGTTGGTTTAAAGGAGTTTGTCCTTTTTCTAAAGTGAACTTTGATTTCTAAATTTCAATCTTCCTTTGAAGATTCACAAATTTTATGTATATTTTCCATTGAGTCTTTCTTTTTTAATTGGTTGATCCCTTGATCTCCTATGATCTTATTACTCATATGGAGTTTAAAGTTGATCATGGTCATATCTACACATAGTTGGTGAGATACTAGTATTAACTCATAATTAGGATCTCTTTACTATGAATCTTATGGAATTCATAATTATATTCCATGGAAATTAGGGTAGATTTGTTTTCTTAGTCTCCAAGGACCATTAATTTGGGAGGAGAATTAAATCTATATTCCTCAAGGATCATCCATTTGAGAGAGGATTTAGAGGTTGGTCTAGTTTAATTTCATAGGATTGAGTAAGACCTAGAAGTGCTCTTATTGGATCCTCAATATGAGGTCTATGAAGGAGATGTTCTAAGGCTAAGTCCATGAATCTCTCTTATATTTCATTTTCACTTTTGAATAATCACAATCATACTTGATCTGGATTCTTTCTAGAGTCTTAAATTAAGTTTGGTTTGAAATATGAACATCAACTTAACAAAGGTGCAGTGAATCCATAAACCGATTGTGATCAAAGTTTTTTTTATAGAGTCATGATTCATTGGAAATGGATTAGACCAATTGGAGGATGTTCATAACCCATTTAAGTACCTTTGTGATTTTTGTTTTGATGAAATTCCATGCCTAAGATGGTTTGGTTTTATGATTTCAAAACATGCAACTCTCTGTCCAAAATTTCAGAACAGCAAGTCCATTTTGAAATTCATAAATCAGAACATTAACGGAGTTTCCCGGGTCTCTAATAATTTTTTATAAGTACCTTGATGTGTTAGGAAGATACCATAAAAAGATCTAAGTGTTTCTCATCTTTTTACTATTTTTAGAAAATCGTACAAGATCTCTGGACAGAGAGTTGTAGATTCCTGAGTGATGTCTAGTGTTTTCCATATTCCCAGAGATCTAACCGTTCAAAACTTGATTTTCTTTTTGGGTTATAAACTAGACTCACAGAGGCATATCATATCCAAAAATCATTAAGATCCAACCGTTGAAAGTATGGTTTTTCTATTTTTTAAGATCTGGTCTGCTCTCTGTAATTCATAAAAAACTGCTACTATTTTTGTCTAATCTTATTTATTTCAACTCAAATGGTTCCCTAATGTCTTGGGACCCAAATCATGTTTTGAATAACGATAATTTAGCTTAAGTCCAGAGGCTAAGTGATCCAAATTAGTGAATAAATCCATGTTTTATTCTTGTTCACATTCATTCATTCATGTACATTAATGCTTATGATTAGAACTAGCTATTGAATAAAGTTGGATTTCATGCTTAATAGACCTAAGCTAGAGGATCATGATTGATTGTTTTGATATCATATTATTATGTGAAGCATGTGGACTAATATTTGTTTTGTAGCGCATTTGAGGTACAATTTCTCATCTCTTCTCTAGTTTATTTCAGTTGTTGATTTTCTTGATTTTCAACTCCATGCGCGACACCTTAGACTAGGTCTTGCCTTATGTGTTATATGCGTTAGAGACCTTTTCTTAGGTTTATTTTATATATATGCATTGCATGTTTAAATTCGCAGCTGGATCCTGGGTAAGTTTCCTAGTTCCCTATTTGCGCATCATTTTGCTTGCTATTTGAACTATGTGGCTTGTGAATAATATTTTGTCATTAGCAATCTTGCACCCTTTTCAACATGCTTGTGTAATGTATTATTTATATATATGTATTAGTTGATGGCACACTTAGATTATTAATTCGATTAAAAGGATGATGAGTAGAGGCCTATCACGAGATAGGATGAAAGGGGGTTTTTTAGTCCGCCGGGCTCCTTCCCCTTTCATTCTATAATCCCCGGACCCAGATTATCTTTGGTTTCGCAAAAAGATCAGTTTCTTTTCAAAATGGTTTCTTAATTTTCCTTTAAAAAAAAAATTAAGTGGCGACTCTTTGAATTTGAAAAACATCTTAAAAGTGGGCCCAAATGCCGGTATCCACACTAACGCTGTCACTCAACACAGTTTCAAGAATTTTCCAAATATTTTAGCACATGACACACAATTCCATAAAGTTCCCAAACTATTAAGGTTATTAGATAAACTTCATTAAGCTCAATCTTGGATGCGTGTGTGGTGTAAAGTGCATAAATACGACTATCAAGAAGATGGCAATGCTTTCATGATCCGAATTTCATTCGAAATGCGCTTCAACGCAATTCTCACTGGTATTACACTCGAAAAATGAATTGTTTGAAATGGGTAATACACTCGGAGCATGCGGGCAAATAGAGTAATGAAAATGGATACCAAAGCCATGCACATGCCAATGATGAAAAACATAAGCGTGAAAAATGAGTAAAAATTAATCTCATGAAAGATACCATTCACTAGAGGATGTGAAATAACTCAAACTACTTGTCATGATAGTCTCAAACTTCGAATCACAAAACTTGAGGATCAATTAGGACCTTGATGGGAGTTTTTAAAGTGGGAAGGGGTTATGAGGTGAAGGACAAGATGGAAGGAAGTGAAATATTTGGGTACAAACTTGGGATTCTTTAGAATGCATGGATGCAAATGACCACAAGAGATGGATTATCCATAAATATTTCTTTGAAGTTCAAAAAGAGAAGTACAATTGACTTTGAAGCTCTCTCTCTCTCTCTCTCTCTCTCTCTCTTTAATTTAGAACTTTATTTCTTCTTATTTTTTTCTTTTTTTGTACTGTCACAACAACACGATTCAATCTCTTTTACAACCTTACAAACACGATTTCATGCAAAGATATCCCAAAAATGTAATTCAACCGTGGATATGGAAGGTGTATGGGTAGGTGAAGGAAGGGTATGTATGGTTGAGGCTAGAAATGATGAAAAGAGGGACCTAACAATATTTCCTCGAACAATGTGATTCTTTCTTCTACACTACAATGACAAGCAAGCAAGAGTTGTGCATTCCACAAAAAATTCCTCTATTGAACAATCAAAGCAAGAAGATGAGATTATCTACAACTTTTGTATGTTTTCTGACAAGAGAGACTTGAAGTATGTAACACTCAACAATAGAGAACAAGATCTAAAGCTCACAAGGTAAAGTCTCCACATATGTTTCAAACGATTTTCGGGTAACAATTATATTAAACATCATCCTAACACAAGTCGTCATGCAACGTGCTCAATAATCCAAGATTTAAAATTCATGAAATTCACGATAATCAAGATAGTTATAGACCTAATGGGATTCAACAAGTGTTGCATATTAAAATCGAAAGAAAACTCTAGACAAGCATCATCGCTCGGCATTAGAACGGGGGCAACTATACTAAAATCATTAGAAGCGTTTTTATTTTTTATTTTTTTTCAAGAGAAAAGAAAGAGATGAGACTAAAATGCGATGAGAGGAGCTAGCTCTCACATCCCCCAACTAGGACCGAACAATATCCTCAATGAAATCGGAAAATGCAAAGGGGAGTAACAATATTACCGAAGCAAGCAACGCAAGCAAGTGTCAATGTCATATAACTACAATGTTAGACTCACCAACGAAAACAAAAGAAAAGAAAAGAAAAGAACAAAACAGAGAAGAGAAAAGAAATATTGACATGGCACAAAGATATTGGAAATAACTAAAAGCCAACAGTCAATAAAACTAAAAACCAAATCATCCACATTTCAACCAACTAGAAAGAAGAAATTAAAACATCCACAACCATCCACAAATCCATAACCATCCATACGACAAAGATCTAAACCAAACACAAGGATCTCAAAATGGGAGAGTTACCTAATAAATTCTAAACTCACTAAACACAATGCCTTGGGCACTACAGTTAGAGCCTATAGACTTAGAACTTGAAGAAATTCTGCCTAGTCTTCCATACCATCGCCATCGCCATCGCCGCCTTGGCCACTTGCTCTACCGGCCCCTCTATGTGGATTCTAAAAATAGTATGGTTCAGGGAACTACATATGAAAAAAGTCGCTCTAGAAGCGTATCATCATACCAATATCGTGCTGATAGTCCCCACGGAAATCATGAACCTCACCTTGTAATCCTTGCAAATCCCAGCCTTGTCACTGTTGCTCCTCTCCTAAACTATCGAGGTGCTGGTACACCTCGAACATGTCATATGCAGGGCCTGCTTCCTTCGCCCGAGTACCACTCAGTCCCTCTTCGGTCCTTGCCCTCTTAGTGTGCACTGAATTTACGTGTCGCTTTTGGTAATAGTAGTTGAATTTATTGGCGTAGGCGCGGGTTTTAAAGGGTCGGAGGCTAAGGCATTGCACCCATGGTAGGCGCAAAGGCGGGTGATGAGGGTGGGGAAGAGAAGGCTTCCTCAGGCGGTGGTGTCTGCAGCAGCTATAATCATATGATTAATTTTAATAGTTGCAAAATCAACTGGGATGGAGGTGTCAATAACAACATATAACAAGGTGGCATAATCCATTCGCACAGCCTTATGTTTGGTAGGAGATACTGCCGCCATCAGAATAAGGTTAACAAGGTAAAAAATTTTGGTAAAGGTAGAGGGGGCTAACTAGTCAGAGATCCATTGTGTTGTTTGGCCTACAAAACGGGTGGCCATATCATGGGCGGTGGGTCCTTGGCTTGGGTCCTCTATCATTCGTGTGTGATTTTGGACGTACGGGACGCCCATGAGTATGGACAGAGATGCGGCGTTAACCGGAATGGGGACGCTACGAATGAAAGCCTCGAAAGTGTATGGCCCCAGGGTGACCAAACTGGCATAAAACATCTGTACCCAAGTCTCATTACACCCCCCCTGAATACTCGAGTTGAGGTACCCAATGGCGGTTCCTAAAAATGAACTCTACATTAGCGGGGAAATCGTCAAACATAATCCGTCACTCGGGTAGGACGAGTTTCTTCTTTATGAAAAATGACTCATACCATTTTTTTTTTTCAATTTTCGCCCGAAACCCCTCGAATCCCCTATTGGTCAGGGTGAGTTGGGTTCGATTATATTTTAGCACATTCGACATTGTCCCTGTAAAGAAGAAGAGTAACCACAGCAAGTATAAGAAAATGATCAACACCAGGCACATGTGGAATGCTCTAATATAAAGATTAGCATAAGAGGGCTCAATGTGTGCAAGTGAGTGCAAAGCAAGAGAGAAGACTCAAATGGGCATATTGTCAAACACCTAGCATGCACAGTGAGAAGTTGTGTGAAGAAAACAAAATTTAAAGTGCAACACTACCCAAAATTGCCACATTATGAAGAAATCATGAGCATCAAGTAATAAAATGCAAACACCCTCCAAAATATAAACAAATACATCTAACCATCGAAGCCCAAAAGATTGGTGTTCCATGAAATGTACAACAAGTAAAGAACTCCCCACCCTTGGGTGAAATCTCTGCCAAAACAAGTGAATAAAAGAGAAACCATGGAGTAAAGATTACCTTGTGTGGATGAGTATGTAGATCTTGGAGATGAATGCTTGAAATGGAGGCTCTAGGAAGAGTTTGAACTTTTGGGGCAAGAGGGCTCTTAAGAGGAATGTGGGAAGTAATGAACAAATGAGCCCTAAACTTGTAATTTAAAACAGTTCGCAGCCCCGCGGATCGATCCGTGTGTAATGGCTAGATCGATTCACCTATTTAAAAAGTGATCAGAATCTCATTTAAAAATTGTGGATCAAAATGTGCGGATCGATCCGAAATTAAAATTTCTCGCAGTGAGTTCACGAAAAAGGGGCGGATCGATCCAAGTAAAATAGGCGGATTGATCCAAAATGCATTTTTAATACAGTGAGTTCATGAAAAAGGGGCGGATCGATCCAAGTGAAATGAGCGGATCGATCCGCATTGGCCCTTGCAGCTAGTAAAGTCCAAAATTTATATGAAGTTCAAATGCGAATGAAATGCAATAGGACAAGAACAAAAACTATGCCGAGCATGTGACATGGGTCATACAAAAAAGGGAGTATAGCTCACGAGAGCCTACTCATCCCCAATTTTGGGGTCTTCCAAAGGAATTAACACCAACTCAGTGTCAAAACCTTCAAGAAAAGGTTTGAGCCGCTGCCCATTAACCTTAGAGATGGTCTCATCCTTGGGATCTTCGATTTCCACGACTCCATGGGGATAACCTTTGTGCATGATGTAGGGGCCAATCCAACGGGAATGCAACTTGCCCAGAAAAATAAGAAGCCATGAGTCATACAATAGCACCTTGTTTCCTACAATGAATTGTTTTCGGACAACCTGTTTATCGTGAAAGGCCTTAACAAGTGCTTTGTACACCTTGGAACTCTCGTAGAGTTCCCCTCGAATTTCCTCCAACTCATCAAGTTGGAGTTTACTTTTCTCACCACTCTCATCAACATCAAAGTTGAGCTTCTTAATTGCCCAATAAGCACGGTGCTTAAGCTCGACGAGTAAATGACATGTTTTCCCATAAACCAACCGATAAGGGGACATTCTTAAATTTATCTTGTAGGTTGTCCTATACGCCCAAAGCGCATCGGTTAGCCTAGAAGACCAATATTTTTTAGACAGATCGACCCTCTTCTCTAGAATTCCTTTTATTTCACGATTAGCCAATTCGGCTTGGCCATTGGTTTGCGGGTGATATATGGTGGAAACTTTATGGGTGACACCATATTACTCCATTAAGCGAGTGAATGGGGAGTTGCAAAAGTGCAATCCTTGGTCGCTAATCAAAGCCTTGGGAGTTTCGAACTGTAATACATTATGTTTTTAATAATTATTTATTCAGAAAGATTCTATATACTTCCTTTGATCATTTCATGAAAATTTACTTTCAACCGATCAAGGTTCTCTCGAGCAATCGAGCATTTCAAAGTTCAAGCGATCGAACATTCTTCAATCGATCGAAACCCTACCGACATAAATTTAATACATAGTCCCCACTTCAATCGATCAAACCCTTTTTCAATCAATCGAACCTGACCGATCTGCTCTTGAGAGATCAAACTTCATTCGATCGATCATACCTATAATCATCAGGATTTCCAGGTTTCACGCAAAAACAGCCACCTATACCCTCTCTTCTCTATATATATGTTTGGTGCTCGTGAATTTTTGGGTTGCTAAACCAAAGAATGAAAGAGAGAGTGAGAGTTTTGTGTGTTTATATACTATACACACATCCATTTATATATACATACACTTATATATATATATATATATATATACACAGTGAGAGAGAGAGAGAGAAGAGAATCAGATTAGATCCAGAAAGGAAAGGAAGGAGATAGAGAGAGAAGGTAGAGAGAAACAGAGACTGAGGAGAGAGAAGAAAAGCCACCATTGGAGGAACTCAAGCTTGAAGCTCAAGACAAACATACCCTTAGTGAGTTTTTACTCACTTGGCTTCATTATTATGATGTTTACAAGCTTTTAGTGATGTTTAGTCGTATTAAACACGTCCATAATAAGTTTATATTTGCTGTTTTATGAATCTGCTAGAGAAGACGACTCTCGAGCGATTGAACTGAGTTCAATCGATCGAAGGTTCAATCGATCGAAGCAACTTCGATCGCTCGAATATTTCTTTTCTCAATCGATCGAACTGAGTTCAATCGATCAAACTTTGCAGAACATGGTTTGGTTTCTTTAGTAGTTATATAAGAGGTTCGGATGTTCGATTCTTGATTCGGATTTCTATTATACGACTTTGGGTTAATCAGGGATAATGTGACGACATAGATAAGTATGATTAAGAATAAATGGATTAAGGTGATGACGTTAGATACTATGCGGTTCTTGTAAGAGTTTGGTATACATTTATTTTATTCAGAGTAGTCAGGCCACAAAGGGGGCTATCATGTAATCGTTAGTGGTATAACATTAAGTAGGTTTGATAAATTCTAGGAAGAGAACATGGATGCCTACTGGTTGATAATAAGTACGCGGTAGACAGACGAAGAGGTCTACGATATGCAGTGAACTTTGATCAACTGGCAAACGCGGTAGATAGACGTATATGTCTATGACTGCGGTGATACAGTTTCCATGATATGTGGTGAACTTTGATCATAAGTACGCGATAGACAGGCATATGTGTCTATGACTTGCGGTGAACCTTGATCATAAGTACGCGGTAGATCAGACGATAGGTCGTGGTAATATAAATGATGTGTCGATGCTTGAAGCGTTAAATCCCTGACATGCGGTGGACTGTGCATATGTTCTTAAAAGCGGGGGATGGACTGACGTATTATCTATGACTTGCTGTGTACACGGTAGATGACCTCTACGACTTGCAATGTTACGCGATAGAAGGTATCTACGATATACGGTGACGCGGTAGACAGAGCATTGGTGTATCTAGGAGTTTTACAATCAAGTCTATTCCAAGTGTTAGTAGTGTGCTGAGTTTGTTATTAACAAGACGATAAGGGTTGAACAAATGATGTTGAAATACATAGGAAGATATTATTGTAACACTATATCTTAGACACTTCAATAACTTGTTATTACGGTATAACTGATGAGGGCTATCATTTGTAAAATTATGGAGAAGAATTGGATAAACTTAACCCCATTTCTCTAGTTTGATCTGCACTTGTGTTTTAATTCATCTCTTTACACAATGATGTGCTTTCCATGGTATGTTGTTGTGTTTAGCCCTTTGAATGTGTAACAACCTGCATTTCATGTAAATTTAATTTGCATTTCCATATTTAATTTGTTTTATCTATGTTCATTTTATTTCAATGGTCATGTTTTATAACCTTATAGCCTTTTTTGTTGTACATTGTAATTCTTTTGGGGTCAAACTGCGATTTTATAAAATTTAGCAACACCTGTGTTAGATTTCAAAACTGTATTTCAAAACGGTGAAAATAATTTCTTTTGGACTCAAACTGTATTTTTATAAAACCAGAAAATTGATTCTTATGTTAAAATGAATTTTCTGTATTTTTGTGGTGATCACCGCGCCCCGAAAATACCAGTTTGTGTTCAAAATTGTCCGCACTGTGTTGAACTTCCACAGATTTCAGAAGTGATATAAAGCAAGATGTGACACTTGCTTTACTTTCCATTTATGGTAACTCATCATTGGATAAGGCATTGTTTGGGAATGATTAACTTGTGTGTGTTATGTTGTGCCTAAAAGCTAATTACCCAAACAAACATACTTGACCTCTACCTACCCATACTTGGCTTTTGGATTAGTTGTAGAGTTGATATACACTGTATATACGTATGTATAATTTGTGGTTAAGTAATTAAGAAAACAAATGCATTTGTAGAGTGAAGTTCACACTAATTGGGCACCAAGTTCTTCCAATCGTGCTTCTATATATGCACCCTCTACACTCTAACACTACCATTCTGCACACACAAATTCCAGAGAGAGTTGGAGAGTTCTATTTCCAGAAAATTTTAGAGAGAGAAGCTTAATCTCCATAGCCAAGCTTGTAGTGGATTTCTTAATTTGGTCTTTCTTTCTCAACAATCTCTACACTCTTAATCACATTGAGTATTTTAAACTCACTCTAAATGTAATTCTATGCTTAGTTACTGATTGTGTAAACTATTGAGGCCTAATTTGTTCATAGGAAAAAGTATATTAGAAATCAAATTTTATCATCTTTTAGTCTTTCATAAAATTAGAGAGATATGGTTTGATTCATGTTAAATTAGTTGTGGATTCTTATTCCTTGTGGAAAAACCAAAGAGAATCATATATTGCATGATATGTATACTTACAGATTGCAAAATGGGTCAAAAGGCCCTGAATTTCTGAAACAGAGCAGTTCCAGCGAGGAAGATGAAGCCTCTGCTTCATCTCGCGCGAGCGAGGGTCGAGCAAGCGGACCGCGCGAGCGACCCCTCGCGGGCGCGAGCTGTGCAATTTTAGGCAGATAGAAAAGTTTTATATAAGAAAAATGAAAATTAGGCAGATCGCGCGAGCGATCCGCGCGCGTGTAACGCCCCGGAACGGCAAAAATAGAGAAAAATAAATTTCCTTTTTGGGTCCAAAGGCAGCGACGGGTGAAGTCACATGATTGTTCACACCACGCAGTACTAAGCAATAAGAAGTAATAGTGTAACAAGAATGAAGTCTAGGTTCTGATCACAACGTAACATAAAGTCAACAGAAGTTACTAACTATTACATATCAGAGTCTCGAATCAAACATAAGGCAGCGGAAGTACAAATGCCAAGGCAACATATGCCTGACTACAAAAAGATTCTAAAACGGTAAAGACAATTAGCTACAATTCTAGTCTAGTCTTCAGTTGGCATAAGGGTAGTCCTCGGCGTAGTAGTCTTCTTCGGTCTGACCTCCGTCGGGGAAATCCTCCACAGGGACTCCGTCACCGGCATAGTAGTCCTCTCCTGCAGGCCCTTCACCTGTATAGTCATAACCAAGGTGCGCTGGAACGTAGAAATGTCCAGCGGCATAAACGCCGTCAGCTTAATGAAAGCCGAGTGAGTTAGATACTAACAGGGTATCAACTATTGAAGTTATTACAAGTTATAAACCGCAACAAGTTAGAGTTCTGTGAGGGTAACTTCTTTAATCAAACCAATGATCCGATTACTAATGTCTTACTCATTATAAGACCGATAACACGCCTAGATAGGGAAAACAGACTCGACAGTAGTTCAACTCTATAACACACCATTGTTCATCCACCGCTTTTAAGAACATATGCATAGTTCACCGCATGTCATGGATACCACGTTAGTCCATCCCCCGCTTTTAAGAACATATGCACAGTCCACCGCATGTCAGGGATATAACGCTTTAAACAACAGTACATCATTCTATGCCACGACTTAGCGACGTCTACCAGTGATCACGGTCCACCGCATGTCATAGACACCTTCGTCTGTCTATCGCTTTTAAGAACATATGATTATATCATCTGGCTATCTTAGGGCAAATGGTCCGGTTCACTGCAAGTCATAGACACCTTCGTCTGTCTACCGCTTTTAAGAACATATGATCGACCAAAGCCCGCCCACGCAAGGTTCCCGAATCTTAGCAAACCTCCTTAAGTTCAACTCTATCACCGCTACATGACAATCCCAATGTGGCCTGACTACTCTGAATGAATGAACGTTAACTCCAAAGGATTCACAACTATTCCGTTATCTAACATTATAAACATTATTCGATCGTCTTGTTATTACTACGATCCTACGCTGCATTAACTCGTTATCATGTCTATATTACAATAATAGAGCATGCTGGGAAATACTGAACAGTAAATAAACAACTAAACAGTTGTTACATTATCTAAACAAGTAAAACAGTAAACTGTAACTGCCAATCGATTGGTATAGATGTCAATCGATTGGTATAAAAGTGGCATCAATCGATTGGAAGAAGGTTCAATCGATTGGTATAAAAGTAGTGTCAATCGATTGATAAAAAGTTCAATCGATTGAATCACAATCCATGTCAATCGATTGCATAAAGTGTCAATCGATTGGAACATGAAAGATGTCAATCGATTGATATAGATGTCAATCGATTGACACTTCGTCTTCTTCATAGAGAAGACTACCCAGCAACATATAAACGGGAATACATGGTTTCTTCTCCATTTCTTCATTCAAGCATGTTCTAACACCAATATAAAGCTACCAAGTAAGTTTAAAACTCACTTTAGACGTTAGGGGCGTGTTTGGTTGTGTGAAATGAAGCTTGGAGCTTCAATGGTGGTCTCCCTCTCTCTCTCTAGTTCTCTGTCTTCTCTCTTCTCCTTCTCCTTCTTTCTGATCTTCTCCTCTTCTTCCTTCTTGTCTCAGTCCATGGATGTGTGTGTGTGTGAGTGTATGAATACATGTATATGTGTGTATATATATATAAGTGTTTATATATACATAACACACACATAAACACTCCCTTTCACTCTCACTGATTTTTCTAAAAAGAAAAACACAGGAAAAGGGCTGGTATATATAAGGAGAGAGTGTTCACGTGGCCTTTTCCCAGCCAGAGCAAAAGAATCTGCCCAGCTGCCTCCAATCGATTGACATAAGTGTCAATCGATTGACAAGAGCAATCGATTGGCATAAAGTCAATCGATTGATATAAGAAATCGATTGGTATACTTGCCAATCGATTGGTATCAAAAATATACCAAGGGTAAGGCCAAGCTCAAACAGGTATTAAAAGAAGCATACAGGGTCTTATTCACATAATACATTACAAAAATATAGGGTATTACAGCGCGACCTTCCTGTACTCTGGCAGAAAGAAAAGTTTTAATAAAGGAAAGGAAAATTGGGCATATCGCGCGAGCGACCCCTCGCGCGAGCGGCCCCTCGCGCGAACGGCCCGCGCGCGCGACTTCTGGCAGTTTCTAGTTTTTCTTGTTTTATGATAAAGGACTGATTAGAATAAAATTTATATACTGTTTGGATACTGTTTGGGAATTTATTAAATCAGAATCTCAATTTGTTATGTTTGAACGATTAAAAAGTTGTATTGAGACTTATCAATCCCCATACGCACGTTGTTTATATGATTCAGTGTGTTGCCTCATGTTTTAAAGTTTCATGGCATACATGTGAAGTCAGTTTTACATGCATGGTGAGTGTGAATGTTGGTCAGTGTGAAAAAGAGTAATGGTCAGTGTGGCATAGTGAGTGCGGTTGAGATTGTGTTGTGTACACTCCCTGGTAAGTGAGTACCAAAGTGTGTTGTGATTGAGATTGCGGCGAGGGTGTTTTTGAAATGCAACGGTGGCAAAACTAGACACTCCCTGACAACCATGGTAGCGTCAAAGTGTGTGAAGCCGAACTTGGACATTCCCTGGCACCCATAGAAGTGCTAAAGTGTGGCCTACGGGCACTCCTTGATACCCGAGTCTGGATACTGCGTGAGGGTTCCTCCGGTATTTGCATGGCGGATTAGGTAGTCAAAGTGTGAGGCAATGGACACTCCCTGGTACCCCAGACCAAAGTGTGAGGCAAACTAGCACCCCTGTGCTAAAGTGTGGCTATCTTAGCGTTTCAAAGATACCGGTGTGTGATGTTGGGTTGTTGGGTTTTGTTGAGAGAAAAGAGTCGGTAAGATGAGATGGTGCATGGTTCTCATACACGGTCACATATATGTGAATTATATCTTTTAAATAATACTGTGCTTGTTTCCTGAAATGAACTCCTTGCTTTAATGTAAACTGGTTGTATTAAATGAGAATTGAAAAAAAAAACGGTAAATGAGTATGTGTTACATTCAAAGTTATGTTTTTAATACTCACCAGCTTCTTGAAGCTGACGACGTTGATGCGTCCTGGACATTCGTGTTCAGGTTTTTCAGGTTATGATCAGGCTGAACATTATGATTATGCTAATTGAGAACGACTGCTTGGAAGAAAGACTGTTATCTATACTTCATGTTTTAAGTTATAAACTGGTTTGTAATAAAGATGACTGTAATAGATATTAAGTTATTGTTTTGATTTAAGGTGGTTTGTGCCTTTAAATACCCCGTGTTGTAATATGTAATAAGTTAGAAAATATTTGTAAGCTTTGATTGCGCTACTCTGATTATTGGTGTTCGACGTTTGGGACGGAATCGATCCTTCAAACTATCGCGACCTACGGGTCCATAAAGGAAATTAAACGCTTTCCATATTTATGCTACGTCGGGGCGTGACAGAATGCAGGTTCTGAAGTTAGAAGGAATAACAAGTTGAAAGGAATAGATCAAGAAACAAGAAGATGAAGTTTGGGTACCAATCGATTGACATCATACCAATCGATTGACATGATTCCATAATCAATCGATTGGTATTTTTACCAATCGATTGGAATTTTCACCAATCGATTGATGTTTTGTCAATCGATTGATGAAAGCTGGAGTCAATTTGCGTTAATGGTGCAAGATTTCAGCAATCAGGACGACGACCAGCCATTACAGAATGTATCTAGACGCCTTCAGCTCGTGGATATTACACTATTTATAGAGGGGAGTGAAGAGGGTCAAGGGTTAGCTCATTTTTTGTTGTTTTGTAGGAATTCTTTCATCCAAGTTTGGAGAATAGACAAATTCAAGATTAAAAAGTTCAGCATTTGCTAATTTATATACTTATTCAGGTTTCGTTTGCTTAGTTTCACTATTCAGTAATAGTATTGTTTGAGAATTCCCATTTTAATCTTGAATCCTTTATATAAATCCATGTTTAGATTTAATATGTACAACATGTCTCAATTTAGTTTAGTTTCTGTTTATTTAAGGATGCTAGCTTAGAGTTTAGGTTGGGAATAATGTGAAGAAACATTGTTCCCAGCTGCTACCATGATTCTGTTTGAGAATCAATGGCAATCGATTGGAAACAGAGTCCAATCGATTGCTATAGATTCCAAGTCAATTGATTGGTACTTTCACCAATCGATTGAAGGTAATTTCATGCCAATCGATTGACAAACATCCCAATCGATTGGTATGGGTATGACTTGGGCAGAATCCTTTTTGTATTCTAGCAACTTCTATTTCAGAAACTAAGTTCAAATTGATCTTTTTAAGTTCAAATTGCAATCTGATTTTGAAATAAAAGCTCGTTTGATTAGTTAACTCAATGAATACTTATGACGAACATGTGAATTATCCTATGCTCGATTTGTTTATCATTATTTATAGAGTGAGTTAGTTTATTTCCAGTCCTTTATAATAAGTGAGGTAGTTGAACCACTAAGTATGTGAAATTCACATACTTAGTGTCTAGAATGCTTTACTTAATCAATTTCGAAATAAGGAATACTAAAGGATGAAACCCCAGTGTGCGTTTGTGTTAAGTCATGGTAGTAGTTGGTGCAATGCAGATTCACATATTCCCAACACTTTCTTTCATATTTAAAAGATCACATTAATTTTCTTCTAATTTAACTGCTGCTTTATCATTTTTTTTCATTATAATTATGCAATCAGTAGGATCGTTAGAACCTCCACTTTAAAGAAATCATCTTTTATTTTTCCCTTTTGGATTCAATCTAGATTTCTTTTCCCCAATCCCGTCCCTTGGGATAACGACTAAGTCTTACCGGTTATTATTCGACGCGACCGTCTACGCTTGGATGTACTCTTTTGAGAACACATTTTTTGTCGTGTCAAGTTTTTGGCGCCGTTGTCGGGGACGGTAACGAAGGCCAGGGATTTTAGATTGATCCGATCTTTCCTTATCCCATTTCTATTTTCCTTTTTCTTTTCACTTTTCAGAACACAAGCTGTGTTATTTGTGTCATTCTATGTCCTTTGACTCCACTAAAGCTTTCATCACAAATTTATTTAAAGATTCCATAGATAGTGCTGATAATCCCATTTTTACTCCATTTACTTTTAATCCAATGTCTGACACAGAGAGCTAACAAGGAGAAAATAGGCATGACCTCATCGATGATGGTCAACGACCTCTACAAGAACTCTTAGCTCCTGATCGAACTGCCACACTTTTCTGTATTCGTATCCCTCCGCAGATGGGTACATTCCATTTTCATAATGGAATGATCCAACTATTACCCACATTTCATGGGATGGAAAAGGAGAAGGCATACTTGCATATTCGAGATTTCGAAGACGTTTGTGGTACGTTCATGGATCAGACTTGCCCAAGTGATATAATCCGACTAAAGCTTTTTCCGTTCACCTTGAAGGACAAAGCAAAGTCATGGTTGTTATCGCTCAAACCAAACTCTATTTCGACTTGGCCAGCAATTCATGAAGCCTTTCTTAAGAAGTTCTTCCCTAATCGGTTAACGACTGATATCTTGAGACAAATCCAGATGTACAATCAAAAAGAGGAAGAAACATTCGCTGAAGCATGGGAGCGATACAAGGATTTGTTATTGCTATGCCCACATCATGGTTTCGAGAAGTGGCGAACAATAAGCTTCTTCTATGATGGCCTTTCTCCGAAATCGAAGAAACTTGTAGAAACTACGAGTAACGGTGAGTTCACGAGCAAGAATGCAGATCAGGCCGAAGCTCATTTTGAATGGTTGGCCGAACATTCACCAGAGTGGGAAACTCAAGTGACAAGAACCCAAACTAGTTCGAGTTCAAGTCGCAAGAGTATTTATCAGTTGAAAGCGGAAGATAGGTTAATGGAGAAATACGAGCAACTGTCTCATAAATTGGAGGCATTGGAAGCAAAGAAGGACCAAGTGATACAATTTTGCTTCTGAAGAGTCATGTTCTAGTTGTCTACAAATGGGGCATACTTCTCAACATTGTCAAATATACCCTGTGTATCATGAACAGAGTCCAGTAGAAGTACACGCTGTAAATGCCCCTAGTCGTTTCAATCCAAATGATAGGTGGAGTCATCCTGGTTTCGACCATAGAAACAATGCTGCCACAGCAAACCCATCTCAACAGTGGCAGCCAAACAAAGGAAACCAGTACCGACCTCAAAACCAAGGGTACCAACAGAGTTACCAACCTCCTCCTACCTATCAGCAAAATCAAGGGTATCCCCAGAATTAATATCAACAAAATCATTCGCCTCAATCCAACTACAATCAGGGGGGCAACAACCAAGCCTCATCTAACACCTACGTGCCACCTCATAAGAAGGCACAGAAGGATCCTAATAAAACATGATGCAGCAACTGATGCAGCTAATGAGTAAACTCAACACAAGTGTAGAGAGGTTAGCTGCCCAGCAAGGGGATCGAGAACGAACTATGTTCAACCAGAGCCAAATCCTAAAGGCCAACACTCGGGTACAGGCTCGGGATCTGGACCACATGAGGAGGCCAAGACTGTAACTGTGTTGAGACGTGGAAAGGAGATTGAGAAAGTCTCTCTTCCGTCACACCCTGTAGTTGATGATGAAGAAGAAGTAGAGAATGAAGAAGAATTGGTGGAACAAGGAAGAGAGGGGGAAACAGTTAAGCCCGAAACAACAGCTCCTAAGGATACCAAAATAAAGAGAAGGCTCGGAAAAGAACCTCTCCTTGAGGAAACACCCAAATGCCCTTTTCCGGCACCATATCCTCAGGGGTTGAAAAAACCTCAACAAGAAACCAAAAGTCAGGAGTTTCTGGAGTTATTCAAGCAAGTGAAAATTAACCTCCCACTCCTTGACGCGATTAAACAGGTACCTGCCTATGCCAAGTTCTTAAAAGACTTGTGCACTATAAAGAGGAAGCAAAGTGTGAAGAAAAGTGCTTACCTGGCTTGCCAAGTGAGTGTGATTCTAAAACATGATTTGCCTCCCAAATACAAGGATCCGGGCACACCAACGGTCTCTTGTATAATCGGTCAAAGGAAAGTGAACAACGCTCTGCTTGACTTAGGCTCGAGTGTTAATCTTCTACCTTACACTGTTTACCAACAGTTAGGAATGGGAGAACTTAAGCCCACTCGCATTACTCTCCAACTCGCATATAGATCGATTAAATATCCACGAGGAGTTTTGGAGGACGTTTTAGTCCAGATTGACATTTTGTCTTTTCCGTCAACTTTGTCGTTTTAGACACCGAAGCTGTATACAATGCCAAATCACAGATTCTGATGATCTTTGGACGTCCTTTTCTTGTGACGATCGATGCAACAATCAAGGTAAGGAGTGGAGTGATGACCGTAGTTTTCGGGAACATGACATTGAATATTAAGATCTTTTTAAACCCCAAAATCAAAGATTTTGATGATGAGGAAGAGGAAGTAAATTGAGTGGAGTCGGTAATCTAAGATTGCTTTGATTCGAATGCACACTCTAATCCCGTAGAGTCAATTATAACTAACTCTTGTTTCAAATTGGACAAATACACACCACAAGATGAGGAAATGAATCAATTTTGTGCAATATTGGAGGTTGTAGAAGAGGAAGTTGCAAAGGCAATGTGGGCGGCTCAATATGAACAATTGCCGCCAAAGACTAAGTTGGCTGTACTGTCAAACCTGCAATATCCAGAGTTAGAGTTGAAGGAGCTCCCAAAAGAATTGAAATATGTGTTTCTGGGAGAAGAGAAGACCTTTCTTGTGATAATTTCATCTGTTTTAAATCAAGAACAGAAAGGTAAATTGATCAAGTTACTCAAGCAACACAGGAATGCGTTAGGATGGACTGTTGCTGATTTAAGAGGAATTAATCCATCCATATGCACCCACAGGATTTACCTAGAGGAAGACGCTAAACCATGTCGCCAAATGCAAAGGTGTCTAAATCCAAACATACAAGAGGTAGTAAAGAAGGAAGTTCTGAAATTGTTGGATGTTGGGGTTATTTATCCAATTTCGGATAGTCTTTGGGTAAGTCCAACTCAAGTAGTGCCGAAGAAAGCCGACATTACAGTGGTGTAAAATAAGGATGGTAAAACTGTACTAACACGTGTGACCACAAGTTGGCGCATGTGTATTGATTACAGGAAATTGAAAACAGTGACTCGATAGGATCATTTCCCATTGGCTTTCATGGATCAAATGCTCGAAAGAGTAGCAGGTCACCAATTTTACTGCTTCCTGGATGGTTATAGTGGTTATAACCAAATTGAAATTGACCCTGCTAATCAAGAGAAAACCACTTTTACCTGTCCATTTGGAACATTTGCATATCACTGGATGCCTTTTGGCTTATGCAATGCACCTGCTACATTCCAGAGGTGCATGCTGAGCATATTTAGCGATATGGTTGAAAAGATCATGGAAGTTTTCATGGATGACTTCTCCGTATTTGGAAGTAGCTTTGAGGATTGCTTGGGAAATCTCCAAAAAGTGTTACAAAGATGTGAGGATAAAAATTTGGTTCTCAATTGGGAAAAATGCCACTTTATGGTGACAAAAGGAATTGTATTGGGGCATATAGTTTCTGCTGAGGGAATACAGGTAGATAAGGCGAAGATTGACATAATTTCTAATCTCCCTGTTCCTACCACAACGAAAGACATTCGATCGTTTCTAGGTCACGCCGATTTTTATCGGAGGTTTATTAAAGATTTCAGTGCTGTATCTAGACCACTGTGCTGACTCCTTGTTAAGGACCAACCATTTGAGTGGAATAGCGAGTGCCAGGAATCCTTTGATAAACTCAAACATCACCTCACAACAGCTCCGATAATGCAATCTCCGGATTGGAGTCTTCCTTTTGAGCTAATATGTGATGCAAGTGACACAACGATTGGAGCTGTATTAGGAAAAAGGAAGGACAAGAAACCTACTATGATCTACTATGCTAGTAGAACTCTTGATAGAGCTCAACGAAATTACTCCACCACAGAAAAGGAGATGCTGGCAATTAGATTCGTACTGGAAATATTCAGGCAATATCTTATTGGCTCGCAGATCATCTGCTTTACTGATCATGCCACGTTAAAGTATCTGCTATCCAAAAAGGATACCAAACAGTGATTAATACGTTGGATTCTCCTGCTCCAAGAATTTGACTTGGTTATCAAAAAGATAAAAAGGGAGTGGAGAATGTTATGGCGGATCACCTTTCTCGATTGACGTTTGAAGATAACTCCTCACAATCCATTCCGATCCGTGAAGCTTTCCCAGATGAACAGCTTTTTGCTGCTACCAGTTTGCCTTGGTATGTAGACATTATCAACTACTTGGCAATGGGAGAGACCCCATCCCATTGGTCTACCCCTGACAGAAAAAGGTTTTTATCCATCGTAAAATGGTTTTACTTTGATGATCCGTACTTGTTTAAGTACTGTGCGGATCAAATAATTAGGCGATGTGTTCCCGAGGAAGATATGATTCAGATTTTAGCTTCCTGCCACTCAGAAGCCTGTGGCGGTCACTTTTTAGCTCAGAAAATTGCTCAAAAGGTGTTTAGCAGTGGTTTCTACTGGTCGACAGTTTTCAAAGACTGTTATGCATTCTGTAGAGCATGTGCTAGATGCCAAATGTTAGGGAGTTTGTCTAAGAAAAATGAAATGCCGATGACCCCGATTATCACTATTGAAATTTTCGACTGCTGGGGCATTGATTTCATGGGACCTTTCCCGCCATCCTCTCACTACGAATATGTCCTTTTGGCAGTTGAGTATGTATCTAAGTGGGATGAGGCCATTCCGATAAAGAAAAATGATCACAGAACAGTGATCTCTTTCTTAAAAGAGATTATCCTTTCAAGATTCAGAACACCAAAGGCCACGATTAGCGATCGTGGAACCCATTTTTGTAATAAACCTTTCGAAGCATTGATGAAGAAATATGGAGTTAACCATAAAATTGCTTTATCATATCATCCACAGTCGAATGGACAGGCAGAGCTAGCTAATAGGGAAATCAAACATATCCTGGAGAAGACTGTTAACATCAATAGAAAGGATCGGTCGTCACGTTTGACTAATGCGTTGTGGGCATACAGAACGGCAATTAAGACGAACCTTGGAATGTCACCCTATCGGCTGGTTTATGGAAAAGCTTGCCATTTACCTGTAGAATTGGAGCATAAGGCGTATTGGGCTACCCGATTGCTAAATTTTGATATTCATGAAAGTGGTACACTAAGAAAGCTCCAACTCAATGAACTGGAGGAAATCAGGAATGATGCATACGATCGTACTAGAACTTATAAATCAAATTTAAAAGCAAAGCATGATAGATCAATCTTGAGAAAGAAGCTCGAACCAGGACAGAAAGTGTTACTTTATGATTCGAAACTTCATCTTTTTCCTAGTAAGTTGAGGTCGAGATGGATAGGACCATTCATTGTCAAAGAGGTGTTTTCTCACGGGGCAGTGAAAATTGTGAACCCCAAAAATGGGAATGCGTTCAAAGTTAATGGGCAACGTTTAAAGCCATTTTTGGAGGAATTCGAACCTGAATTAGAGATCATCCAATTGGATGATCCTGATTATTCTTCTTAAAAAATTGAGAATCTTGTTGTTGTATAATAGTTTTATCTTTCTTTGTGTGATTCTTTATTTCTCAATTCTTTTTATGTCTATCTGTTTGTTATAGGATGAATCCACTGCATTTCTTACCACATTTGCTCTTCCATGGGGTCCGCTCTCCGGGAACCCCAAAACAGATGGAACAAGAAAGGCCAACTTTTACTCCACTTTTCGGCTCATGTCCAGATTCCCCTAATGCGGCGATCGCTGATATGAATACCTGGGAGTTGTTGTGCGCAGTTCGAGAAATTCTAGAAGACCTTCAAATCGATTCGGATGGGGAAGTCGTGGAGTACCTCATGGATTTTGCTGTAGGAGAAGACCTTTCTTTCCCAGAATCTGAGCTGAATTGATAACTCCCGTAGTAAATGAATAAGACAGACTTTGTTCTTATTTTCTTTCTTTTCGTTTGTTTGTCTTTCAACCAAGATCTTGTACCCTTGGATGATAATAATCCAATTTGAACAAAAAGATTGATGATTTTTGAATAAATTCTTCCTACGTTTGTGTTGATAGGTGTCTTTCCCTGTTTAGATGCTTGTAATCCTGTATTTTACCTCTGTAATGCATTTTCAAAATGTTGAGAGTAATTAGTTGAAGAATAATTAGGCTGCCATGAACTCAATCGATTGAACTTGAACATCAATCGATTGAACTGCCTTATCAATCAATTGAAATGTCTAGTTAATCGATTGACATACCTGTCTAGTCAATCGATTGATTACTCTTCCATACGTAAAGTCTGTTCTTCTCCCTCTCCCTCATTTCATTCAAAACTAACGAGAAAGAGAGAGAGAACTGAGGCAATTTTTGGGCGTGTGAAAAACCCCTGCCATCCTCTCCATCCTTTTCTCTTGCACCATCATCATCCTCATTATTTCACCATCACCATCGACCTCACCATCTCCACTGCCACTGCCACTGCCATTGCATGGACAGAGGGAGAGAAGAAGGAGATTGATTTTGGAGTCACCTATTTCAGTATTAACATCATCACATCATCATCTCTCTCATCCACGATCAAATAAAGGCGTGGATTTTGCCGTAGTTTTGATCAAGGTAATCCCTCAAACCCACACCTATATTTGCCTTTAATTCTTGAACATAATGATAGAGGGGGCCCCCTCATGGTCTTAAGACCACAAATTTGAAAGAGGGACGTGAGACCTTGTTGTGGGCAGCCCCCTTCAGTCACTGATGCCAATCGATTGATGTCTGATATCAATCGATTGACATCAGGGTTCAATCGATTGAGCTGAATCTTCAATCGATTGACAGTTTATGTCAATCGATTGGTATAAATAGAGAGCAGAATCTTTCTTTTCTCATCCTAACTCTCTGGTTTGTTTTCATTTTCAACTCTTATGGCTCCCAAGCCTAAGGACAGTGGGCCCCATCCATAGAAATCCACTTTACTTGATATTCCTGACCCACCACTAGCTCACAGGTTTAGGAACGACAAGGAAAATACTTGGTTTGTGAAATATTTCAAAATAAGGGATGTCATGATTGAGTGGCAGTTTGAAAATCTTTGGAGTGATGACAAGCCACCATTCTATCTCACTCGGTTGCGCTCATTTCCAAGCTGGCTCCCTGTTCTTGCCATTCAAAAGAAAGTTTATGCTTTTTGGATTCGATCAGCCTGTGCGAGTATGGTTAAAGCCCCGAATGTTCTATACACATATTTTTCTTGTGTTCAGGGTCGCCAGATCGAGTTTAACCCCACCACAGTGGCCAGAGCTTTGGGTATTGCTGAGGTGCCAGATCACCTATACCCTATTCATGCCGACCGTCCTTTTCTTTCATTTGACACTATTGCTATAGAGATTTCAGGCGGAAAAATCAAGAAGTATACGGGGATTACAGTGTTCGACGACCACAATCTAACAATGGATTATCACCTACTCCATTTGGCCCTTTGTAGCTGCATCCTTCCCACGATATATAAATTGGACTTTGGTGGGTGGTATGCACGAGTCCTTTATGCTATTGGGACTGGCTTACCAATTTACCTTGCCAGGCTTTTCATTGAGTTCTTCATTGAGCCCACAAGTCATCCTAGCAAGGCCCAGCACCTCAAAGGTGCTTGGGTGATCCATAGAGTGTGTGAGGAGGCAGGATTGGTGATACAGGAAGGAGAGATATTGCAGAAATCAAAAATTGGTATTTTTGGTGAATCTGCTGCTAGACGATCAGCAGCACAATTCAAAAAAATAGCAAAAGGAAAGGGGAAGGTAGGAGACAGTAGTAAGAGGAAGAAGAGAAAGAGAGGAGAGAAGACGTCAGAGTCAGAGGACGAGGACCCAGGGATGCCGACAGAGGCTGAGGGTCAGGATACAGATATAGTTGAGGAGGAAGAGGAGGACCCAGGGACGCCGACAGTAGCTGAGGGTCAGTATGAGTTGAGAAGACGCGAGCCCCCTACAGCCTCCACATCTGTGCCTGTGTCTCTTCAGACCATTTATGATTTTCTTGTAGAGGAGAGAGAAGCTAGAGTGCAGTTGCATGGGATGATTTGGGAGCTCACGGCCCAGCAGGAGTTGATGGCTGCTCAGATGGCCTCAGATCGTGATTATGTTCATTCCAGACTTGATCAGCTGGGCAGTCAGGTTGGGCAGATGCTGATGTTATTGGGCATAGAGCAATCTCTACGTTCTACATCCATGCCACCTCCACCGACAGTTCCATCGACCACTGCAGCACCCACTTCAGCATCTTTAGTTGATATTTTATCGGAGACACCCCCACCGCCACCACCGCCAGCTGCTGCTTCCCCTCTGGCTGAGAGTGATCCGGTAGCTATCGTCTAGACTGAGACGGTTGCTGAGGTTGGTAGTGAGGGAGCAGATGCTCCAGTTGACGGTTTACCCACGCTATCTAGTGACCATACTATTGAGCCGTAGGAGGGAGTTTTGGTGAGCATGAGAGTGTTTGGTTATTTCATATCTTGTAATCTCTCTTGTGTCACTTTTTTTTTGTGGATACTTTGGGTTGGATTACTACTTTTAGGTCTATGATTGGGGATAGTTTATATTTTGGTTGGATATTTTGAGCTGGATGAGGATTTTTGGTTTTCTATTTGTACATGGATTGTTTTGGACTTTTGATATTACCTTACAGATAGTTTTGTTTGCTCATGGATTAAGTTTCTATTGTCTATGCTTTTGATTATCATCCATGTATCTTTGATCTTGGTTATTTGTAGAGATTGGTATATTGAACCAGGTGAATTCTCAAATGTGTACTGAAATGCGTGAATCAGGTGATATCTTCTTTTACTTGAAATACTTCCATTGTGGACAATGTCGATTTCAGTTGGGGGTAGGAAGTAGATATCCACCTGTGTTTTCTTGATTTTAAAATACACACCTGTTTAATATTAGAATTTCCCATGCGTTTCCTTGTTTGTTTTATGCGTTTCCTTGTTTGTTTTGTCTTCTCCCATTTTTTTTTGTTTTATAAATATATATATATATAAATAAACAATCATGTTGTTAAGCTTCCAACTTTCAAAACCTCGTTCCTCCTAGCTAATTTCATTGTGCAATGATGCGTTCATGTTTTTCTTGTCATAGTGTGGACTTTGATTACATGTTACTTTGTCGCTAATCTGGTTTTACGTCCATAGCATTAATATATCCTGAAAACATTTGCACGAGTTGACAATCACGAGAGAATCTTTGAATTGGAGTGAAATATGATTGTCATGTGATTGGATTAATAGTAAAACTTTAAACCTTAGCGAGATTCGAGCCATTCTTTTATTCTGAGGGTCAATCACAAAAACTCATGTCAATTCTTGTAATGCGCTTTTATTTTGTTGAAAGTCTCATTCTTGTTTAATTTGGCTAATGCTTCAAGAGAATGTTCAGGATCTACTAATTTAAAAGTCATTAAATACTCGAGATAAGTTAAAATGTTTAGAAGATGATTTAGGCCATTGAGTTCTCACTTCGTCACCTGAGAAAATCTAAATTCGCACTTACCTATCACAAATCAATGTCTCTATCTAAAATCACATATTCTTAGTCAAGCATGTGACGGTTTTGCGTGAATATCCAAAGGAGGAATAGAAGAAGTTTAAAATATATATATATATATAAAAGAGAAGTAAAAATGAAGAAATAAAGGAAATTGGAGATTGGATAAATAGAAATGTGAAGAGAAAGTAATATTGCCATGCCACATGCTTGAACTCATTATCATATTTCACCACCTTAACTTTCTCCTATTTCTGTCACAAGTCCTAAAGATTCTGGATAATTTTAACAAATCTTGAGTACGAAATGAATTTTCCACAGCAGATCGCTCTTGTAGTAATTGGTATTCCATTCATGAGACTCATGCACCTCAAAATAAACGTTCTTTAGTGTCTAGTATGTAAGCATTCTTGATTGCCTCTACATTTACTCTTTTGAGCTTCATACTATGAGTGCATAATTGTCGCCAGTTTCAGAGTGATTTTATTTTGAGTGAAACTGTGTGAGAATTGAGTTGAAACTATGAAATCTTAAACATGTCAATCCAAATAACTCTGAGATAAAGAGTTCGATCGTAGTTGTTAATTCCACACACACACACAAGGATATACAAAGGCTGTGGATGTAGTTTTGACTTGAATAGTTACTTTGTAACATGTTGTTTATTTTCCATAGCATGATAAAGGAATTTATGTCCTTGTTAAGCAGAACTTTTAGCGTATAGGAAGAATCGAGATTTTTGGATAAGTTTAGAAAGCTTGACATTTGAATTTTGTGCGTAAATTCTCTGAAAACCCTCACGAGACACAACTCGTCCATTAGGGTAAACCTAAGGGTTCAAAGGCTTGTTGCAAACGCTAAATGCAACCGCGATTCCTGCGAAAGTGAGTTATGATTTTTTTTTTAGTTCAATAAAAATTGTGACGTTGGCATTCGTTATCTTAGCTTGATTTAATTCTGCTTCATTGCTAGAGACTAGCAATACGCTAGTTGGGGGTTGTGATGAGGGCTATCATTTGTAAAATTTTGGCCCAATATGGAGAAGAATTGGATAAACTTAACCCCATTTCTCTAGTTTGATCTGCACTTGCATTTTAATTCATTTCTTTACACAATGATGTACTTTCCATGGTATGTTGTTGTGTTTAGCCCTTTGAATGCAGGTTCTGAAGTTAGAAGGAATAACAAGTTGAAAGGAATAGATCAAGAAACAAGAAGATGAAGTTTGGGTACCAATTGATTGACACCATACCAATTGATTGATATGATTCCATAATCAATCGATTGGTATTTTTACCAATCGATTGGAATTTTCACCAATCAATTGATGTTTTGTCAATCGATTGATGAAAGCTGGAGTCAATCTACGTTAATGGTGCAAGATTTCAGCAATTAGGACGACGACCACCCGTTACAGAATGTATCTAAACGCCTTCAGCTCGTGGATATTACACTATTTATAGAGGGGAGTGAAGAGGGTCAAGGGTTAGCTCATTTTTTGTTGTTTTGTAGGAATTCTTTCATCCATGTTTGGAGAATAGACAAATTCAAGATTAAAAAGTTCAGCATTTGCTAATTTATATACTTATTCAGGTTTTGTTTGCTTAGTTTCACTATTTAGTAATAGTATTGTTTGAGAATTCCCATTTTAATCTTGAATCCTCTATGTAAATCCATGTTTAGATTTAATATAAACAACATGTCTCAGTTTAGTTTAGTTTCTGTTTATTTAAGGATGCTAGCTTAGAGTTTAGGTTAGGAATAATGTGAAGAAACATTGTTCCCAGCTGCTACCATGATTCTGTTTGAGAATCAATGGCAATCGACTAGAAACAGAGTCCAATCGATTGCTATAGATTCCAAGTCAATCGATTGGTACTTTCACCAATCGATTGAAGGTTATTTCATGCCAATCGATTGACAAACATCTAATCGATTGGTATGGGTATGACTTGGGCAGAATCCTTTTTGTATTCCAGCAACTTCTATTTCAGAAATTAAGTTTAAATTGATCTTTTTAGGTTCAAATTGCAATCTGATTTTGAAATAAAAGCTCGTTTGATTAATTAACTCAATGAATACTTATGACGAACATGTGAATTATCCTATACTCGATTTGTTTATCATTGTTCATAGAGTTAGTTAGTTTATTTCCAGTCCTTCATAATAAGTGAGGTAGTTGAACCACTAAGTATGTAAAATTCACATACTTAGTGTCTAGAATGCTTTACTTAATCAATTTCGAAATAAGGAATACTAAAAGGATGAAACCTCAGTGTGCGTTTGTGTTAAGTCATGGTAGTAGTTGGTGCAATGCGGATTCACATTGATTTGAGGTGAAAAGTGCATATTTATAACGTATTATATGATCTTTTATGCATACTTTTATCCCCAAAGTCCCTACATTTAGGTGCATTCTAATAACAATATTCTTTTTAATGTGTTAATGCTTAAATATATGTTTTTGCATTGTTTTATAAGTATTAGGATGTAAATCAATGGAGTGGAGCTAAAGAAATGTGATTCTGGTGGATAGAACAACAGAAGCATCTGAGAAAACGCCAATTTTGACAATGAAGACTTCAGATTTGGAAGATTTTTCCAGAAATATAAAATGTAGATCTTTGAGTTACGGTCGCGTGGCCGCAAACAGGAGGTCACTCCGAGTCCGAGTGAAAAGTTATGGCCATTCTCCCATCGGTGCGCAGAGCTGTCAAAATCAGAGAAGTTCAAGCGATTGAAGAGAGTTCAATCGATCGAACCTTCGATCGATCGAACTAAGCTCGATCGATCGAACTTTATATTCACCCAAAAGTTGCGTAAACTCTGTGGGAACCCTCTATATAAGTCGTTTTGACGCCAGACAAAGGGAGGACGCTCCAGAACGCAGAAAACAACAGTTTTAGGGTAGTTTTAGGGTTAGATTAGGAGTAGATTAGGTTAGATTCTTGTTTTTCTTCCACTTTTCCATTGTTATACTCAAGATTATTGAAGATTCAAGTTGGGTTTATGTTTATTACAAGTTATATTCAGATTATTCCAGGTTTTTCTTTTCCTTTTCTCTATTTCATTGTTTATTAGTTTAGATGTTAATGATTACATTAGTTTACTGTTTCTGCACTAGTTTTATTATGTTTCCGTAGTTTAGACGTTGGAAATATGTGATGACACATTGATTCCCAACCTCTGCCATGCAATCTTTAGAAACCTTAGGCTCGATCGATTGAAGATATTTCGATCGATCGAACCAGGGCCATAGTCAAGCGATCAAAGGCGCTTCGATCGATCGAACTTACTAATTCCTGAGATGATTCTTTTAAGTATTCCATGACTTTCTGTTTTAGAAATCTGTCATCAAATTGTCCCTATAAGCTCAGTTTGTCACAACAGTTTTTAGAACTTAAAAGCCTTAAGGCTATTTTCTTCAATGACTTTTGAAAACCACTTTGAATGCTAACACCATTTAGAGTGCGAGTAATAACCATTGTTTTAAACCGTCTTCCAAGTATTTTAAATCACTTATGATGATGTAGTCCCGGTCATGAAAGGGCTATTGATTCTATATCTTTAGAAAAATATGGAATGCTGAAAAGGAATGAACTCCATAGAACATTAATGAGTATGCATGGTAGATGGTTAGGATCAATGTGGATTCACGTGTTTCCAACACCTTTAGTTTATTTATTTAATTAGTTATGTTTCTTTATATTTAGTTTATTATTTAGTTTAATTTAATTAATTAGGATTCGTTAGAACATCCACTCCCAACATTCTTATTTTCTTTTCCTTTTCTTTAGGTCATAACTTAGTAGATATTCTTCCTATTCCTTCCCTGTGGGATCGACCTGGACTTATCCGGTATTACTTGCACGATCACCTACACTTGGGTGTTGCACAAGAGCGCACAACTATTTAGTCGTGTCACACATATTCCCAACACTTTCTTTCATATTTAAAAGATCACATTAATTTTCTTCTAATTTAACTGCTGCTTTATCATTCTTTTCATTATAATTATGCAATCAGTAGGATCATTAGAACCTCCACTTTAAAGAAATCATCTTTTATTTTTCCCTTTCGGATTCAATCTAGATTTCTTTTCCCCAATCCCATCCCTTGGGATAACGACTCGGTCTTACCGATTATTACTCGACGCGACCATCTACGTTTGGACGTACTCTTCTGAGAACACATTTCCTGTCGTATCAATAACATTGATACCCTGTGAGTTTCTATTCACTCAGCTCTTAGTAAGCTGACAGCCGTTATTGCCTGGACATTTCCCGTCCAGACTGCCATGTTCTAAATAATACAGGTGATAGGACTTACCATGATGATTACTACCCGGAAGGGGATTATACAGAAGGTGGCCCCACTGATGCCGGTTATGCTGTAGAAGGCTGTTATGCTAACGACTACCCTTATGCCAGCTAAAGATTTGAAGATAGTCATATCTAGTTTATATTTCTGTTATTGCTGTTAACTTTTGTAGCAGGTACTTGGGCATATGTTGTCTCCAGACCTATTAGGTTCCTGAGGACCACTCTGATGTTTGTTTTTGATAAATCGTTATTATATGCAACTGTTTCCTGTTTCTTGTTTATCTTTTGGACTAGTATTGTCTGGTGTGGATAATTAGTGCCTTTCACCTATCATTCCCTATGGACCCAAAAAAGGAAATTTATTTTTCTCTATTTTTGATGATCTGGGACGTGACAGGATTTTATGTATCAGAGCTTTAGGTTGTGATACTTTCGTTCACTAACAATTCCACACCATCTGGTTCTAGCATTTAAGATTCCCTAAGATGAGATATGAGTTTAAGATAAGTTCGTCTTTCTGACGATAGCACTCTTGTGCTCCTTCAAAACCTTCATCCATTTCCCTTCTTGACAAAGGTCAAGTTGGGAAGTCACAGCCACCGGAAAACTCTCGTTCTCTCCCAAAAAGGCATACTTGAGCTCACCTGGAAAGGTTTTGAGCTCAAGTTTTGGTGTGACAACATTGGATGGAAGAGGAAAAGTATCCCTCGGGGGTAGTCTCTCAAAATTAGAGGTCTAGATGGCCTTTCCTAAAATCCCTTCAACATCCAACTCCTCCTCAACTACACTTTCCTCCTCACTTATCTCTTCCTCCCTCCTAAATTCATGATCACACTCACTAATGACATTATCAATAGCTAAGCATTTTTCAACATGTTCAAGGTTAGCTATGTTATCATCAAGCATACACGTATGATCAAGGGAAGAAATGATGCAAGAATCACTAACATTGGTATCACTAGAAATATCGAAAAAATCTTGCACCAATGAATCAATGAGAGATTTCATAAATTTCATCGCTGTCCTCCTCATCGAGATCCGGTTGCTTAAAAAGGGAAAAAATATTCACATCCATAGTCATATTACCAAATGTCAATCGCATGAGACCATTCCTACAATTAATCAATGCATTAACGGTAGCAAGGAATGGGCAGCCTAAAATGATAGGAATTTGCGATTGCTCATTCACAACGGGTTGTGTGTCAAGCACAATAAAATCCACTGGATAGTAGAAATTACCGACTTAGATAATAATATCTTCTATTATACCACGTGGCATCTTGAAAGACCTATCAACCCTTTGTAAAGTAACATGGGTCTCTTTAAGCTCTCTGTGGCCTAATTCGACGTACACCGAATAAGGAAGTAGATTAACACTAGCATCCAAATCAAGGAAAGCTCTATCGATATGGTGTTGTCCAATCACACATGCTATGGTAGGATAACCTAAAGTAAAAATTAGGTTTAAAAATAATTTTAAATGCGTAGCGGAACAGTTAAGTTACAAAAACTTATTGGTATGCCCGGATCTACTACTCATTAAATCTATAGATGCGTACAAGAGATGGGACAAGAATTATACCTTACAATCGTGAACCCAATTGTGAAATCTTTAACCTTCTTGATGGTGCAGCAGCTTTCACTAGGTTGTCTTCACCCTTATGACTCCTGCGGATGCTGCCAGAGAGGCTAGAGTTGGTGGGAACTCCACGGGGAGGATAAAAATGCTTGGAAAACCCTAAACAGTCTCTGCAGCTTTCGTATAGGAAAAATGACCATTATTAAAGCCTGTACGCAACTTCCCTATTTATAGATTTCCAAAATCGACTTTAACCTTCGACCAATCGAAGTGGCTTCAATCGATCGAACTTGCCTAGACTTCAATCGATCGAAACCTATTCGATCGATCAAACCTGTCATGCAAGATCCTCTTGTGCCTTTCCAAACATCCTAGCGGAGCTAAGAGTGGGACCTCCTAGGCTCTTTATTGTTGGCTCAGACTAGTAGTTAATTCCCATGACCAAACTCTTTGACCAGCAAACTAACCAACTGATCAGTTAACGTTTACTCCACTACAAAACGATAATTGAACTCCAACGCAAAAGAACATATCCGAAGCGGTAACTAGACTTGTATGGTGTACTAATGTCCCTCTACCGTCAGCATTAGTAATCATATTCAGGTAGTTGGATAAACGATTACTATCAACCTGAATCATGATTATTTCTTGTATTCCTTGAGTCCCATTCACCTCTTATGATTACCAAATATGTTGATAACTACTTATCAACAAGACTGCAGTTCTCATTAATCAACTTGGTGACATTTTCAAGGGAATGCTTACTCTGAATCAGAGGGTAGATTCTATCTTGACAATATATGTTCACAACCCTATGAACATGACATACCCAAGATACCCAAGTGTTAATCTTCTATAGACCTCACTGATTGGTAAGTCAAAGTAGCCATATCCATAGTAAGTGTTTATAATCGTCTCAAGATTGAAAACACGTATCTTATACAAGTTATGAATTCCTATCGACTGTTTGACAGTCTTGAGTATCAGTAAGAAAGCTCAGGTTTGTCAATGCACTATAAGCACTAGTATGTTAACTAAGAGTTACACTCTAGTGATTGACATTCATCACTTCATCCAATGGTAGTTAATCATGCTACAGTGCATACCTGATGAGATATCCAGTTTCATCATCCACTGTGACAAGCTCTAATTATCAAAGAATAGTAATTTGTATCTCATTGTATGCATCTCATACATACACGAATTACTTACTATGATACTTAAGGATTAACAATCATCTCATGAAAGAAACATACTTAATGAAATGTAAAGCTAATATCCATATATTGAAATGTTAATGTCTCATACATAAACTAATGGTTTGAGGGAACAAACCCAACAAACTCCTACTTGTACTCACAACCATACAGGATTACATTTGAGACCTAGACTATCTAGATGATGATCAAAGACCTTTTATGGCAAGGCCTTTGTAAACGGATCAGCAAGATTGTCAACAGTGGCAATCTTGGTGACAGTCACATCTCCACGTTGAACAATATCTCGAATAAGATGATATTTTTGCTCTTCGTGCTTTTCCTTTCCGTAGTTCCTTGGCTCCTTCGACTGAGCCACTGCCCCACTATTATCACAATAAAGCGTAATAGGTGACAGCGACGCTGGTACCACCTCAATCTCCATAAGGAACTTCTTGAGCCTAACAGCTTCCTTTGCAGCTTCACAAGTAGCCACATACTCAGCTTCTGTAGTTGAATCTGTAATGCATTTCTGCTTAATGCTCCTCCAACTAATAGCACCACCTCCCAAGGTAAAGAGAAGACCGGACGCCGACTTCCTAGAATCTTTATCTGACATAAAGTCCAAGTCAGTATATCTCACTGGAATTAACTCACTACCGTCGTACATAAGCATATAATCTTTAGTCCTTCTCAAGTACTTAAGAATGTGCTTAATGACTGTCTAGTGCTCTGGACCTGGATTTGATTGATACCTGCTGACCATGCCTATGACAAAGCAGATATTCGCTCTAATACACAACATCGCATACATGAGACTTCCCACTGCTGAAGCATAGGGAATTCCTACCATGCTATTCCTTTCCTCCTGTGTCTTAGGACACTGGTCCTTAGAGAACGCTAGGCCATGCCTGAAAGGTAATAAACCTTTCTTCGAATTGTCCATAGAAAACCTAGTTAGCACTTTTTCGATATAACCAGCTTGAGATAATCCCATTATCTTTCGCTTACGATCCCGAAAGAGCTTTATCCCAAGAATATAGCTCACCTCTCCTAGATCCTTCATATCGAAAGTACTAGCTAGCTAAACCTTGACCATTGACAATGCCGCTACATCATTCCCAATGAGTAGAATGTCATCAACGTAAAGCACAAAAAAGCCACCACTTTTCCTTCACACTTCTTGTATACACAAGGGCCATCCAGATCTGTATGAAACCAAATGACTTGAGCGCTTGGTCAAATAGGATGTTCCAACTCCTGGATGCATGCTTAAGCCCATAAATGGACTTTTGTAACTTACATACCAAGTTACCTTTCCCACCAGCTATGAACCTTTTTTGTTGTTGCATATAGATGTCCTACTCAAGATTGCCATTCAAGAATGCAGTCTTGAAGTCCATCTGCCAGATCTCATAATCTAGGCATGCAGCAATGGATAAGAGTATCCTGATGGACTTGAGCATGGCTTCGGGCGAGAAGGTTTCCTCTTAGTCAATACCCTATCTCTGAGTATAATCTTTCGCAATAAGCCTAGCCTTAAAGGTCTCAACCTTTCCATCAGATCCTCTTTTCCTCTTGTAGACCTACTTGTAGCAAATGAGTTTAATATTAGCTGGAAGCTCTATAAGATCCCAGACCTGAATAGAATTCATAGATTCCAATTCAGCCTTCATAGTTTTAACCTAATGTGCTGAGTCTACATCAACTATTGCCTCTTCATATGTGGTAGGATCAGATTCAGATTCTATAGAGACAGCTTCAAAAACTTCTCCTAAGAACATATATTTATCAGGCTGACTAATAATCCTCCTACTATGATGAGATACTGGTGCGAAAATGGGTGAAGAAGTGGTATTTTCTTGATTTACATCATTATCAACTGCGGGTTGGATAAAGAGCTCTCCTTCTATCTTTCTCAGATCTATCCTTCCCTTAGGTTTATAGTTTATGATATAATCATCCTCCAAGAAAACAACATTTGTACTAATAAACACTTTCTGTTCTCTTGGATCATCAAAACACCATCCATAAGTACCCTTTGGATACCCTACAAAGTAACATACTTTTGATCTAGAATCTAACTTGCTCATCTTTCCTTTCAGCACATGTGCCGGGCACTCCCATATTCGGAGATGTTGCAAAGAAGGCTTGTGCCCAATCCACATCTCCCGTGGTGTCCTCGGAACAGATTTGCTTGGGACTAGATTTAGTATGTACGCAGCGGTTTCCAAAGCATAACCCTAAAGGAATAATGGCAACTTCGAATAACTCATCATCGACCTTGTCATGTCTAAAAGAGTCTGGTTCATTCTCTCCGCTACACCATTCTGCTGAGGCGTGCCAGATGCAGTCAACTATGACAAAATCCCATTCTATATGAGGTGATCAATAAACTCATTAGAGAGGTACTCGCCACCTTGATCAGATCGAATGGCCTTAATATGTGTGCCCAATTGCTTCTCCACTTCAGCCCTAAACTCTTTGAGCTTTTTAAAGGCTTCAAACTTGTTCTGCATCAGGTACACATATCCAAACCTAGAGTGGTCATCAGTAAATGTAATAAAATACTCATAACCACCCCTAGCTCTAATATTTATTAGTCCACACACATCAGTATGAACTAATTCCAACAATGCATTGGTCCTATTGCCCTTCGCGGGAAAGGGCCTTTTGGTCATCTTACCCTTTATATAAGACTCGTAGACTTCCATTGGTTCGAGAACCAAATCACCTAAGACCCCTTCTTTGACTAGTCTGCCAATCCTATTTAGATTGATATGGCCAAGCCTCATATGCCAAAGCCTTGTTGGATTAATGGAATGTTCTTTTCTTTTAGATGGTATAGTTACCACTGAGTTATTAAGTTCCATACAAGAATCCTTAGAAATTTGGGAGTAATCACATACTATTTGATTTAACACCAGAACATATAAAAGAACTATTTCATTTAATCACAACTTCAGTTTCAAAATGAAAATAATAACCATTATTCGATAAATTAGAAATTGAAATTAAATTACGTCTCATAAAAAGACGTAAAGTACATCTGATAAAATCAAAACTTTATTGTCTAGAAATTCTAAAGCTACTATTCCTATAGCAATCGCAGAAACGGTTGCGCTAGAACCCCGAGTCAACACGATCTCCCCATCACTGCATTTCTTGGTTGATCTGAACCCCTACAACGAATTACAGATATGGTTAGTCGCATTAGAATCAATGCACCATGTGTTTGAAGTATTCGTAATAAAACTTACTTCAATCACATGTGATTCAATCATACCTTGAACTCTTGTATCTAAGAATTCTAGATAGTTCCTCTTCCAGTGGCCCTTCTAACCGCATTGGAAACACTTTCCTTTGCCTTGGCCACCCACCTTTCCTTTGCCCTCACCTGTTCCCTTAGATTTTGCAATCTTAGGGACCGGTCCAACACTTGGACCACCAGTATCAGCCTTCTTCTTCCCTTTCTTTCCTTTCGGTGTAAATCGGGAAAAGGAAGAGCTTTTCTCAATGTTCAAAATGTTGCCCCATGTTTGATCACCCCTTCCGTTACCAGTAAAGAACTCATTAATTCGTTCATTGAGAAATCCATTTTATTCATATTATAGTTTAATTTAAATTGAGCGAATGATGGCAACAACGTATTGAGGATCATATCAACTTGGGTCTGTGCGTTAATGTTGGCACCTAGGGTCTACAGCTCATTCAAATAACCAATAATTTTCAAAACATGTTCTTTGATTGGAGTCCCATCCGACATCTTAGCACTCATTATCTTTTACATAGCTACCTGCTTGGCAGGCCTGCCATGTTCCCCAAACATCTTTTTTAGGGATTCGATAATATCACTGGCAAAATTATTTGACTAGTATTGGTGTTGCAACACGTTAGCCATAGAAGCCAATAATTAACAACGTGACATCCCATTCGACTTTTTCCATTTATCGAACTCGCGCTTGGCAGCTGCCGAAGCATTTGCCACGGGTTCTTCGGGGCATGGGGTGGTGAGGACATATATGTGATCCTCTGCAGTTAAAATAATGTCGAGGTTTCTGTAGACACCCCATTTTGTCGGCTATCAGATTTAGGAGACCCATAGCTTGGTGGTTCACAATGATCGTAAAAGACTCAAAAGGACTCTCGGAAGACAGCTCCATCCCTCAGAATGCTCAGAATGACCAAAATGCCCCTGAAAGTCCGAAAACTCCCAGATTTGGTCCCAAAGTTCTGAAAACATGATATGTCGTAAGAAAAATGATAAAATGAGTTTTAAAGAGAAATCGACTAAAATCGTCAGCTCCCAGAGACCCCCAGAAGTCCCGGAAGCTCCCGAAAAGTCCCCGTTGACCGGTTTGACCAAGGTTTGACTAGGTTTGACTAGGTTTGACCAAGGTTTGACCAAGTTTGACCAAGTTTGACCAAAATCGTCCAAATTCACCAAAATCATGAAGAAAGTGTTAAAACAAGTTTCAAAAGAAAATCGAGCGAAAACATCAGCTCCCGGGAACTCCCGGAGGTCTCCAGAACTTTCCGGGAATCCCAAGTTTGACCAGTTTGACCAGAATTTGACTTTGGAACCAGGGAACCAAAATAATTTTTAAACATTTTTCATGGATACTAGAGGTTAATAGCTTTCCAACGGTATATCGCACATAATTTTTGGATTTAAAACGAATTTATTATGAATTTCCAAAGGCGGAAAAGGCGATCAAATCGGCTTTTATCGCGAATACCACAAAACTTTTCAAAGTGACCTATCCCCGAACTATTTTTTATGTAAAATAGACTCCATTACCTTTCCAACGGTATATCACAACCTCAATTTGGAGTTCGTATGCATTTTCTGTGAATTTCGGACGAAATAGGGCCTTTTCGCGAATACCGAAAATTCAGGGGGCCTAAATAGCATTATCTGGACGGAGGGAGGAGCATTGCCGCCGCGGCACTGGCCCAGTGCCGCAGCGGCACTCCCCCCCAGAACAGTGTATTTTTGTAATAATTTTTGTGGCCCCATTTTGATTAATTAAAAGCCAAAACGACATAGTTTTATGATTTCAGATGTTTGGAGCCAATGGGAATACTTTCTAAATCCCAAAACCACCCCAAGTTGGCCTATATAAGCACCCCATTACTCTTCATTGTGGGGGAGTCAAATGTAAGCTTTGAAAAAGTTTGGGAGAAAAGTTGTAGAGATAAGGTTAGAATAGAGAGAAAGAAGCTTCCTTCTTTGATTTTCCAAAACAAAAGTGAGTTCTAAACTTTGTTTTTACTTCATTACTCCCATTTATTTCAACATTCAATACTCCCAACCACCATTTTAGTGAGCATTCAAGAGAGTGGAAGCTTCTTCCATGTCTAGTGTCATTACATATGAGTGAAACACCCATCTACAAGTCTCATGCTTCATGAATATCATCTATTGATTATCATCTACTTGCTTGTTTATTTATTGTTCATCTCTTCTTATCCCATTTCTTTTTATTTTCTTTATTTACTTACTAGTTCATCATCATCTAAGTGATGACATGAAGTTTGGGGTGAGTGAATCCTTATGGATAGTAGCTCTTGACCTCAAAAACATGTTTGATAGATGATGATCATAACCTCAATACTTCCAAGGTATTCTTGGAATGTATTGAAGTTATGTTCAAAAATAAAATAAATCTCTCCAACAATCTTGGAGGTTCTTAATGATGAGTTTGATGTGGGTATTCTAAGTGGCTATGATCCTTATTGAGTGTTAAAAATATGTCTTCAAAACATCTATTTCAAAATCCCTCTCAATCCCTCTCATTTGGTTTCAAGAAACAAAACTTTGTTTTCTCCAAAATCTTCAAAACAACAAGTCAAAACAGTGAGTGAGTTGAGTTCAAAGATTTCTCTAGAACTCAATACTCAACATATAGATGCAAGGCCACTTGGAAAGTCTTCCTAACTCATTGGAGAACACCCATGATTTTTGGTTTGACTTGGAAGTACTTGGAAATGGTCCATTTGGACCCAAACATTCCTTCCAAACATTCTGCCTCTGCTGTCATAGCAGCTAGGTCCACTTCCAACCTCTTTTTCAGAAAACTTTTCCAAAAGGGGTGGTCCTAACTTATTTTTCCCCTAAACTTTAATGTCTTAGGAAACGTTTTGTATAAAATGGGCCTCTAGATCATTCTTTTTCATTTTCTAAGATTTTCTAACATTTCAGTCGACGGTACGGACTCTGTTTCTGAGTGACCTTCATTGTTTATATGATTTATCTCAATCTGTGATAGCTATTCAAGATTGGCATTTTGGGTTGTGTTCTAGACATAATAAGGAACATCTCCATAGAAAATCATGCATTGAAAACATTCCTAACCCCTCTTTTCAATTTCCAAAAGATGATGTTACTGTTCTGTCCACTATTCACAGCAAGCACATTTTAACTTTCATTCTTTGATTTGATGCTTATATGCATTCCAAATTAGTTCATATCTTAGGAAGTAGTTCATAATACATTTGTACATATCCCATATTGATTTCATCCATCCAATCATACACATTTTAGACTTCTAAGTCATTCTAGGAATCCATGAACACAAAGCACACTACAACCTTGGCACATTCTAGATACATACATTGCATCCATGCAAAGATTTGGGGTTTTTGTAACTCCTAATCTAAGAAGATTATAAGGAATGATCATGATCACACGTTCATGTTTCCCCTCGGTCTAATCATCCTTTCTCATCCGTCCCGAGGATTGAGAGGTCTTCTTTTCTCAAATATTAACATGCATCATACTAGCTTGCTAAGCATATTTTGATTTTCTTTGTTTATTTGTTTCAAGAACAATTCATGTCCCCTTTAGATTAAGGAAACTAATTACTTGATACATGATTAGACGATTTTTCCTAGGTTTATTTGTGTGATCTTTCACTTTACATTGCATGATATTTGACTTAGATCTTATGAATAATATTTTATCTTTTGATCTTCCATTTCAGATTTTCTTATGTGATGTAATATATACTATCATAGTATTATTTGTCAAACCATACATAGTATAAGATGATTATTTGGATGCTAATTGAGGCCCGTCATAAGACGGGGCGAGTTGAGGGTGTTTTAGTCGTGACAAAGGCTCCTTCCTCTCTCGTACCAAAACCCCGAACCAAGTTCTTTGGTGATGAAGGGCCGGTGCCCTTATCCGCTTGGGTGAGTCAAAATTAGGTTTCTTGGTTCCTTAAAGACTAAGTGGCGACTCTGTATCTGTTTTCAACAGACCTTTCGTTTTCTTTCTTTGATTTAAATCAATTTCAAAGCAATCTCAAACGAGAGAAGTGGTCCGATTCCGCGTGTCCACAATCTGGCAACTCTGCTGGGGATTTTTATTTTCAAAACAAAATAATACAGAGGTTTGATTCATAAGAAGCATCCTTAAAATCATCTTTTTACTGTGTCTGGTTCACTGCATTGCACTCTTGCATTTCCCCCCTCCGACTGTGTCTGAAACGCGGCGCTGACATTGTTCAGGTCTTGCTGTGCCAGGGCACAAGTCACCGTTGATACTGTACCTTCCAAGGTATATCAAAAAGAGTAAAAATCTTCGTACTGTCTCTCTGACGGTATATTGGAACTCTCGTCAACGGAACCTCTTTGACTAAACCCAGCCTTTGCATATAGATTCCTGTAGAACCTTTCATAGGACTGTTCATTTATCTTTTCAGATAGGACAATGTGATATAACTGCTGTATGCCCTGGCGGGATTACCTGCGCGGTGTAGATGCTTATGTGGCATAGAACAGAACCTCTTTCTTATGATTCCCAAGGCAATCACTCACATGTGATCACATTGAGTTGACTTGCCTAGGCACCATGATAAGGATGTCTGCTCCATGCTCACAAAGATATACACCGCAAACCTTGTTTGTTGATCCTGAGACATAGGAGTATGAAAACTTGCTAGAATAGTATGATCATCAACATCACCTATTCCCGTCGTATATCCCTATTTCTTCCAGAAACTCTACCTAACTCATCAGGATATCCCTGTTTCTCCTAGAAACTCTGTCCGAATCACCCAGATTTCCTATTTCTCCCCAGATTACCCAGAAATCTCAATTTTTTTTCCAGAAACTCCGATATACTTATGTCCCTCCAGATATTCTTGCTTCCCCCAGAATACCCAAAAACCTCAATTTTTCTTAGAAACTCCGATATACTTGTTTCTCCCAGAAACTCTGTCCAGATATCCCAGATATAACCATATTAACCAGTTTCTCCCAGAAACTCTGTCCAGATATCCCAGATATAACCATATTAACCAGTTTCTCCCAGAAACTCTATCCAGATATCCCAGATATAACCATATTAACCAGTTTCTCCCAGAAACCCTGCTCAAATTTCCCAGACATACCAGAAACTGTATCCCAGTCAACCAGAAATGTATGAAAACCCCTGTTATCCCTTGGTGATCATACTGGAAAGTAAGATTGGCACACTCTATATGGTCAGGACCTTAATTGCTTAACCGCTATCTGTTAGAAATAGGAATATCATATAGATTAGGGCTTACATCCGCATGCTTGTCACCCATGCATACACCATCCCCATCTCTCTGCACGCACTGTCCCGAGTCAGTCCACGTCACTGTCTGTCTAAAAAGTCATCACTGTCAGGATCTGATACACCCCTTTCTCTCAAAATCTGTCAGGTCAGTATAGATTCCCAAGGTCAGCAGCCGGAATCCTCGTGGGCCAGGAGTTCAGATAATCGTTTGGTCAGAATCAGTCCGACAGCTCGCTTCAGCATGAATAGAGAAGAGTTGGAAAACAAGGTTACTGAGTTGGGGGCAACCATAAGCCAACAGTCCGACAGTCTAGCCCAAAGTCCTGAGGTTCATGGAGGAACTAAAGCAGCAGCAGCCGCAACCTCCGCCCGGGTTTCCACCACCAGGTTTTGAACCTCCTCTACATGAGAATAATGGGGAAGAAAACTGGTTTCAAGGGGTCCCACCGCTTACGTATGAGAAGAAGCTCCAAGAGAAAATGGACAAGGTCGACAAATTGGAGAGCGTACTGAGAAAGAGCAAGGGAATCGATGATTACATGTTAGACCTGGAAGGCCTTTTCGAGCCTGTCAAGTTGAAACTGCCGGAAAACTTTAAAATGCCTGCCATCGATCTTTTTGACAGAACTGGGAACCCAAAAAGTCACGTGAAGCTGTGTATGAGTATCTTCCAGTCCATGGGTTGTACCCACGAGCACATCGCAATGCTGTTCCCACAAACTCTGGCAAAATCTGCACTATCATGGTTCCTAACCTTGGAAGCCTCCAAAACCCGGGCCTGGGAAGATATCGTTCGAGTTTTTGTCGATCATTATTCCTATAATCAAGAGCTGGATGTCACTATCAGGGACTTGGAAACAACCCGGCAAAGCAACAATGAATCCTTCGCTGCATTTCTGAGCAGATGGAGGAACAAGGTAGCCCAAATGACCCACCGACCGATTGAGAAAGAACAGGTGAGAATGCTAATCCGAAATCTGTAGCCGCTCTACCATGAGAAATTATTCTACCAGTCTATCTCCACCTTCGAGGAGTTGTTTGAAATCGGAACCCGAATCGAAGATGCTATCAGGGAAGGAAAGATCAAAAAGGAAGACCCTCCGAGTTAACCAAGAAGGCCCAACTACTCCCGGAATCCCCCGGATGTCAATGCCCTTAGCAACCAACCCATGGCATACCCTCCAAGGCCATACCAACCCTCCAACCAGCCAAATCCCTCCAACCGCCCTTTCCAGAAAAAGCCCCCTCGCAATTTCTCCAAGCTAGAAATCTCTCTCTCCTCAGCCTTGGACCGCCTCCTCAAAAAGGGCCATCTCCAACTACTCCAGCCTCGAAATACCCTACCCCCGCCTAACTGCAATATGTCTAAACGATGCACCTACCACCAAGCCCCCGGCCATAACACCGATGACTGCATGCGCCTCCGTCATGATATTCAAGACCTCATTGACCAGAATATCATCGAGCCACCCCCAAAGCAGCCCCATATCACCCAAAATCCCCTACCGAACCACCAAAATGTCAACCTCATTGAGTCCAACCCTATATCCTTCAACCCTGCTGCCTATATCACCCCTGTAGGATAACCCTTACCCCTCATTGACATCCCGGACTCTATAGGAATTCATCTGATTGAAGGGAAAAATGACGAGTGGCAGCAACAGCTAGACGATGAGCAAGACTTGTTCTTTCTGGAAGAGCATGACCTAGGGGTGGTAGACCTCAAATGGTATGATCCCGACAAAGAAAGTGACGCTTCCATCTGGGACGAGCCAGAAAAACCATTTGTGGGGACGGATTGTGATTGGTTCAAGAAAGATGGGACTGTAGAAGGACCCACTCCTGCCGAGATTGATCATTTAACCAGGTCAGGCCGTTATTATCAGCCTCCACAGCCTGCCACCGATGCAACCGAAAAAGGTCCAGTCAAGGACAAGGGGAAGGGTAAGATGGATGAGATCATCGAAGAAGATAATGAGTTGATAAAGCAGCTAAAGAAAACCCAGGCACATCTCTCAATGTGGGATATCATGGTGACCTCTTATAAGCATAGGCAAGCCGTGTTGAATGCCTTGGCTGGAATTGAAGTCCCTATTGATGCCGCACCGGAGGACATGATAGCTTTCTTGGGCGCACTTGCCCCCGACCCGATCATTACATTTTCCGATGAGGACCTACCGCCGGAAGGATCCGTACATAACAAAGCATTGTACATCACTGTCGGGTGTAAAGGGCAGCAGGTGCCGTTTTGTCTGGTTGATACGGGTTCAGCCCTAAATGTTTGTGCCCTAAGAACTGCCATTGCCTTGGGGGTCAATATCCTTGACATCACGCCATCTGTGCAATCTGTGAGGGCCTATGATAACACCAGGAGAAATGTGATGGGGACTGTCTCTTTGCGAATCCGGGTAGGATCTTTGGTAAGCACTGAGATTTTTCAAGTCATGGACATACCTGCCTCGTTCAACTTGTTGATCGGAAGGCCCTGGTTACACATCAACAAAGCCGTATCGTCCACTGTGCATCAAATGATCAAGTACATTCATGAGAAAGAAGTAAAAATCATCCTCGGTAACAGTTGGGGTAATGAAGCTTTCCCAAATTACGCTCCCGTTTTTGAAGTCCAAATGCCTGAGCTAGAAGAAGGAGAAATTGGGGGATTCTTCATGGAAGAAATCCACGTGATCAATGACGAAGATAGGTTCCCTGAGGTCCACTCCGCAGTTGTCAACATTGTCCGCAAGATGAACTACTTCCCGGGAATGGGATTAGGCCGACGCCAGCAAGGGATTCGTGAGTTCCCTCAGATCAAAGGACAACAAGGAACTTTCGGGTTGGGGTACAAGCCCACTGAAGAAGACGTCGAGCAACAGAGGCCATGGAAGAAAAGGGTGAAGGGTCTCCCACCATACCGCAAGACTTTGAATGGACAGTTCATCAAAGAAGGAGATGATTTCCCTTACTTCGGATTCCCCGAACCCTGGATACATCAAACCACTGGGAGAAGGCACCCCGGGCTTGAGATCTTCGCTGACTGCGAGAGGCCCCCATATCAAGACCCGTTCTATCCCGAAGAAGTTGAGAAGACCCTAGAGGAAGACTGGTTGAAATACCTGGACACTGAAGCAATCGAGAAAATGTGGGGGGAATCCGCTGAGAAGGAGGAAGAAAAGAGGGCCAAGAGCCAAGATGATCAGATCAAGCCAACTGAGGAGGGTCTGAGCAACCAGGCTGTAGAGTCATCTGTCTGTGTCCCCTTATCCCATGTTCCCCCGGAGTCTATACTACCAATTATCGAGTCTGTACTGGAGTCGGCTGCTGTAAGCCCACCACTATCCAATGTAATCACTTCACCTGTCATGAATGAAATGAAAGACGATTCTGCTTACTCCTCTGTGTCTAACACTTGTCAAATCACAGATCCCTCCGAGGATCTCCCAATTAAACTTAAGCAACTAATTGAAAAACCACCTGCTTATGAAATAATCGAAGATACTTTATCGGTTAACCTAGGTGAAACAGATAATCCAAAAATTGTGCAAATTGGCTCAACTCTTAATAAAAAAGAAAAAGAGAAATTAACCCTCTTGCTAAAAGAATTTAAAGATGTTTTCGCTTGGTCTTACGAAGAAATGCCTGGGGTCGATCCCGACATCGTCCAACACCATATTCCTCTCCTCCCCAATTCTAAACCTGTCAAGCAGAAACTGAGGCGCATGAGACCGGAATGGGCACTCAAGGTTAAAGAAGAGGTGGAGAAGCAGTTCAAGGCAGGGTTCATCATTGTCACCGAGTATCCAGAATGGATTGCCAATATCGTGCCAGTCCCGAAGAAGGATGGAAAAGTTCGTGTGTGCGTTGACTTCCGTGATCTAAACAAAGCCAGTCCCAAGGATGACTTTCCGCTTCCCCACATTGATGTCTTGGTGGACAACACCGCTGGACATGAGCTACTTTCATTCATGGATGGCTTTTCAGGGTATAATCAGATTCTAATGGCGCCAGAAGATCGGGAAAAGGCGACATTCACCACCCCTTGGGGAACCTACTGCTATCGAGTAATGCCTTTCGGACTCAAGAACGCGGGGGCGACTTACCAAAGAACTGCCACCACTCTGCTGCATGATATGATTCACAAGGAGGTAGAAGTATATGTAGACGACATGATTGTGAAATCCAAGGACCGAGAAGGACACCTAGTAGCGCTGGAAAAGTTCTTCGAAAGGTTGCGCAAATACAAGATGAGGTTGAATCCTTAGAAATGCACTTTCGGCGTAACCTCCGGTAAACTCCTGGGTTTTCTCATCACACAAAGGGGAATAGAGGTGGACCCCTCTAAGATCAAGGCAATCCTCGAAATGACGCCACCACGGAATGAAAAAGAAGTAAGGGGGTTCCTCGGAAGAATCCAATTCATCAACCGTTTCATTTCCAAGCTCACAACCACGTGCGATCCTCTGTTCCGGTTATTGAGAAAAGGGGAGAAGTTCCAATGGGATGACCAATGCCAAGCCGCTTTCGACAAAATAAAAGCCTACCTTCAAAATCCGCCTGTCCTTTCACCACCAACGCCTCATAAGCCCTTATTCCTTTACCTATCTGTCTCCGAAAATGCCATGGGCTGCATGCTAGCCCAAGAAGGAGAAGAAAGCCACTCCGAAAAAGCCATATACTACCTCAGCAAGAGGATGACTGGGTATGAACTCAACTACTCTGCCCTCGAAAAAACGTGTTGGGCCTTGGTTTGGTGCACCCGCCGACTAAGGCACTACATGCTAGCCTTCCCGGTTGTGCTCATATCCCGCATGGATCCTTTAAAATACCTCCTCGAAAAACCCGCCCTGACCGATTGTATATCCCGTTGGTTACTTCTATTATCCGAATTCGATATCAAGTATGTTACGAGCAAGTCAGTAAAAGGGAGAACCGTAGCTGAGCATCTCGCAGAACATGCCGTTGACTCTGAAGAAAGTGGGGACTTTTCGTTTCCGGACGAGAGCATCATGGAAATCAAGGAAGAACAGTGGAAGTTGTACTTCGATGGAGCAGCCAACATGAAGGGATACGGAGTAGGGATGATCCTAGTATCGCCGAGTGGGGACCATACTCCGTTAGCAGTCAAGCTCAATTATAACTCCACCAACAACACTGCTGAGTATGAAGCATGCATTCTGGGAATGGAAGCAGCCTTAGAGCTGAAAGTTCAGAGGTTGGATGTCTTCGGGGATTCAAACCTCATTATATCGCAGGCTAGAGGAGAATGGAAAGTAAAAGAAGAAAGGTTGAAGCCCTATCATGACCGTCTGGATCAACTCAAGAGGCAATTCAAGAACATCACGTTCCTCTACTTGCCCAGGGAAGAGAACCAGCTGGCAGATTCCTTGGCCACTTTAGCCTCCATGATCAAAATTCCCGCAGGGGTCAAGATGATGCCTTTGGTAATTGAGCAGAGGTACGGGCCTTCGTTCAACATGATTGCCGTAATCGAGGAAGAAGAGAATGAAGCACCGTAGTACCAAGATGTCTGGGATTTCATAGAAAAGGGGACGTTCCCCCAAGAATCCACCGAGAGAGACAAAAGGGCCATACGAAGATTCGCAGCGCAATTCATCATTTGCGGCGGGAAACTGCTGAAGAAAGGATACAACGGTCACAACCTGACTTGCTTGTTCGGAAAGAGCTCCAAAAGAATGATGGAGGAAATACACGAGGGGGTCTGTGGCCCGCACATGAACGGTCACATGTTGGCCAAGAAGATTATAAGACAAGGGTACTATTGGACGACCTTGGAAAAAGATTGTTGCGAATACGTAAGAAGGTGTCACAAGTGCCAGATCCATGCAAACATGATGCATGTGCCACCATCTCTTCTATACAGCATGACCTCGCCTTGGCCATTCTCCACCTGGGGAATCGATATTATTGGTGAAATCATTCCAAAGGCCTCAAATGAAAATCGGTACATCCTGGTGGCCATAGACTACTTCATAAAATGGGTAGAAGCCGTATCTTACACCAAGTTAGGGGCCAAGGAAGTGGCCAAATTCATCAAGAGAAATCTCATTTGCCGCTATGGAGTTCCCCATGAGATCATTTCGGATAACGGAAGTCATTTCAAAGCAGAAGTCAGGGATCTATTTGAAGAATACAAAATCACCTATCACAAGTCGTCGCCATATAGGCCGCAAACCAATGGGGCAGTCGAAGCTGCAAATAAGAATGTCAAGGCCATACTGCAAAAATCAGCTGATACCTACAAAGACTGGCATGAAAAGCTACCATTTGCACTTTGGGGATACAGAACATCGATAAGGACGTCCACAGGAGCAACGCCTTACTCATTAGTGTATGGGATGGAAGCAGTACTTCCGGTCGAGATAGAACTACCGTCCCTACACGTGATGGCAGAATGTGAAATTTCGGAATCAGATTGGTTAAGGGAAAGATATGAAGAATTGGCCCTCATAGATGAAAAGCGCCTAGCGGCAGTCGACCATGTTCGAATCTATCAAAAGAGGATAGCCCGTGCTTTCAACAAAAGAGTTCGCCCAAGGAAGATTGTCAAGGGCGACCTTGTCCTTAAGGAATTGCGAGCTCCGATCTTTGATCCCCGTGGGAAATTCAAACCTAAATGGGTCGGCCCTTATATCGTCAAGACTGTTCTTTCCAGAGGAGCAACTTATCTCATGGACCTCGATGGTGTCGAATTCAAAGAACCAATCAACATGGATCGTCTCAAAAAGTACTATGCTTGACTATTCAACAACCATTTCTTTCAAGCCTTGCCTTGAACTACGCTCGACCTGATTCCCGCTCGGGGATACGTAGGCAACCACATCGGTTCGGTCGCTCCACCAACAAAAAATAACCATTTCTTTCAAGCCTTGCCTTGAACTACGCTCGACCTGATTCCCGCTCGGGGATACGTAGGCAACCACATCGGTTCGGTCGCTCCACCAACAAAAAATAACCATTCCTTTCAAGTCTTGCCTTGAACTACGCTCGACCTGATTCCCACTTGGGGATACGTAGGCAACCACATCGGTTCGGTCGCTCCACCCACAAAAAATAACCTTTTCTTTCAAAACTTTGGCTCGAACTACGTTGGACCTGATCCCCGCTCGGGGGTACGTAGGCAGACTTTCAAAAAGAAAAGAAGGATGGCTCTCTAGGTCGAAAATCCAAAAGGACGCCTAGGCAAAAATTAGAGCTAAATCCAAGGTGAGCAATAACAAAAGAGAGACAATAGCTCGCTAGGTCACCTCCTTGGTGCCTAGGCAAAATTTATGAGCATGTGAGAAAAATAAAGTCGCGGTCCTTACCATAACCCAAAAATCACCCTCCACACTAGGGGCAAACTTCGGCCACTTGCCTCGTTTGCCTGAACCTCTTCTAAACTAGGGGCAAACGTCGGTCATCTACCTCGTTTGCCTCACAACCATATATATCCCAAACTAGGGGCAAACTTCGGCCACCTGCCTTGTTTGCCTCTAATAACCCCAGCATGCTCAAGCAAGTACCAAAAGCAACCACTAATTGAAATCTCAAGTTACAAAATATTTTTAGAAGGCTAAAATGCACAAAATAAGATTCCTGAAGTAACCAAGGTTCACCGATAAAACAAACTTTGAAAATTACATAAACAGGAATAAATCAAAGAAATAAAAGTCGTTCAAAAAGCAATCACATGTTCAAAGACACTTGGAGGAATGAGCAGAATCAGTCAGGTCTAGTGTCTTTTATTTCTTCAAAGGTCTTTAGAAGTAGGCCTTTACTCGGTCAGTCCAACCATCAATAAAAACAGCGATAGTGGCAGCCCTGATCCTGGAAGCAAAGATCCTCTCAGTAAACCCCCGGGGAACCTCCTGAACCTGCCCATACTGTCTGGCCAAACGGCGAGGATGATAAAAAGAAGTCTCTCTCAGACCCATCAACCACACTCTCTGGTGACCCCTGAGGCTCGTGGTGATAGTATAGAGGCCCCAACGCCTCACGATCCAGCAAATGTCAGCCTCAGATAAGGCGCTCATCATGCCCACCCAATCGGCAAAGGTATAGTGAGAATGAAGCACGGCTCGACGAAAGTAAACCGGTGGTATACGGCCCGTCCACAGCTGAAGGCGCTCGTAAAGCCAAGCCTGTAACACCAAAGGCGCCCCAGAAAGAAGAGGAGTCCCTTGGTTGAAGGCATTATCCAAACCATTCAAAGTTTCAACTAGAACCATGGCCATGGGATTCCTGCTAAGTTTCAGCCCGAGGCACACATGCACCAAGTCAATGGAAGTGCTCGAGAACAAGAAGTGCGAAGTCATGCACAATATCAAAGCGGCCCCACGGGAAGCATCATACACGCTGGGATTCCCAGGACTGGCGTACCGGGCAATAATAGAAGCAATGTTGAGAACCTCACCTTGAATCAGCCGGCGGGAAATAGTGACGGAGCAATTCAGATATTCAGCCAAGCTTCGTGTAGGACTGAGGGTATCAACAGAAGGGAGAATCAAGTCGGAGTCAGAATCAAAGCCAAGAATAGCACAGAACTCCTCAAACATGGGGCATATCTCCAGGCCATTGAAGTTGAAGACATGGTTCACCGGGTCCCAGTGACCAATGGCAGCACGCAAGAACTCAGTATTTAGGGTCACCTGGCAAAGAGAAAACAGCTCGGTCAAGCCGTAGCTAAAGAGGTTAATCCGCTCCACGCCATCCGTGATGTTCAGCCAAGTTGTGAGCTGAGCGGGATCATACAAAGTCATGCTTTCGGTCGCGGCCCTAGGAAAATTCAAAATTTCGGTAGCACCTCCCCGCTTCACGGACTATCCCACCTGTAAGGCAAAAGTACTCACTATCACAAAACTGCCCATCGCAGTAACATCCAACAACCACAGTGCACATATATCAATTAAAACAAGCACACAACTGCGCCCCTAAACCGGAAGCTATCCGGCCTAAGAGGCGAAACATCATAATACTCTGTCAAAGGTCACAAATTGTTCTACACATCATCCTACACTGTCCGAATAGTCATGTCACTGGTACAACCCAATCGAAAGCATTAAAAAAAAAAGAGAATAAAATTCCCGCTTGCGAGGTCTCAGTCCTCCTCTTCTTCGTCCTCTGTTGGACCGCCCGGAGTGTATGTCGGCGACGGCCTCCTCCTACCACCTCTGCACCTTGGGCCAGTCCTCGATGAGCCAGCTCCACCTCCACGGTACTGCACACACAAATGAAACAGAGGCAATCAGTAGGGAAACCACAAAAAATACAAAAATAGAGTCAAGTTAGAGACTTACCAAAGACGCCATCTGGTTGGCGGCAAATTGCCTCATACCGTCCATCTGTCAAGGGTAAAATCTAGGGTTAGAACCTCATAACCTTAAGAAAAGCACAGAATTAGAGACATACCCGATGGTCTCGTGTAAGAACCAAGGACTATAGGCTAGCCGCCAAGGCGTGACCCTCCTCGGCATAACTCCAAGGAACATTGAGGACGCCCGCTGGCTGAGTAGGGTACCCACATGTGACTCGCGGCACCTCCATCACTTGGGGACTGCCATCAGCACCTAGGACGTTGACGGTCCAATCCCAGGGAGGGATAGGGTTGGGAGCCTGAGGAGCCTGTCTCCTGTACATCTCGCGAAGCTGTGGGCACAGAATAAGTTAGGAAAAGGTGAATAAAAGACATAGGCAAAAATATAAGAGGAAACTCACCTCCAAGAGTGGGAAGTTAGGCATCAAGAAGTGGCCACGGTAAGCTTCATAGCCGGTCTCAGAGAGAAAATGATCCCAAACATCAGTGCCGGCTAAGGCCGCCAGCAGAGCATCACCAGAGAGGTCACTGGCATCCATCACAGGGGGATCATGAGGAACGCGATACCTGGAACCACCAACCACCTGCCGAGATACCCGCTCACCAAGGAACCACTGCCTGCACTCGGTACTCTCCATCAGAAGGCGGCAAGAGGTAAGAGATTTGACCGCTTGTATCTCCTCTGGGGCGGTATAGGTGACGCCCTCCCAAGGCGTCCAATCAACGCTCGAGGCCGTCAGCTCAGTCAAGAAGTTTCTAAGCAAAACAATCCGATGGGCCCCGCTCTTCACCCCAACAACATCCCTCCTCTATCTCAAGCCTCGTGGGAACAGAGGCACAGGAGCCATGCCATCCTCGTCTTCGCCTGACTCGTCTGCTGGGGAAGGAGCCAACATCTTCAAGTATTCAAAGCTCCAAAGCTGCACAGACAAAGGAGAAAATCAGAACGAGTATAGAAATCAAAAAGATGGAAAATAAAAAAGATACAAGGCATACCTCCCAAGCTCGCCAAAATCCTCCGGTCGATTTAACATCGCCCCGAGAGACCTCGCCCATATGCTTGTAAAGATGGGCCAGGGCATCACCACCCCAGTTGTAGGAGGGGATTTCATCAATGGTCGCCAGGCAAGAAAGGAGCCTCAAGCTCACACGGTCATTCCGCGTCGCAAAGATTGAGCAACCCAGGACATATAAAAGATACACTCTCAGGAGCTGGGAATTGTTCAAATTATGATTCCCTCTGCCATAGGCCCGGTAAAGCCAGCCGCAAGGAAACCAATGCCTCTCCAGGTTCGGGGGAACAGTCCCAATCAGCATCTCTACAGCCTCCGGATCAATCTCATAGAAGTAATCCAGAATCAGGCGCTTCCCGCCAACTCTCAAGCCCGTGATCATGGAGAAATCAAAGGGCGTCATAGTCATCTCACCAAACGGCAGGTGAAAAGTGTTGGTGGTGTCCCACCACCTCTCGGCCAGTGCATAGAAGTGAGCCAAATCATTGCTGCTTTTTGAAACCAAACGGACGAAGCCTCCGAACCCGGCATCGTCAACCATCCTCTTGACGGTAGGCGAGAGTTGAGTGTACCATAAGAAAGCATGGGCGAGGCTACCATGGCCCTTCAATGCCACTTCCGGCACCTGCACACAACAAAAACGACAAAGAGATGCACAAAATCACTATTCACAACCCGAGAGCCGAACTCACGAGATCAACATTTAAGCACAAATCGGACTTCTAACGATCTCTAGGTGCACACTACGGCCCACAAAGCTAGCATAATACATGAAAGCGGTCCTAAAATGTTGAAAGTTTCACATACCAAGCTCGCTAGAGCCGCGGTCGAAAGATGGTGTTGGGGGTCCCGTAAAATCAAGTCCGGGGTTTGCACCTCGGCCTTCATCCGTCCCTTGGCCTTCTTAGACTGTCTCCTTGAGCTCGAAGCCATAGATCTACAAGAAAAATGGAAGTCACCGTTAAACTTTCTTCTTGAAAATTTGGGCTAACCAAAACACCAATCAAAAATCCAACTACGGGGAAAGATTACTCACCTGAGCGCGCACAAGCTGCGTTTTGATGAATTTTGGCTCCAAAAACACCCCAAAATGGCCAAGAATGAGCTTCAAAAGCTCAAAAAACCCGAGATATACAAAGTTGAGGTCCGGCAACCTAGTGCCTCCGCGGCACTGGCCAACTACTACCGCGGCAGTGGCCCAGTGCCGCCGCAGCACTGCTCCCCGTGGGCCCCACTTCGCTCCGTTTTGCTCCGTTTTGCCCCGTTCTGGCCCGTTTTGGCCTTTTCAGCCCGTTTTTGGCCCCGATCAGCCCCGGTGGCCCATTCCAGTCGAGATTTATGAGGTTTTACCCCAAGCAGACTAAAAGTTGCCAGAACTACCTCCAGCAGGCAGAAACTGAAAAAAAAAAAAAAAAAAAACAGCTCCCGGAGGCCCTGACCGGCTCTCTCGGATTGAGCGCCAAAAGATTTGATCAACCGTGAGAGGTTCAGAGATGGATCCTGGTTCCCGATCAAGAAAAGAGATTCCCCGAGAACCCTGCATTATCCCCCGAGGACAAAAGCAGACAGATACCAGCTCCCAGAGGCCCTGACCGGCTCTCTCGGATTGAGCGCCAAAAGATTTGATCAAACCGTGAGAGGTTCAGAGATGGATCCTGGTTCCCGATCAAGAAAAGAGATTCCCCGAGAACCCTGTATTATCCCTCGAGGACAAAAGCAGACAGATACCAGCTCCCAGAGGCCCTGACCGGCTCTCTTGGATTGAGCATTGAAAGATTTGATCAAACCGTGAGAGGTTCAGAGATGGATCCTGGTTCCCGATCAAGAAAAGAGATTCCCCGAGAATCCTGCATTATCCCCCGAGGACAAAAGCAGACAGATACCAGCTCCCAGAGGCCCTGACCGGCTCTCTTGGATTGAGCATTAAAAGATTTGATCAAACCGTGAGAGGTTCAGAGATGGATCCTGGTTCCCGATCAAGAAAGGAGATTCCCCGAGAACCCTGCATTATCCCCCGAGGACAAAAGCAGACAGATACCAGCTCCCGGAGGCCCTGACCGGCTCTCTCGGATTGAGCGCCAAAAGATTTGATCAACCGTGAGAGGTTTAGAGATGGATCCTGGTTCCCGATCAAGAAAATAAAGATTCTCCCACCAGCCGGAACCGATTCCCAAAAGTCGGCCGTCAGGAACAATCAGAACATCGCCCGCATCCAGATCTCCTGATTATCAAGAATTTTCTCACAGCTTTATCACAAGATCCCTCGGTCACCTTTGGCTATCGTCTTCTAAACAAAGCGCAGCTGATCTATCTCACTCGTTCCAGAAGTTTGCCCCCAGACCCGGAGTCTTCTAAAACTTCGATGTCCTTATCCGAGTCATCCTTCACGTCACAGTCGCTAGCGCTAGCACGACACCAGCCCACTCGGAGTGGCGCACCCCACAGCACTTGCTCATACTAGCGTCATAACACTAGACATGATAGGACTCATGACACAATTCATATCACATCCATGCATTGCATATCACTCTTATAGCATGGCATCCGCATGTCTTGTTGAGCATGTTTGATTCATTTCTTTGTGTCCTGAACTACGTCCTGGTCTGATTCCCCTTGGGATACGTAGGCAGCTCACGCAGAGCACGACCAGCACTGAACTCAGCATCCTTCTTTTTTCTTCATTGTATATTTTGCAACGTTTTTATCCTAAATCTATAGCCTCCAAAAAGTCTTGTCTCTTCAAAGCTTTGGCACTCGCTTGCGACATGCGTTGCCTCGCAAGTTCATGCCAAAGAGGGGCAAACTGTAGACACCCCATTTTGTCGGCTATCAGATTTAGGAGACCCATAGCTTGGTGGTTCACAATGATCGTAAAAGACTCAAAAGGACTCTCGGAAGACAGCTCCATCCCTCAAAATGCTCAGAATGACCAAAATGCCCCTGAAAGCCCGAAAACTCCCAGATTTGGTCCCAAAGTTCTGAAAACATGATATGTCGTAAGAAAAGCAATAAAATGAGTTTTAAAGAGAAATTGACTAAAATCGTCAGCTCCCAGAGACCCCCGGAAGTCCCGGAAGCTCCCGAAAAGTCCCCGTTGACCGTTTTGACCAAGGTTTGACTAGGTTTGACCAGGTTTGACCAAGTTTGACCGAAATCGTCCAAATTCACCAAAATCATGAAGAAAGTGTTAAAACAAGTTCCAAAAGAAAATCGAGCGAAAGCATCAGCTCCTGGGAACTCCCGGAGGTCTCCAGAACTTCCCGGGAATCCCAGGTTTGACCAGTTTGACCAGAATTTGACTTTGGAACCAGGGAACCAAAATAATTTTCAAACATTTTTCATGGATACTAGAGGTCAATAGCTTTCCAACGGTATATCGCACATAATTTCTGGATTTAAAACGAATTTATTATGAATTTCCAAAGGCGAAAAAGGCGATCAAATCGGCTTTTATCGCGAATACCGCAAAACTTTTCAAAGTGACCTATCCCCGAACTATTTTTTTATGTAAAATAGACTCCATTACCTTTCCAACGGTATATCACAACCTCAATTTGGAGTTCGTATGCATTTTCTGTGAATTTCGGACGAAATAGGGCCTTTTCGCGAATACCGGAACTTCAGAGGGCCTAAATAGCATTATCTGGACGGAGGGAGGAGCATTGCCGCCGCGGCACTGGCCCAGTGCCGCCGCGACACTCCCCCCCAGAATAGTGTATTTTTGTAATAATTTTTGTGGCCCCATTTTGATTAATTAAAAGCCAAAACGACATAGTTTTATGATTTCAGATGTTTGGAGCCAATGGGAATACTTTCTAAATCCCAAAACCACCCCAAGTTGGCCTATATAAGCACCCCATTACTCTTCATTTTGGGGGAGTCAAATGTAAGCTTTGAAAAAGTTTGGGAGAAAAGTTGTAGAGATAAGGTTAGAATAGAGAGAAAGAAGCTTCCTTCTTTGATTTTCCAAAACAAAAGTGAGTTCTAAACTTTGTTTTTACTTCATTACTCCCATTTATTTCAACATTCAATACTCCCAACCACCATTTTAGTGAGCATTCAAGAGAGTGGAAGCTTCTTCCATGTCTAGTGTCATTACATATGAGTGAAACACCCATCTACAAGTCTCATGCTTCATGAATATCATCTATTGATTATCATCTACTTGCTTGTTTATTTATTGTTCATCTCTTCTTATCCCATTTCTTCTTATTTTCTTTATTTACTTACTAGTTCATCATCATCTAAGTGATGACATGAAGTTTAGGGTGAGTGAATCCTTATGGATAGTAGCTCTTGACCTCAAAAACATGTTTGATAGATGATGATCATAACCTCAATACTTCCAAGGTATTCTTGGAATGTATTGAAGTTATGTTCAAAAATAAAATAAATCTCTCCAACAATCTTGGAGGTTCTTAATGAAGAGTTTGGTGTGGGTATTCTAAGTGGCTATGATCCTTATTGAGTGTTAAAAATATGTCTTCAAAACATCTATTTCAAAACCCCTCTCAATCCCTCTCATTTGGTTTCAAGAAACAAAACTTTGTTTTCTCCAAAATCTTCAAAACAACGAGTCAAAACAGTGAGTGAGTTGAGTTCAGAGATTTCTCTAGAACTCAATACTCAACATATGGATGCAAGGCCACTTGGAAAGTCTTCCTAACTCATTGGAGAACACCCATGATTTTTGGTTTGACTTGGAAGTACTTGGAAATGGTCCATTTGGACCCAAACATTCCTTCCAAACATTCTGCCTCTGCTGTCACAGCAGCTAGGTCCACTTCCAACCTCTTTTTCAGAAAACTTTTCCAAAAGGGGTGGTCCTAACTTATTTTTTTCCTGAAACTTCAATGTCGTAGAAAACTTTATGTATAAAATGGGCCTCTAGATCATTCTTTTTCATTTTCTAAGATTTTCTAACATTTCAGTCGACGGTACAGACTCTGTTTCTGAGTGACCTTCATTGTTTATATGATTTCTCTCAATCTGTGATAGCTATTCAAGATTAGCATTTTGGGTTGTGTTCTAGACATAATAAGGAACATCTCCATAAAAAATCATGCATTGAAAACATTCCTAACCCTTCTTTTCAATTTCCAAAAGATGATGTTACTGTTCTATCCACTATTCACAGCAAGCACATTTTAACTTTCATTCTTTGATTTGATGCTTATATGCATTCCAAATTAGTTCATATCTTAGGAAGTAGTTCATACTACATTTGTACATATCCCATATTGATTTCATCCATCCATTCATACACATTTTAGACTCCTAAGTCATTCTAGGAATCCATGAACACAAAGCACACTACAACCTTGGCACATTCTAGATACATACATTGCATCCATGCAAAGATTTGGGGTTTTTGTAACTCCTAATCTAAGAAGATTATAAGGAATGATCATGATCACACGTTCATGTTTCCCCTCGGTCTAATCATCCTTTCTCATCCGTCCCGGGGATTGAGAGGTCTTCTTTTCTCAAATATTAACATGCATCATACTAGCTTGCTAAGCATATTTTGATTTTCTTTATTTATTTGTTTCAAGAACAATTCATGTCCCCTTTAGATTAAGGAAACTAATTACTTGATACATGATTAGACGATTTTTCCTAGGTTTATTTGTGTGATCTTTCACTTTACATTGCATGATATTTGACTTAGATCTTATGAATGATATTTTATCTTTTGATCTTCCATTTCAGATTTTCTTATGTGATGTAATATATACTATCATAGTATTATTTGTCGAACCATACATAGTATAAGATGATTATTTGGATGCTAATTGAGGCCCGTCGTAAGACGGGGCGAGTTGAGGGTGTTTTAGTCGTGACAAAGGCTCCTTCCTCTCTCGTACCAAAACCCCGAACCAAGTTCTTTGGTGATGAAGGGCCGGTGCCCTTATCCTCTTGGGTGAGTCAAAATTAGGTTTCTTGGTTCCTTAAAGACTAAGTGGCGACTCTGTATCTGTTTTCAACAGACCTTTCGTTTTCTTTCCTTGATTTAAATCAATTTCAAAGCAATCTCAAACGAGAGAAGTGGTCCGATTCCGCGTGTCCACAGTTTGATTTTCATTATGTGTAGTTATTTTCAGTTAACTTATTTTGTGTAAGTATGATGGCAAGAGGACAAAATGCAGATCCAGACAGTATGATTTACTGAAAAAATCAAAACGAAATAAATGTGGATATCAGAATTTGACAGTTTGAAATAAAAGAATCCTTAAAACTCTTATTTTAAAAACAAAGTCGTCGAAATATCAAAACGAAAGAACAAAGCCTCCGTGTGGTGGTCAATATTCGATCTTTCGATTTGTCATGACTTATCCGCTATGCAACTCTTGCACAAATAAGTCATGACTCTCGAACCTATTTGATTTCTAAGTTTTTGAATAATGTCCCGTGTGAGATCTCTTATCCATAGCTTAGCTAGTGTATACCATTAACTAGGATCTAATCACAACTGCCTCAAGTAGTGCCTCTGTGTGGTGGTCACCCTCTAACACGTTTGATTGATCTTATCCAAAGGAAGTTCACGTCTAGTAACCAATGAGTAGTGTACCCTCCGTATGGAATGATCATCCCTGGCGAGGTGACACAGAATGCACCACTCATCTTGCAGTGAACCATTAATGGAAGATTGTGGGTGTCATAGTAAGATCCTCTCCCACTAGACTTAATAAATAAGGATTTTATTTTTTAGAAAATTGCTTCTACACATTACCCATAAACATCCAATGTTTACTAATGCGTTGAAAATGATTTTTGAATTTTATTTTAGAAAACTTGTTTTACGTGCATGCAAGTAGTAACAATATAATCAAATGCCAATCACAAACCAAGCTCATGAAACAAAAAACTAAAATTGAAAATAAAGGCATTCATCTGCCTCTATCTCTCATGGCTCTATCTCTATAGAACCTCTTTCTTGGTTTGATCGCCTCCAGCTCCATCTTCATGGACAACGGCTCTTTGCTCCATCTTCATGGATTTTCTAATTTTATTACATTGGTCCTATGCTTCTTTCGAAGCTTACAATTTATCGAGAAAAAGAAATAGCAATCAATAGAGTAAAAAGGCTAGGGAAACCGTTGTGACTTTCCTTTTCATAGGATTGAAGTCGCAGTGCCCTTTACACATGCCTTAAAACCAAACCAAAATAAATACAACATACTCCAATCTCAAAGATTTTTAAATACAAAGTTTAAAATTCTTGGTGCCATGGAAAATAGTGGACTAATCTTGCTGCAAAAGGGTTAGTCGTACGCACAACCACGCATATATAACAAATATATGTAACTATTGGCATCCCTAATTGATTCACATAGTATACAAACTCTTTACATACTGTCACGCACCGGAACAACATTAATAGAGAAAAATAAATTTCCTTTATGGGTCCATAGGGAATGACTGGTGAAAGTCACTAAACTCCCCACACCACACAACACTAGTCCAAATAAGAATAGTAACCAACTGAAATATAACAACAGTAATTCTATTACAAACTATCAGAGTGTGGTCCACAGGATTACAACAGGTCTGGAGACAACATATGCCCATGTATCCGTTAACTAAACAAGTTCAACAGTGATATAAAGCTTAAACATAAACTAGATAATCTATCTTCAGATCTTCAGCTGGCGTAAGGGTAGTCGTTAGCATAGTAGCCTTCTCCGGCATAACCGGCTTCAGTGGGGCCACCCTCTGTGAAATTATCCTCAGTGTAGTAGTTGTCATCATGAGTGTCCTCACCTGCAGAATAAGGTACAGTTTACTGTACCGGGCAATAAAAGGCCGTCAGTTTACTGAAAACTGAGTGAGTATAAACTAACAAGGTACCAGTTATCTGAAGCAAACACAAGCTTATGAAAACACACGTTAATAATAATAATAATAACAATAATAATAATAATAACTTGTCCCATTATTTATCATCGTAAACCAACCCTTATCGTCTTGTGACTCGAAAACCGATGATTAACATATACTCTTAGAAAGAACAGACTCAATCGCTTCACATATGTAGATATACCATCATTCTGTCCATTGTTCGTTAAGGATATAAACCATCCACCGCATTCATTGATACCACGTCAATCCAACCCCCGCTCATTAAGGATATAAATCATCCACCGCATATCAGGGATACAACGCTTTGAATAACAGCACATCAAATCTATTGCCATGACTTATCGATGTATACCAGTGATCACCCATCCACCACTTGTTAAGGATATAAACCACCCACCGCTCATTAAGGAAATATCGTAGATCATTTGGATACCTTAGGATTACATGGTCCTGCTCACTGCTCACTGCTCGTTAAGGATATAAACCATCTACTGCATGTGAACGTATATCATGACCAGACGTCTTCCCACGTACCATTCCCAGAACTTATCAAACCTACCTGAGTTACGTTCTAATATTGACACATGACAATTCCCATGTGGCCTGACTATTTGGATTAAAAGAACGGATATCGAACTCATACAAGAATCTCATAGTATCCAACGTCATTATGTAAATTCATTATTCTTAATCATACTTATCTTTGGTGTCACATTATCCTTGACTAACCCAGAATCGCATAACAGAAGTCCAAATCGAAAAATGAATAATCAAACCTCTTATATAATAAATAGGCAAAAGATTCCATGTTCTGCCAATACCAATTGATTGGTAAAAGGTCCAATTGATTGGGATAAAAGTAATGTCAATCGATTGCTAACAATGGCAATCGATTGGGACAAAAATAATGTCAATCGATTGGAATTATAACCAATTAATTTTCCAATCGATTGGGTCCAGATTGATGGCAATCGATTAGTAATTATGCCAATCGATTGGCACTTCGTCTTCACCAGTAGATTGCAAAAACAGCATATATAAATGTACACCACATGTATTTAACATATCTAATCTTCATTATAACTTGTAAAAACATCACATAAAGTGACCAAGTGAGTTAGAAACTCACCAAGGGTGCGTTTGGGTGTGTGTGAGCTTGAAAACCTCGAAACTCTCTCTCTCTCTCTCCTCCTTCTCTTTCTTTCTCCCAGCTCTCTGCTTCATCTTCTCTTTCTTCTCTTTCTCTTTCTCTTCATCTTCTTCTCTTTTTTCTCTTTCTTCTCTTGCTACCCAGCAGTGAGTGTGTATAGAAATAAATATAGATATAGGTATAGATATATATATCACACAAGATGTATATATCTCTCTCTCAAAGGTCAGAAACTGGCCCAAGGCCATAAATGATCTCATATATATAGAGTTGAGAGAGTGCCACACGTTCAAAGCTAAAGAAAAGAAAAAAACTTGTCTCAGCTTATGCCAATCGATTGGGATAAATGGCAATCGATTGGTAATAGATATTTGAAGGCAATTGATTGGAAAGAATGGCAATCGATTGGAATGTTGCCATGTCATTACTTTTAGTTGGTAAAATGGCAATCGATTGGGAACATGCCAATTGATTGGTATCTGAAAAGTGGCAATCGATTGGGAATTAAGGCAATCGATTGGTAACCAAATCTCACCAAAAGAAAAAGAAAGGTGATAGAATGAAGTTTTATTTATATATATACTCTCCAAAAATTCAGGGTATTACATCATACTGAATTAGAACTTAAAACAGCATTACAGTTCTCTGTTACACTTCGATCGATCGAAAAAAGGTTCGATCGTTCGAACCTTTGATCGATTGAACAAGTTCAATCAATTGAACTTTCAGTTTTATAGAATGTTTTGAAAATATTACAGAATAATAAAAAATTAAAGTGAATATTTTAAAATCTTTAAAATTATAAACTGAACGCCTGGACAGAGAAGCAGTCTCGATCGATCGAACACCATTCAATCAATCGAACAAAAATAAAGTTCGATCGATCGAAACCCTTTCGATCGCTTGAGAACAGACGAAGTTCGATCGATCGAGACTACTTCGATCGATCGAATCCATCATGCATCTAATATAATAACAGATTTGTATTCTGCTGTGTAATCACTGTAGAAACAGATCTGTGACGATGCAGTTTCGAAAACAGCTCTAAAATCAACATGCAAATCAAAACTAGTGTTCCAAAACGCATCTATAGATCCAAACAAGCCTGGCTATGATACTAATTGAAGGAAAAATTAGGTTTAAAAACAATTTTAAATGCATAGCGGAACGGTTAAGTTACAAAAACTTATTGGTATGCCCGGATCTACTACTCGTTAACTCTATGGAAGCGTACAAGAGATGGGACAAGAATTATACCTTACGGTCTTGAACCCCATTGTGAAATCTTCAACCTTCTTAATGGTGCAGCAGTTTTCACTAGGTTGTCTTGACCCTTATGACTCCTGCAGATGCTGCCAGAGAGGCTAGAGTTGGTGAGAACTCCAACGAGGAGGATAAAAATGCTTGAAAAACCCTAAATAGTCTCTGCAGCTTTCGTATAGGAAAAACGACGATTATTAAACCTTGTGCATAGCTTCCCTATTTATAGATTTTCAAAACTGACTTTAACCTTCGACCGATCGAAGTGGCTTTGATCGATCGAACTTGCCTAGACTTCAATCTATCGAAACCTATTCGATCGATCGAACCTGTCATGACAAGATCCTCTTGTACCTTTCCAAACATCCTAGCGGAGCTAAAAGTGGAACCTCTTAGGCTCTTTATTGTTGGCTCAGACCAGTAGTTAATTCCCATGACCAAACTATTTGACCAGCAAACTAACCAACTGATCAGTTAACGTTTACTCCACTACAAAATGATAACTGAACTCTAACGCAAAAGAACATATCCGAAGCAGTAACTAGACTTGTATGGTGTACTAATGTCCCTCTACCATCAGCATTGGTAATCATATTCAGGTAGTCGGATAAACGATTATTGTCAACCTGAATCATGATTACTTCTTGTATTCCTTGAGTCCCATTCACCTCTCATGATTACCAAACATGTTGATAACTACTTATCAACAAGAATGCAGTTCTTAGTAATCAACTTGGTGACATTCTCAAGGGAATGCTTACTCTGAATCAGAGGGTAGATTCTATCTTGATAATATATGTTCACAACCCTATGAACATGACATATCCAAGGTACCCAAGTGTTGATCTTCTATAGACCTCACTGATTGGTAAGTCAAAGCAGCCATATCCACAGTAAGTGTTTATAATTATCTCAAGATTGAAAACACGTACCTTATACAAGTTATGAGTTCCTATCGACTGTTTGACAGTCTTGAGTATCAATAGGAAAGCTCAGGTCCGTCAATGCACTATAAGCACTAGCATATTAACTAAGAATTACACTCTAGTGATTGAGATTCATCACTCCATCCAATGGTAGTTAATCATGCTACATTGTATACCTGATGAGATATACAATGTCACACCCGTTCCAAAAAGTTCATGGTTTTAACATGCATATTTGAATTTTGTAAATTATCGATGTTATTTGATAATTAAGATAAGTAGTTGACTGTAGTCAACGGTGGAGTGTCGGTTGAGGACACGGTAATCAGAGAACCATGAGGCATCCGTGTGATTAAGTGGCATTTACATGGTTTAAATGTTAGTTGAATTATCTGGTATTTCATGAATAGTAAATTTACCTGTGTAGAGTAAATTCTGGTAATTTTGATACTGTTAGATATTATTTTGAGAAGTGTGGTGAAAATGTGAGTGACGCGTTAAATAAAAGGTAGGTTGTGTAGAGATTCCACGGAATGTAGTTTTCGGACGTATTTTTGGACCCAAACAATACTTAGTCGAAAACTTTTGAAACTTATAATTTTCACTTGTGAAGTCATAAAATGAACGTGTGCGATGTTTCAGGAATTAACTAGAAACTTAAGAAACTCATGTGGAGTAAACGTAATTTCCGAGAAGTTTGCCTATAAATAGAAGTGGATGAATTTGTATTTGTTATAAAATTTACATAATATCTTTGGGAGAGAGAAAAAAAGGAGATTGAATTGCCACGGGTTTTGCGATGACGATCTGCGACCTTTCGTTCATCTGTTTTTCACCAAATTCGAGATTTGAACTCGTGGAGGTAAGACCTACGTTTTGATATATATTAGGCCATGTTTGGTTAGATTTTTATAAAAATCCTAATGTTAAATTTTTGGGTAAACGCGTATAAACTCGTAGGAATCGCTTGAAATTCGAGATCTGACATTTAATCGACCTCCTAGTTCATCCTTCAAAACTATAGGACATTTGCACGAGGTATGAATTCTAAACCTATGAATTATAGGAAATTTCATGTTTTAACCATTGAACTTGATATTTTGGATTCGGGCAAAATTCATGTATTATGTATGCCCGTTAATAATGCACATGGAAATGCGATGAAAGCACGTACAAATGTTTATATGAGCATGTTATGTGTTATGTGGGTCAAAAGAGAGTTTGGTGCAATTCCGTCCAGGGTAAGCTCCTCGAAGTTTGAGGATTATAACATTGATAGTGGTTGTGTCTGGTATGGAGAAAGGCCCAACCAGGACACGGTACCTGGTATGGAGGAAGGCCCAAGCAGTGTACGGGATGCGTGGAAGAGGTGTGCCTTCCACGGCATCGGTTTCTTTTACCAGATGGAAGCGTACTACTCACCCTAACGACTATTTTGATGTGTTTAAATGTTTAGAACATGAATTGTCATATAAGTATACGTTTAGAATTGTGCACTCAGCATATAGCTGAGCAGTGGAGTGTTACTCCATTGCAGGTGACAAGAAGAAAGGAAAGAAGAAACGCGAAGAGTGAGACTGCGGGGACGACGAGGTCGAATCACTTTATATATGCTTTTGTTTTCCATTCCTTGGATAAAGTCTAAATTTTGAGAAGTTAGAACTATTAACTTCAACTTTTAAGGTTTGGAATGACTTGGAATGTTGTAACAAGTTGTAAAAATACCTTTGGTTATGTTGGAACGTGTCCGAACTCATGGATACATGTTTTGGATACTTAACTTGTCAAACTTGTATTTTGGAGGCATGTAATGTCACGCCCCGGAGCAGCATAAATAGAGAAAAATAAATTTCCTTTATGGGTCCATAGGGAATGACGGGTGAATAACCGCGTTGTCATCTACTCAAACCAATAAATACCACGATAGGGAGGATACTATTCATAGAACATATCTTATTAACATAATCAGAGGCTACAGTGGAAACTATAAAAGGTATGGAAGCAACAGATGCCCAAGTACCAATTATAAAAGTCTACTAAAACTATTACAACAGCTGGCTTATAGTCTCAGGCCTATAACAATAACAACAACAGATATAAACTAACTATTACAAAGCAGCACGTCTTCTTCTCCAAGCCCTCAGCTCCAAGCCCGGCAGAACATCAGTCTCTCGTCCTCAAGTCCTGCGAAGCTCTAGACATTTGAATGTCCAGGGCACAAATGCCATCATCTTTGGATACAAAGCTGAGTGAGTACATTAAACAACACTCCTCACCGTTATTGTTCAGCATCTTAAAATGCGGTTAATCTCTTAACAATGACGTCACTCACGGACATAGCAAAGGTCTCATTAAACTGTACATTAATCAAAGGTAACAGGAATAACAGGAAGCATAGTAATAACAAAGACAAGGATCATGGTATAATATCTTATCACATATTCATCAAATCCATGCATGCAGCCTATGCATCCATCCCATGCATATACCTTTACGTCGGGACGCTGGATCCACGACTGAACCATCTTCTTACTAGCCATTCTCATATTCATATCCATATTCATATTCATATCCATATCCATCTCTGTATCCGTACGTTGATACCATAATCCAAATCCGTATCCATACATAGATACCATAATACCAATCAGAATCACCCGACTAGGCAGTAGGTCCTACAATCCCTTGATAGGGTTACCGGTCGTCTACACGGTACCACCTATCTGTAAAGGATGGAAGCGGCACAATGGACGTCTTCTACGCTATGTATATTCTCACTGGTCGACTACACGGTGAAAATACATTAGGGCACTAGCCGGACGTAATCGTCAACGGTACACTGGACGTCTTCAACAGTGCATACGCATTACTAGACGTCTTCAACAGCAAGAGGCGTACTAGGAACGCTAACTGTCCCACGTCCACCCGACTCGTCAGCCGTTGATCCCATGGATCCAAAGTACACATATCTCATATTCCACATAAGTCACATGTCCCATTTCTCATCAGCTTCTCTTGCCTCTTCACATCACTATCCAATGCATGCTGACACATGTTGTGAAATGCTCATATACTAAGTACTGGAAATACCACATGCTTTGTATTCAACATATCTACTGATTACTGATTATTAACATACAGTTGTGTTCCGTTCTACTATTCAGTTTGACAATAACATATGACAGTTAAACAATTCATCTCATATCGACAGTTAACATAGGATAATTCATCTCGTAATATCAATGATAATTGCATATAAGTCTAGTTCTGACATAGTACTTATAGATCTTATCCACACAGCGCAATAACCCATATGGTACAACTATTAACAGGTCAGATATATCACAAGTATAAGACAACATACAAATAACATTCTGCTCATATCCAATCGATTGAACAAACATGTCAATCGATTGGAAACAATATCAATCGATTGGACAAAATACCAATCGATTGACATATCAATCGATTGGAACCCATGGCAATCGATTGGGAAATCATCCAATCGATTGGATCCAATGGCAATCGATTGAACTCTGTCTTCTTCCTCAAAACTGCTGGTTTTATTATAAAAACGTTGGGGCCCTCTTTCCTCCTCATGCACGTTATTATAAACACATAAACATCACAAAACAACCTCTTGAATGAGTTAATAAACTCACCTCTCCCGGCGGTCCGTTGACGGCGTCCCGAGCTCCGCGGCGGCGGCTATGGTGGTTGATCTCTCTCCTCTCCTTCTCGGTCTCTTTGTCTATCTCTTCTTTCTCTCTCTGGTCTCCTCCTCCTCCTCTTCCTCTTCTTCTTCTTCTTCTTCTCTAACCCGAGAGTGTGTGTGTGTAATATATATATATATATGTATGTATATATATATATGAGAGTATATATATATCTCTCTCTCTCTCTCCCAAACACACAGACAAGCAAACATATATATGTATAAGGGGAGGGGTATATATAGGGAAGGGAAAACAATCACAATCACACAAAACCAACAAGGTGGCCAACTCCAGCTACTTCCAATCGATTGATACCAGGTGCCAATCGATTGGAGTTAGGTCGGCAGGATGCCAATCGATTGATAAAACATCCAATCGATTAACATATCAATCGATTGGGATTCATGTCAATCGATTGGACACACAACCTCACCAAAGGCTAAGAAAGGTACTAGGGATCTATACCTAAAAATACGGGGTATTACATCATCCACCACTTATCAAAAGATTTCGTCCTCAAAATCTGAAGTAGTAGCCCCTATACCAAAAAGAAATCCATCTCAGAAGATAGAATCTAAATGCTCACGTTCTCGTTTTACATAAACGATTACATCAGCGGCCAACGGGTACAAGTTCTAGACACGCGATACGAAAACACCAATGATCTATGAGTACTAGGGTGACAGCTATTAATCCTCGGGTTTAGATATATAAAATTCGTAAGTCGAACTTCGGAAAAAGGTTCTAGGTAGCAAAATCTAATCATCTCACAAATCTGAAACGGCTAGTCCCCAAACACACAAGGTTCCTTCCTCGTGCCAAACTCCACGGTGTAAGGGTTCTATTGATCAAGTGTTCAAATCTCATCTAGGTCATAGTGAAGCATTGCTGTCTGCTCCTGTCTCCGAAGATGCTTCCTATTGTGCTGTCGATGTCTGTACTGCTGCATCAGTTGATTGTCTTCTATCTCTGAACTCCTTGTTAACTCCCGTATTATTGTCGTCGTCCCCCAGGATATTGACTTGAAAGCATTTGTGACTCTAATATCGTAACTGGTGATTTAAACTTCCTTACGTATCTCCAAATTCTCATGTACTATTGATATGATCATCTCTTGAGGTCGTACCATCCATTAAATACTAGTTCTGCTTCCACGTATTACCTAAATAGGTTAGGCAGAGCTACATACTGATCTTCATGAGTCGTTCTATTATATAATCTCGACTGGGTGAAAGCAACATGCAATCGGTGTTGAAAAGAATCCTCTTATGATACTCTTTGTAATTCTGGTGTTGTCTCTACGTTACTCGTATCTCTTCCCGTATACTCGCAATCTTCTAGTTCGTCCTCTCTTGTCAAAGCTACATCTAAAGCAAATTTAGATTCCTCATCTCTAGTCTCTGTCCAACATACCAATGGTTGGCGTAGTCTTTCGATAGGGAGGCAATTGACGTCATATAAGGATTCATTTGAAGTCTTATAGGGATGTAAAAGAAGTCATATGGGATGCAATTGATGTTATATCTATACTTGGATAACTACTGTTGATCAGTGTCAAACGAATTGTTCCGGTAACTACAATTTACGGTGTAGGCTAATCCTCTTACAATCAAATCAAACAAATACCAAACTTCCTGCAATATCAGGATCATATATAATACATGATGTAGGTGTTGAGTGTTGTACCTTCTGTCTATCGTCCTTGTCTAAGTTGAGACCAATTATTTGTATGGTGAGTCTGCCCTCGTAGTACTTGTTGCGCTGGAGCATTGTGTTGCATCTCTAATTCTGGACAAAACTTAAGGACATGACCAACTTTACCACAGTTAAAACACCGTATTCCACGTCCATTAGATTTCCTTGATACTCTGCATTCTTGGGAATGGTGTCCTGGTACTCCACAATTGTAGCAGATATCTCGTTCTCTATGTTGTGTTGGAGTCGCCACTGGTTTTGATTCCTTCTTATTGTTCCCCAACCTTTTACGCTTCTGGCGGTTGCCCATGTAACTTCTCTCTGTATTTCCTTGTTGAACTCGGTTAGCAGCCAACACAATCTGACTATCTCTTCCTCTCTGATCCGTTAGGAGAAACTGATCGTACTTTGGAAATATTTTATCAAAGTATGGTCCTTCACTAATCTGAGTATCGTCTTCTAGCTTTGTTGCCATTTCTACTAGAGCTTCGAAAGATTGATCTAAATGTCCTATAGTCATATCACGGATATGTGGAACTAGTCCCTGATGATATCTTTTGATCTTCTTTCTTGGGGTATCGATCATATGTGGCGCAAATCGTGATAGCCTCTCGAATTGAGTTGTATATTCTGGCACTGTAAAACTACCTTGGACTAATCGTATGAAATCCATCTCCCTTTTGTTCTTCTCGGATTCTGGAAAGTACTTCTTTAGAAATCGAGTCTTGAATGATTCCCAAGTCATCCTTCCTACAGCTTCTTCACCTATCGTAGCTTTCACTGCGTCCCACCAATCTGCTGCTGAGAATGTCAGTTGAAATATAGCCAAATGTCTTTTCTCAGTGTCAGTACATTCAAGTGTCTCAAATATCAGTTCTATCTGGCGAATCCATTGCTCAGCTTGCCATGCTCCTGTTAATCCGGTAAAGGTCTCTGGTTGAAGAGCACGAAATTCCTTTAGCAACTTAACTCTCGTTTGTCGTACTGGTGCTCCATTGCCGATGATACGATCTGCATGATTGATAACTTGTTCCATACGACGGATGAAAACTCCGACCATTCATGTTAGATCTATCTCAGGAGGTACTACACTAGGTACTCCATTCAGCTGGCCCGGGTTTCCTTGAGTCGTCCTAACCATAACGAGTACTGGTAGTGTTCGGTGTCGCTACCTACAATGAAAATCTATTCGGTCAGACACATTCTATCTTACAGCTCAAGCAAGGACAAAACATGTGGTAACCAATATATAGTACCACTATATAATACGATCACATTAAGCAATACGGATATAAGAATATAACCATAGAGGTCAGTCTATCTACCAAGTGTACTCCAATATATCTATGCTCAAGACACGGATTACGAAACTATAGGTTCTACACGTAACGTCAAATCTAAACATTCTATTCCCATTCTCAGGTTCCAACCTATGAGTATTGTTCAACTAAAATGTGAGAACACTCAACTAACATGTGGCTCAAGGTAACAGGATAATCTTATCCTAAATCTCTTTCTACTTCTAGGTCATACCGACTGCTCCGAGATCGCTCAGGAATCCATCAGCGTCTAATATCCAACGGTTCTATATACAGGATCTCCACAACCACAATTAATTCTCAACGCCTTGTTCTCTGTGAACTCAGCTATCAACAGTTCTAACGATTCTTATCGGCTCTAGCAGTTACTACCTGCTAACAAAACATTCTCAGATGGATTCTTCAAACTTCTCGTCTACATGACAAGATTCCAGTTCTATCTCATCTCAACTAATCCTCGTGCTATTGACATTAACTTAGAACTCGGGTTCTAATCACAAAAGACAAGCGGTTAACAACTGAAACCTAGGCTCTGATACCAAAAATCCTGTCACGCCCCGGAGCAGCACAAATAGAGAAAAATAAATTTCCTTTATGGGTCCATAGGGAATGACGGGTGAATAACCGCGTTGTCATCTACTTAAACCAATAAATACCACGATAGGGAGGATACTATTCATAGAACATATCTTATTAACATAATCAGAGGCTACAGCGGAAACTATAAAAGGTATGGAAGCAACAGATGCCCAAGTACCAATTATAAAAGTCTACTAAAACTATTACAAGAGCTGGCTTATAGTCTCAGGCCTATAACAATAACAACAACAGATATAAACTAACTATTACAAAGCAGCACGTGTTCTTCTCCAAGCCCTTAGCTCCAAGCCCGGCAGAACATCAGTCTCTCGTCCTCAAGTCCTGCGAAGCTCTAGACATTTGAATGTCCAGGGCACAAACGCCATCATCTTTGGATACAAAGCTAAGTGAGTACATTAAACAACACTCCTCACCGTTATTGTTCAGCATCTTAAAATGCGGTTAATCTCTTAACAATGACGCCACTCACGGACATAGCAAAAGTCTCATTAAACTGTACATTAATCAAAGGTAACAGGAATAACAGGAAGCATAGTAATAACAAAGACAAGGATCATGGTATAATATCTTATCACATATTCATCAAATCCATGCATGCAACCTATGCATCCATCCCATGCATATACCTTTACGTCGGGACGCTGGATCCACGACTGAACCATCTTCTTACTAGCCATTCTCATATTCATATCCATATTCATATTCATATCCATATCCATCTCTATATCCGTATGTTGATACCATAATCCAAATCCGTATCCATACATAGATACCATAATACCAATCGGAATCACCCGACTAGGCAGTAGGTCCTACAATCCCTTGATAGGGTTACCGGTCGTCTACACGGTACCACCTATCTGTAAAGGATGGAAGCGGCACAATGGACGTCTTCTACGCTGTGTATATTCTCACTGGTTGACTACACGGTGAAAATACATTAGGGCACTAGCCGGACGTAATCGTCAACGGTACACTGGACGTCTTCAACAGTGCATACGCATTACTGGACGTCTTCAACAGCAAGAGGCGTACTAGGAACGCTAACCGTCCCACGTCCACCCGACTCATCAGCCGTTGATCCCATGGATCCAAAGTACACATATCTCATATTCCACATAAGTCACATGTCCCATTTCTCATCAGCTTCTCTTGCCTCTTCAAATCACTATCCCATGCATGCTGACACATGTTGTGAAATGCTCATATACTAAGTACTGGAAATACCATATGCTTTGTATTCAACATATCTACTGATTACTGATTATTAACATACAGATGTGTTCCGTTCTACTATTCAGTTTGACAATAACATATGACAGTTAAATAATTCATCTCATATCGACAGTTAACATAGGATAATTCATCTCGTAATATCAATGATAATTGCATATAAGTCTAGTTCTGACATAGTACTTATAGATCTTATCCACACAGCGCAATAACCCATATGGTACAACTATTAACAGGTCAGATATATCACAAGTATAAGACAACATACAAATAACATTCTGCTCATATCCAATCGATTGAACAAACATGTCAATCGATTGGAAACAATATCAATCGATTGGACAAAATACCAATTGATTGACATATCAATCGATTGGAACCCATGGCAATCGATTGGGAAATCATCCAATCGATTGGATCCAATGGCAATCGATTGAACTCTGTCTTCTTCCTCAAAACTGCTGGTTTTATTATAAAAACGTTGGGGCCCTCTTTCCTCCTCATGCACATTATTATACACACATAAACATCACAAAAACAACCTCTTGAATGAGTTAATAAACTCACCTCTCTCGGCGGTCCGTTGACGGCGTCCCGAGCTCCGCGGCGGCGGCTATGGTGGTTGATCTCTCTCCTCTCCTTCTCGGTCTCTCTGTCTATCTCTTCTTTCTCTCTCTGGTCTCCTCCTCATCCTCTTCCTCTTCTTCTTCTTCTTCTCTAACCCGAGAGTGTGTGTGTGTGTAATATATATATATATATATGTATGTGTGTATATATATGAGAGTATATATATCTCTCTCTCTCTCCCAAACACACACACAAGCAAACATATATATGTATAAGGGGAGGGGTATATATAGGGAGGGGAAAACAATCACAACCACACAAAACCAACGAGGTGGCCAACTCCAGCTACTTCCAATCGATTGATACCAGGTGCCAATCGATTGATAAAACATCCAATCGATTGACATATCAATCGATTGGGATTCATGTCAATCGATTGGACACACAACCTCACCAAAGGCTAAGAAAGGTACTAGGGATCTATACCTAAAAATACGGGGTATTACATGTAATGGAACTTTTATGTTTTAAAGCCAAACAAGCTTTAACTTGTTTTGTTATTGTTCCCTTTCGTAGATTACTATGTATTAATAAGGTTCTTGAAAAGTTAGTATGGGTTGTGAAGTTTGAAAGAAAGTCATGTTTGGTAGAATGAGAAGAAGGTCGGATTGGATCCTTGGCGAAATTCTGCAGCTTTAGGCAGGATTCTGCTAGAGGGTCATTCGACCGGTCGAAGGGGGTCGTTCGACCGGTCGAGATGCCCCCTGCCAGAAATCTTTTTCTATATCTTTCGGGAATTTTTAAAAGGTTTTGATTGGTTCTTAGGGTAACTTTGGGACCCCTTTTAGCATATTTTCATCCGATTTGAAAAATAATTACGTTTTCAATTTTACACGGATTTTACAACTAGGAGAAGAAAGTTCCCAAGGGTTTTAATACTCAAGGCTGTTTTAAAGTCGTTATTCCGCTGCGTATAGCTATTTATTGATTAGTTGAGCCTTGGTGGCGTGCCACGTGTCCTGGTTCCGCACGTTAGCGGGATGGGTCGTGACATACAATTTCATCATCCACTGTGACAAGCTCTAAGTATCAAAGAATAGTTATTTGTATCTCATTGTATGTATCTCATAAATACATGAATTACTTACTATGATACTTAAGGATTAACAATCATCTCATGAAAGAAACATACATAATAAAATGTAAAGCTGATATCCATATATTAAAATGCTAATGTCTTATACATAAAGTAATGGTTTGAGGGCACAAATCCAACACAACCGGGGTCCTTGTATTTTGGAGGAACTTCGTTAAGGATAATGGAGCTTGCATGTGCGGCCATGTTTGAGTTTTCTCTTGATAGAGCAAAGATCTTTGAGAAATATTGTGTTGACAGGAACTTGTTTAATGGCCTCCAAAAGAGGAATACTGATTTCAACTTTGTTAAATAATTCCAATAATTCGTGATTTTTGTTATCCTCGGCCTTCTTTTTTAGCCTTTGAGGAAAAGAAGGAGCGGGGTTCAAAAATTTTTGATCCATAAAGTTGGGGACTTTAGGTAAGTCCTTTTCCAAATCCATGTTTTCAAGGAAGAGACTTTTATTAATAAAATGAAAATAAGAGAGTGACTAAGCAAAGGCATAATTTATTCGTTAAATCCTTGTGATTAGGTGATATGAAGTGTCCAATTGAGACAAATCGTGAGAACACACATGCAATAATGAACACTAATCAATTGACATTATTATTTGCATATTTTATAAAGTTTGTTTTAAAATTCAATTACAGATGAATTTTTCTCTTTTTACAATTAAAGACCAAAAAAATTTCGTTCTCAACCCAAAATCGAATATTGGGGTGATTTCTCCCTCATGAGAGATAATCAGCCCATGAGATTTCATGGGGGGACTCTAGGGACCAGATGGGACACAACCATGTAAAAAATTCGAACTCCTATTAGAGTTTTGTATTAGACCCACTTCAAATTCAAATTGTTAATGTTTATGTAAAAACTTGGAATCTGTCAATGGTGGATTTATTTTTGGGCATATACGGACGAACAGCTCTGATACCAATGTAGATTAATCATGCACACAAGCATGGAGTCGGGTTTTGATCACTTACCTAGCGGAATAGAGCCTGACAGATCGATGTTCGGCGTTGTTACGAGCCCGACAAGAAACCCCATGTACAGTTGCTCCTTCGAGCCTCCTTGTACCATCTTGTGCTTCGCATAGGTCGTAGAAGACGCTACTGGAACAATATCCATGATAGTCACGCACTAAATCCAAATGCACCATCAGTGATGGCCTTAAGAGAGAGAGAGAGAGAGGAGAGGAGGCTACAAAAAAACATTAGGAAGAAGGAAAGAGTTTTGTGTGATATATATGTGTATATATAGGCACATAAACCCTAATAGGTTTGGGACTCCAAAACCCAAAGCTTGGTGCCTAAGCAAAGCCTCGTTGGATCCAATCTAACAATATATGGGTGCTCATGTGGCCCACAATATTTCCTACACTAACTATTGTGTCCTAATAGTAGTCAGTATTAGCTATTGAAAGTTCACTTCTCTACATGTGCTATCAGCGCCTCCTGGTTGTGCTACTGAGTGGGCAGCACCAGTACTCTTGCGACCATATCAAAACCACCCCGTCCACTTCTCCAAGGGACAGGTGGGAGAGTGCCCCTTTGTAGTACTTAAGTATGTTTGTGGTCCTCATTGGGCTTTGATTTGGGTCATTAAGGGACCTTTGGGTGTGTGTGAGTTCAAAGTGTAGATTAAAAAAAAAAAAAAAATTTAAATTAAAAAAAAAAAAAAAAAAAAGATGCTAAACTTGTCTTCCGTACAAATCTTTCCTATAATTGTTTATGTAATCAAGAAACTTTAGACTCTTAGGGCACGGTTGGTAGGCAGGAATGCACCTTGGAATGGAATGGTCATTCCTGGATTCATTCCATTCCTGTGTTTGGTGTGACCAAATGCAGTGGAATGAGCATTCCTTTTGGAATGGTCATTCCTACTTAAGCATGAATGGGCATTCATTGCCAAAATCCAAGGAATGCTCATTCCATTCCCACATGATTGACTATAATTGTAAAATATAAAACATTTTCTTAAAATATATTTTATAAAAATATGTATATATTAAATATTATTTAAAATATTAAAAAATATAGTAATTATTTTTAAAATATTAATTTTTTATAAAATATTAAATATTTTGATTAAATATTATTCATACTAAAAAAACCATAAAATACTTATTAAACTTAACATTGGACTAAAAAAAATTTAAGGGTAAATTACACAAACCTCCCCTGAGGTTTGCCTTAATTACACGGATCTCCCCTCTTGTTTCAAAAATTACACAGACCTCCCTCGAGGTTTGTAATTAGGTAACAAAACGCCCCCTCCCCTAACGGTCCGTTAGTTTTTTTTACATTAGCCTCCCCTGAAAATTATAATTAGCCCCCCTAACATTATAAAATTGTCATACTAAGCCCCCTTTCTCTTATATTTTTGTTCTAATTATAAAATCCCTCATCTCTCCTCTGTTTTTGGGTTAATTTTTTTAGCATTAATTTATATCATCTACACAAAATACATATAAATAGGTCCAAAAATAATTTTTTTCCCCAAGCAAACCTCTATCAAGCCCCCCATGTATTAATTTTCTAGATCTGCCCCTGTCCCTATGCTTCAAAAGTAGACATTTAACCCCCTGTGATTGTGGACTAAAATGGAATTGTTATGATTTCACTCAAAACTGACAAAAATTCTAAAATTGGTTAAAAATATAAACACTTAACCCATTTTGTGATGTTAATTTTGGGGTTAACGGTCTTTGAGTGAAATCATAACAGTTCTATTTTAGTCCACAATCACAGGGGGTTAAGTGCCCACTTTTGAAGCATAGGGACAGGGGGCTTGATAGAGGTTTGTTCGGGGAAAAAAAAATTTGAACCTATTTATATATGTTTTGTGTATATTTTGTGTAGATGATATAAATTAATGCTAAAAAAATTCACCCAAAAACATAGGAGGGAGGAGGGATTTTATAATTAGCACAAAAATATAAGAGAAAGGGGGCTTTAGTATGACAATTTTATAATATTAGGGAGGCTAATTGTAATGTTCATGGGAGGCTAATGTAAAAAAACTAACGGACCATTAGGGGAGGGGGCGTTTTGTTACCTAATTACAAACTTCGAGGGAGGTCTGTGTAATTTTTGAAACAAGAGGGGAGGTCCGTGTAATTAAGGCAAACCTCAGGGGAGGTTTGTGTAATTTACCCAAAAATTAATTATAACTAGCAAACATATTAAATTTTTAAAGAGATTTTGCAAATAGATGAATAAAAATAAGGTGGACTAAAATTGTTAAAAATATAATATTATTTCATAAAAAAACTAAATATTAACTATTTAGGCTAAAAAATATTTTAAAAATTCAAAATTTCAAAATATTGTATAAATAATACTGAATGTTTGTACCATAAATATTTTGTACAAATATAAAATATTTTGCTTAAATCTGATTTTATTCCACTAATTGATTGTTTAAAACCCAAAGTGGAATGTAATTGACATTTAATTCCTAGAAACTTAGCCAAACAGAGGAATGTAATGACTATTGCTATTCCATTCCTGTTTCATTTCATTCCTGAGTCCATTCTATTCATGCCTTATTCCATTCCTGTCTACCAAACGTGCCCTTATTTCTTTCATAAGCCAATCTTTATTAACATTAATTGCATAGTAAATGTAGATGTGTTCTTCCAAAGTTTTCATTACGTAAGAATTCTAATTGGGAAATATAATTAGACCAAAAGTTTTCTTTTCATTGAAGTGAAAAGAAGAAAATTGTGAAACTGGTACCCAAATTACAAGTTTTACAACACATTATTATTTTGATGGTTTAATATTATTACACCAAGTGGAGGATCCACGGCTTCCCAAGCCGAAGCTGCAATGAGAGGTCGGCTATGCCAGCCGAGTGTCAAACACCCATCATTCTCTTCCACACAGTACCCCTCCGCCGAGAACAGAGTCAACAACATGCTAGCTTGTTTGAAAGCATTAGACCCCAAATGCAATGGCCTGAAGCCGGCTCCACTCAGCCGAGCCCTCCACTTAGCCAACTGCTCGTGTCTCTCCACCCGAGCCAAGCCTTCACAACACACTACATTACTTATCTCATTCTGTATGTACATTTCGGCTAAGGCTCTCTCTGGCTGAGCCGAACATGCCTCAAGCGAGTCGAACATTGTTGAGTAGTAATACAGAGCTTCGGTGAACCGGTCTAAAAATTCGGGTTGGTTGTGGTTCGCCTCTTGCTCAACAACTGTCATTATTTTCGGTTTCAAGCTACAGATCCACCCGAGCACAGATTCAATTGGGGAGCCACGGGTCGGCTCTGACCCGAGTAAGCGGTGGAGCTGCATGATGGAATTCACAGCCACAGCCTCTTTTGGATTAACTTCTAGCATCCACGGCTTCACATCTTCGAGCCGTGAAGCCGCGACGCCACGGAAAGCGAACCGGACATTAACTGAACGGGCTAATTCAGCGAGACGGAGCCCAATTTCCCGAAGCGAATCGCGCCCATCGGGAGAAGGTGGGCCGATACCTGTCAAGCGGAGCAATGGGGGCCCACCGGGCCGTAAGGCCAACGCTTGAATTAAGGCCGGCCATTGTAACCCTTGCATCAAATTAAAGTCAATGACGTGGACACAATCATGACCGTCGAAGGCTTCCAAGATTGCTTGATTAGCTGTGAAATGAGCAAATTTCAAGTAGGGACAGGCTTCATAAAAATGATGATATAAAATCTCATTATCACAAGCCGAGCCAATTGCGCCGACTACTTGTGGGGTATATAGCCTGCGGCTTAATGAGTCGATGAAGCAGCCGGCGACTTTCCCAATGCCACGTAAGGTGTCAACTCGCGTCAGCAAACTCTGCAGTTCTGCAATCAGTGATCCAGCGAATGAGAATTCGCCACGTTGGATTGACTCGGCACACGTCATCAACACATGAACTAACCGAATACCGGTATCCTCCTCCATCGGGGTTACGACCGTTAACTGCTGAGCAACACGATTCTCCGTCCAGCCGTTAGCGTTCGCCGTCTGATTTAACGTCGGGTTGTCCACGTAGGCGAGATTCGAATAATCGGGTAGATCCGAAGGTGAGGATACGGGCACGGGTTGGTTGAGTTCGATGAGGAGTGAGTCGACCCAGGAGGCGAGATCCGAAGGGTTGTAGTGAACGGCGTCGTTTGCGAACTGAGAGATCTCGGTGGGGGCGTTGACCATGAAGGTTTCAAGTCGTTCGATGCGTTGCGCGACCTGCCGGAGCTCCGATGAACGGACCTTGTAGCCGGCACCGGCGAGTTGACCGTCGATCTGATCGGGTGCTTTGCCTGCGCATGATGATGAGCTCCCACTGCTGCTTCCGACGGAGATTGAAGATTCGTAGGGACCCATGATGTCTGATTGGTCTTTTTTCTGGGTCTGAATCAGATGCAATTTGAGGCTTCTTGGTGGGTTCTGGTGATCATCCCTGATCTTAGAGAGAGAGAGAAGAAAATGGAATTTAGAGGAGAGTGGTTAAGTATGTGAGGGAATATTGAAACCGCCGAGAGAGAGAGAGAGAGAGAGAGAGAGTGCGTGTAGAAATTGGAAGTAAAGGAGTGATGTGTAAGGAAAGGGGACGGTGGGTTTTGTTGTAGAGAGAGAGAGAGAGAGAGAGAGGGGAGAGGTGACATCATGTGTAACCCATGAAATGTTATCATCTAGATGAAAGTGAGTTATTTTCTCACTGGTACTCTATTTTCCTTATATTTCTTTAAGTGCCCCTAATGATCCATATTTTTGTTGTTGTATATGTCATGATTTAACATTCCTGTTACCAAAAAAAATTTATGTCATGATTTAAAATTCACTATTTCAAACAACACCACAACTAGTACTCTAAATTCTGAATATTATATTGGGAATATCACGTTATTAAGTATAATTTACTAATTTTACTAGAGGCATTTTCTTGAAAATAGGGGAGATATCATGTCACCCTAATAACCGTGATGATGAACACTTTTTCAACTAAGAGAAATAGGGGTGTTTATCGGCCGATTCATTCAAATTTTTCTTGATTTAAAAAGCAACAAAATCGGTTGGTTTGGTCAATTTTATCGATTTTTTGTCGAGTTCAATTTGATTTTTAACTTAGAATATTTTTAAAAAGCCGACCGATCTATTCGGTTCTCAATTTGGTTTAACATCCCTAAAGAGAAATATCACTAGATGTTCTAATCAAAAACCGTGCACCTAGGTTCTAAAAGACTTTTCTTTTTTCCCTTGGTGACGAGGAGCCCTTCAACTTTCAAGATATGACCATTTGACTCCGATCCTACATTGTAGACCCATAATAATATTAAAAATGGGCATAGACGGTCTAAATAACTTATTTAGATAAGAAACTACTATAGTGGAATTCATGAGGATCAGATTATACGACTCATCCTAGTGTCTAGTTGAGCACTAGCTAGATGACATCTAGGTGGTGCAAGGTCTCAAAGTATTTCTAACCATGCTTTCTAATTTAACTTCTAATTTAGTTATTTTAGAGAACTAATGTGCTTTTTTCAGAGGTCTAATGGGCTCTCCAAATCACTCTCCATTATGGAGATTTCTCGTTTCAGTTGCAAGAGAGTAAATATGGAGAGCCCTCCAAAATAATACTTCATTCGTCCTTTTTTTTTTTTAGTCTTATATTTTATTTTGGTATGTCCTAAAATTAATATCCACTTTTTAAAATTATTATACAATTTTTACTTCTTTTCCAAAACTACCCTTCCTTGAAATCTACGCCAAGACAAAACTAAAAAAAATTATTGTAACCAAGTTCCTTGTGGCCGAGTGGTAAGCTTCTTGGGTGTATTACCCAAGAGTTTTAGTGTTCGAGTCATGGAGAGTGTGGCCACTGGAGCATTCACCCGGCGCCTCCAGGCCTCGGGGGATTAGTCGAGGTGCGCGCAAGATGGCCCGGACACTACCGATTACCAAAAAAAAAAAAAAAAGTTATTATAATGATTAGGGACAATTGTGAAAAGCAGGTGTAGATTCTTTTTATCCCTTTAAAAAGTTGAGTTCCCAAAAATGAATTCACCTCCAGCTTTTCATACTTTTGGAAAACTTCCAGGGAATAATACTGTAATCGAAAGTGACAAGTACGAGAAACATATGAGAAAAGAGAACAAATTGTAGTTCTCAACTTTCATCTAAACATTAATGAAGAAAATAAAATCTCTATCATAAAAGTATGATATGATTAAGCAGGTTAAAAGTGACTAGTTAAAATACCTTTTTAGTTAGCATTGAAAATGTAAATTATTATAATTATTATTATTATTATTTAAAAAAAAACATGAGCGGAAGGGTATGGATGTGAAATTCTTTTATTTAGCCAGATCATATGCATGATATATGTAAGTGTGTACATCATTGGAGAGCACTAGGTGATGGACCAGCTGATAGGGACATTAATGTGAAGCTTTCCTGAAAAGAGGATTTAAAATCTTAACGTGAAAATGACCTTTGAACAATATAGAACCCTAAAATGATTGAGTAAAAAATAAAAAAGAAATAATGGGTAAAATTTCTACACTATATTATAAAAGAGGCTTAAGGGTGGTTACTATACTATGAAAGAAGCTTAGGAGTGATTTTAATTTCAATTTTGTCCAATTTTGGTATTTCTTGATTTGTTTAAAATGACTGTTTTACCCTTATTTTTATCTTTTGTTCAATTTTCCTTTAATGATAACTTTGAGTTTTAGTCCTTTTGTGAGGGTAGGTTGGTCATTTCACCTACAAAATAATCCTTATTATTATTAGGTCAACTTTTAAAATTAAATTATATATTCTAGAAGTGATGATTCAATAAACTTTTGAACCAATAATTACAAATATTTTCAATTTGATTTAACTTGTAAAATTATTTATTCTACGAGTGATTATTCAATCAACTTTTCAAGCAATAATTACAAATATTTACAATTTGGTTCAAAACACCAAAAGTCAACAAAATGTATGTTGTGCCTTGTTTGACACAACGCTTTTTGGCTTTGTGGTTTGTACGGTTTTTCATTCTTTTCAAACAAGTTACTAACTTGTTTGATTTTGTTTTTTTGTTTTTTTTTTTTTTTTTTGGGGTTTTCCTAAATAAAACACTAACACAAACAAGGCACAACACAACCCAAATTAATCTATGCCTTGATTGGTTTTGTTTTGTTTTTCTTTTTTGGGTTTTCCCAAATAAAACTGTAATAACCTGCATTTCCATTTGTTAATCTGTATTTGTATTATCATATATTAAAATCAATATGCATTGTCTGCTTTTATTTTAAATACTATTCTCATGTGTTAAATCTGGTTATTTGATTTATTTCATATTGGAATTTTTGGGGACAGACTGGAATTATGTAAACTTTAGTGACACCTGTGTTGAATTTCAAAACTGTATTTCATGACGGTGAAAATACTTTCTTTTAACTCAAACTGTATTTTTATAAAGCTAGAAAACAATTTTTTACGTTAAAATGAATTTTTTGTATTTTTGTGACAAACACCGCGCCGCGAAAATACCAGTTTATGTTCAAAAACTGTCCGCACTGTGCTAAACTTCCACAGATTTTGGAAGTGATGTAAAGTTGGACATGACATTTACTTTATTGCTATTTATGGAAAACTAATCATTTGATAAAGCCTTGTTTGGTTGTACTCCTATGTATGTTTATATTTTTATGCCATAAGTTGTTTTGCCAAACACCCCCACATTGACCCCTATACACCTACTTGACCCTTAGCCTCACTTAAGAGTCCTTATAAGCTGTGCTATATGTATATACGTATGTATATCAACACACACACACATCTGGGAATTGTGGTTCATTTAGAGATTGAAAGAAAAATAGAAAATGTAATAAATTGTTGAGTGAATGGTAATGAACTTGGAGCCTAAGTTCTCCACTTAAGCTTCTATTTATACACCACACACACACTTGGTTCTGGACTCTTTGGCAATCATACGCAGAGAGAATTGAGAGAGATACACAGAGTATTTCAGAATTATAGAGAGAGGAAGAACTTCTCCTCCATTACTTACAAGCTTGCTATTTGGAATTCTTATCTTGTTTCTTTCTCAACATCTATTCCAATCTTCTCAATCACAGTGAGTATTTCTAACTCACTCAGAATGTAATTCACTATTGATTTACTGATTTGTGTAGTTGAATTAAGAGTCACCATTGATGTATTTACGTTTGAAGTTTCATAGCATTGAAATCAAAATTTTTCAAACTTGAGCAAAATCTGCTTTCTTGGATAAAAATGAAAGTTTATGAAACATATAGTCTATGGTTGAAGTTTTAGAGTTTAATTTAACCCCATGAGAAAGTATATAAGAAATTAAGTTTTGACAACTTTTAATTTTTCAAAAAATTTGAGAGCTATAGTTTGTTTCATGTTAAATTGATTACATTTTCATAATCCTTGTGAAAAACTAAAGAGAATCATATATTACATGTCCTATGAATTGTTGGATCTGAAAATGGGTCAAAAAGACCCCTGAAATCTGAAACAAAGCAATCTGGCGATGAAGATGAAGCCTCTGTTTCAACTCGCGCGCACGATCGCGCGAGCGACCCCTTGCGCGCGCGAGGTTTGTGTTCCCAGGCACACAGAAAAGTTTTTATAAAGAAAATGAAAATTAGGCTGATCCTTGCGTCCCCAGGCAGACAGAAGGGTTTATATAAAGAAAAAGGAAAAATGGGCAGGTCGCGCGAGCGGACCGCGCGAGCGACCCCTCTCGCGAGCGGCCCGCGCGCGCGACTTCTGGCAGTTTCAGATTTTGCTTGTTTTGTGATAAGGAACTATTTGGGTGGTATTTTTATGAACTGTTAAAGTCCCGTTTGGGAAATTTATTAAATCAGAATCTTAAATGGTTATGTTTGGACGATTAAAACGTTGTATTGTGACTTATCAATTCTCGTACGCGTGTCGTTTGCATAAATCAGCGAACTGCCTCATTTTTTAAAGTTTCATGACATACATGTGGTGTCAGTCGTACATGCATGGTGAGTGTGAATGTTGGTCAGTATGCAAAAGAGTAATGGTCAGTGTGGCATAGTGAGTGCGGTTGAGATTGTGATGTGGACAATCCCTGGTAAAGTGGTAAGTGAGTACCAAAGTGTGTTGTGATTGAGATTGCGGCGAGGGTGTCTTTGAAATGCGAAGGTGGCAAAACTGGACACTCCCTGACGACCATGGTAGCGTCAAAGTGTGTGAAGCCGAACTTGGACATTCCCTGGCACCCATGAAAGTACTAAAGTGTGGCCTACGGACACACCCTGATGCTCGAGTCTGGATACTGCGTGAGGGTTCCTCCGGTATTTGCATGGCAGATTAGGTAGCCAAAGTGTGAGGCAATGGACACTCAATGGTACCCCGGACCAAAGTGTGAGGCAAACTGGACATTCCCTGGCACCCCTGTGCTAAAGTGTGGCTATCTTAGCGTTTCAAAGATACCGATGTGTGATGGTGGGATATTGGGTTTTGTCGAGAGAAAAGAGTCGATAAAATGAGATGGTGCATTGTTCTCATACACGGTTACATATACGAGAATTATATCTGTTAAATAATATTGTGGTTGTTTCCTAAAATGAACTCCTTGCTTTATTATTGGATTAAATGAGAAATGTAAAGAGGTAAATGAGTATGTTTTACATTCAAAGTAATGTTTTTAATACTCACCAGCTTCTTGAAGCTGACGACGTTGATGCGTCCTGGACATTCGTGTTCATGTTTTTCAGGTTATGATCAGGCTGAACGTTATGACTATGCGAATTGAGAACAACTGCTGGAAATAGAATTTACTATTATATGTTTTAAGTTATAAACTATTTTGTAATAAGGATGATTATAATAGACACTAAGTTATTGTTTTGATTTAAGGCGGTTTGTGCCTTTAGAGACCCCGTGCTGTAATATGTAATAAGTTAGAAAAATATTTGTAAGCTTTGATTGCTCTACTCTGATTATTGTTTATTGTTGTTCGACGTTTGGGACGGAAACGATCCTTCAAACTGTCGTGACCTACGGGTCCATAAAGGAAATTAAACGCTTTCCTTATTTATGCTACGTCGGGGCGTGACAGGATTTAGTGGTATCAGAGCCAAGTTATTATTTATCTTAAGATAGTTTAGCCAGGTTAGGGTTTAGCAGTTTAGACCCGATTCCATGATCTGTTAGCTTAAGCTTTGCACCCGATGTTACGACAGGGAGGATAGACTCAGAACCCCAAACGCCTAAGATTATCTCTGTCCTGATTTAAGTTAGTACCTTTTTCAGGTATGGATCCAGCTCAGCCTCTTTTTGTACCCGACGCTTTTGGAGGGCATTGGGTTACTGTGGGAGCGATAGTACTGACTTCTACGATACTTTATTTCACCACTGTTGGGCAGCGTGCAGCTGCTACTGTCGAGTTAGATCTTTGGCACCAGATTTATGTATTAGGACTGGTCGACTTGCCTCGCGCCCGCCTTGAGATCCTATACTTTATCGAGATCCAGCGCTTAGTGCTTGTAGAGATGGTTCGCTTGGTTAACAGTGATGCCTTCTATCTACCCCTTGAGGTTCAGGTTGTACAGGCTCACTTTGCACAGCTGGAGATGCCTCCACCAGTCTTCGCCGCTGTTGAGGATGATGGAGACGATGACGTTGTACTTGCTCCTATTATCGAGGACGCTGCAGAGGATGGCATAGGTTGGGACGACCTTGCGATTGACCTTGAGGAGGCACTAACACTCGAGCTAGTTTTGCCAGAGACAGATGCCCCTGGAACTGCTTCGTTGTTGACCTCTCATAGCTATAATTTTGGGGCAGGCCCCTCTCATGTTCAGCGACTTCATCAGGCCGACTCGCTTGACCTTTTGATGGATACCTATGGCGATGACTGACCGATTAGATGTCGCCTTGTATATATTGACTACTTTTGACTAATAGCTCTACCTCTTTTTGCAAACTGTAATTACATGCATTGGCAGATAGGGCAATGACCCCATTTCTTTTGTAACATTAACTCTTGCATGTGTCCTAACCCATACAGATAGGGTAGGCATTGACCTGATCATACATGCTTTTTGTATCAACTTGACAAGAAGTTATATATAAAATATACTCTTTTGAATGTCGTCGTCATTTAAATTGCTTCATAGTACTATTACATGCATTTACCTCATTTTGCTATCACTATCATGCATAGAATGGCTGGAGGACTAAGGAGGAACAGGAATTTGATTGAAGGAGCACTTGAGACTGCCGATCCCACAGGAATGTTTGAAGCCTTTATCAGACGTCTCGAAAGGGTTAGCAATCAGAATGAAAACCGACGAGACCGCCAAACTGGAGATAAGCTGCTAGAGAGATTCCGTGCGCTAAGGCCCGAGCAGTTTGCGGGTACCGCAGAACCATGGAAAGCAAAACAGTGGTTAAGACAGATGGACCGCATGTTCGAAGTTGTCCAGTGTAACGAGATGGACAAGAGGAGGTTAGCTACATTTCAATTGACCGACGCCACCGCAGATTGGTGGGACTCGGTGATAGCCACTATTGGGAACACAGCTGCTACAGGAATGATGTGGACTGCATTTAAGGGGAGGTTTTTGGAGAAGTATTTCCCGGATACGGAGAGGCACAGAAGAGAGAAGGAATTCATGGATCTGACGCAAGGAACCAAGTCAGTGCAAGAATACACCACACAGTTCGAGGGACTGTCTCGGTTCTCTCCACACCTGGTTGATACTGAGGAAAAGAAGATACGGAAGTATAACCAAGGGCTGACACCGCAAATTCGCCGCATGACTCTTGGTCACCTAGATAAGTCGTTTGAGGGATTGGTTGGCTTGGTTACTGATCTAGAAGAAGATGCTCGAGTGAACCGTAATCAATTTGAATTCCGACCACCTCAAAGGGGTAATTTTGGAAATAGACCACCAATGAATCGTATCCAAGGGCAGAAGAGGAATTTCGATGGGAGCAAGAGGACCCAAGATATCACCTATCCGACTCAACCCCGAGTGGGAGAAGGTAGTAGCACTGGGAAGTGTTTCAATTGCGGCAACCCCGGTCATCTGGCTTGAGATTGCAAGGCACCAAGGCGTGCTGCTCAGCAAGGCATAGTTTGCTACAACTGTGGTGAACCAGGTCACATCAGCAAGTTCTGCACTACCCCTAAGCAAGTGACTTATGGTCAGCAAGGTCAGACTCGCGTGAATGCTGTTATCCCAGATGCTGCTGGATATGACGGAACTATTTATGAAGAAGGAAATTTTGGAGAAGCTCAACCCGATCAGCAAGCAGTGGAAGGTAAATTGACTCTGTTTAACTCTCATGTTAAAGTGTTATTTGATACGGGTGTTGCTCTTTCGTTCATATCTGTTAATACAATTCGGAGATTGGGTATCTTACCTCATCGTTTAGAGAAAGCTTTGAGGGCTACTTCGCCATTAGGAGCTGCAGTCAAATTAGGATACGTGTGCAAGGATTGTCCTTTACGGCTAGGAGACCGTGAAATCCCTGCAAGGTTGATTGTCCTATTCATGATTTGGAATTGGCGGCCGTAGTATTCGCACTCAAAATTTGGAGACACTATCTCTACGGTGAGAAGTTTGATTTATTCTCCAATCACAAGAGTCTGAAATACTTGTTCACACAGAAAGAGTTGAACATGAGGCAATACAGATGGATGGAGCTGATCAAAGATTACTACTTCACATTAGAATACCACCCCCTGGTAAAGCTAATGTGGTCGCTGATGCTTTGAGTCAACAGACTCGTGAAACGATCACCTCCTTAATGGTTAGAGAATGGCGAGCATTGGAGACGTTGGCGGAGTTCGATGTACAGAGTGCTGAAGAGGGAGAAGGACAACTTTTCGGATGTCTTGTCCTACAGCCTGTTCTTATAGACCGCATTATTGGAGCTCAGAAAGAAGATGAAAAGTTTCAAGCATGGTTTGCAAAGATGTCAGAGAAAGATCCGACAGAATGGAAGATGGGAGTCAATGGAGGGTATCGTTGCAGGAATAGATTATATGTGCCAGATGTTGGAGAGCTAAGGAAGGATATCCTGGAAAAAGCACATAAGTCAAGATATACAGTTCACCCAGAAGGAACGAAAATGTACAAGGACTTGAAGAGAAATTTCTGGTGGAAAGGTATGAAGAAGGAAGTGGTCGAATTTGTATCCAAATGTTTGACGTGTCAGCAAGTCAAGGCTGAACATCAGAGACCGTCTGGATTGTTGCAACCACTACCTATTCCTGGTTGGAAGTGGGAGCACATTACGATGGATTTTGTAGTAGGATTGCCTCAATCGCAGCAGAATCACGATGCCATTTGGGTAATCGTGGATCGATTGACGAAGTTCGCTCATTTCATTGCTTACAGTATGACATACCCAGTGGAAAAGATGAGCTGGATGTACATACAACAAGTTGTGCGGCTTCAGGGTGCACCTGTGTCGATTGTGTCAGACCGTGATGCACGTTTTACTTCTGGATTTTGGGAAAGTTTACAAGAAGCTATGGGAACTTCGCTCAAGATGAGTACTGCTTTTCACCCTCAGACAGATGGACAAACTGAGCGTGTCAATCAGATCATGGAGGATATGCTCAGGGCTTGTGTTATCGATTTTGAAGAATCTTGGGAGACGCACTTGTCTTTGGTCAAATTTGCCTATAACAACAGTTATCACATGAGTATCGGTATGGCTCCGTTCGAAGCATTGTACGGACGACCATGTCGTTCTCCATTGTGTTGGGCAGAAGTCGGAGACACAGAGTTGTTGGGACCAGATTTGGTTAGAGAAACCAACGAGAAGATTTCCTTGGTCAAGGAAAGGGTGAGAACCACTCAAAGCAGGTATAAGAGTTATGCCGACCGACGCCGGAAAGATTTGGAATTTAGTGTTGGAGATCACGTACTCCTTAAGGTTTCACCAACCCGAGGAGTAGTACGTTTTGGTCTCAAGATAGGGAAGTTAGCTCCGCGTTTCATCGGATCGTTCGAGATTTTGGAACATGTCGGGAAAGTGGCCTATCGACTGGCGCTACCACCGAAGATGTCTGGGGTTCACAATGTATTTCATGTGAGTATGCTGAGAAAGTACATACGAGATCTCTCACATGTGGTTAGTTATGACGATATTGAGACGAGTCATAACGTTTCTTACAAGGAGAGGCCCGTGAAGATTTTAGATCAGAGTATTAAGAAACTGAGGAATAAAGATATCCCGTTGGTGAAGGTTCAGTGGAATCACCATGACGAGAATGAAGCCTCGTGGGAAGTTAAAGCTGAGATGAGGAAGAAATACCCGGAGTTGTTTCATGACTAGTTAGTCTTGATTTCGGGGACGAAATCCTGTTTAAGGGAGGGAGGGTGTAATAACCTGCATTTCCATTTGTTAATCTGTATTTGTATTATCATATATTAAAATCAATATGTATTGTCTGCTTTTATTTTAATTACTGTTCTCATGTGTTAAATCTGGTTATTTGTTTTATTTCATATTGGAATTTTTGGGGACAAACTGCAATTATGTAAACTTTAGTGACACCTGTGTTGAATTTCAAAACGGTATTTCATGACGGTGGAAATACTTTCTTTTAACTCAAACTGTATTTTTATAAAGCTAGAAAACCATTTCTTACGTTAAAATGAATTTTTCGTATTTTTGTGACAAACATCGCGCCGCGAAAATACCAGTTTATGTTCAAAAACTGTCCGCACTGTGCTAAACTTCCACAGATTTTGGAAGTGATGTAAAGTTGGACATGACATTTACTTTATTGCTATTTATGGCAAACTAATCATTTGATAAAGCCTTGTTTGGTTGTACTCCTATGTATGTTTATATTTTTATGCCATAAGTTGTGTTGCCAAACACCCCCACATTGACCCCTATACACCTACTTGACCCTTAGCCTCACTTAAGAGTCCTTATAAGCTGTGCTATATGTATATACGTATGTATATCAACACACACACACATCTGAGAATTGTGGTTCATTTAGAGATTGAAAGAAAAATAGAAAATGTAATAAATTGTTGAGTGAATGGTAATGAACTTGGAGCCTAAGTTCTCCACTTAAGCTTCTATTTATACACCACACACACACTTGGTTCTGGACTCTTTGGCATTCATACGCAGAGAGAATTGAGAGAGATACACAGAGTATTTCAGAATTATAGAGAGAGGAAGAACTTCTCCTCCATTACTTACAAGCTTGCTATTTGGAATTCTTATCTTGTTTCTTTCTCAACATCAATCCAATCTTCTCAATCACAGTGAGTATTTCTAACTCACTCAGAATGTAATTCACTATTGATTTACTAATTTGTGTAGTTGAATTAAGAGTCGCCATTAATGTATTTACATTTGAAGTTTTATAGCATTGAAATAAAAAAATTTCAAACTTGAGCCAAATCTGCTTTCTTGAATAAAAATGAAAGTTTATGGAACATATAGTCTATGGTTGAAGTTTTAGAGTTTAATTTAACCCCATGAGAAAGTATATAAGAAATTAAGTTTTGGCAACTTTTAATTTTTCACAAAATTTGAGAGCTATAGTTTGTTTCATGTTAAATTGATTACATTTTCATAATTCTTGTGAAAAACTAAAGAGAATCATATATTATATGTCCTATGAATTGTTGGATCTGAAAATGAGTAAAAAAGACCCCTGAAATCTGAAACAGAGCAATCTGACGAGGAAAATGAAGCATCTGCTTCAACTCGCGCGAGCGATCCGCGCGCGCGAGGTTTGTGTTCCCAGGCAGACAGAAAAGTTTTTATAAAGAAAATAAAAATTAGATAATCGCGCGAGTGGACCGCGCGAGTGACCCGCGCGAGCGATCCGCGCGCGCGATCCTTGCGTCCCCAGGCAGACAGAAGGGTTTATATAAAGAAAAAAAAATGGGCAGCACGACCCCTCGCGCGAGCGGCCCGCGCGCGCGACTTCTGGCAGTTTCAAATTTTGCTTGTTTTGTGATAAGGAACTATTTGGGTGGTATTTTTATGAACTGTTAAAGCCCCGTTTGGAAAATTTATTAAATCAAAATCTTAAATGGTTATGTTTGGACGATTAAAACGTTGTATTGTGACTTATCAATTCCCGTACGTGTGTTGTTTGCATAAATCAGCGAATTGCCTCGTGTTTTAATGTTTCATGACATACATGTGGTGTCAGTCGTACATGCATGGTGAGTGTGAATGTTGGTCAGTATGGAAAAGAGTAATGGTCAGTGTGGCATAGTGAGTGCGGTTGAGATTGTGATGTGGACACTGTTGGGTTTGTGCCCTCAAACCATTACTTTATGTATGAGACATTAGCATTATAATATATGGATATCAGCTTTACATTTCATTGTGTATGATTCTTTCATGAGATGATTGTTTTGTCCTTAAGTATCATAGTAAGCAATTCGTGTGTGTATGAGATACACACAAGTGAGATACGAATTACTATTCTTTGATACTTAGAATATGTCACAGTGGATGATGAGACTGGATACCTCATCAGGTCTACACTGTAGCATACTTAACTACCATTGGATGGAGTGATTAATCTCAATCACTAGAGTGTAGCTCTTAGTTGATATGCTAGTGCTTATAGTGCATTGACGGACCTGAGCTTTCCTATTGACGCTTAAGGCTGTCAACAGTCAATAGGAACTCATAACTTGTATAAGGTACGTGTTCTCAATCTTGAGATGATTATGAACACAGACTATGGATATGGCTGCTTTGACTTACCAATCAGTGAGGTCTATAGAAGATCAACACCTGGGTATCTTGGGTATGTCATGTCCTTAGGGTTGTGAACATATATTGTCAAGATAGAATCTACCCTCTGATTCAGAGTAAGCATTCCCTTGAGAATGTCACCAAGTTGATTACTGAGTACTGCAGTCTTGTTGATAAGAGTTATCAACATGTTTGGTAATCATGAGTGGTGAATGGGACTCAAGGAATACAAGAAGTAATCATATTCAGGATGACAGTAACAGTTATCCGACTACCTGAATATGATTACGAATGCTGACGGTAGAGGGACATTAGTACACCATACAAGTCTAGTTATCGCTTCGGATATGTTCTTTTGCGTTGGAGTTCAGTTATCGTTTTATAGTGGAATAAACGTTAACTGACCAGTTAGTTAGTTTGCTGATCAAAGAGTTTGGTCATGGTAATTAACAAACTGGTCTGAGCCAACAATAAAGAGCCTAGGAGGTCCCACTCTTAGCTCCGCTAGGATGCTTGGAAAGACACTTGAGGAAGCTGTTAAGACAGGTTCGATCGATCGAAGTATGTTCGATCGATTGAAGTCAGCAGGTTCGATCGATCGAGAATGGTTCGATCGATCGAAGGTTCGATCGATCGAAGTCACTTCGATCGATCGAAGTCTAGGTCGGTTCTGGAAATCTATAAATAGGGCAGCTGCGTTCTGGAAGTAAGTGATCGTCGTTTTTATACGCAGAAGCTGCAGAAACTATCATAGTCTTCCCAAAACCTTCCTATCCTCTCTATTAGGGTTCCCACCAACCCTAGTCTTTCCGGCAGGCATCCGCAGGAGTCATAAGGGTGAAGATCATCTAGTGGAGGCTGCTGGAAGTTAAAGTTTCAGAATTGGGTTCAAGACACTAAGGTATAATTCTTGCACCTCCTTGTACGCATCTATGGAATTGACGAGTAGTAGATCCTGGAATACCAAAAGTTATATAACTTAACCTATTTCCGCTGCGCGTTTAAACTCTAACTTTAAACCACTTTTCCTACAATTGGTATCAGAGCCACGCTCGTTTGGATCTATAGATGCGTTTTTGGAACCCTAGTTTTGATTTGCATGTTGATTTTAGAACTGTTTTCGAAACTGCATCGTCACAGATCTGTTTCTGCAGTATTATCGCAGCAGAATACAAAACTGTGATTGCATAGGATGCAAGGTGGGTTCGATCGATCGAACTTGTTTCGATCGATCGAACATTCTGTTCTCAATCGATCGAACAAACTTCGATCGATCGAACCTTCTGGTATTCGATCGATCGAACAAAGTTCGATCGATCGAGATAGATACTTTGTCAAGTTCTCTGTTTCACAGTTTTAAAGTGTTTTGAAATTAAAAACTTTAATTTTGAAATATTCTGTAAAATTTTCAAATCATTCTGTGAAACAGACTGTTCAAGCGATTGAACAGTGTTCAATCGATCGAAGGTTCGAGCGATCGAACGGTCTTCGATCGATCGAACTGTGACAGAGAAGTAAGATGCTGTTTTAAGTTCTAATTCAGTATGTAAAGTGTTTATATACTGTGTGAATCAATTAAGTGTTCCAATAGTTACATATATTTGTTATGTATGTGTGGATGCGTGTACGACTAACCCTTTTGCAGCAAAATAAGTCGCTATCTCCCATGGCACCAAGTCGTTTAAATATTTATATTTAAATTGTTTGAGATTGGTGCATGTTGTAATTTAATAATGGTTTGGTTTTAAGGCGTATGTAAAGGGCGCTGCGGCTTCAATCCTACGAAAAGGAAAGTCGCACCGGTTTCCCTAGCCTTTTATTTCTTTTTTGCTATTTCCTTTTTCTAGATAAATTGTAAGCTTCAAAAGAAGCATAGGTCCAATGTAATAGAATTAGAAATTCCATGAAGATGGAGCAAGGAGCCGTTGTCCATCGAGATGGAGCCGGAGGCGACCAAACCAAGAAGGTGTTCTATGGAAATAGAGCCATGGGAGATAGAGGCATTGTTTGAATGCCTATATTTCATTTTAGTTTTTTGTTTTATGTGCTTGTTTTGTGATTGGCGTATAATACATTGTTGCATGCACTTAAAACAAGTTTTCTAAAACAAAATTCAAAAACCGTTTTCAACACATTAGTAAACATTGGATGTTTATGGGTAGTGTGTGGAAATTTTTTTTCAAAAGCAAAATCCTTAATTTACTAAATCTAGTGGGAGAGGGTCTTATTAAATAACACCCACGATCTTCCATTAACGGTTCATTGTAAGATGAGTAGTGTATTATGTGTCACCTCGCCAGGGGTGATCATTCCATACGGAGGGTACACTGCTCATTGGTTACTAGATGTGAACTTCCTATGGATAGGATCAATCAGACATGTTAGAGGGTGACCACCACACGGAGGCGCTACTTGAGACGGTTGTGATTGGATCCTAGTTAATGGTACACACTAGCTAAGCTATGGATAAGGGATCCCACACGGGGCATTATTCAGAAACTTAGAGATCAAATAGGTTCGGGAGTCATGGCTATTTTGCAAGAGTTGCATAGCGGATAAGTCATGATAAATCGAAAGATCGAACATTGACCACCACACGGAGGCTTTATTCTTTCGTTTCGATATTCCGGCGACTTTGTTTTTAAATAAGAGTTTTAAGGATTCTTTTATTTCAAACTGTCAATTCTGATATCCATATTTATTTTGTTTGTTTGATTTTCAGTAATCATAATGTCTGGATCTGCATTTAGTCCACTTGCCACCATACTCACTCAAAACAAGTTAACTGGAAATAACTACACTGAATGGAAACGTAACCTTGACATCGTTTTAACTGCGGAGGATCACATATATGTCCTCACCACCCCAAGCCCTGAAGAACCCGCGGCAAATGCTTCGGCAGCTGCCAGACGCGAGTTCGACAAATGGAAGAAGTCGAATGGAATGGCCCGCTGTTACATTCTGGCCTCAATGGCTGGTGTGTTACAACACCAATTCCAATTGAACAATTCTGCCAGTGACATTATCACATCCCTGAAAAAGATGTTTGGGGAGCATGGCAGTCCTGCCAGACAGGTAGCCATGCAGAAGATAATGAGTGCAAAGATGTCGGAAGGTACTCCAGTCAAAGAACATGTTTTAAAAATGATTGGTTATTTAAACGAACTGGAGACCTTGGGAGCCAACATCGATGCACAGACCCAAGTTGATATGATCCTCAACTCGCTGTCGCCATCATTCGCTCAATTCAAACTTAACTATAATATGAATCAAATGGATTTTTCAATGAGCGAATTAATGAGTTCTTTACTGGCAGCAGAAGGGGTGATCAAACCTGGGGGCAGCATTTTAAACGTTGAGAAAAGCGCTTCTTCTTCCCGATCTACACCGAAAGGTAAGAAAGGAAAGAAGAAGGCTGGCACTGGTGGTTCAAGTGTTGGACCGGTCCCTAAGATTGCAAAATCTAAGGGAAAAGGTAAGGGCAAAGGGAAGGTGGGTGGCCAAGGCAAAGGAAAGTGTTTCCAATGCGGTGAGAAGGGCCACTGGAAGAGGAATTGTCCAGAATTCTTAGCTACAAGAGTTCAAGGTATGATTGAATCACATGTGATTGAAGTAAGTTTTATTACGGATACTTCAAACACTTGGTGCATTGATTCTGGTGCGACTAACCATATCTGTAATTCGTTGTAGGGGTTCAGATCAACCAGGAAATGCAGTGATGGGGAGATCGTGCTTACTCTAGGTTCTAGCGCAACCGTATCTGCGGTTGCTATAGGAGTCGTAGTTTTAGAATTTTCAGACAATAAAGCTTTGATTTTATCAGATGTACTTTACGTCCCTTTAATGAGACGTAATTTAATTTCAGTTTCTAATTTAACGAATAATGGTTATTCCTTTCATTTTGGAACTGAAGTTGTCATTAAAAGAAACAGTTCTTTTATATGTTCTGGTGTTAAATCAAATGGTTTGTATGTGATTACTCCCAATATTTCAAAAGATTCTTGTTTGGAACTTAATAACTCAGTGGTAACTTTACCATCTAAAAGAAAGGAACCTTCCACTAATCCAACAAGGCTTTGGCATATGAGGCTTGGCCATATCAATCTGAATAGGATTGGCAGACTAGTCAAAGAAGGGGTCTTAGGCGATTTGGTTCTCGAACCAATGGAAGTCTGCGAGTCTTGTTTGGAGGGTAAGATGACCAAAAGGCCCTTTCCTGCAAAGGGCAATAGGACCAATGCATTGTTGGAATTAGTTCATACTGATGTGTGTGGACCAATAAATATTAGAGCAAGGGGTGGTTATGAGTATTTCATAACATTTACCGATGACCACTCTAGGTATGGATATGTGTACCTAATGCAGCACAAGTCTGAAGCCTTTGAAAAGTTCAAAGAGTTTAGGGCTGAAGTGGAGAAGCAATCGGGCACACATATCAAGGCCATTCGATCTGATCGAGGTGGCGAGTACCTCTCTAATGAGTTTATTGATCACCTCGTACAGAATGGGATTCTGTCACAGTTGACTGCACCTGGTACGCCTCAGCAGAACGATGTAGCGGAGAGAAGGAATCGGACTCTTTTAGACATGACTAGGTCGATGATGAGTTATTCAGAGTTGCCATTATTCCTTTGGGGTTATGCTTTGGAAACCGCTGCATACATACTAAATCTAGTACCAAGCAAATCTGTTCCCAGGACACCACGAGAGATGTGGATTGGGCGCAAGCCTTCTTTGCAACATCTCCGGATATGGGGGTGTCCGGCACATGTGCTCAAAGGAAAGATGAGCAAGTTGGATTCTAGATCGGAAGTATGTTACTTTGTAGGGTATCCAAAGGGTACTTATGGATGGTATTTTTATGATCCAAGAGAACAGAAAGTGTTTGTTAGTACAAATGCTATTTTCTTGGAGGATGATTATATCATGAACCATAAACCTAAGGGAATGATAGATCTTAGAGAGATAGAAGGAGAGCCCTCAGTCCAACCCGCAGTTGATAACGATGAAAATCAAGAAAATACCACTTCTTCACCCATTTCCGCACCGGTACCTCGTCGTAGTGGGAGGATTATCAGCCAGCCTGATAGATACATGTTCTTAGGAGAAGTTTTTGAAGCTATCTCCATAGAATCTGAATCTGATCCTACCACTTACGAAGAGGCAATGGCTGATGTTGATTCAGCTCATTGGATTAAAGCTATGAAGGCTGAATTGGAATCTATGGATTCCAATCAGGTCTGGGATCTTGTAGAACTTCCAGCCAATATTAAACCCATTGGCTGCAAGTGGGTCTATAAGAGGAAAAGAGGATCTGATGGAAAGGTTGAGACCTTTAAGGCAAGGCTTGTGGCAAAAGGCTACACTCAGAGGGAGGGCATTGACTATGAGGAAACCTTCTCGCCGGTAGCCATGCTCAAGTCCATCAGAATACTCTTATCCATTGCTGCATGCCTAGATTATGAAATCTGGCAGATGGACGTCAAGACTGCATTCTTGAATGGCAATCTTGAGGAGAACATCTATATGCAACAACCAGAAGGGTTCATAGCTGGTCGGAAAGGTAACTTGGTATGCAAGTTGCAAAAGTCCATTTATGGGCTTAAGCAGGCATCCAGAAGTTGGAACATCCGATTTGACCAAGCGGTCAAGTCGTTTGGTTTCATACAGAATCTGGATGAGCCTTGTGTATACAAGAAATGTGAAGGGAAAGTAGTGGCTTTTCTTGTGCTTTACGTTGACGACATTCTACTCATTGGGAATGATGTAGCGGCGCTGTCAACGGTCAAGGTTTGGCTAGCTAGTACTTTCGATATGAAGGATCTAGGAGAGGCGAGCTATATTCTTGGGATAAAGCTCTTTCGGGATCGCAAGCGAAAGATGATGGGATTATCTCAAGCTGGTTATATCGAGAAAGTGCTAACTAGGTTTTCAATGGATAATTCGAAGAAAGCTTTGTTACCTTTCAGGCATGGTTTAGCATTCTCCAAGGACCAGTGTCCAAAGACACAAGAGGAGAGGAATCGCATGGCAGGAATTCCCTATGCCTCGGCAGTAGGAAGTCTCATGTATGCGATGTTATGCACTAGACCAGATATCTGCTTTGCCGTTGGCATGGTTAGCAGGTATCAATCGAATCCTGGTCCAGAGCACTGGACAGCCGTTAAGCACATTCTTTAGTACTTGAGAAGAACTAAAGGTTACATGCTTATGTACGGCGGTAGTGAGTTAATTCCAGTAGGATACACTGACTCGGACTTTATGTCAGATAAAGATTCGAGAAAGTCGACATCCGGACATCTCTTTACCTTGGGAGGTGGTGCTGTTAGTTGGAGGAGCATTAAGCAGAAATGCATTGCAGACTCAACTACAGAAGCTGAGTATGTGGCTGCTTGTGAAGCCGCAAAGGAAGCTGTTTGGCTCAAGAAGTTCCTTATGGAACTCGAGGTGGTACCAGCGTCGTTGTCACCTATTACGCTATACTGCGATAATAGTGGGGCAGTGGCTCAGTCCAAGGAGCCAAGGAACCACGGGAAGGGAAAGCACGTAGAGCGGAAATATCACCTAATCCGAGATATAGTTCAACGTGGAGATGTGACTGTCACCAAGATTGCCACCGCTGACAATCTTGCTGATCCGTTTACAAAGGCCTTACCACAGAAGGTCTTTGATCGTCATCTAGATAGTCTAGGTCTTAGATGTAGTTCTGAATGATTGTGAGTGCAAGTGGGAGTTTGTTGGGTTTGTGCCCTCAAACCATTACTTTATGTATGAGACATTAGCATTATAATATATGGATATCAGCTTTACATTTCATTGTGTATGATTCTTTCATGAGATGATTGTTTTGTCCTTAAGTATCATAGTAAGCAATTCGTGTGTGTATGAGATACACACAAGTGAGATACGAATTACTATTCTTTGATACTTAGAATATGTCACAGTGGATGATGAGACTGGATACCTCATCAGGTCTACACTGTAGCATACTTAACTACCATTGGATGGAGTGATTAATCTCAATCACTAGAGTGTAGCTCTTAGTTGATATGCTAGTGCTTATAGTGCATTGACGGACCTGAGCTTTCCTATTGACGCTTAAGGCTGTCAACAGTCAATAGGAACTCATAACTTGTATAAGGTACGTGTTCTCAATCTTGAGATGATTATGAACACAGACTATGGATATGGCTGCTTTGACTTACCAATCAGTGAGGTCTATAGAAGATCAACACCTGGGTATCTTGGGTATGTCATGTCCTTAGGGTTGTGAACATATATTGTCAAGATAGAATCTACCCTCTGATTCAGAGTAAGCATTCCCTTGAGAATGTCACCAAGTTGATTACTGAGTACTGCAGTCTTGTTGATAAGAGTTATCAACATGTTTGGTAATCATGAGTGGTGAATGGGACTCAAGGAATACAAGAAGTAATCATATTCAGGATGACAGTAACAGTTATCCGACTACCTGAATATGATTACGAATGCTGACGGTAGAGGGACATTAGTACACCATACAAGTCTAGTTATCGCTTCGGATATGTTCTTTTGCGTTGGAGTTCAGTTATCGTTTTATAGTGGAATAAACGTTAACTGACCAGTTAGTTAGTTTGCTGATCAAAGAGTTTGGTCATGGTAATTAACAAACTGGTCTGAGCCAACAATAAAGAGCCTAGGAGGTCCCACTCTTAGCTCCGCTAGGATGCTTGGAAAGACACTTGAGGAAGCTGTTAAGACAGGTTCGATCGATCGAAGTATGTTCGATCGATTGAAGTCAGCAGGTTCGATCGATCGAGAATGGTTCGATCGATCGAAGGTTCGATCGATCGAAGTCACTTCGATCGATCGAAGTCTAGGTCGGTTCTGGAAATCTATAAATAGGGCAGCTGCGTTCTGGAAGTAAGTGATCGTCGTTTTTATACGCAGAAGCTGCAGAAACTATCATAGTCTTCCCAAAACCTTCCTATCCTCTCTATTAGGGTTCCCACCAACCCTAGTCTTTCCGGCAGGCATCCGCAGGAGTCATAAGGGTGAAGATCATCTAGTGGAGGCTGCTGGAAGTTAAAGTTTCAGAATTGGGTTCAAGACACTAAGGTATAATTCTTGCACCTCCTTGTACGCATCTATGGAATTGACGAGTAGTAGATCCTGGAATACCAAAAGTTATATAACTTAACCTATTTCCGCTGCGCGTTTAAACTCTAACTTTAAACCACTTTTCCTACAATTGGTATCAGAGCCACGCTCGTTTGGATCTATAGATGCGTTTTTGGAACCCTAGTTTTGATTTGCATGTTGATTTTAGAACTGTTTTCGAAACTGCATCGTCACAGATCTGTTTCTGCAGTATTATCGCAGCAGAATACAAAACTGTGATTGCATAGGATGCAAGGTGGGTTCGATCGATCGAACTTGTTTCGATCGATCGAACATTCTGTTCTCAATCGATCGAACAAACTTCGATCGATCGAACCTTCTGGTATTCGATCGATCGAACAAAGTTCGATCGATCGAGATAGATACTTAGTCAAGTTCTCTGTTTCACAGTTTTAAAGTGTTTTGAAATTAAAAACTTTAATTTTGAAATATTCTGTAAAATTTTCAAATCATTCTGTGAAACAGACTGTTCAAGCGATTGAACAGTGTTCAATCGATCGAAGGTTCGAGCGATCGAACGGTCTTCGATCGATCGAACTGTGACAGAGAAGTAAGATGCTGTTTTAAGTTCTAATTCAGTATGTAAAGTGTTTATATACTGTGTGAATCAATTAAGTGTTCCAATAGTTACATATATTTGTTATGTATGTGTGGATGCGTGTACGACTAACCCTTTTGCAGCAAAATAAGTCGCTATCTCCCATGGCACCAAGTCGTTTAAATATTTATATTTAAATTGTTTGAGATTGGTGCATGTTGTAATTTAATAATGGTTTGGTTTTAAGGCGTATGTAAAGGGCGCTGCGGCTTCAATCCTACGAAAAGGAAAGTCGCACCGGTTTCCCTAGCCTTTTATTTCTTTTTTGCTATTTCCTTTTTCTAGATAAATTGTAAGCTTCAAAAGAAGCATAGGTCCAATGTAATAGAATTAGAAATTCCATGAAGATGGAGCAAGGAGCCGTTGTCCATCGAGATGGAGCCGGAGGCGACCAAACCAAGAAGGTGTTCTATGGAAATAGAGCCATGGGAGATAGAGGCATTGTTTGAATGCCTATATTTCATTTTAGTTTTTTGTTTTATGTGCTTGTTTTGTGATTGGCGTATAATACATTGTTGCATGCACTTAAAACAAGTTTTCTAAAACAAAATTCAAAAACCGTTTTCAACACATTAGTAAACATTGGATGTTTATGGGTAGTGTGTGGAAATTTTTTTTCAAAAGCAAAATCCTTAATTTACTAAATCTAGTGGGAGAGGGTCTTATTAAATAACACCCACGATCTTCCATTAACGGTTCATTGTAAGATGAGTAGTGTATTATGTGTCACCTCGCCAGGGGTGATCATTCCATACGGAGGGTACACTGCTCATTGGTTACTAGATGTGAACTTCCTATGGATAGGATCAATCAGACATGTTAGAGGGTGACCACCACACGGAGGCGCTACTTGAGACGGTTGTGATTGGATCCTAGTTAATGGTACACACTAGCTAAGCTATGGATAAGGGATCCCACACGGGGCATTATTCAGAAACTTAGAGATCAAATAGGTTCGGGAGTCATGGCTATTTTGCAAGAGTTGCATAGCGGATAAGTCATGATAAATCGAAAGATCGAACATTGACCACCACACGGAGGCTTTATTCTTTCGTTTCGATATTCCGGCGACTTTGTTTTTAAATAAGAGTTTTAAGGATTCTTTTATTTCAAACTGTCAATTCTGATATCCATATTTATTTTGTTTGTTTGATTTTCAGTAATCATAATGTCTGGATCTGCATTTAGTCCACTTGCCACCATACTCACTCAAAACAAGTTAACTGGAAATAACTACACTGAATGGAAACGTAACCTTGACATCGTTTTAACTGCGGAGGATCACATATATGTCCTCACCACCCCAAGCCCTGAAGAACCCGCGGCAAATGCTTCGGCAGCTGCCAGACGCGAGTTCGACAAATGGAAGAAGTCGAATGGAATGGCCCGCTGTTACATTCTGGCCTCAATGGCTGGTGTGTTACAACACCAATTCCAATTGAACAATTCTGCCAGTGACATTATCACATCCCTGAAAAAGATGTTTGGGGAGCATGGCAGTCCTGCCAGACAGGTAGCCATGCAGAAGATAATGAGTGCAAAGATGTCGGAAGGTACTCCAGTCAAAGAACATGTTTTAAAAATGATTGGTTATTTAAACGAACTGGAGACCTTGGGAGCCAACATCGATGCACAGACCCAAGTTGATATGATCCTCAACTCGCTGTCGCCATCATTCGCTCAATTCAAACTTAACTATAATATGAATCAAATGGATTTTTCAATGAGCGAATTAATGAGTTCTTTACTGGCAGCAGAAGGGGTGATCAAACCTGGGGGCAGCATTTTAAACGTTGAGAAAAGCGCTTCTTCTTCCCGATCTACACCGAAAGGTAAGAAAGGAAAGAAGAAGGCTGGCACTGGTGGTTCAAGTGTTGGACCGGTCCCTAAGATTGCAAAATCTAAGGGAAAAGGTAAGGGCAAAGGGAAGGTGGGTGGCCAAGGCAAAGGAAAGTGTTTCCAATGCGGTGAGAAGGGCCACTGGAAGAGGAATTGTCCAGAATTCTTAGCTACAAGAGTTCAAGGTATGATTGAATCACATGTGATTGAAGTAAGTTTTATTACGGATACTTCAAACACTTGGTGCATTGATTCTGGTGCGACTAACCATATCTGTAATTCGTTGTAGGGGTTCAGATCAACCAGGAAATGCAGTGATGGGGAGATCGTGCTTACTCTAGGTTCTAGCGCAACCGTATCTGCGGTTGCTATAGGAGTCGTAGTTTTAGAATTTTCAGACAATAAAGTTTTGATTTTATCAGATGTACTTTACGTCCCTTTAATGAGACGTAATTTAATTTCAGTTTCTAATTTAACGAATAATGGTTATTCCTTTCATTTTGGAACTGAAGTTGTCATTAAAAGAAACAGTTCTTTTATATGTTCTGGTGTTAAATCAAATGGTTTGTATGTGATTACTCCCAATATTTCAAAAGATTCTTGTTTGGAACTTAATAACTCAGTGGTAACTTTACCATCTAAAAGAAAGGAACCTTCCACTAATCCAACAAGGCTTTGGCATATGAGGCTTGGCCATATCAATCTGAATAGGATTGGCAGACTAGTCAAAGAAGGGGTCTTAGGCGATTTGGTTCTCGAACCAATGGAAGTCTGCGAGTCTTGTTTGGAGGGTAAGATGACCAAAAGGCCCTTTCCTGCAAAGGGCAATAGGACCAATGCATTGTTGGAATTAGTTCATACTGATGTGTGTGGACCAATAAATATTAGAGCAAGGGGTGGTTATGAGTATTTCATAACATTTACCGATGACCACTCTAGGTATGGATATGTGTACCTAATGCAGCACAAGTCTGAAGCCTTTGAAAAGTTCAAAGAGTTTAGGGCTGAAGTGGAGAAGCAATCGGGCACACATATCAAGGCCATTCGATCTGATCGAGGTGGCGAGTACCTCTCTAATGAGTTTATTGATCACCTCGTACAGAATGGGATTCTGTCACAGTTGACTGCACCTGGTACGCCTCAGCAGAACGATGTAGCGGAGAGAAGGAATCGGACTCTTTTAGACATGACTAGGTCGATGATGAGTTATTCAGAGTTGCCATTATTCCTTTGGGGTTATGCTTTGGAAACCGCTGCATACATACTAAATCTAGTACCAAGCAAATCTGTTCCCAGGACACCACGAGAGATGTGGATTGGGCGCAAGCCTTCTTTGCAACATCTCCGGATATGGGGGTGTCCGGCACATGTGCTCAAAGGAAAGATGAGCAAGTTAGATTCTAGATCGGAAGTATGTTACTTTGTAGGGTATCCAAAGGGTACTTATGGATGGTATTTTTATGATCCAAGAGAACAGAAAGTGTTTGTTAGTACAAATGCTATTTTCTTGGAGGATGATTATATCATGAACCATAAACCTAAGGGAATGATAGATCTTAGAGAGATAGAAGGAGAGCCCTCAGTCCAACCCGCAGTTGATAACGATGAAAATCAAGAAAATACCACTTCTTCACCCATTTCCGCACCGGTACCTCGTCGTAGTGGGAGGATTATCAGCCAGCCTGATAGATACATGTTCTTAGGAGAAGTTTTTGAAGCTGTCTCCATAGAATCTGAATCTGATCCTACCACTTACGAAGAGGCAATGGCTGATGTTGATTCAGCTCATTGGATTAAAGCTATGAAGGCTGAATTGGAATCTATGGATTCCAATCAGGTCTGGGATCTTGTAGAACTTCCAGCCAATATTAAACCCATTGGCTGCAAGTGGGTCTATAAGAGGAAAAGAGGATCTGATGGAAAGGTTGAGACCTTTAAGGCAAGGCTTGTGGCAAAAGGCTACACTCAGAGGGAGGGCATTGACTATGAGGAAACCTTCTCGCCGGTAGCCATGCTCAAGTCCATCAGAATACTCTTATCCATTGCTGCATGCCTAGATTATGAAATCTGGCAGATGGACGTCAAGACTGCATTCTTGAATGGCAATCTTGAGGAGAACATCTATATGCAACAACCAGAAGGGTTCATAGCTGGTCGGAAAGGTAACTTGGTATGCAAGTTGCAAAAGTCCATTTATGGGCTTAAGCAGGCATCCAGAAGTTGGAACATCCGATTTGACCAAGCGGTCAAGTCGTTTGGTTTCATACAGAATCTGGATGAGCCTTGTGTATACAAGAAATGTGAAGGGAAAGTAGTGGCTTTTCTTGTGCTTTACGTTGACGACATTCTACTCATTGGGAATGATGTAGCGGCGCTGTCAACGGTCAAGGTTTGGCTAGCTAGTACTTTCGATATGAAGGATCTAGGAGAGGCGAGCTATATTCTTGGGATAAAGCTCTTTCGGGATCGCAAGCGAAAGATGATGGGATTATCTCAAGCTGGTTATATCGAGAAAGTGCTAACTAGGTTTTCAATGGATAATTCGAAGAAAGCTTTGTTACCTTTCAGGCATGGTTTAGCATTCTCCAAGGACCAGTGTCCAAAGACACAAGAGGAGAGGAATCGCATGGCAGGAATTCCCTATGCCTCGGCAGTAGGAAGTCTCATGTATGCGATGTTATGCACTAGACCAGATATCTGCTTTGCCGTTGGCATGGTTAGCAGGTATCAATCGAATCCTGGTCCAGAGCACTGGACAGCCGTTAAGCACATTCTTTAGTACTTGAGAAGAACTAAAGGTTACATGCTTATGTACGGCGGTAGTGAGTTAATTCCAGTAGGATACACTGACTCGGACTTTATGTCAGATAAAGATTCGAGAAAGTCGACATCCGGACATCTCTTTACCTTGGGAGGTGGTGCTGTTAGTTGGAGGAGCATTAAGCAGAAATGCATTGCAGACTCAACTACAGAAGCTGAGTATGTGGCTGCTTGTGAAGCCGCAAAGGAAGCTGTTTGGCTCAAGAAGTTCCTTATGGAACTCGAGGTGGTACCAGCGTCGTTGTCACCTATTACGCTATACTGCGATAATAGTGGGGCAGTGGCTCAGTCCAAGGAGCCAAGGAACCACGGGAAGGGAAAGCACGTAGAGCGGAAATATCACCTAATCCGAGATATAGTTCAACGTGGAGATGTGACTGTCACCAAGATTGCCACCGCTGACAATCTTGCTGATCCGTTTACAAAGGCCTTACCACAGAAGGTCTTTGATCGTCATCTAGATAGTCTAGGTCTTAGATGTAGTTCTGAATGATTGTGAGTGCAAGTGGGAGTTTGTTGGGTTTGTGCCCTCAAACCATTACTTTATGTATGAGACATTAGCATTATAATATATGGATATCAGCTTTACATTTCATTGTGTATGATTCTTTCATGAGATGATTGTTTTGTCCTTAAGTATCATAGTAAGCAATTCGTGTGTGTATGAGATACACACAAGTGAGATACGAATTACTATTCTTTGATACTTAGAATATGTCACAGTGGATGATGAGACTGGATACCTCATCAGGTCTACACTGTAGCATACTTAACTACCATTGGATGGAGTGATTAATCTCAATCACTAGAGTGTAGCTCTTAGTTGATATGCTAGTGCTTATAGTGCATTGACGGACCTGAGCTTTCCTATTGACGCTTAAGGCTGTCAACAGTCAATAGGAACTCATAACTTGTATAAGGTACGTGTTCTCAATCTTGAGATGATTATGAACACAGACTATGGATATGGCTGCTTTGACTTACCAATCAGTGAGGTCTATAGAAGATCAACACCTGGGTATCTTGGGTATGTCATGTCCTTAGGGTTGTGAACATATATTGTCAAGATAGAATCTACCCTCTGATTCAGAGTAAGCATTCCCTTGAGAATGTCACCAAGTTGATTACTGAGTACTGCAGTCTTGTTGATAAGAGTTATCAACATGTTTGGTAATCATGAGTGGTGAATGGGACTCAAGGAATACAAGAAGTAATCATATTCAGGATGACAGTAACAGTTATCCGACTACCTGAATATGATTACGAATGCTGACGGTAGAGGGACATTAGTACACCATACAAGTCTAGTTATCGCTTCGGATATGTTCTTTTGCGTTGGAGTTCAGTTATCGTTTTATAGTGGAATAAACGTTAACTGACCAGTTAGTTAGTTTGCTGATCAAAGAGTTTGGTCATGGTAATTAACAAACTGGTCTGAGCCAACAATAAAGAGCCTAGGAGGTCCCACTCTTAGCTCCGCTAGGATGCTTGGAAAGACACTTGAGGAAGCTGTTAAGACAGGTTCGATCGATCGAAGTATGTTCGATCGATTGAAGTCAGCAGGTTCGATCGATCGAGAATGGTTCGATCGATCGAAGGTTCGATCGATCGAAGTCACTTCGATCGATCGAAGTCTAGGTCGGTTCTGGAAATCTATAAATAGGGCAGCTGCGTTCTGGAAGTAAGTGATCGTCGTTTTTATACGCAGAAGCTGCAGAAACTATCATAGTCTTCCCAAAACCTTCCTATCCTCTCTATTAGGGTTCCCACCAACCCTAGTCTTTCCGGCAGGCATCCGCAGGAGTCATAAGGGTGAAGATCATCTAGTGGAGGCTGCTGGAAGTTAAAGTTTCAGAATTGGGTTCAAGACACTAAGGTATAATTCTTGCACCTCCTTGTACGCATCTATGGAATTGACGAGTAGTAGATCCTGGAATACCAAAAGTTATATAACTTAACCTATTTCCGCTGCGCGTTTAAACTCTAACTTTAAACCACTTTTCCTACAGACACTCCCTGGTAAGTGAGTACCAAAGTGTGTTGTGATTGAGATTGCGGCGAGGGTGTTTTTGAAATGCGACGGTGGCAAAATTGGACACTCCCTGACGACCATGGTAGCGTCAAAGTGTGTGAAGCCGAACTTGGACATTCCCTGGCACCCATGGAAGTGCTAAAGTGTGGTCTACGGACACTCCCTGATACCCGAGTTTGGATACTGCGTGAGGGTTCCTCCGGTATTTGCATGGCGGATTAGGTAGTCAAAGTGTGAGGCAATGGACACTCCCTGGTACCCCGGACCAAAGTGTGAGGCAAACTGGACATTCCCCGACACCCCTATGCTAAAGTGTGGCTATCTTAGCGTTTCAAAGATACCGGTGTGTGATGGTGGGATGTTGGGTATTGTCGAGAGAAGAGAGTCGGTAAGATGAGATGGTGCATTATTCTCATACACGGTCACATATACGAGAATTATATCTGTTAAATAATATTGTGGTTGTTTTCTAAAATGAACTCCTTGCTTTATTATTGAATTAAATGAGAAATGTAAAGAGGTAAATGAGTATGTTTTACATTCAAAGTTATGTTTTTAATACTCACCAGCTTCTTGAAGCTGACGACGTTGATGCGTCCTGGACATTCGTGTTCATGTTTTTCAGGTTATGATCAGGCTGAACGTTATGACTATGCGAATTGAGAACAACTGCTGGAAATAGAATTTACTGTTATATGTTTTATGTTATCGACTGTTTTGTAATAAGGATGACTGTAATAGACACTAAGTTATTGTTTTGATTTAAGGCGGTTTGTGCCTTTAGAGACCCCGTGCTATAATATGTATTAAGTTAGAAAAATATTTATAAGCTTTGATTGCTCTACTCTGATTATTGTTTATTGTTGTTCGACGTTTGGGACGAAATCGATCCTTCAAACTGTCGTGACCTACGGGTCCATAAAGGAAATTAAACGCTTTCCTTATTTATGCTACGTCGGGGCGTGACAAAAACACTAACATTTGTTTGTGTTTTCTGTACTATTTCTTTGAATTACCAACAAGCTTTAGATAACTTTTATAAATTAATGCTTGTTTGGCAAGGCTTGTTTGAGTCTTAAGGCAACTTTTTAAGGAATCTTTGAATTACCAAACAAGTCTTCAGTCACTTTTCTAAAACAAGTCTTAGATTACTTTTGAAATTTAATGCTTGTTTGGCAAGGCTTGTTTGAGCCTTAAGACAACTTTTGTAAATTATCTTTTCGTATATTTGTGTGTGTGTGTATATATATGTATATGATGATGCCAAAAATTGGTAAGAGAGATTGAGAAGAGAGATATGGTGACACAATCAATTGTATGTGGTTCGGCCCCATTAATAAGGTGACCTACGTCCACGGGTGCATCAGTGCGCTTCACTAGCAAATCACCGGCGGGCCTAGTGAGCCAACAGTTTAGCAGCACTACCAGTAATACCGGCTGGGTATATGTGTATCAGATGAGTGTATATGTTATTCTTTAAGTTAAGAATGTGATCCCCCCTAATGGAGGTGAGTGGCCTCTTTTATAGGTGCAAGACACCACCCACATTAGGCAACTGATTAGATAAGGAAGCCTAATCTAATTACAAATTGATGAGCACAAATCATGGGAGGTTTCCTAAACGACTTAGGAAACTATTTAAACTTTTCCATTCGTCTTCTGACTGATTTAGGAAACTGCTGAGCTGTTGGGCTGTCAAACCGCACCTTGTGGAGAGCTACTGCGCCGCATGCTCGGATTGTGCGAGCATACCGAGTGGTTGCCCTCGAAAGGCCTCGGGATCGTTGGGCCACTAGCTCATTTTTCGGATAATCCGAGTCCTTTGCTGTTGACGTGGAGATTTGACTTGTAGCAGAATATTTCTGAGCATATCAGCTGCCCCCTATTTTTGAAGTTGATGTGATGTCCCATCAGATGAAGTTTGAAAATTAAGACTGCTTCCGAGGAACCGTCCGGTAAGAGACCGGGACTCAACCCGGGGCAAGACCGGTCGTTGTGGTCAGCCGGGGTATGGACCGACCGATGGCCCTGTGTATACACCCCATTTTGTCGGCTATCAGATTTAGGAGACCCATAGTTTAGTGGTTCATAATGATCGAAAAAGGACTCAAAAGGACTCTTGGAAGTTGTTCTATTTCTCAAAATGCTCAGAATGACCAAAATGCCCCTGAAAGCCCAAAAACTCCCAAATTTGGTCCAAAAGTTCTGGAAACATGCTATGTCGTAAGAAAAGTAAAAAAAATAAGTTTTTAAGTAAAGTCAGATGAAATCGTCAGCTCCCAGAGACCCCCGGAAGTCCCGAAAGTTCCCGGAAAGTCCCCGTTAACCGGTTTAACCAAGGTTTGACCAGGTTTGACCAAGGTTTGACCAAGTTTGACCGAAATCATTCGAATTCTCCAGAATCATTCTAGATCATGTGAAAAGTATTAAAATGAGTTTTAAAAGAAAATCGAGCGAAAATGTCAGCTCCTGGGAACTCCCGGAGGTTTCCAAAACTTCCCGGGAATCCCAGGATTGACCAGTTTGACCAGAATTTGACTTTAGAATCGGAGCGCCATAACAATTTTTAAATATTTTTCATGGATACTAGAGGTCAATAGCTTTCCAATGGTATATCACACATAATTTCTGGATTTAAAACGAGTTTATTATGAATTTTCGAAGGCGAAAAAGGTGATCAAATCCGCTTTTATCGCAAATACCGCAAAACTTTTCAAAGTGACCTATCTCTAAACTATTTTTAATGTAAAATAAACTCCATTACCTTTCCAACGGTATATCACAACCTCAATTTGGAGTTCGTATGCATTTTCTGTGAATTTCGGACGAAATAGGGCCTTTTCGCGAATACCGGAACCTCTGGGGTCCTAAACGTAAATTTCTGGGCGTCTGAGGAGCATTGCAGCTGCGGCACTGGCCCACTGCCGCCGCGGCACAGGCCCAGTGCCACCGCGGCACTCAACCCTCGCAGAGTCTATTTTTGTAATTTTTTGGGGGGTCCAATTTGATTAATTGAAAGCCAAAATGACATAGTTTTGTGTTCACAGTTGTTTGGGACCAATGGGAGTACTTCTAAAACCCCAAAATCACCTCAAATTGGCCTATTTAAACCCTCCATTGCTCTTCATTTTGGGGGGGCCATGTGTAAAGCTTGAAAAGTTGTAGAGAAGAAGAGAGATAGAGATAGGTTTAGAAGAGAGCAAGGAAGCTTCTCCCATCGATTTTCCATAAGAAAGTGAGTTTTAATCTTGTTTTCTTCCATTATTCTTCTATATACTTCACATTCAAAGTCCACCCCAACCTTCATTCTTGAGCATTCATGAGATAGGAAGCTACTTCCATGTCCAAATGTCAAAATCTATGAGAGAAACACCAAGCTACAAGTCCAAAATCACATTGATTTTCATCTATTGATTGCTATTTACTTGCTTGTTTATATATGTGTTCATCTCTTCTTCCCCCATTTCTTCTTGGTTTTTCTTTGATTACTTACTAGTTCATCATCATCTAAGTGATGACATGAAGTTTGAGGTGAGTGAATCGTTATGGATAGTAGCTCTTAACCTCAAAAACATGTTTGATAGATGATGATTAAAACCTCAATACTTCCAAAGTATTCTTGGGGTTATGCTCAAATGAAAATAAATCTCTCCAACAATCTTGGAGGCTCTTGATGATGAGTTTGATGTTGATATTCCAAGTGGTTATAATCTCTATTTGATGTTGAAAATATACTTTCAAAACTTCTATTTCAAAACCCCTCTCAATCCCTTTCATTTTGATTTCAAGAAAGAAAACTCTAGTTTTTCCCAAAATCTTCAAAACAGTGAGTCAAAACAGTGAGTGATCTGAGTTCAAAGATTTCTCTAGAACTCAATACTCAATGTATGGATACAAGGCCACTTGGAAAGTCTTCCTAACTCATTAGAGAACACCCATGATTTTTGGTTTGACTTGGAAATACTTGAAAATGGTCCATTTGGACCCAAACATTCCTTCCAGACATTCTGCCTCTGCTGTCACAGCAGCTTGGTTGACTTCCAACTTCTTTTTCAGACAATTTTTCCAAATGGGGTGGTCCCAAATTATTTTTTTCTTAAACTTCAATGTCTTAGGGAACTTTCTGTATAAAATGGGCCTCTAGATCATTCGTTTTCATTTTCTAAGATATTTCAACATTTCAGTCGACAGTACGGACTCTGTTTCTGAGTGATCTCTACTGTTTATATGATTTCTCTCAATCTGTGATAGTTATTAAAGATTGGCTTTTTGGGTTGTGTTCTAGACACAATAAGGAAGATCTCCATAAAAAATCATGCATTGAAAACATTCCTAACCCCTCTTTTCAATTTTCAAAATTCATGTTACTGTTCTGTCCACTATTCACAGCAAGCACATTCTAACTTTCATTCTTTGATTTGATGCTTACATGCATTCCAAATTAGCTCATCTCTTAGGAAGTAGTTCATACTACATTTGTACATATCCCATGATGATTTCATTTATACATTCATTCATTCTCTAAATTTTTAAGTCACTTTAGAAAGTCCATGTACACAAACACACTACAACCTTTGCACATTTTAGGATCATACATTGCATTCATGCAAGATTTGGGGCTTTTGTGACTCCTAATCTAAGAAGATTATAAGGAATGATCATGATCACACGTTCATGCTTCCCCTCGATCTAATCCTCCTTTCTCATCCGTCCCGGGGATTGAGAGATCTTCTTTTCTCAAAGATTAACATGCATCATACTAGCTTGCTAAGCATATTTTGGTTTCTTTAATTATTTGTTTCAAGAACAATTCATGTCCCCTTAGATTAGGAAAACTTTATTACTTGATATGTGATTAGACGATTTTTCCTAGGTTTGCTTTGTGTGATCTATCACTTTGCATTGCGTGATACTTGGCTTAGATCTTATGAATGATATCTTATCTTTTGATCTTTCTATTTCAAGTTTCTTATGTGATGTAATATACTATCATAGTATTAATTGTCAAACCATACATAGTATAAGATGATTGTTTGGATACTAATTGGGCCCGTTGAAAGACGGGGCGAGTTGAGGGTGTTTTAGTCGTGACAAAGGCTCCTTCCTCTCTCGTACCAAAACCCCAAACCAAGTTCTTTGGTTATGAAGGGCCGGTGCCTTTATCCATTTGGGTGAGTCAAAATTAGGTTTCTTGGTTCCTTAAAGACCAAGTGGCGACTCTGTATCTGTTTTCAACAGACCTTTTCTCTTTCTTTGATCCAAATCAATTTCAAAAATAAAACAAAGTGGTGGAACGCCGCGTGTCCACACCCTGTGGGCCCGAGTCTTACCTGCGCCACGTGTCAGCTTATGACTGGCCTAGTTAGGATCAAACGACACCAGCATGGAAGTAACCAGACCGTTTACACGATAACCGAACTGTCTCGTCGTGCATTTAATACGCGCGCCTTTTGAGGCATCGGTGAGAATTGTCAGCCACTTTAGGTGGGAAAACGCACGAGCCGTTGAATCTGTTCTGATCTGAACCGTCCGTAGTTCCAATATAAAGGAACACTTGTTCATTTCTCAACTCTTTGCTGCAAAGACACATATTCCCGAGCGGTTTGAGAGCGAGCAAGTTTCCAAGCAAGACACCCGAGCCCTTTTCTGCGCTAAACTTTGTAAGTCTTTCCTTTCCAGTTTCAGTTTTTCACTCTTTTCCTTCTCTTCTTTTCTGAGCGAGGCAAGAGAGAGCGAACCCACTTAGGTTAGAACGGGAGTGTGATTTTTTCTTCCTTAGATTCTGTTATTTCTTCAAGTCAAGAGGCACCTTAGGGCAATTGAACCGAGCGGGAGTTTCCGGGGTAGTCTTGAAAGAGTGTCACCTTGTGTTAAGGACCATCTATTCTTTGCCTTTTAGGTTGGTGAACATGCCCCCTTTGTATACCAGGCTCAGGGTTCCTGACCCATACCTAGGGCATAACCTGCTTTCCCATCCTACCATAAGAGTACCAGAAATGGAATATTCCGGCTTTAATTCTGCTTCCCGGTCAGAGGATGAGATATACCGATTGGAAAGTCCTGACACTAGCCTAGATCCATCATCGGCTTCCCCATCTGACCAGCAAAGTGAAGGTAGGATCCCGATTCGTCTCTCCGACGACGAGTCAGACCAGAAAGCCCCCGTCGCTTCCGTGTCCCGGGGTTCAGGCGACGAGACACCAAGGGAGCCCGACCCCGATGTAGCCTTCTCCTACGAATTCATCTCGTCCACCTTGCGCACTGAAGATCTCGGGCGCATTAGGGATAGGTACGGCCTTCCTGACCACTGCTCCTTGGCTGTGAACGTCGGGGGGGCCCAAATCTACCAGCGGGGTTTCACCACCTGTGGATATCGCAGGTTATTCTTTACCCACAGCTTTTCAAAATCAATTTCTAAAAACAAATGAGTCGCCACTTAATTTTTAAAAGGAAAATTAAGAAACCATTTAAAAGCAAACTGATCTTTTGCGAAACCAAAGATAAACCGGGTCCGGGGATTATGGAATGAAAGGGGAAGGAGCCCGGCGGACTAAAACACCCCCTTTCATCCTATCTCACGATATGCCTCTACTCAACATCCTTTTTAATCGAATTAATAATCTAAGTGTGCCCTCAATTAATACATATGTACATATACATTACACAAGCATGTTGGAAATGGTGTAAAATTGCTAACGGTAAAATATCATTCATAAGCCACGTAATTCAAGTAGCAAGTAACATGATATGCAATAGAGAACTAGAAAACATACCCGGGATCCGGCCGCGAATAATGAACGTGCAATGCATGCAAGAAAAAAATAAATCAATGAAAGGGTCTCTAACACATATATACACATAAGGCAAAACCTAGGCTAAGGTGTCGCACACGGAGTCGAAAATCAATTCAAAATCAAGGGAATAAATAAACTAGAGAAGAGATGAGAAATTGTACCTCAAATGCGCTACATAACAAAGATTAGTCCACATGCTTTAGACAAGATATAATATCAAAGATTAATTAATCCTAAGTCATGTTCAACTAGATTCAACTAAGACAAGAGATAAGTCCTACTTATGAATATTATCATGTATCAATGAATGCATGAATATGATCAAGAAAGAGATATGAATTTATTCACTAATTTGAATCCCTAAGCCTCTGGGTTTAATCTAAATTATCATTATTCAAAACATGGTTTGAGTCCTAAGACATTAGGAGACCATTTGGGTTGAAATAAATAAGATTAGACAAAAAACAGTAGCAGTTTTTTATGAATTACAGAGAGCAGACCAGATGTTCAAAAATAAGAATAAATTACTTCCAATGGTTGGATCTTAATTATTTTTGGATATGTTATGCCTCTGTGAGTCTAGTTTCTAACCCAAAAAGAAAATCAAGGTTTGAACGGTTAGATCTTCGGGAATATGGAAAATACTAGACCTCACTCAGGATTTTACAACTCTCTGTCCAGAGATCTTTTATGATTTTTTAAAAATAGCAAACAAATCTGAATTACTTCATTCTTTTTAGGGAACCTTTCTAACACATTAAGGTTCTTATAAAAAATTATTAGAGGTCATGAAAACTTGGTTAGATCTCTGATCTATCAATTTTAAAATCGGTTTGCTGTTCTGAAACTATTCTGAAATTCTGGACAGATTGTGTTTGTCTCACAAAACTCATGATCAAACCATTCTAAGCATAAAATCTTACCAAAACAAAAATTACAGTGGTAAAACAATGTGTTATTGGCACTTTTCCGTTGGTTTCACTTGATTTCAACGGTTAGATTTTGAACTAAAAATCTTTGATCAAAAACAGTTTGTGAACTCACTGTTTTCATTTTGTTAGTTCCACTTTGTTTGTTAACCCCAACTATTAAATCATGAAGTTGGACTTAAACTAAACCATCTCTTCTACCATATAATGGTCATTGAAGACTAAGGACATCTTTAGACCCATGGATTTTTGATGAAGTATGAAATGGACTTCACAAAATCTCAAACAATGAACTCAAACTTATGGACCAAAAACTTGAGTTCAAATCATTACTCCTACCACTTGGTGGTCATTGGAGGCTAAAGACACACATACATGGAGGTTTTAGATGAAGTATGAAGAACTTCTCAAAACCTAAGGAAGAGATTAGTCCAAGCCATAGAGATAGACTTAAACTAAAATATTTCTCCTACCATTTGATGGTCATTGGAGACTAAAAAAAGCAAATCTACTCTAATCTCCATGGAATATAGTATGAATTCCATAAGATTCATAGTAAAGAGATCCTAGTTATGAGTTGATACTAGTATCTCGCCAACTATATGTAGATTAAAATCATGATTCATTTTAATCTCCATATGGATCATAAGATCATAGGAAACTAAGGAATCAAATTCAAAGAGTTTCAATGAGATATAGAAGATCTCATGAACCTTATGAATGAAGTAGAAATAAAGGAAATCAAAGTTTTATTTAGGAACACAAATTTCTTCAAAACTAATTTATCTCAAACCCAAGGCATTAATTAGATCCAAATTAATGAGATGTCATGAGATTCAATTACAAGTTCTTGGTGGTGTGTGATGAAATGGGGTAAGAAGAGAGGTTTTGAAAATGTGAAAAGTTCCTAGATCTAAGTACTTGTGATTGAATTATTATATATATATATATATATTTGAAGGCTTTACCTCTAGATCTTCTCAAAACTTGTAGAGATGTTGAGTTTCTCAAGCTTTTCCTCTTCTTCTTCCTCAAGCTTCAAGCTCCTTCAATGGTGATTTGATGGTTGGGTAGAGTTTTGGTGGGATTTGGGTAAAATAATTGGTAGAGTTTCTCTCTCTATATTTCTTTCCTCTAAAGCTCTCCCAATATTTCTCTATATAATTCAAGTGTCTCCCCCCAAAATGAGAGAAGTGGGTTTTTTTATAGACTTTCATTACCTTAGGGGCTAAGATAAGGGTAGATAGGTCAATTTGGGGTGGGTTAGGAATATTCCATGGCATCTCTAACTCTCCATGGCACTTCTATGTAATTCCAAGAAACTTGAAGGGCATTTAAGTTGGCTAGAATAAAGGAACATTCTAGAGCATCTTTAAAGCACATGAGAGATTAGTGCCCAACAAAGGGCTTTTTTGGGTATTTACTTTGGATTAGGAATATGCCAAGGAATCTCTAACTCTCCAAATCACATGGGATACTTTCTTTTATTATTTTCCTTTTCTTATATATGTATATATATATATGTATAGACACATTTTTCATTTTAAATCTAAATTAATCATATGAGTCACCAAATAGTATCTTTTTTTCTTCTTTTTTTTTTTCTTTTTGAAACTAAAAATATGAGAAACAATGTTATTTTTAGAGAATATCATTATAATATTATTATTATTTAATCTATTCTATTTTTTTTTTTAGAAAGTAACCCATGGTCTAGTGAGCTCGAGACAGATGGTCAGTGATTGGCCAAATCTAGGGATATTAGGAGCAAGTTTTGGGAGCTTGAAGCTTTTCCGAAGTCGAAGCGATGAACTTGAAGAAAATCGTCGGGACATTATTCATCATTGATTTCTAGAGGTAAATCCCCCCTAAGTTTAATAGTTCGGTCAAAATTGGGGTGTCTACAGTTTGCCCCTCTTCGGCAGAGCTTGTGAAGCAACGCGTATCACAAGTGAATGTCGAAGCCTGTGTGAAGACAAGCCTTTGACCGGGCTATTGAACTTAGGTAAAAATAAAATGCGTTGCAAAAACATTCGTGGAGACGGTCGGTGCTGGTCGTGCTCAATGGTGAGCTGCCTACGTATCCCTTCGGGAATCAGACCAGGACGTAGTTCGGGCAAAGGACAACACACAAGTGCAAATAATCATACGGATGAATGCACCTGTAGACACTCCATTTTGTCGGCTATCAGATTTAGGAGACCCATAGCTTGGTGGTTCACAATGATCGTAAAAGACTCAAAAGGACTCTCGGAAGACAGCTCCATCCCTCAGAATGCTCAGAATGACCAAAATGCCCTTGAAAGCCCGAAAACTCCCAGATTTGGTCCCAAAGTTCTGAAAACATGATATGTCGTAAAAAAAGCGATAAAATGAGTTTTAAAGAGAAATCGACTAAAATCGTCAGCTCCCAGAGACCCCCGGAAGTCCCGGAAGCTCCCGAAAAGTCCCCGTTGACCGGTTTGACCAAGGTTTGACTAGGTTTGACTAGGTTTGACCAGGTTTGATTAAGTTTGACCAAAATCGTCCAAATTCACCAAAAATCATGAAGAAAGTGTTAAAACAAGTTCTAAAAGAAAATCGAGCGAAAACATCAGCTCCCGGGAACTCCCGGAGGTCTCCAGAACTTTCCGGGAATCCCAGGTTTAACCAGTTTGACCAGAATTTGACTTTGGAACCAGGGAACCAAAACAATTTTCAAACATTTTTCATGGATACTAGAGGTCAATAGCTTTCCAACGGTATATCACACATAATTTCTGGATTTAAAACAAATTTATTATGAATTTCCAAAGGCGAAAAAGGCGATCAAATCGGCTTTTATCGCGAATACAGCAAAACTTTTCAAAGTGACCTATCCCCGAACTATTTTTTATGTAAAATAGACTCCATTACCTTTCCAACGGTATATCACAACCTCAATTTGGAGTTCGTATGCATTTTCTGTGAATTTCGGACGAAATAGGGCTTTTTCGCGAATACCGGAACTTCAGGGGGCCTAAATAGCATTATCTGGACGGAGGGAGGAGCACTGCCGCCACGGCACTGGCCCAGTGCCGCCGCGGCACTCCCCCCCAGAAAAGTGTATTTTTGTAATAATTTTTGTGGCCCCATTTTGATTAATTAAAAGCCAAAACAACATAGTTTTATGATTTCAGATATTTGGAGCCAATGGGAATACTTTCTAAATCCCAAAACCACCCCAAGTTGGCCTATATAAGCACCCCATTACTCTTCATTTTGGGAGAGTCAAATGTAAGCTTTGAAAAAGTTTGGGAGAAAAGTTGTAGAGATAAGGTTAGAATAGAGAGAAAGAAGCTTCCTTCTTTAATTTTCCAAAACAAAAGTGAGTTCTAAACTTTGTTTTTACTTCATTACTCCCATTTATTTCAACATTCAATACTCCCAACCACCATTTTAGTGAGCATTCAAGAGAGTGGAAGCTTCTTCCATATCTAGTGTCATTACATATGAGTGAAACACCCATCTACAAGTCTCATGCTTCATGAATATCATCTATTGATTATCATCTACTTGCTTGTTTATTTATTGTTCATCTCTTCTTATCCCATTTCTTTTTATTTTCTTTATTTACTTACTAGTTCATCATCATCTAAGTGATGACATGAAGTTTGGGGTGAGTGAATCCTTATGGATAGTAGCTCTTGACCTCAAAAACATGTTTAATAGATGATGATCATAACCTCAATACTTCCAAGGTATTCTTGGAATGTATTGAAGTTATGTTCAAAAATAAAATAAATCTCTCCACCAATCTTGGAGGTTCTTAATGATGAGTTTGATGTGGGTATTCTAAGTGGCTATGATCCTTATTGAGTGTTAAAAATATGTCTTCAAAACATCTATTTCAAAACCCCTCTCAATCCCTCTCATTTGGTTTCAAGAAACAAAACTTTGTTTTCTCCAAAATCTTCAAAACAACGAGTCAAAACAGTGAGTGAGTTGAGTTCAAAGATTTCTCTAGAACTCAATACTCAACATATGGATGCAAGGACACTTGGAAAGTCTTCCTAACTCATTGGAGAACACCCATGATTTTTGGTTTGACTTGGAAGTACTTGGAAATGGTCCATTTGGATCCCAATATTCCTTCCAAACATTCTGATTTTGCTGTCACAGCACCTAGGTCCACTTCCAACCTCTTTTACAGAAAACTTTTCGAAAAAGGGTGGTCCTAACTTATTTTTCCCTTAAAATTAAATGTCTTAGGGAACATTCTGTATAAAATGGGCCTCTATATCATTATTTTTCATTTTCTAAGATTTTTCAACATTTCAGTCGACGGTACGGACTCTGTTTCTGAGTGACCTTCATTGTTTATATGATTTCTCTCAATCTGTGATAGCTATTTAAGATTAGCCTTTTGGATTGTGTTCTAGACACAATAAGGAACATCTCCATAAAAAATCATGCATTGAAAACATTCCTAACCCCTCTTTTCAAATTCCAAAAGATCATGCTACTGTTCTGTCCACTATTCACAGCAAGTACATTCCAACTTTCATTCTTTGATTTGATGCTCATATGCATTCCAAATTAGTTCATATCTTAGGAAGTAGTTCATACTACATTTGTACACATCCCATGTTAATTTCATTCATCCATTCATACACATTTTAGACTTCTAAGTCATTCTAGGAATCCATGAACACAAAGCACACTACAACCTTGGCACATTCTAGATACATACATTGCATCCATGCAAAGATTTGGGGTTTTTGTAACTCCTAATCTAAGAAGATTATAAGGAATGATCATGATCACACGTTCATGTTTCCCCTCGGTCTAATCATCCTTTCTCATCCGTCCCGGGGATTGAGAGGTCTTCTTTTCTCAAATATTAACATGCATCATACTAGCTTGCTAAGCATATTTTGATTTTCTTTGTTTATTTGTTTCAAGAACAATTCATTTCCCCTTTAGATTAAGGAAACTAATTACTTGATATATGATTAGACAATTTTTCCGAGGTTTATTTGTGTGATCTTTCACTTTACATTGCATGATATTTGACTTAGATCTTATGAATGATATTTTATCTTTTGATCTTCCATTTCAGATTTTCTTATGTGATGTAATATATACTATCATAGTATTATTTGTCGAACCATACATAGTATAAGATGATTATTTGGATGCTAATTGAGGCCCGTCGTAAGACGGGGCGAGTTGAGGGTGTTTTAGTCGTGACAAAGGCTCCTTCCTCTCTCGTACCAAAACCCCGAACCAAGTTCTTTGGTGATGAAGGGCCGGTGCCCTTATCCGCTTGGGTGAGTCAAAATTAGGTTTCTTGGTTCCTTAAAGACTAAGTGGCGACTCTGTATCTGTTTTCAACAGACCTTTCGTTTTCTTTCCTTGATTTAAATCAATTTCAAAGCAATCTCAAACGAGAGAAGTGGTCCGATTCCGCGTGTCCACAGCACCTATCCTGTCGTGATGCACATGCTATGCAATAGTATTTTCTTGAATTGACCTGGCTATACAAATGCTATGCTCACCCTATAACACGTTTTCATAGGACGCAAATCACGTGATATGTTAGTCAGGGAAGATCACCTAATTCCGTGACTGATGCGAAGATCTCTTACAGGGGTGATGATGCTTTTGGTTTGATTTCGAGGGTAAACGCAAATCTGTTGTGAGAACCGAGAATATAAATCTGTTATATTCCAAAACGAGGGTAGTCGCAAATCTGTTACGAGAACCGGAAATATAAATCTGTTATATTCTAAAACGAGGGTTAACGCAAATCTGTTGCGAGAACCGAGAATGCAAATATGTTACGAGGATCGAGGGTTAACGCAAATATGTTGCGAGAGCCGAGAGTGGAAATATGTTACATTCTCAAACAAAGGACCAATGCAAATATGTTACGAGGATCGAGGGTTAACGCAAATATGTTGCGAGAACCGAGAGTACAAATATGTTACATTCTCAAACAAAGGATCAACGCAAATACGTTACGAGGATCGAGGGTTAACGCAAATATGTTGCGAGAATCGAGAGTGCAAATATGTTACATTCTCAAACAAAGGATCAACGCAAATACGTTACGAGGATCGAGAGTTAACGCAAATATGTTACGAGAACCGAGAGTGCAAATATGTTACATTCTCAAACAAAGGATCAACACAAATACGTTACGAGGATCGAGGGTTAACGCAAATATGTTGCGAGAACCGAGAATGCAAATATGTTATATTCTCAAACAAAGGATCAACGCAAATACGTTACGAGGATCGAGAGTTAACGCAAATATGTTACGAGAACCGAGAGTGCAAATATGTTACATTCTCAAACAAATGATCAACGCAAATACGTTACGAGGATCGAGGGTTAACGCAAATATGTTGCGAGAATTGAGAGTGCAAATATGTTACATTCTCAAACAAAGGATCAACGCAAATACGTTACGAGGATCGAGGCTTAACGCAAATATGTTGCGAGAACCGAGAATGCAAATATGTTACATTCTCAAACAAAGGATCAACGCAAATATGTTACGAGGATCGAGGGTTAACGCAAATATGTTGCGAGAACCAAGAGTGCAAATACGTTACATTCTCGAACAAAGGATCAACGCAAATATGTTACGAGGATCGGGGTTTAACGCAAATATGTTGCGAGAACCGAGAATGCAAATATGTTACATTCTCGAACAAAGGATCAACGTAAATATGTTACGAGGATCGAGAATATAAATATGTTATATTCCCAGAACGAGGGTAAACGCAAATCTGTTGCGAGGACCGAAGACGTAAACCACATTCAGTGGTCAGCAGGCTCATATCCAAATTCAATCTTCTCGAGGTTTGGAGTCTACAGATTCAATTTTCGAAATTTGGGATCAACCGACTCAAATTCAATTCAACTTTCAAAATTTGGAGTCCACGGACTCAATTTTAATTCAATTTAAAATCCCGGGGTCAATCGGACCCAAATTCAATTCAACTTTCAAAAACCTGGGGTCAATCGGACCCAAATTCAACTCAATTTTCAAAAACCTGGGGTCAATCGGACCCAAATTCACTTCAATTTCAAAACCTGGGGTCAATCGGACCCAAATTCAATTCAATTTTCAAAATTAGGAGTCAATCTAACTTGAATCAATTCATCTCTTCGAAATTGGGAGTCAATCAAACTCAAATCAATTCGTGTTTTCCAAAATTGGAGTCATTCTGACTCTAGTCAATTCATCTTTTCAAAATTGGAGTCTTTCAGACTCGAGTTAATTCATCTTTTCAAAATTGGAGTCTTTCTGACTCTAGTCAATTCATTCTTCTAAAACCAGGAGTCAATCAGACTCAAATCAGCTTAGATTCACCCAAACTCCCATTTATTCAATTTTCCAAAATCAGGAGTCAATTAGACTCTTTAATCAAATCAATTTCAAAATCCCGGAGTCAATCAGACTCCAATTTACTCTAATACTCAAAATCCGGAGTAAATCAAACTCCTAATCAAATCAATTTTCAAGAGTCCGGAGTCAAGCAGACTCCAATTTATTCAATTTTCCAAAATTGGAGTCAATTAGACTCCTAATCAAATCAATTTTCAAGAGTCCGGAGTCAAGCAGACTCCAATTTATTCAATTTTCCAAAATTGGAGTCAATTAGACTCCTAATCAAATCAATTTTCAAAAGTCCGGAGTCAATCAGACTCCAATTTATTTAATTTTCCTACAACCAAGAGTCAATCAGACTCAATTCAACTTAGATTCTTAAAATCAACCAAACTCAAATCTATTCATTCTTCTGAAATCAAGAGTCAATCAGATTCAAATAAATAATTTACCCAATCAAGAGTCACTTTGACTCAATTTCGAATTCAAATTCCACTTATCAGGAGTCAATCAAACTCATTTCAAATAAATTCACCTTCTAAAACCATTTAGTCAATCAGATTCAAATAAATTCAATTTTCTAAAATCAGGAATCAATCATACTAAAAATAGGAGTCAATTGGACTCGAAGCAAATTCAATTTCACAAAATCAGGAGTCAATCAGACTTAGTTCTAAAATTGGGAGTCAATTAGACTCAAAGAATTTCAAATTTCTAAAAATAGGAGTCAATTGGATTCAAAACAAATTCAATTCCACAAAACCAAGAGTCAATTAGACTCAATTCTAAAACTGGGAGTCAATCAGACTCAAAGAATTTCAAATTTCTAAAAATAGGAGTCGATTGGATTCGAAACAAATTCAATTCCACAAAACCAGGAGTCAATTAGACTCAATTCAATTCAATTCCCAAAATCGGGAGTCAGTCAGACTCAATTCTATTCGAATTCTAAAATCAGGAGTCAGTTGGATTCGAAACAAATTCAATTTCACAAAACCTGGAGTCAGACAGACTTTACTCAATTTAATTCAAAATTTGGAGTCAGTCAGACTCGAATCAGTTTAATTCCAAAAATCCGGAGTCCTTCAGACTTAATTCGATTTTCTAAAATCGAGAGTCCAACAAATTCCCTTCTTAGTCAAACAAATTTCATTCCATTTACTTTCAAACATTCGGAGTCTTGTACATCAGACTCAAATTATTTCAAATTTCTAAATCGGGAGTCGGATGGACTTAAATTATTTCAAATATCTAAAGTCGGGGGTTCAATGGACTCAAATCCACTTCAATTTCCAAAATTGAGAATCCGTTAGACTCAATTTATACCAATTCAGAGTTAAGCAGACTCACAAATTCAAAGGGAGTCACGTGTATCCAAAAATTCAATTTTCTTACACAAGGAGTCAATAAATTCACATTTTAAAACAAAAGAGTCATTCGGATCCATGGACCCGCATTTCCACAACAACGGAGTCACTAGGACTCGAAAACTCGCATTTTATAACCACGGAGTCATTTGGACTCAAAATTTGCATTTTACATAGACGGAGTCACGTATACTAAAAAATTCATATTTTACACAGACGGAGTCACGCAGACTCGAAATTTCATATTTCACAAAGTCGGAGTCACGCGGACTCAAAATTTTATTTCATTATTCAAACGAAGTCACACGGACTCAAAAATTCATATTTTACACAAACGGAGTCACATGGACTCGAAAGTTCATATTTTACATAAACGGAGTCATACATACTCAAAATTTCATATATTCACAAAGACGGAGTCATGTGGACTCGAAATTTCATTTCTTTATTCAAACGAAGTCTCATGGACTCAAAAAATTCATATTTTACACAAACGGAGTCACGCGGACTCGAAATTTCATTTTTTATTCAAACAAAATCACACAGACTCAACAAATTCACTTTTTACACAAACGGAGTCATTAAACCCAACAAACTTTTACTTTTATACAAATGGAGTCACACAGACTCAAAGAGTTAGTTTTTTTTTTTTAATGGGTAGTCCTCGAACTCAAAGAAATGATTTTACAAAAATGGGTAGTCCCCGGACTCAAAGAAATGATTTTTAAAAAAATGGGTAGTCCTCGGACTTAAAGAATTGATTTTACAAAAGTGGGTAGTCCTCGGACTTAAAGGAATGATTTTACAAAAATGGGTAGTCATCGGACTCAAAGAAATGATTTTTAAAAAAATGGGTAGTCCTCGGACTTAAAGAATTGATTTTACAAAAGTGGGTAGTCCTCAGACTTAAAGGAATTGATTTTACAAAAATGAGGAGTCCACGGACTCAAAGAATTTGAACGGAGCTGACGGGGTCTGTGCTGCCCTAGTAGTCTCTTGAAAGCATGATTTTTGCACTTGCAGACCATTTGGAAGGAACGTAATGATTGTGTCAAAAAGAGGGAAGTCACCTTTGCCCCTAGTCTTGGACCATTCTCATATTTCCACTTTTAGCATTGTGTTGTGATAGTGTTTAAAACTCCTGCTTGCATTGCTCGTGGGATGCTTATGGAGACTTTTCAAATCTTGATTCATCATCTTAAACCCACACATTTGAGACTATTATTGACTTATCAAAGGAGGACAGACCTGACAAAGCCAGTTACTCAAGATGACTAACAGAAATTCTACATTCATTATGAATCAATGTGCTTTCATCGTGAATAATGTATCATCTCACCTTTCGTTTATTCATTATCTGACAAATGGTAGTACTTTGCTAATAAATCAAAATTTCAAAAACTTCCCCTTTATTGAATTCTTTGCCTATCTAGAGTATGCTTCAAATAAGTGCTTTAGCTTATAGAATAAAAGACACTCCATTTCAAAGCGTTTCAAAACAGACTTGGTGACTTGAGGACTTGCATTTGGCAAATAGAGTTTGCCCCTAGTCTTAAGGGCAAATAGACTTATCCAAGGGTTTTGAGAACATGATGGTACAGGATGCCTGTAGTCCATTTACTCCCAACCTAGAGGTAATCATCATGAATATGGTGGGCTGAAGCAGGAAACCCAATGCTGATGGGCAAACTTTGTTTGCCCCTGGTTTGGCAATAGATATATGGCTCCAGGCAAACACAAGTTTGCCCCTAGTCTGAAGGAAGGAAACCAAAGGTGCAAAGGGTGATGCTTTTGGTTTAGGAATGGTTATAGACCGAGAACCTTGGAAGGTTCGCCTACTTATCCCCAAGTGGGAATCAGGTCCAAAGTAGTTCGGCCAAGGCCTGAATGAAAGATAGCATGAGATGATGGGGTGATGACCGAACCGAGCAGGTTGCCTACGTATCCCCAAGTGGGAATCAGGTCAAAACGTAGTTCATCAACTCTGGAGGTCTTGAAAGAATAAGGCTTCAAGAATTATGGGCTTTTCGAACCATGTTGCCATTTTAGGTCTAGGGAGTGCATGTTACTTGTGGTAGCCCTTGTGTAGCATGATGAACTACTTTTTCCTTTATTCTCAGTTCTCTTTTATTTTCTTCCTTTTTTATTTGACGGTTGATTCTTTAACCTTTTCACTAGCCAGTTAATCTTTACAACTCTCATCATGTTTTATTCATACTCTATCATATTCACAAAGTAATATCAGCCCTTTTATTCATTTTTCTCAAAGATATCCCTGCATTGTTTTTGGCTCACTTAGCGTTTGAGCTTGAAGCTGATAAGTCTCTCTTTTCATTTCCAATTTCTTTTCTTTGTTTAGAACAACACAATGCCTTGAGATAGTTCATGTGCTAATGATCTACTTTGAAGTGCTCAAGAATTCTCAATCTTATCTATTCTCTGCCTTTTCTTTTCTCTTTCCCCCCTTTTTTTTTTCTCTACCTTACTATCTCTTATTCTCTCCATGATTTTGACTGGCCAGGATTAGGATTTTGAAATCAACACGCATCTTATTTTTGCTCTAACTTTTGCCTAGGCGCCCTTCCGGGTTTTCATCCTAGCGAGCTCTTTCTTTTTTTTTTTTTTTTTTTTTTTGTGCTCTAACTTTTGCCTAGGCGCCCTTCTGGGTTTTCATCCTAGCGAGCTAATTTTTTCTTCTTTTTTTTTGGAATAAGAAGTTCATTTAAAATGTCTAGCTACCATCAAGGACCAAGTTTATGGCTTTAGACTGGTTGGGCTCATCTTTTAGGCTTGGTATTTGAGAGAAGGGGATGGTGAGCAAGCTTCAAGCTTCCAAGTTCATCTTTTCAAGATTGAGCAAGAGCATCTTTAAATTCTTAAGGTAAAGCTAATCAATTCTCTACTCCTCTTTGGATTTGGCACAGAATTGCTTGATCGCTTGGGATCCTTTTCAATGCAAAGATTTATTAACAAAGTATTTTCCATGATCGTTTGAAAAAGTGACCCTTTTTTTTTTTTTTTTGCTTAATGATCCATACATTCACGACTTAGCACACTGAATCAAGAAAAATGAGATTTTATTCAACTAGTAGGGAAAGAGGATTACATCACTCGACTCGATAAACTCGACAAAGACTTGCAAACAAACTTGATAACAGACTGACCAGAAGACTCGACTGGACTTGACATTTGACTCCAACTTAACATAACTCGACTACAGACTGGACTCGACTTGGTCTCAACTGGAGTGTCACAGACGATTTTCAAATTATTGGGTCCCCAGGAGCATCCACATTTGCTTTAGCAGCAGTATTTCAAAACACTATCACCTTACTAGCAACATATGTGCATAAACATCTCTCTTCCTATTATCTGTTCCTTCCTGACTAATCTCGTGTTTGAATCTCTATACCAAACAGTGCTTGACTCGGATGCTATTTCACTTACAACAACACTTATCTTTAATCAATTTTGACTGATTTTCTCAAGAGAATCTTATACTTCTATTGATTTTTATTAAATTTTATGCCAAGTGAAATGCTCATGAATGATTTATATGTCACATCAATGCAATGCATGTGTGTGCGTGCCTATTCTATATGCCAAACAAAAGAAAATTCTAATCCTAAAACATAAACACATAAGCACATAAAATCCTCATCCATGTTGAGTGTGCTAATTTCTCCTTTCATTGTGATCCTCTTTACCCTTTCAAGGTTTTCAAATTTAGAATTTTTGAAATCTATTTGACAAGTATTTCCCCTAGATGATGGGATCTTTTCAAAATTCCTTAAGAAGCTTTCCTTTGAAGACAACAACATTTCTAAACAAAAGATGAATGGGTTGAAACTTTGCTTTTGAAATTTATTTGAAAATGATTTCTTTAATTGCATAGATTTCTTAGATTATATTCCTTAACAAAAACGTGATTAGGTTCAAATTTTGCTTTGAAAAAAGCATTCCTTTAGTTGGTAAAACTTTTCAAATTCTTTCAAGAATTTTAGGTTCTTCCTTCAAATATGGTTGATTTGAAATTTTAATCCAAAAGTGAACTCCAAATTTTTTTTGAAAGAGCGATTGAATGCCTTGGAATAAAGATACCAAAAATCTATTTGCTTCCAAAAACGTATTTAAAATTCTTTGGGTAGGAGGATCACATGATCGGATTATTGTCATACTCTTCATGAATTCGGATGCATACAAGGTCAGTGATGCTTAGCTTAGCAAGATGTAAGAGATGTAATCACATAATCAAGATCCAGCATGTTCCCAAGTCTCGTGGGATATGAGAAGGAATTGCTAAAAGGTGATTAAAGGGTTACACATCTTTTATCAAGCAAGCATCGTCATCATCTCAAATAATCCCTTTCGGGCGTACAAAACTCCCTAGCACATAATCCGAATCAAGAATTAATTTTCTAAGATCGAAAGGTTCTATGGAAGCTATCATGCAAAGGCCGGGTTTTGGTCAAATAAGGGACCCTTGACACACACCCGATAGGATGCTTCATACACCAAAACATGGTACGAGATCAAGAGTGATCACACGGTCCCATGATGACTTGACCGACCGGGTTGCCCCAAGCCTCCAAGGTCATAGTTCCATGCAATCGACTGGCTAGACATGCAAGTGCAATGCAACAGGCACACAAAAATTAATTAATTTGATTAAAAGGATGCTTTCAAGTCTAATCTTCGAGTGAACCCAAAATCAGAATTCTGGTCTGCGAAACCGGAGATTCTGGGTTAGATCCCCAGCAGAGTCGCCAGATTGTGGATATCGCAGGTTATTCTTTACCCACAGCTTTTCAAAATCAATTTCTAAAAACAAATGAGTCGCCACTTAATTTTTAAAAGGAAAATTAAGAAACCATTTAAAAGCAAACTGATCTTTTGCGAAACCAAAGATAAACCGGATCCGGGGATTATGGAATGAAAGGGGAAGGAGCCCGGCGGACTAAAACACCCCCTTTCATCCTATCTCACGATAGGCCTCTACTCAACATCCTTTTTAATCGAATTAATAATCTAAGTGTGCCCTCAATTAATACATATGTACATATACATTACACAAGCATGTTGGAAATGGTGTAAAATTGCTAACGGTAAAATATCATTCATAAGCCACGTAATTCAAGTAGCAAGCAACATAATATGCAATAGAGAACTAGAAAACATACCCGGGATCCGGCCGCGAATATTAAACGTGCAATGCATGCAAGAACAAAATAAATCTATGAAAAGGTCTCTAACACATATATACACATAAGGCAAAACCTAGGCTAAGGTGTCGCACACGGAGTCGAAAATCAATTCAAAATCAAGGGAATAAATAAACTAGAGAAGAGATGAGAAATTGTACCTCAAATGCGCTACAAAACAAAGATTAGTCCACATGCTTTAGACAAGATATAATATCAAAGAGTAATTAATCCTAAGTCATGTTCAACTAGATTCAACTAAGACAAGAGATAAGTCCTACTTATGAATATTATCATGTATCAATGAATGCATGAATATGATCAAGAATGAGATATGAATTTATTCACTAATTTGGATCCCTAAGCCTCTGGGTTTAATCTAAATTATCATTATTCAAAACATGGTTTGAGTCCTAAGACATTAGGAGACCATTTGGGTTGAAATAAATAAGATTAGACAAAAAACAGTAGCAGTTTTTTATGAATTACAGAGAGCAGACCAGATGTTCAAAAATAGGAATAAAATACTTCCAATTGTTGGATCTTAATGATTTTTAGATATGTTATGCCTCTGTGAGTCTAGTTTCTAACCCAAAAAGAATATCAAGGTTTGAACGGTTAGATCTTTGGGAATATGGAAAATACTAGACCTCACTCAGGATTTTACAACTCTCTGTCCAGAGATCTTGTATGATTTTTTAAAAATAGCAAACAAATCTGAATTACTTCATTCTTTTTAGGGAACCTTTCTAACACATTAAGGTTCTTATAAAAAATTATTAGAGGTCATCAAAACTTGGTTAGATCTCTGATCTATCAATTTTAAAACCGGTTTGCTGTTCTGAAACTATTCTGAAATTCTGGACAGATTGTGTTTGTCTCACAAAACTCATGATCAAACCATTATAAGCATAAGATCTTACCAAAACAAAAATTACAGTGGTAAAACAATGTGTTATTGGCACTTTCCCGTTGGTTTCACTTGATTTCAACGGTTAGATTTTGAACTAAAAATCTTTGATCAAAAACAGTTTGTGAACTCACTGTTTTCATTTTGTTAGTTCCACTTTGTTTGTTAACCCCAACTATTAAATCATGAAGTTGGACTTAAACTAAACCATCTCTTCTACCATATAATGGTCATTGAAGACTAAGGACATCTTTAGACCCATGGATTTTTGATGAAGTATGAAATGGACTTCACAAAATCTCAAACAATGAACTCAAACTTATGGACCAAAAACTTGAGTTCAAATCATTACTCCTACCACTTGGTGGTCATTGGAGGCTAAAGACACACATACATGGAGGTTTTAGATGAAGTATGAAGAACTTCTCAAAACCTAAGGAAGAGATTAGTCCAAGCCATAGAGATAGACTTAAACTAAAACATTTCTCCTACCATTTGATGGTCATTGGAGACTAAAAAAAGCAAATCTACTCTAATCTCCATGGAATATAGTATGAATTCCATAAGATTCATAGTAAAGAGATCCTAGTCATGAGTTGATACTAGCATCTCGCCAACTATGTGTAGATTAAAATCATGATTCATTTTAATCTCCATATGGATCATAAGATCATAGGAAACTAAGGAATCAAATTCAAAGAGTTTCAATGAGATATAGAAGATCTCATGAACCTTATGAATGAAGTAGAAATAAAGGAAATCAAAGTTTTATTTAGGAACACAAATTTCTTCAAAACTAATTTATCTCAAACCCAAGGCATTAATTAGATCCAAATTAATGAGATGTCATGAGATTCAATCACAAGTTCTTGGTGGTGTGTGATGAAGTGGGGTAAGAAGAGAGGTTTTGAAAATGTGAAAAGTTTCTAGATCTAAGAACTTGTGATTGAATTATTATATATATATGTATATATATTTGAAGGCTTTACCTCTAGATCTTCTCAAAACTTGTAGAGATGTTGAGTTTCTCAAGCTTTTCCTTTTCTTCTTCCTCAAGCTTCAAGCTCCTTCAATGGTGATTTGATGGTTGGGTAGAGTTTTGGTGGGATTTGGGTAAAATAATTGGTAGAGTTTCTCTCTCTATATTTCTTTCCTCTACAGCTCTCCCAATATTTCTCTATACAATTCAAGTGTCTCCCCCCAAAATGAGAGAAATGGATTTTTTATAGACTTTCATTACCTTAGGGGCTAAGATAAGGGTAGATAGGTCAATTTGGGGTGGGTTAGGAATATTCCATGGCATCTCTAACTCTCCATGGCACTTCTATGTAATTCCAAGAAACTTGAAGGGCATTTAAGTTGGCTAGAATAAAGGAACATTCTAGAGCATCTTTAAAGCACATGAGAGATTAGTGCCCAACAAAGGGCTTTTTTGGGTATTTACTTTGGATTAGGAATATGCCAAGGAATCTCTAACTCTCCAAATCACATGTGATACTTTCTTTTATTATTTTCCTTTTCTTATATATGTATATATATATGTATAGACACATTTTTCATTTTAAATCTAAATTAATCATATGAGTCACCAAATAGTATCTTTTTTTCTTCTTTTTTTTTTTTTCTTTTTGAAACTAAAAATATGAGAAACAATGTTATTTTTAGAGAATATCATTATAATATTATTATTATTTAATCTATTCTATTTTTTTTTTTAGAAAGTAACCCATGGTCTAGTGAGCTCGAGACAGATGGTCAGTGATTGGCCAAATCTAGGGATATTAGGAGCAAGTTTTGGGAGCTTGAAACTTTTTCGAAGTCGAAGCGATGAACTTGAAGAAAATCGTCGAGACATTATTCATCATTGATTTCTAGAGGTAAATCCCCCCTAAGTTTAATAGTTCGGTCAAAATTGGGGTGTCTACACCACCCTATATGAGGACATCCTCATGGCTGGGTTTCGCATCCCCCTCCATCTGGTCGCTCGGGACGTCCTAATATACAGGGGATTGCCTCGGGCCAGTTGGCCCCGAACGGTTGGAGGTTCTTGATGGGGTCCATCTCTTTGTGGCCCCAGGTCTTCGGATATGAACTTTTCGTCCAGGAGTTCCTCTGGATGCACCGCCCATTCACCGTACATGGAGAGACCGGGTTCTTTTCTCTCGGGGCTCGCCAGGGGAGGAAGATCTTAGTCAACTGCCCGAGCAACAACAAAGGGTGGAAGAACAGGTTCTTCCAAGTGTCCACCCTCGGGCTCTGCAAACCGGCCCCCGGAATCCAGATGAGGACTTCCTGGGCGGAAGAGTTGAGGGGTAAGCCTGTTTGGTTTTACTTTTTGTTGCTTTCTTCTTTATTATACTCTAGTTTCTGTGACTAACCGTTTTGTACTTGGCTTTGCAGCAGGATCAACCAGCCCACCGAGCATTCTTGACGAGTGCCAAGCCATAATCAGGAGTTTGGCAGACCGGCCGGTAAACATCTAGAACGTGTTGACTCAGACCGGCGACTTCCAAGCTACTGACAACCCGATTCAGCCCACAGAAGCTCCAGTATTCCCCCCAATCCTTCCTGGTAAGTGCTCGGACTCTGCTGCCTCCCGTAATACTCCTTCTCCGTCTTCTACATTGGTTATTAACTATTCAATTTTTTTCTTTTTTTACAGAGATGGCTCCGAAGAGAAATATGGAGCAACTGAGGGAGAGGCAGTTTGCTGCCGCTACTGCGGCTGCCGCCCGGATGGCGGTGGCACAAGGAAAAAGGCCTGCCACCGAGGCCCCGGATGGAGAGCGCCCACTGAGGCGGATCCGGCACGGTGTAGCAAACCGTCCGGAGACAGTGGGGATCTCAACGCCCCACGCGGTGGTAATTGAGGAGACTGCCCCCCGGGCGGGGATGCCGGCCGTGGCGCCATTGGCTGCCTCGGCCGAGATCAGGGATCGGGGAAAGCCCGGTCTGCTCCCCAGCCAAGTGGAGGCATGTGAAAGCATGTCTCTCGAGGTCTTCCAGAGCTGGCTGTACAGCCTCTCTCACATGGTGAGTTCTCCTACCTTTGTTTCCTTTTCTTCAACTATTTTGTCAACTGTGCTTGTTCTCTGACCGGTCAGTTTTTACTTCTCGCAGGTAGGATGCATGGCCATCAGGGCTGAGTCCTTCCTTCCTTCCCTGGCCAGGAGGGCCGCTGCTGTTGAAGCCGCTTTGTCTAAGGAGCGGGCGATCTCAGAGGCCAGGGGCACTGCTTTGGCCGTAGAGAAGGACAAGGTGAAGGGTTTGGCCTTGAGCCTTGGCGCTGCTCAAGCCGAGCTGGCTACCACCCAGGCCGACCTAGAGGCTGCTCGGGCCAGCGCAGCGGCGGTGGAGCCGCGGGAGAGGGAGCTAGCAGAGGTGACGGCAGTTGGGGCCCGGGAAGAAACTTTCGATGACGGCTTCTTCCAGGGTTATGAAGATTTGAAGCGCAGGATATCCCGGGATCACCCCGAGTGGGACATATCGTCCGATGAAGGGATTGATTCAGACTTCTGGGATGTAGGTCCTGCTGCGGACGAGGGCCCCGCTGCTGATGTCGGCCTTGCTGAGGAGGCTGCCCCGGGCGGAGGCTCTGCACCGGGAGGAGGAGCTGATGTGGACACCGGGCTTCCACCGCTTTGTTGTGTTTTTGAAACTTGTTTAACTTTGAATCAAGGAAAGAGAAAAATGGTCTGTTGAAAACAGATACAGAGTCGCCACTTGGTCTTTAAGGAACCAAGAAACCTAATTTTGACTCACCCAAACGGATAAAGGGCACCGGCCCTTTATAACCAAAGAACTTGGCTCGGGGTTTTGGTACGAGAGAGGAAGGAGCCTTTGTCGCGACTAAAACACCCTCAACTCGCCCCATCTTTCAACGGACCTCAATTAGCATCCAAATAATCATCTTATACTATGTTTGGTTCGACAATTAATATTTATGATAAGTATATTACATTGCATAAGAACCTTGAAGTTGGAAGATCAAAAGAAAAAATATCATTCATAAGATCTAAGTCAAATATCATGCAATGTAAAGTGAAAGATCACACAAATAAACCTAGAAAAAATCGTCTAATCATGTATCAAATAATCAAGACTTCTTAATCTAAAAAGGGACATGAATTGATTGAAACAAATAAACAAAGAAATCAAAATATACTTAGCAAGCTAGTATAATGCATGTTAATCTTTGAGAAAAGAAGACCTCTCAATCCCCGGGACGGATGAGAAAGGATGATTAGATCGAGGGGAAGCATGAACGTGTGATCGAGTTCATTCCTTATAATCTTCTTAGATTAAGAGTTACAAAAACCCCAAATCTTGCATGAATGCAATGTATGTATCTAAAATGTGCAAAGGTTGTAGTGTGCTTTGTGTTCATGGCTTCCCAAAATGACTTAGAAGTCTATAATGTGTATGAATGGATGAATGAAATCAACATGGGATATGTACAAATGTAGTATGAACTACCTCCTAAGATATGAACTAATTTGGAATGCATATGGGCATCAAATTAAAGAATGAAAGTTGAAATGTGCTTGCTGTGAATAGTGGACAGAACAGTAGCATGATCTTTTGGAAATTGAAAAGGGGGGTTAGGAATGTTTTCAATGCATGATTTTTTATGGAGATCTTCCTTACTGTGTCTAGAACACAACCCAAAAGGCCAATCTTGAATAGCTATCACAGATTGAGAGAAATCATATAAACAATGAAGGTCACTCAGAAACAGAGTCCGTACTGTCGACTGAAATGTTGAAAAATCTTAGAAAATGAAAACGAATGATCTAGAGGCTCATTTTATACAGAACGTTCCCTAAGACATTGAAGTTCAAGGGAAAAATAAGTTACGACCACTCTTTTTGGAAAAGTTTTCTGTAAAATAAGTTGAAAGTAGACCAAGCTGCTGTGACAGCAAAAACAGAATATATGGAGAGAATGTTTGGGTCCAAATGGACCATTTTCAAGTGCTTCCGAGTCAAGCCAAAAATCATGGATGTTCTATAATAAGTTAGAAAGACTTTCCAAGTGGTCTTGCATTCATACATTGAGTATTGAACTCAAAATAATTCCTTGAAGTTAAATGACTCACTGTTTTGAGGGTTTTGAGAAAAACAAGGTTTATTTCTTGAAATCAAAATGAGGGATTTAAGAGGGGGGTTTTGGAAATGGGGGTTTTGAAAGTATACTTCCAGAACTTGGATGAATATTCTAACCACTTGGAATATCAATTCCTAACTTATTTCAAGAACTTCCCAAGTATTTGCAAAGCATGGTTTTATTTGGAAACCAAACTCAAGAATCTATGGGAGTATGATACATGAGAGGATAGATGATACATGATATGATATATCATGCTAAAAGTGGTAAAGAACATGTGCATGGGATATGGGTTCATCTAGATACAAGAGAGTGTTGTATCAAAGTGTGAAAGTCAAAAAGTGAAATGCTGTGAATAGTGGACAGACTGTATGCATCACTTTATAACATTATAATGGGAGATCAAACGTGCCTATAAAAATGTGGGACAAATCAGAGATTATCCTTATTATGTCTAGAAAATAACCCAAAAAGCCAAACATCAATATATATTACAGATTAAAAGAAATAAATCAGAATGTACACATGACTCAGAAATAAAAGCTGCACTGTTGACTGATTTTGTATGATTTTTCATAAATCAAAGAAATGGTTTATGATGCCTAATTATATACCAAAAGTTTTCTAAGACACCCAAGTTTCATAAAAAAAATAGAAAAGATATATGTATAGTGACGAAAAAATCCAGAATAAGTGCAAGAAGTCAGGTAAACATTCTGTGAGAATAGAGGCAGATTATGAATATGAACTTCTCACATCCAAAACAAATACTTTTACATCTCTATAATTGATGGGCAAAATTGGAGACAAACTATGATGTTTTAGGAAGATTTTCCAAGTGATTTCATCATCATAACTCAAGTATTTAATTCAAAACAAATCTTTGAATCTGAACAGCTCACTGTTTTGGATCATTCTTGAAGAAAATGGATTTGGATTTTGAAATAGAGTTTGAGTTCTTGATTGGGGTTTTGAAATAGATGTTCAAAGCATGAACTTAAACTCTTGAGATGACCATGTGACCACTTAGAACCTCATCCAACCTTGAATCATCAAAGAACTCCCAATATTATTGGAGAGATTCATTTTTATTTTGAACATAACTTCAAGAATACCTTGAAGGTATTGAAGTTATGATCATCATCTATCAAACATGTTTTTGAGGTCAAGAGCTACTATCCATAAGGATTCACTCACCTCAAACTTCATGTCATCATTTAGATGATGATGAACTAGTAAGTAAATAAAGAAAAGTCAAAAAGAAATGAGATAAGAAGAGATAAACAATAAATAAACAAGCAAATAGATGATGATCAATAGATGATATTCATGAAGCATGAGACTTGTAGATTGGTGTTTCACTCATATGTAATGACACTAGACATGGAAGAAGCTTCCACTCTCTTGAATGCTCACTAAAATGGTGGTTGGGAGTATTAAATGTTGAAATAAATGGGAGTAATGTAGTAAAAACAAAGTTTAGAACTCACTTTTGTTTTGAAAATCCAAGAAGAAAGCTTCTTTTCTCTCTATTCTAACCTTATCTCTACAACTTTCTCTCCCAAACTTTCTCTAAACTTGCATTTTGACCCCCCCAAATGAAGAGTAATGGGGTGTTTATATAGGCCAACTTGGGGTGGTTTTGGAATTTAGAAAGTATTCCCATTGGCTCCAAATATCTGAAATCATAAAACTATGTCGTTTTGGCTTTTAATTAATCAAAATGGGACCACAAAATTATTTACAAAAATACACTGCTCTGGAGGGGAGTGCCGCGGCGGCAGTGGGCCAGTGCCGCGGCGGCACTGCTCCTCCCCCGTCCAGATAATGCTGTTTAGGCCCCCTGAAGTTCCGGTATTTGCGAAAAGGCCCTATTTCGTCCGAAATTCACAGAAAATGCGTACGAACTCCAAATTAAGGTTGTGATATACCGTTGGAAAGGTAATGGAGTCTACTTTACATAAAAAATAGTTTGGGGATAGGTCACTTTGAAAAGTTTTACGGTATTCGCGATAAAAGTCGATTTGATCGCCTTTTTCGGCTTTGGAAATTCATAATAAATTCGTTTTAAAATCAGAAATTATGTGCGATATACCGTTGGAAAGCTATTGACCTCTAGTATCCATGAAAAATATTTGAAAATTATTTCGGCGCCCTGGTTCCAAAGTCAAATTTTGGTCAAACTGGTCAAACCTGGGATTCCCGGGAAGTTCTGGAAACCTCCGGGAGTTCCCGGGAGCCGATGTTTTCGCTCGATTTTCTTTTGGAACTTGTTTTAACACTTTTTTTATGATTTAAAATGATTCTGGTGAATTCGGATAATTTTGGTCAAACTTGGTCAAACTTGGTCAAAGCTGGTCAAACTTTGGTCAAACCTAATCAAACCTTGGTCAAATCGGTCAACGGGGACTTTCCGGGAGCTTTCGGGACTTCCGGGGGTCTCTAGGAGCTGACGATTTCACCCGATTTCTCTTAAAAACTCATTTTATCGCTTTTCTTATGACATAGCATGTTTTCAGAACTTTGGGACCAAATCTGGAAATTTTCGGGCTTTCAGGGGCATTTTGGTCATTCTGAGCATTCTGAGAGACAGAACTGACTTCCGAGAATCCTTTTGAGTCTTTTTACGATCATTGTGAACCGCCAAGCTATGGGTCTCCTGAATCTGATAGCCGACAAAATGGGGTGTCTACAGCTGACCCGAAAGAGGAGGCTGGGGAGACCAAAGATGTGGTCGAGGTGGACGACTGAGGTCCACGACCCGTTTTCTTTTGTATTGTAAATTTTTTTTGGGAGGCTACTACAACTGCCCCCCAGGCCTTGTACATATAGTTTTGAATTAATAAAAAGGTCCTTGAGACCAACTTTCCATAAACTGTTTACTGTTTTTGTACTTGTGTGCCTATTTGTGATTGCCAGTGTCTACCTAGTTTTGACCGACTTAAATCTCTGCCTTAGCAAAAGGTTTAGGACTGTAACCGGTAGAGCATATGGTCTTACCGACCTGTTTTAAAGGTGACTACTCAGTGTATCATAGGAACTAGCCATGTTTACCGTCCGGGATGGCCCGGTGTATTATAGGAAAATCCTATTTTACCGTCCGGGATGTTTTATCTCTGATCACTGTAAGTACTTAGGAATGTTAGGATTCCAAGTCCTTCTAATGACCGGTGTGATTGCTGTTAGGAAACTGCATTCCCAGAATTCGTTGGCAGTGCGTATAAGTTGGTACTACAAAAAAAAATTTACGTGAAAATTACAATAACCCTACAAGGGCGGAACTAGGGTTACCTTAAACTGCTAAAACGGATTGCTGTAGTAGACGAATCGAGAACACGGGCTCGATGACATCTCACGATCTTCTACCGTATTCCTTTACTGCCAGAATATCGAACTGAGTGTGGGCTCTTTCGAAATCCTCTCTGTTTTCTGCTCTCCCTCATTTTCGCTCTCTTTTCTATTTCGAGTTATAATTCTATATATAGAAAAACGCAAACTGAGAAGAGAGCCAAAGCAGCATATATATAGGCTACGATAGGGACCGTAAGAAGTCAATAAGGAATAGACTTCTTTATGGAATTAGGAAACCCTAATTCGAACTGAATCAGATTCCTATTTCCATAAATTATAATTCATACCACTAAAGAATTATAATTGCACTCCTACCCTTATCTCAAAAATATATTTCGAGCTCCATGTTATTAAATGCGTATTATCTCTCCATGTTAAGATTACATATATCAATTAATTAAATATAATTACTGACAATCATTGTAACGCCCCAAGAGGTCCACTAGCCCAACAACTTGACGAGCCTACCACATTGGCCCTTAAAATGCTTAAGCTCAAGTTGTTAGTAGTAGCCCTCTTGGTTCTACATATACCAGATTAACTTTTTATATTTATCCGATGTGGGACGGGATCTCACAATCTCCCCCACTCAGAGATGCGGTGTAATACCCTGTATTTTGGTATATTAATAAGACCTGGTATTTCATTTCTATACTCGTATAAACTTCCTCTTCCTTTTGGTGCAATTTGGATACCAATCGATTGCCATTCATCCCAATCGATTGACACTTTTCAGATACCAATCGATTGACATGTTCCCAATCGATTGCCATTTTACCGACTAAAATTGATTACGTGTCAATATCCCAATCGATTGCCATTCATTCCAATCGATTGACATTATTCCAATCGATTGACTACAAATATCTGTTACCAATCGATTGACTGGTGTCCCAATCGATTGACATAAGCTGAGAAATATTTTCTTCTTTCCTTCAGCTTTAAACGTGTGGCACTCCCTTATCTCTATATATATGTCTCATTTATTGGCCTTGGGGCTGTTTTCAGACCATTGAGAGAGAGAGATACATACCTCTTGAGAGATACATACATATATCTATCTATATCTATATATCTACATATATATACACTCTAAACACACACTCACTGCTTTGGCAGCTGGGAGAGAAGAGAAGAAAGAAGAAGAAAGAAAGAAGAAGGAGACAGAGAAGAGAGAAAGAGAAGGAAGAGAGAGAGAAAGAGCTTGGAGAATTCAAGCTTTAAACACACCCAAACGCACCCTAAGTGAGTCCTAACTCACTTGGTCCCTCTATATGAAGTTTATATAAGTTATTACGATGTTTAGATGGGTTAAATGCTTGTTGTGTACATTTATATATGCTGTTTTTACAATCTGCTGGAGAAGACGTAGTACCAATCGATTGACATAATCCCAATCGATTGACATCAGTCGCATCCCAATCGATTGAATAGGATTTCAATCGATTGACTTCCCAATCGATTAAATAGGATTTCAATCGATTGACATCATCCAATCGATTGACATGTTTCTCAATCGATTGATATAACTTTTTGTCGCAATCGATTGAACCTCTGTTCCAATCGATTAGCATGATCAGAACATGGTTTCCTTTGTCTGTTTATTATATAAGAGGTTTGGTTGTTCAGTTTCTGATGCGGACATACATTATACGATTTGGGGGATATCAGGGATAATGTGACAACACAGATAAGCATGATTAATGACAAATGTATAAAACTGACGACGTAAGATACTATGCAATTCTTGTATGAGTTTGATATCCGTTTTCTTTTAATCCGAGTAGACAGGCCACATTGGGAATTGTCATGTGTCGATGTAGAATGGAACGTAAGTAGGTTTGGTAAGTTCTGGGAATGGTACATGGATGGACGATTGGTCATGATATGCTCTTAAAAGCGGTGAACCGGATACATGGTTCTTAAAAGCGGTGAGCTGGACCAAATAGTCCTAAGATAGACTGGATGATCTGTGATATGCTCTTAAAAGCGGTGAGCTGGGATCACTAGTAGATGACGTGAGTCGTGGCAATAGATTGATATGCCTTGTTCGAAACGTTATATCCCTGAAATGCGGTGAACAGGACCATTGTTCTTAAAAGCTGGGGACAGACTGACGTGGAATCCATGACATACGGTGAGCAGGACCATTGCTCTTAAAAGCGATGGACAGAATAAGGGTGTATCCCTAGAGTTAAACGATTGAGTCTGTTCATGACATCTGAATATGTTGAGTTCGGCATTTGAGTAACAAGACGATAAGGGTCGGTATACAAGAATGAATAGAGGAACAAGATATGGTTATAATAAGATGTTAAACCGTGTTTTCATAAGCTTGTGTTTACTTCAGATAACTGGTACTTCGTTAGTTTTTGCTCACTCAGCTCTCAGTAAGCTGACGGCCTTTTATTGCCTGGACTTTCCCCGTCCAGAATATCCTGCCCCTTTTTCTGCAGGTAATGACCAGTACACTGATGACTATTATCCAGAGGAAGGCCCCACCGATGACGGTTACGCCAGGAAGGATTATCCTTATGCCAGTTGAAGACTGAAGATGTTATAGTTAGATTAAATTTCGGTTGTTCTGTTAAATCTTTAGTTAACGGGTACTTGGGCATTTGTTGTCTTCAGACCTGTTGTGATCCTGTGGACCATACTCTGATATTTTGTAATAGTTAGCACTGTGTGTTATTCTCAGTTGTTTACAGTTGCTGTTCTTTTGGACTAGTACTGCGTGGTGTGGATTATTAGTGACTTTCACCTGTCATTCCTTATGGACCCATAAAGGAAATTTATTTTTCTCTATTTATGCTGCTCCGAGGCGTGACACGCGGCGTCCTCATTGCGTGGCCCAGTTCTTCCCCTTGGCTGGTCGATGTGGAAGCAGATCATTGATGACCACAGAGCAGCCCATAAGCGTGCACAAGGTATACTACCTCGGGGCCTTTACCCCTCTTCGGAGCCTCTACTCCTCTGCCACACCGCCCACGACGCCCTTACGGGACCAGGGTTGGCTCTGATACCATTTGTAACGCCCCAAGAGGTCCACTAGCCCAACAACTTGACGAGCCTACCACATTGACCCTTAAAATGCTTAAGCCCAAGTTGTTAGTAGTAGCCCTCTTGGTTCTACATATACCAGATTAACTTTTTATATTTATCCGATGTGGGACGGGATCTCACAAATATATATATATATATATATATGTACAATATAACATTTACATTTCCTAAAAGATATGAAAGAAAAGAATAAAGAAAGGGAATTTTCCAAACGGTTTGCTAGTATACTTGGTTAAACTATTTTATTTTAATTAAATATTTTATGAAAAACAAAGGTGTAGCAGTTTTGTCAACTCCACCTATGACTTAGTTTATTTTTATCATGTATTGCTAGTGTATACTACTTGTTCTATGAGTATAAAAGAAATGATAAAGAAAAGAAGTGTTAATGCTCACTGTTTGATTACTGATTGGTTAGCTTGCACTAAACATTTAAGTTTTAGAACATATGTACATCTAATAAAGGCAGTGTGTGACTAAGGTTGTAGCTAGGGTGCGTTTAGGTACATAACAAGAAACTTGTAAAATTTATAGTAATCCAGTATGTGAGGTCTAAGACTTTGGCCATGTTATTATTATTTGTTATAGGACTGAATTAAGAGCCGTAGGCTTCTTTGGTACTTTTTGGGATTTAAGTGATCGAGGTAAGTGATCTAAACCCTATTTGAATTTTCTAAATATTATTGTGTTTTATAAAATCTATTTCAAAAATATTTTATTATTTTAAATAAAATGGGACCAAGTATCTGACCACTTTTAAAAGTGAACTATTCTTCATTTATGTAAATTGATTATTCTGCAACTATGAATGAAATTTTATGAATCTAGTTATCTGTTAAAAATTACTTAATGGACACTCTCCGTCTGACTATGTTCTGGGCCCCGCCAATGGGGATTATACGTTGGTATCATGCATGATTATTGGGACTAGTCTACCTATCGGCCCAGTCACAGGGATTATATGTGACACATCGAATACTGTTCTGGACCCGGTCACAGGGGTTATGTGTGACCATAGTCAAATTGGTTTTGAGCTCTGTTAACTTTATGATTTGAATACGATTTTGATATTTGTTTTCCTTGTTGCAAATTATTAGATTTCATTTTTTTAAAAAACTCATATATTATAATTGTATAAAATTATTTACCCTGCTTGGTCCATAGATAAGGGTGGTGATTACTTACTGAGCTGTCAAGCTGACTTATAACCATTTTTCAGTTGCAGATGAGTAGAAAGAAAAGCAATGAGTGGACGGAAGGATCAAGAGGGTGGCGATCGAATATTAATAATTGATTAGAACTCTCTTCATTTGATGTTATGGAATAAGTTGAACAATTTGAAACATTAATTTATTATTTTTTTCTTTGGAATTTGAACAATTAGCGAATATTAAATTTGGAATTTATTACTGGAGTACCGTTTGATCTTTTATATTCTCTTAAGAATTCTTAGCTAGGCCTTGCACGTTCGTGGGCTCCAACCTTACGGATGTGCGGCGTTGTCACGACTCTTTGGGTTCAGGTTTGGGGCGTGACAATTTAGTGGTATCAGAGCCAACCCTGGTCCCGTAAGGGCGTCGTGGGCGGTGTGGCAGAGGAGTAGAGGCTCCGGAGAGGGGTAGAGGCCCCGAGGTAGTATACCTTGTGCACGCTTATGGGCTGCTCTGTGGTCATCAATGATCTGCTTCCACATTGACCAGCCAAGGGGAAGAACTGGGCCACGCGACGAGGACGCCGCGTCTCTGAGTGGGGGAGATTGTGAGATCCTGTCCCACATCGGATAAATATAAAAAGTTAATCTGGTATATGTAGAACCAAGAGGGCTACTACTAACAACTTGGGCTTAAGCATTTTAAGGGCCAATGTGGTAGGCTCGTCAAGTTGTTGGGCTAGTGGACCTCTTGGGGCGTTACAATCATATTTAATTAATTTCTTAAAATTCCTTGAGATCCTCTGCTTAACTTATCTGATATGTCGGATACAAAATCCACCTGCAGGGTTTGACATAATCAAAACTTATAAGCTTTCTCAAGGGGATATCATCAATCCCAAAATTGAGACATGGATTCCATCATTAATTAATATCCACCACACAATTAATATTGCCACCCAATCCAATGAGATATTGACCCATTTAAGGATCTCACCCTTTTAGGGATCAAAGTGTAAATATCAAATGTACGTGTCTACAAATTAACTTAGGATTTAGAGCATAAGCACTCATAATAGCCATGAGATATTAATTATCTGATAAGTCAGTATAAAGATAATTACCCCAAGTCAGTCCCGTTTAATACACAAAGTGTACCCGCATAGTGAGTTGAAACTATACCGTTTTCCATAGTCAAGACAAACCTACTACAACACCATGCTGCAGTCCTACCGATGGTGTGTCCAATCCCATCTAAGACTATAAACCAAAATCTTACATTCTATAATATCTGATGGCCTGATCTTCCGTATGTAAGCCGAACTCTACACACCAAACCACCTACTATATAGAATGAGAGACACACATGCATAATATTAAATAAATAATATAATACGAACATTGCCCACACAGATTCTCATAAAAAAATGGATTAACTAATTTTATTAAATGAATAATAAATCAACTACATAAAGCATGACTTTTAGTATATATCCCTAATAATTGCCTGTTTTAGCCTAGTCCCCTGCCCCCCAAACATTTTGCTAAGGCGGGTGTGCGGGAGTGAGTGGCCGTAAGAAACCAACCTGGAACATGGGTGGTTGCAGGGTCATTTGAGGCTTGCCATCATCAGCCACCTAGGGAGTTTGCCCCTGTCGTTGGTTGGGCCTAAGCGAAGCCGTCGCCTCGGGGTTAAGCCCGAGGTCTTTATGCCTTGGTTTTGAGCCAATGTCTTTTACCTCGGGGTTAGACCCGAGGTCTTTGTGCCTTGGTTTTGAGCCAAGGTCTTTTGCCTCGGGATTAGGCCCGAGGTCTTTGTGCCTTGGTTTTGAGCCAAAGTCTTTTGCCTCGGGGTTAGGCCCGAGGTCTTTGTGCCTTGGTTTTGAGCCAAGGTCTTTTGCCTCAGGGTTAGGCTCGAGGTCTATCAATATTGGACGGGACTGTGATAGGAGTAATTTTGCAAAGTAAAGTCTTTTATTTTATTCAAAAATTTATAATGAATGCTCAAATAGAGCTACAAAAATTTTTCCTAACCAGTGCTAAATTGTCCTCATCTCTGGGTTACTGATAATACTTGCGGAGGTGTTGCACATGCCAAGGGTGAGACAGATCATGTCTATCCAGGCTCTGAAGCCAGTAAGTTCCCGGGCGATTTACCTGGGTAACTAGATATGGGCATTCCCAGTTTGGCCCCAACTTTTCATGGCTCGGGACTCTTGAGGACTGATTGATAGCTTTAAAGACCAGATCCCCCACCAGGAAATTGCGATGCTTCACCCTGCTATTATAGTACCGGGACACCCTCTGCTTGTAGGCTGCAACTTTTAGATACGCCCAGTCTCTTTTTTCCTCTACCAAGTCCAGTTCTGTTTTGAGTGCATCTTCGTTGTCTGGCATGCTGTAATTTGCCACCCGGTAAGTAGGCAACCCGAGCTCTGTAGGGACCACCACCTCGAACCCGTAGGTTAAGGGAAACGGCGTCTCACCTGTTGCCGTTCGGGGCGTAGTTTTGTAGGCCCACAAGAGGGTTGGCAGTTCTTCAGCCCACAGTCCTTTGGCGCTTTCAAGTCTTGTTTTGATCGACTACAAGATTGTCCGGTTTGTCACCTCGGCTTGACCATTGGCTTGAGGGTGTTCAGGGGAGGAGTAGTGATTAAGTATCCCATACCCCGAGCAGAACTGCCTGAACAATGGGGTGTCGAATTGCCTGCCTTGTCGCTGACCAGAACCCGGGGAATGCCGAACCTACTGAAGATGTTCTTTTCCATGAAGCTTTCCATTTTTCGTTCGGTTATTGTTGTCAAGGGCTCGGCCTCTGCCCACTTGGTAAAGTAGTCGACGGCGATGACTGCGAACTTGACCTGTCCTTTTCCCGTCAGTAGGGGTCCAACAATGTCGATACCCCACTGGGCAAAGGGCCACGGGCTTTGGATTGGCGTCTGAAGCTCTCCCTGTCGGTTGATCATGGAAGAGTATCTCTGACATTTGTCGCATCTTTTAACATACTCCTGAGAATCCCGGGCCATTGTCGGCCAGTAATATCCTTGCAGTAAGGCCTTTCTAGATAACGCCCGGCCTCCAACGTGATTCCCGCACACTCCTTCATGGATTTCATGCAACACTATCTGGAGGTACGGTACAGAGAATCCCCTTTTGTAGAGGATTTCCGTCTATAAGAAGATATCGGGCCGCCCGGTACCTGACCCGGCGGGCCTCCTCTCTCTCGTTTGGTAACACGCCTGTTGTCAGGAATGCTACGATCGGGTCCATCCAGCTGGGTCCCAAGGCATCCGATTCCACCTCCATGCATTCTGAGTTGATCACACTTGGCTCGGGCAGGTATTCTACCAGAAGACGAAGCGAGGCAGGCTAACCGGTCAGCCCTGGTGTTTTCCTCTCTAGGTATCTGTATGATACAGAAACCCTTAAACTTTTTTGAAACCGCTCGAATAAGGGCTAGATAGGCTACCATGTTGTCTCCCCGGGCTTCGTACTCCTGGTTGACTTGGTTGACCACAAGCTGAGAGTCGCTATAACTTTGGACCTGTTGCGCACCCATAGAAGTGACCAACTGCAGTCCGACCAATAGGGCTTCATACTCAGCTTCGTTGTTGGAGGCACGGAACCCAAACCTTAGGGCATACTCGAGCTGGATGCCGTCGGGAGTAGTCAAGATGATTCCTGCCCCACTGCCTTGCTGGTTTGAGGAACTGTCCACATATAGCACCCAGGTGGGAATGTCAGCCTATAACCCAGGCGGTAGGACCGGCGAGTTGAGCTCTTCAACTGGGTCTTCCGGATATGTGAACTCAACCAGAAAGTCTGCTACTACTTGCCCTTTGACTGCCGTCCGGGGGCGGTAGACCACTTCAAATTCCTCTAACTCCATGGCCCACTTGACGAGCCTCCCGGACGTGTCAGGCCTGCTTAAGATCCTATGAAGGGGTTGGTCAGTAAGGACCACAATGATATGGGCCTGAAAGTACGGACGGAGTCTTCGGACGGAGGTGATGAGAGCAAATGCAAGTTTTTCGATGCGGGAGTATCTGCTCTCCGTGCCTTGGAGCGCCCGACTGGTATAGTACACTAGGAACTGTATCCCGTACTCTTCCCTGATGAGTGCTGAGCTAACCGCTGAGGGTGATACTGCTAGGTATAGGAACAATTCTTCCCCCGGCACGAGTGTTGAGAGTAGAGGAGGAGATGCCAAGTACTTCTTGAGTTCCTGGAATGCCTCCTCACACTCCTCAGACCACTGAAATGCCTTACGGAGGATCTTGAAGAACGGCAGGCACATGTCGGTGGCTCTGGAGATAAATCGGTTAACTGCGGCAACTTGTCCGGCCAGACTCTGTACCTTCTTGGTAGACCTGGGCGAACGCATGTTGACCAGGAGATCGTCGATGTACACCTCCAATGATTTCCTGATCAGGTCTTTGAACATATGATTAACCAGGCGTTGAAAAGTTGCCCCGGCATTTTTGAGGCCGAAAGATATGACTTTGTAGCAGTAGGTCCCCTGGTCCGTGATGAACGAGGTCTTTTCTTCGTCCCCGGGGTACATGCTGATCTGACTGTACCCGGAGCAGGCGTCCATAAACGAGAGGAGCGAATGGTCGGCCGTGGAATCTACAAGGAGGTCTATCCTGGGCAGCGGATAGCAATCCTTGGGATAGGCTTTGTTCAGGTCAGTGAAGTCTACGCACATCCTCTACTTCCCGTTGCTTTTCTTGACAAGTACTACGTTGACTAGCCAATCGGGGTAGTGGACCTCTCGTATAGAGTGGGCTTTGAGGAGCTTCTCGACCTTCTCACTTACTGTTTTTTGTCTCTAGGGGGCCATACCCCGTCTCTTCTGCTTCACAGGCCGGGATCTGGGTCGACGTTGAGCCGATGAGACATTACCTGGGGATCAATTCTAGGCATATCTTCATGGCACCAGGCGAACACATCCTGACTCTGTTGCAAGAATTGAATCAACTTCTCCCTAAGGCGGGGCTCCAATAGGGTGTCGATGCTTACCGTTCGGTCTAGGAGTTATGGGTTCAACACCACTTGTTCCAATTCTTTGATCGAGCCCACTCTATCATTCTGGTCCTCGGGTCCATCTCCTGGATGTTCAATATTTCTGTGATGACTTTCCGGCGAAGGGAACTGACATAACAACTCCGGGCAGTTGCCTGATCTCCACACAGGCTCCTGAGTCCCTGAGGGGTTGGGAACTTAACTATCAGGCTATGGGTAGAGACAACGGCCCTGGCTCTGTCGATTGTGGGTCTCCCAAGAATGACGTTGTAGGCAGATGGAGCCTCCACAATTACAAAGTTTGACAGCAGGGAGGTCTGTTGAGGGTAAGTTCCCATAAGCACGGGGAGCTCCATGGTACCGAACGGCTGGGTGCTTGATCCGTTGAAACCCACCAGGGGAGTAGCAACCGGGCAAAGCCGATCCCTGGACATCCTGAGCTGATCGAATGCTGACACGAACATGATATCGGTCGAGCTGCCTGTGTCCACCAATACCCTCTTGACCCCGTAGTTGGCTATGGAGAGTGTCACAACCAACGGGTCATCATGGGGGCAGTGGACGCCTCGCAAATCGTCGGAGGTGAACGTCAGTATGTCAGTTGGCGGGTAACCAGTGGATTGGACCTGCCAGACATCTGCCCGGGATGCCCGAGCATGCCTCTTCCTTGCCGACTGTGTGTCCCCGCCGCACGACGTTCCTCTGGAGATCACGTTGATTTAACCGGGAGCTCGGGCTCCTTGCATAGGCCGTCCATCTATTGCGATGTACTCTGCTAGATGACCCTGCTCGATCAATTTTTCTATGGCTATCTTCAACTTTGAAGCAATCCTCTGTGTAATGGCCATGGTCTCTATAGAAGCAGCAAAACTTATCCCGATTCCTCTTTCCGGGCGGGGATTTGAGTTTCGCCGGTTGTTGAATTAACATCTGCGCCGCGGCAGTGGCCATGACTTCGTGGATTGGTCGTGATAGAGGTGTGAAAGCAATTTGGGGCTGATCCCGACTTCCTCTCTGCTGGTCCTGCCTCTGCTTTTTTACCGGGCCCTTCTCAGAGCCCTCACGCCTCTGCTTGGCCTTCGGGGACTCATCTCCCCCGAAGCCGAAGCGTTTAGATTTCAGGAATTCTTCAGTATCTATATATTTTCTGACCCTCTCTGAAAGCTCCACCAGGGTTGCCGGTCGATCTCAATGGAACGACGTAGCAACCTTGGTGTGTTGAATCCCCAAGCAGAAGGCCATGATGGCTACTGTTTTGTTCAAATTGTGGATCTGGAGCCTCTGCTGATTGAAGCGATCCACATACTCCCTTAGGGATTCACCCTTGCGTTGCTTGACGGTCAATAGCTGAGTGTCCGGTTGTGACCGGTCAAGCATCCCTACGAACTGGCTAATGAACATCTTGCTCAGCGTCTTAAAGTCATCAACCGTTCAGGGCTTGAGGACGTGGAACCACTGCACTGCTAGCTCCTTGAGAGTGCTGGAGAAGGCCAGGCACAGTAACTCGTCGACAGTGGTGACCAAAGCCATCTGGACCCTGTAGGTGCAAATGTGATCCACTGGGCTCCCTGTCCCGTCATAAGAACTGAGATGCGATGACTTAAACTTTTGCGGGATGGGGAATCCGATGACTTGAGCGGTATAGGGCGACGCGATCTCCGTGTTGGTATGGCCAGGACGCTGCTTGCGGCTCAATTGCTCGATTTGTTTTTGCAAACCCTGGATTTGAGCATTCAAGTCTTCCCGCTCGGTCTTCCTATCAATGTCCGAGCGGTAAGTCGGATCAGAAGACGAGGCTTCCTCTTCGAAGTGTGTTGACCTTAGGGATAGAATCCAGCTCCGGCTCCGGCTCCGGGTAATCGTATGCCTAAGATCTCCCCGGCTCCGGGCCGGAAGGTCTTTGGCTGATTCCCGGGGCTTTGGCCCTGATCCCTCCCCCCTGGTGGCGCGGCGCCTATTAATGATGTCTCTGGCATCTTCCACCCGGCGAGGATTGGTACGAGCTCGCCGCCTGGGGCGCCTGGGCGCTCTGCTATGGTCACCATCCAGACGTGTTCCCAATCCGACGGGGATACCGGCGCGGAGTGGGTAGGTATGGTTCCGAACCCTTCCAGGCTCCGGGTCGGGGACACTCTTCCCGATCGGATTCTCTGATTGAGGTCGTTTCTCCTGCAAGGCCAACAATGCTTCGATTTGCTGCTGGGTTTGCCGTTGGTCTTCCAGGAGTTGCGCGAGCGCCGCTGTTATCTGCTCGGAGGTCATGGAGGCGCCCTGCAGCTCGAGCTGCAAGTTCTCCTGACCGACCGGAGCAGTGTTTTTTCTTACCCGTCTTCGATGGCATGTTCATCAGTCAAGGAATTTTGTTGATGAGGAACTTGTCGTATTCCCACAGACAGTGCCAAACTGATGATGCCAAAAATTGGTAAGAGAGATTAAGAAGAGAGATATGGTGGCACAATCAATTGTATGTGGTTCGGCCCCGTTAATAAGGTGACCTACGTCTACGGGTGCGTCAGTGCGCTTCACTAGCAGATCACCGGCAGACCTGGTGAGCCAACAGTTTAGCGACACTACCAGTTATACCGGCCGGGTATATGAGTATCAGATGAGTGTATATGCTATTCTTTAAGTTAAGAATGCGATCCCCCCTAATGGAGGTGAGTGGCCTCTTTTATAGGTGCAAGAGACCACCCGCATTAGGCAACTGATTAGATAAGGAAGCCTAATCTAATTACAAATTGATGAGCACAAATCATGGGAGGTTTCCTAAACGGCTTAGGAAACTATTTATACTTTTCCATTAGTCTTCTGACTGATTTAAAAAACTACTGAGCTGCTGGGCTGTCAAACCGCACCTTGTGGAGAGCTGCTGTGTCGCATGCCCGGGCTATGCGAGCATACCGAGCGGTTGCCCTCGAAAGGCCTCGGGATCGTTGGGCCACTAGCTCACTTTTCAGATAATCCGGGTACTTTGCTGTTAACGTGGAAGTTTGACTTGTAGCAGCATATTTCTGGGTGTATTAGTATACATATTATAATTTATTATTATTATTATTATTATTTATGTGTTTAAAGTGTGTACAATTAGAAATCGAATTACCAAATTACTCATTTGTTAAATAGAATTATCAAATTACCCTTTTGCCTTTTGTAATTACCCTAGTGTGTGTATATATATATACATATATTATTTTATTATATTATTAAAATTACCATTTTGCCTTTTTTAAAGTATTCTTTTGTCAAAGTTTAAAGTGTGTATAATTATAAATTGAATAACCAAATTACCCATTTGTTAAATTAAAGTACCAAATTATCCTTTTGTTTTTATAAATTATCATTTTGTATATATGTGTATATACATATTATAATTTATTTTTATTATTATTATTTGTGTATTTAAAGTGTGTACAATAATAAATTGAATTATCAAATTGCTCTTTTTTCTTTTGTAAACTACCCTTGTATGCATATATACATACATATATTATTTTATTATATTATATATTGAATATAGTATATACCAAAATTGAATAAAACTGTGTACAATTATAAATTACAAAGCCAAATTACAATTATGCCTTATGCAAATTACCCTTTGTTTCTATGCCTTAAAGAAAAAAGCTTAAAGTTTAAAATGCTTACAATTATAAATTCCCGTTTTAAATTGAATTATCAAAAACCCTTTTATTATATTAGGATATATATTGAATAATCTAATTACCATTTTGTTAAATCAAATTACCAAATTACCCTTTTATCTTTCATAAATTACACTTTTGTATATATGAGTGTGCTTGAGTGTGTGTGTATGTGTGTGCATATATATATATATATATATATTTTATCTATACGCTACAGAAAAGAGCCTAAAAGCTTAAAGTATGTACAATTATAAATTGAATAATCAAATTACCCTTAAGCCTTTTGCAAATTACTCTTTTGTTAAATCGAATTACCAAATTACCCTTTTGCCTTTTTTTATATTACCCTTTTTGTATATATGTATATATATACATATACATATACATATATATATATACACAGTCAGGCTCTAAGGAGGGCGCCCTCTTTTTATTAAAGAGAGGGCTTCTGTTTTAACCATCGGATCGTATTTAAAAACTGTGAAATGACAACACTGCCCTTAATGAAAACACGATCTGACGGCTAAAACAGAGATCCTCTCTTTAATAAAGAGAGAGAGCCCTCTTTAGAGAATCTTTGTATATATACATATATATATATATTTATTATCTATACATTAAAGAAAAGAGCCTTAAATTGTAGGTTAACATCAATTAATATAGTTGTTGTTAAACTATATTTTTCTAACACCATCTTAAGAATTAATAAAACTTATTTATCTTTCTTGTCCACATTAAAAAAAAATATACATTGTATTTTTTTTTTACAAAATTCAACGCCCAGTGCATTGCAGGGGGCGTCTTCCTAGTTTATTTTTAAAATTCTCTTACTTTTATGAAAATATATTCCTTATTTCTCTGTTGAGCATACTTAAACATGGCATGAAACTTCTGCTTTTAGTCCTACTTAGGCTTAGTTTGGTCCCATGTGGCTTTTTAAAAGGAGCTTATGAAATTTATTACTAAGTTGTTTGATAATTTATAGAAGTGGCACACTATTATTCAAAAAGACATCATGAAATCAAAAATCAACATTGAGCTTTTAAAAGCTCCAATCTAGAGCTTTTAAAAGCTCTCCCCAAAAAAATCCTAATAAGTTCAATTTTTGCAAAGCTCGTAAACTAGTTATCAAATGAATTAACATGAAATTGTGCTTTAAAAAGGGAAAAGCGCCAAAATGGAGCCAATTTCATGTTAAAGCACATTTTGATGCTTTTTCTTTTTTAAAGCACACAATTTCATGTTAATTCATTTGGTAACTAATTTATTAACTAATTTATGAGCTTTACAAAAATTGAACTACTTAGGGCTTTTTGGGGGAGCTTTTAAAAGCTCTAGAATGAAACTTTTAAAAGCTCAAGGTTGTCTTTTACTATTCTAATTGTACAAAATTATCAAACAACTTATTAATAAATTCCATAAGCTACTTTTCAAAAGCAACATGGGGCCAAACTAAACCTTATTACCAATCTCCATCTTATTAATTTTGAGTGTTATTTATATATATATATATATATACGAAAATTCTCCAGAGAAGGCATCTGTTTTGACCGTCGGATTGTGTTTAAAAACTAAATCTGACGGTTTTAAACACGATCCGACGATCAAACAGAGGCTCTCTCTTTAATAAAGAGAGGGAGCCCTCTTTAGAGCTGACTGTATATATGTTATTTTAAAAGCAATTATAGAGTTGGTTTACATGTAGGACTTGTTTGGTATCGCTCTTGTACTAATCATTTTCATTATCCATCTTCACATGTCCTGAATTATTGAAAAAGAAAACCTATGAGAACTTTTAAAAACAGGTGGTTTTCCGATCGTTTTCATTCCCATTAACTCAACCGTAACTTCAAGAAAATTTTATTGACAAGAATTTTGTCACGCACCAAAAAATAGTTTTTTTGACATTTACTTTTATTTATTTATTTTTAGAATAGTAAATAAAACACGAATACAACACAAAGCTCCTTACTCTCATGACTTATGAATTTTACTCTTGTATGATATACATAATTGCTCAAAACACTTCTAGTAAAGACGTCTTTACTTTATTAAGTTAAGAACTTTTATCTCTACCGTTAGATCGAGTTTTGATTAAGGGTACTGTTGTTATTTCATTTATTAAAGTGATGATCTAACAGCTGAAAACAGAAGTCCTTAACTTAATGAAGTATGAGCGTCCTTACTAGAAGTGTTCTGCATAATTGCTACATTTGGAGTTATTGTGCAATCAAGGATAAATTAAGGCACAAAAGTTGAAAATTTTAGCATGGCTATAGAGCAGGATTGGCCTTGAGGTTAGGTCATTAATGTCATTCGTTTAAGGTTCCCAAATTTTGTTAATTTTTATCTTAAGAATGGCTCATCTTTATTGTAATAAAATACACCCAAATTTTATTCTCATTTTTCTATTACAACTGAAATCAATGATCAATCATTATTAGAAATTAAAAAATTTATGATCTACGTGCTGGGGTGAAATTACAAAGGAGTTGGGAAAGAAAGAAAATCAAAATTTACTATATGCAATAAGAGTTACAATTAATACTAAACTTCTCAACTCTCAAAATAGCTAGAAAACCTCATAGACCATAACTAAAATCTTCCTGATTCAAAAATTCTACCTGATGTAAGCATCTATACAACATTTTTGAGAGAGATGAGTTTTGGATGCAGCTATTTGACACCCAAACAAGCAGATTGAAGCTATCAAACACACATATACACACAGGGGTGGAATCATAAGTTTATTTTTGGGGGTGTTGAGTTACTTCGTAATCATCTAATAATACGATTTTTTTGGTTCTATTTATACATAAGTATACTCTCTTTTTTTTCCCTTATCAGTAAGACTACAAATTTACTTTGTGAGGTTATTTTGTACTATTTGAGTTTATCATAATGAGTGGTCTAATTGTACAAAGTAATGCTATTCTATCCAAAACTTGTATCACTAATGATTCTCAAACAATTGTGATTGAAGTTTAGAGTTGAAAGAATGCAATAAAATGATTTAAGGTGACTAAGGGGGTAACATATTTTTTTTAGAAATACTAGAATTAGTCATTCATTTGGCCACTATATGAGGTTTCGTCCTCTTTATATCGGCTGTTTCAAAATTGATACCTGTATTAATAGTAGATTTAGAAATTGATCCTTCTCCCAATTTTTTTTGTGTTTTTTCGGACGTATATACCCCTAAAATTTTATTAATTATCTGATACTCAATTTATGTGAAATATTTACTTTAATGTTTCGAAATTGTAACTCTCTTAGTAATTGAGGCGTGATATTAGCTGTGTGATTAAATCTCCTAATTCAAGCTAGTGGAGTAAATTAGTATTATTGTTGAATTCCAAACTGCCTTATTTGAATTTCCATGAACTAAACACATTTCTCTCTCTCTCTCTCTCTACCCATTTCCCCAAGTCATCCACTCTCTCTCTCTCTCTCTCTCTCTCTCTCTCTCTCTCTCTCTCTATATATATATATATATATATATATACATATCCATTTCTCCCCCAAATCTCAATTACCACCAAATAAACAACTCTCATCGCCGGTTCTGCTCTCTCTCATCGCCGGAGAATCGATCGAGAATGGCCGACGAGCCGCGGCAGTGATGGCCGATCGGGGGAGGAGGCAATTGGCGACGCGGCAGAAAATGGTTAGGGTAGTGGGATCGCTCGGCTCGGCGATTGGCGGCGCGACGGAACATGGTTATTACACTGAGAATTTCTCACCAAATCCATGTGTATTGTTGCTGTATTTTAGTGTTTAGACAATTTTTGTGTGAATTTTCGACAGTGTGAGAAATTTCTTACAAAGTGTGGATTTTTACTTTTGAGTTTTGAAGGTGAGTAATTTGTTTTAATTTGGTTAGAAAAAAAGGTGATAAATTTCTCATTGTATTAGATATAAAAAAAATGTGAGAAATTTGTTTTATTTGGTGGAAAATTTCTCATAAAATACGTTAAAAATGTGAGAAATTTCTCACTGTAATAATAAAATTTCTTTTTTTAATTCTCTCTCTCTCTCTCTCTCTCTCTCTATATATATATATATATATATATATGTTTAACAAATTAGGATTTTGAATTTAAAAACCCTGATTTATGGGAGTTAGGGCATTTATTAAATTTTCTCTTTTAATTCTCTCTCTCTTTCCAAAACCTGATTTATGGGAGTAGGGGTATTTTAGTCCTCAAAATAAATGAGGGACCAATTTTTAAGTTGATTTATAGAATGGATTAATTTCTAGATACGGATACAATAAAGGACTGAAATCTAAAAGACCCTATTTTTTTTGTTTGGGTATACCAAAAACAACAAAATATGAGGAGTAGCATAATTTTTTTATTTGGGAGTACCAACAAACAACAAAATATGAGGATAACACACATATATGTATATCACTAAAAACAATTTAACACACGTGAGGGCACCCCCCACAATACACAGCGTGCACAGTTCCGCCACTGTATACACACAAGCACAGGCATATCTACATGTAGGGGTGTACACGAGCTGAGCCGCTCAACAAGGGCTCGCGGCTTGGATAGATAAAAGCTCGGCTTGTAAAATAAACGAGCCAAGCTTGAGCTTGAATACAAAGCTCGTTTAATAAACAAGCCAAGTTTGAGCACACATGGGCTCAGCTCGATAAGGCTCGCGAACAATTCGATTAAGGCTCGTATAGTAGGCTCGCGAAAAATCTCTTTAATAGATTTGATAAGGGCTTGTTTAATTATATACATATGAAAATTATAAAAATATAATATATGTATAATGCAAAATATTTAAAATTGAATGAATATTATATATATATATGATAATTATAAAATAAAATATATGTATAATGCAAAGTATTTAAAATTGAAGAATAATGGCATAGTATAATATGAAAAGTCCTAAATTCACGTGCCAAGTAATTGTTTTAGGTATGTATATATATATATATACAAACTATCAAGCATTGAGCTTGGTCCGAGAGTTTTGGTTGACAACTTAAACTTGTTAGAAGGGGTGTACATGAGATGATCTGCTCGACAAGGGCTCGAGGTTCGGCTCGATAACAGTTAGGCTCAGCTCGGCTCGATAATAAACAAACCAAGCTCAAACTTGAACACGATGCCAACTCTTAAAACTCGACTCGAGCTCAACTCGAGTTCGAAAAGTTCGGCTCGGGTACGGCCAATATACTCGTCTACAAAAGAAATTATTAATCCTAATGTGTTTCCAGCCACCAGTCTCTTTCACTTATTTCTTTTTCTTTCTCTAAACCCTAGAGTCTCTCCACTTGATAATGAGGCATTTGATGAGATTGCTGAAAAATATTAGCGAAAGAGATAGAAAACGAAAGGATGCATAACATATTGCATCAACGTCTATATCAAAGAAAAATATCACAGACTGATTGCCTAGAAATTAGGCCAAAGTCTAATATATAGAGAGTCCTTAATTAATGTCTAATCTTTTTCTAATAATTTTGATTTCCTGTCCAACAAATATTTCTCCCATGGTGGGTCATGCCACATGTACTCTCTGCTCTTTCACATGTAACCATATTTTACAGTTATACTGAATTCAACTAAACCAAACTATATATAATGTTTATATATTTACTCTTTTAGGGATCTTGACCTACACAATGCCATATAGAGGCTTGATGACATTGTGAACATGTGTCATGCAGTGACAGCTGCAACAGTTGTTATTGTTGCTATGCCTAGAAATTATATATGTATATGCATTTATAGTAATAATGATATGCTTTTCAAATTTAATTTTCAAATATTATAATAGCAATACTATATATAGTGATGTCTGGTATCATCAATCACAATCCACAATATATGGTATAACTATTAAAGTATTGGAGAATCAAGTTTGAGATTCAAATTTGTAAAACATTACTTAATTTATTCATACATTTATGGAATAATAATTGCATTGACTTATCCTGAGGTAAGGTCAAAACATACACACTTCTCTTGTACTTTGAAAAATTACACAGACCTCCCTTAATGGTGTAATTGAGTAAGAGATTCTCCCTTTCATGAGTAATCAATTAACTGTTAATTGATCGTCAATTTTTTTCGGAAGACTTTTTTGTAATGACCAATTTTCTCTTTCATTGGACTTTTTTTTTTTTTTTTGGTATCTTTTATAATATGTATAGTGAATGTATAACTATTTTCTGTTGATAAATTTATCCTTTCGTAATGTGTTATTATTTTTTAATTTTTCTTTCAAAATATGCTATCTTTTTTAAAGGTACATTGGTAATTCTGCACCCACCATTATAGAATTGTTATGATCCATCAATCTCTGAGAAGGGTGTCTATATAATTTTGCATACCACTAAGAAAGGCACTGTCTATATTTTGAGCTTATTTAGGGAAGGTCAGATAATTAATTATCCCTACATTTATAGATAGATATGTGAAATTGTATAATATAATATTGATGCCTTCACCATAATTTAAAGTAGCACTGGACAGTACGTCTGGACTAAAGAAATCATGTTTGAAATCATCTAGACAAGGTAGGCTTCATTGTTTAATCTTCATTTCCACCAACTCAGATCTAAATTATTGAGCAACATATCACATATGCCAATAATAAAAGGAATGAAAAGTTGAGATTAAGCAATATTAAATGAGTAATATTATAGACACGATACATTGCACAATACAAAGCACAACAGAGTTTTAAATGCCTTGTATGTATTCTGTTCTGTTTGAATTTTTCACACTTTTCTATGTACCACTTACACAGTATAGGGTACAAGCATTTAAAGCCAAGTTGTGCTTTATGTTGTGTAATGTGTTGTGTTTGTATCATTACTCAAATTAAATATATACGTACAGGTCTCTCTTGATCAAAAATAAAAATAAAAAATAAAAAATACAGGTCTCTCTCTTCGATATTTTTGTGTGTGTAAATTCATATATATAGATAATGTGTAAATGTAAATACATATGTATTTGAACACTTGAACGGCCTCGGAAGACATCCATTTAACGGTCCAAGGAGTCAATTGCAGACATGCATGGGTCTGTTTTGTTATTCTATTACTCATTTGAAACTTTTTTATGGCTCAAAAGATAAGGAACACTAGTGGGTTTTTAGCAGTTATAACTTATAATTATGTGAATTTAATTTGAGATCACCTGCTGATCTAATATATATATATATATATATATACAAAGATTCTCTAAAGAGGGCTCCCTCTCTTTATTAAAGAGAGGGCCTCTGTTTTAGCCGTCAGATCGTATTTTTATTAAGGGCAGTGTTGTCATTTCACAGTTTTTAAATACGATCCAACGGTCAAAATAGAAGCCCTCTCTTTAATAAAAAGAGGGCGCCCTTCTTAGAGCCTGACTGTATATATATAACCTTATCTCCACTCCAATATTTTAGTAATATTGAACTACATATTCAATGAAAACTTTTAAAAGTATAATATGGAAACAGATCCACATGGTCAGAAGAACAATATTGTTAGCCACATGTATATACTTATGTATGTACTCTTTGAATTGGAAAAAAATTATAAATTGATTAGGAGATCTTTTACCGCTATTGAATTTAATTAATTTTGTAAAACTAGGTTTATTCATCATTAATTTCATTATTGAAATATATCCTTTACGAAGCTAGACATATTGAAAACTGCTAACTTCTTACATATATAAAAGTAACCCAATTTTTTAGAAGAAAAAAAGTTGTTGTCACCTCATTGAAATGATCAGGATCCAAGTAATTTTCGAAAGGAGCTGGAGTGAATTATTTTAGCACCCTCATTGTAAAGTTACTCAAATACCTTAATTTTAATGAAATTTCACGACTTTTTTTTTTTTGTTCATATAAAATTGCACACATTTGTATGATCATATTTAGTACGATAGTAATTCCCCTTGTATATGTATAGAGAGTAAGAAGTGTTTGATAACAAAAAACTGGATTAATAACTAAGACTAAGAATATAAAGAGCAATGAACTTGCAAGTGATAAAACAAATAGAGTAATGAAAATGCTTCCCAAATTTGTATTGTAAATGTGATTTAATTTCAATATAAGTAGCAGTGTCACACCCGTCCCAGAAATTACTTTCATATTAAATGCTTAATCAAATTTTGGGAGATTGTCAATGTTATTTGAAAAGTGTGGAAGTGGTTGACGTGAGTCAACGAAAGGTGTCAAGTGAGGGCACGACAATCTAATACGCTTTGAGACATCCGTGTGATTAAATGGCATATATATGATTTAAATGTTATTTGATTAATCTGGTATTTATGAATAGTAAATTTTACCTGTGTAGTGTAAATTCTGATAGTTCAATCTTGTTTAAGTTGCATAGAAGGTAAGTTATCTAGAAATTTCACGAAAATAGTTTTCAGAACGTAATTACGGATCCAAACGGAACTTAGATGAAAACTTTTATGAACTATAGATTTTCACTCGTGAATCGATAACTTAGACGTTTTGGGAGATTAGAGAACTCGTGGGGAGCTAAACACAATTCCTGAGAGTGTAGCCTATAAATAGTGGTGGTGAGATATTTTTCATAAATATCTCAAGAAATAAATATCTAGGAGAGAGAGAGAGAGAGAGAGAGAGAGAGAGAGAGAGAGAAGGGAGATTTTGTTTCTTCGGACTTCACGACGAACTTCTGTCCGTCAGTTTTTCTTCAAATTTCGTATTCGAACTCCTTGAGGTAAGAGTTTCATTTTGATACCTCTTCGGCCATATTTGGCAAAGTTTTGTGAAAATCTTAATTTTGTGTTTTCTTGAAAAATGTGTCAAAAACTCATAGGTTTTGCTTGTAATCGAAAATCTAGCTTGATATCGCTATCCTAGTATTTCTCCTGAAATCTTAAGATCGTAGCTTAAGGTATAAATTTTTACCCTATATTATATAGGAAATTCCCATGTTTTGACTATTAAAGGCGAAATTGTGATTCGGGCAAAATTCATGTGTTAGTATTAGGGCCGTTAATTATGCACGCAAATAATTATAAAAAGCATGTCTATTTGGTTACATAAGCATACTAACACTTCGTTTGGATTGAGATAAATGGAGAGAAGAGAAGAGAAGAAAAAGAGTATCACTTTCTCTCCAGTTATCTCGTTTGGTAATTTAAGTGGGGAGAGAAGAGAAGAGAAATGGAGAGAAAGCGGGGAGAAAGTGGAGAGAAAAAAGCCCAGTTTTGTTTCTCTCCAAATCGGAGAGATTCCGGAGAGAAAAGAAGAGAAACTTAATTAAATAATGTGTAAAAGACAAATACGCCCCAATATATTATTATTCCATCTAACATGTATCCCTAATAGAGGACAAAAAAGTAAATTGGTTATAAGTACTTTCTTTTCTTTTCTCTTATGAAAGTTATCCAAACGAGAAAAAGTTATGTTTCTTTTCTTTTCTCTTCTCTCCTCTATTGTCTATCCAAACATGATGGAGAAAACTCAACTTTCTCTTCTCTTCTCTTCTCTTCTCTTCTATTCTCTTGATAAGTTTCTTTTCTCTTCTTTCCACTTCTCTCAATCCAAACGAAGTGTAAGTGATTATGTGGGTCAAGGGGAGGTTTATACAAGTTCACCCGAGTTAAGCTTCTCGATATTTGAGAATTTAGTAGCGACAGTGTTAGGTTTAAGATTTGAACTTGCTAGGGCACTTGGGATGCAATGGTTGTAGACTTGGACTAGTCGTGGGCAGCGGGTTTTAAGACTTAGACTTGCCGCTACCGGATAAATGCGTATTTTTTCCCTAGAGACCATTTGATGTGATTAATAATATTGAAGCATGAATTGCCCTTTATACATATGTTAGAAATTGTGCACTCAGCATATAGCTAAGCAGTGGAGTTTTACTCCATTGCAGGTGAAAAGAAGAAAAGCAAGAAGAAGCGAGAAGAGTGAGGCCGACAGGATGAAGGGATTGTCTATGTTTATATTTTTGTTTTATTCCATTCCAACGTTGTAATATATGTTTCAAGAAACTAGAACTATGTTTGTTTTAACTTGGAAACCCTGGAATGAATTCGTAATATTGTAATCCGTAGTAAAACTCTTGTGATTTTGCTTTGGTATGTGTATTTTAATACTTGAATGAGTTTGGATAACATTGGGCTTGGAATTATGCAGCATAAGGGGAAAACAGTCGATTGGGCTGGGATCACAGTCGACTGGACCCACTGTTTGGACGAAAATCCTTTTATAGCATTAGAAAAGTAGTCGACTGAGTTGACAAACCAGTCGACTGAAAAGTATTTGTAAAACAGATTTTTTGCTGGACCAAAGCCCAATCGACTGGATCGAGGGTCAGTCGACTGGATTGCCTATTTTCAAAAGGACTTGTTCTTTAAATATTTTAGAGAGGAAAACTTTTTATAACTATGATTTTATGGATTCTACGTATAACATTCCGCTGCTATGCCTTTTAATTAAATTGGATGAATTTTAGTGGCGTACCCCATATCTTATTTTCGCGCGTAACAGAATGAATCGTGACAAAGAGTGAACCCACTAAATTTTCATTAGAGGGGGTACTAAAGGAGATCCAACATTACTGAGGGTGTCACATTGCCATGTGTTGATGAGAACCACATTTGTAAATACTACAAATTTTGCTAAGTATGATCAACTAATACAGTACAAGCTCATCCATCTAAAATGAGCCAACAAGGCAGGGGGATGATCATGTGGGCCATTGAAGATGATACGGAATTTGGGACCATATCATCATTCATCACAAACCCCAAAAGGCACGAATTTAAGTGTGAGAACCGACCCAAAACAACCAGCCTGTGTCATTGGGACACGTAAGCAATTGTTGGGAATCAAATACCCACTTTCAATTCTCTATACATATATAAAAGGCTTAATTACAGAAGCACCCCTTATAATTAGGCTTTTTATTAAATACCCCCTATATTTTAAATTTTATTATTAATACCTCTGTAGTTTGGACTAAAGTGAAATAGTCACTTTTTCCGTTAAAATTAACAAAAAATTGATAAAAGTATAAAATTACCCCTATTACATGCTAATAATAACACCCTTATATACTTAAATGTTTATTTAGGTATAAGTGGTATATTATTATATTATTTTGATATTACATTTGTTGTTAAAGATCATTATGTGATCACTTAGGGGTACCTTTGTGAGAACGAATTTGACACACATACACAAAAAATTTTGGGGATAAATTTTTTTTTTTTAGATCTTAGTACATCACTACACTAGATTTCACTGTGTGTGTGGTCAAGAGTAGATTAAAAAAAAAAAACTAACATATTACCAAGATTGTGTGTGTCTAAGAGTAGATAAAAAAATTAAAAATAATAATATATCGCCAAGATTGTGGGGTGTGTGTGTGTGTGTGTGTGTGTGTGTGTGTTCAAGGGTAGATCAAAAATAAAATATAAATTAAAATAAATTTGCTCTCATGAATGTACCTTAAAGTGACTACAGAATGGTCTCTAACAACAAATATAATATCAAAATAATATAATATTATACTATATATTCCTAAATAAATATTTAAGCATATAAGGGTGTTATTATTGGCATGTAATAGGGATAATTTTGTATTTTTACCCATTTTCCGTTAACTTTAACAGAAAAAATGACTATTTCACTTTAATCCAGACTACATGGGTATTAGTGACAAAATTTAAAGTATAGGGGGTAACTGATAAAAGGCCTAACCAGAGGGGGTGTTTCTGTAATTAACCCTTTACAAAACACACACACACATATATATATATATATATATATATACACACACTCGTTGGCTTGTAAGGACGGGTTGTAGGGGAGGTTGGGACCAGCATTCCCTAAGAGAACATGTTGTGTTTGGGACAGACACTCACTATATGTGTGTCCATTCCGTTCTTTTAGCTGACAGTATCACGTTACTACACCTGTGACATATCTACGTACAGACATATAATTATTTGTGGAGCTAGAGAGTGATAGAGGGAGGGAGGGAGGGAGGGAGGGACATGTCCTATGGACATATTGGGCCTTGTATGGTTTGGCCCCGAAATGAGAAAAGAAAAGGGTGGGGGTCCAAAGACATTCACTTTCACAACTCGCAAGTTGGCTTTTAACAAATTTGTGGTGTATTAATGTATTTCATGTACCCAATTCAGTACAATTCAGTAGCAGGAGACTTCATGAATCGCTATAACTTATCTAGAAGTTAGTGGTTGAAAAGACAGCCATCAAGCTTTATATAGTCTTGGTCCCATAATGAAAAAAAAAAGAAAAAAAAGAAAGGGTTTATGGTGTCTTGGGCTTTGTGGACTGTGTTTTAGTACTAAATCTTTTGTCCAATAATTTTCTAATTTATTTATAATTATTTTTTTTATACTAGGAGTCGAAAATTATTGGTGGAAAAAAAAAAATTAAGGTCGAAATTGTCTATTTGGTCGGTTATGATGCCTTAACAAAAGAACAAAGGTCAAATCCCAAAATCTTCCCCATCATGTGAAGAATAAAGCCCGTCGAGGCCCAATTATTTCCGAAGTGGCCCAATTGGATATATGAGGATACAGAGCTGAAATTGGCTCGGGTCCTCGACCCTTGGCCTTACAGATTTTTAGTTAACATGGGGCAACGGCAAATGGGAAGCTTGGGGTTAAACAAAATTACTCCGTGTAAACTAGCCTTTTAGGTTGAGTCCTCAATTAAGGCTGCAATTCAATTGGGTTGGGCTTCATATTAGGTCAGTTCATACTTGGCCCGAGTTTAGTGGGGTCTGCCCAAGCCTAAGTCCGGGCCCGACCAACCCAAACCAAGCTCGACTTGCATCTTTGTACTGAAACCCGAGCCCGACTTGAGCCCGGATTGCAGTAGATAAACAACAATCTATAGAGCATTAAAACTATTTTTTTGGTAGTTTAGAGAAAAAACCTTCATCTATCAATAGAGTTTTCCAAAAAAATCTAAGGTATATAATATATATATATATATATATTTTTCACTAAAAAGCAATATAACTCCATGGTTAAAAATAATACCTAGATAGAATACAATATAACTATAGTATGTAGACATATATATATATATATATATAAGTACAGCTCGGCTCGGGTTGTTCAAATAATTATTCTCTACCCAAGCCCAATCCAATTTTAATTCGGGCTTGAACTTTCTAGTTCAGGCTTGCCCAAGATACCTCAAAAAGTTGGCCAAGCTCGAGTAACTTGTGGGTTGGGCTTGGGCTTGGACTTGGGCCGGCCCAGTTTGCAGCCCTATCATCTATTGGGCATAAAAAGGAAGAAAAAAAAATTAAAGTTGTCCAAGAGGCCCATAGGCCATTAACCGAGTTTGAGATTTTAGGCCTCTTCACTTAGACAGCTTAAAATCCTAACATAACAACATCCACTCTCCATGAAAGTTTCTCTGTGAAAAACTTAATGACAAACACACACACACACACACACACACACACATATATATATATATATATATATACAAATTAAAAAGGAAGTGCAATACAAGACCATACCATATGATGGACTCAACAATTAATAACCGTCCGATACGAATCAGTGATTTTAATCAGGACAAGGTGAGGCCAGATGAGAAGCTGATTCCTGCCATATTTGAGCCCTTCATGTTGCAATCAGGTAGTGGGACCCAATTCCATCGTTCTCTCTGTAGATCATAACACAGCCAAATTATATCCCATATACCCTCAAAATTTGACACCAAAACAGCCCTAACTAGCCCATCTCTATCCTCCAAACAGCCCATTATTACCCCATAAGGCTTCTTAATCTTTTCAATAAGCCCACTTGGAACCCTTGAAATAAAATCCCAATTCCTACCATTTGGGCTCATGCGCCACAATTCTACACCCCTTAGCATCCTTGCTCTTTTGTTGGCATCACCGGCACCGTCCGATCGAACGATCATCATATTCCCATCACCGTACACGTGTAGCCGGTCGATCATGCTCCCCCAGCTGAATCCAACGGCCAGTTGCTGCTCTTCATTCCCTCCCAGATGAAATCTCGGCCGTACAATCATTGGAGAGTCAACGCTCTTAGATTGAAAAGCAATTATACTGCTTTCACTCCTTCCATTTGCTAAACTTAGGAAAATAGTATGATTGGCTCTTCCTCTGCCACGTGGCAAATTTCCAACATTCTCTCTTGCTTCCATGGATTGCCACATGTCAGTTTCTGAGTTGTACTCGAACAAAATCGGGCTATTTTCGTGTAATTCAGCAAATAGAAATCGAAAATGACCTGGGTGGAGAGGGTGTGATAGTAATTTCATACTAGAACGTCGCCACATAGATGTGCCACGTGGGCCTAACGGACTTGGAGGGATCTTTTTAACCGTCTTGGTCACGGGATTAACTGAAATAAGTCGTTGACTAGTATTTAAGGCGAAAAGGAAAAAATTACCCGAAGCCATCAAGAAATAGAGATGCTCTTCTTCGCAAGGAGCGACAATCGACTTCAATAAATTTGCAATAGCAATCTTGAACCATTGATTCGACTGATCAGTGAATCCGTGAAGTAGTGAATCGCGACGCCATCGCTTCTTGTAAATGAAGAGCCAAGTGGAGGAGCTCGATAGTGAATTGTACTCGCGAAGGAAATTTCCATCCGAAACAATCGAGTCCATCGATTTATTGATCGATTTTAATCGGACAATCTCTGGTAGAGCTAGATTGAGGATTATGCATTGGATGAGCTCCGACGGGAGGAGACAGAAACCAACGGTATTCGTCGTCAAATTCCGGCGACTCTGTTCCATTTCAGAGGATTGACCAAATGGTGGAAGTGTTGTTTTTGTAATTATCCGATTTGTGGCATGGGTATTATTTAGCGTGACATTTCTTTTGGCTTTGGGTAACTTAATTTAATAAACAAATTTTAAGCATAATGTTATAATTAAATATTAAATCGACGTCAGGCGTTACATGACAAATTTTCCGACAAGGCTTCCTATGGGAATATCGCCATGGTCGGAGAAATGGATGGTGGAGATGGTAGGTAAAGCATGCGGGTTTTACAAGTTGGTTGACATATGTGATTGGTACATTTTGATTAATCTGTGTATTATATATATGATATAATGATTATAAAAAGGTCAATTATTATATAGTTTGGTTATATTGGCATAAAACCAAGTGAAGCATGCTAATTATATTGTATCTATTTATTTATGCTAAGCTGTGGAGGGATGAGTCATGCGAGGGGGATCTGAGGTGGATTCTTTGTGTAATTGGGTTGGATTTGGGGATGAGACAACATTCTTACAATGTAATTACCAAGAATACAAGGATTAGGCAGTGTAAGTAATTATATACTTCATGAATACAACTAGTTGTCTTCGAATCCATTTTGTAAGAAGAAAAGACACTGGACTTCGAGTCACTAGGAGGAACATGGAATTAAACCAGGTTTGTTTCGCAGGATTAATGGTGGGATTGGACAAGGACTGGATTAATAGTCCATATTTGGAAATGCTTAAACACGTGGGACTAATAATTCATTTTAGCTATATGGAAGACTTTTTAATCCTATAAAGTATGGTATTAATAGTTCTAGGACTATTCAATAAATTGGGTTGATTAGTTTCTTGATTAGTACAATTAAAATAGACTATTTATCCAATTCTCAAAGACAGGGCCAGCCCTGATATTCCAAAAATTGTCTGAGCCCTCATCCGGACTTTCAAAGGCGGTCTATACTAAGTTTTATAGAAATTAAGAAGAAAAATGAAGAAAATGGGCCTAAAAATGATATGTTTCAGAGAAATTAAAATAAAATAGGCCTAAAAAGGAGACCCTATGCGGTTGCTTCGCTGCATGACCTCAGGGCCTACTTGTTCTAAATATCAAAGTAAAGGAAACAAATTAGGCAAGTGTGTAGACAATTCATTTTTGTAATAGATTCTATCATACTTAACCATGTTAGAAAAATTTTAAAAACATCCCAATTAATTTTTCAATTTTATTCTTTTCTTTTATATGTAGGCTTTTATTCTTTTCTTTTTCAATTTTCTACTTAACTTTGTTTCAGTTTTATATGTAGGCTTTAATATTGGATTTGATTATGTTTTAAATGTCTTTTAGTATGTTACCGTTACAAGCTTAACGAGATATATCATCCATTGGATCCTATATACATATAGGGTGAGGTTAAATACACCATTTTACTCACAAATTTTTCATCTTTTAACACAACAGGGTGGTGTATTTAGCAAAAAAAGTGATGTATTTAACCCCACCCTACATATATATATATTAAGAGTGTCGTACTAATTTGTTTGTAGAAAACATACATAATACTATAGTTTACATATTTCAGTATTATATAATTTTTATACTTTGGGCAACTTCCGAGAAAGACCGTTTGCCCCATCTCCCAGCGTACGTGAACCCTAAGGAGAACCGTCTGATGATATTGGGTTGATCTTGGAGCTGCTTATGTGCTTGGATCCTTCACGTAGGGAGACAAAGTTCCTTTAAGACAGTGACAATTTTTTTACTTTTTTTTTTATACTTACCTAGATTCGGACCGGATACACACACACACCTCACACTCACACACACCCCAGCCCCAACTCAACCCCAAATCCCCACACTGGCTCACAACAAAACCCAATAAGAGTCACTCATTCCGACTGAAGAATAATTGGGGGACAAACAATTATTATCTTTTTTACTTTTGATTATAGTAACTTATATTATATGATGTTACATTATTCATTTTATGGTATAACTCCTTATATCTTATTGTTCTAAATTTTGTATCATGGTTCTAATAATTTATTGTAATTGGAAAAGAATTTTTCAAACAATATTTGCAACAAACCACACATGTTTTATTCAGATAGAAAGATTTCATGAGTTAACCCAACAGAAATTGTAAGTTCGAGGGTTTTTTTTTTTTTTTTTTTTTAATGGTGTCCGTGGATGGGTTATTTTAATACATTCGAGTTTGTCTTTCGCTCAAAAAAATAAAAATAAATAAATAATAAAAATTATTGCTGTCTAGCTACCTCCTCCTCACTAAAAGTTAGTAATTTGCGTTAATAACTAAGAAGATTAGTAGATTACCACGCTTTTGTAGCATTATGAGTTTTGGATTTGTCAACCTTGACAAACTAGGCTAATTAAAATGAATTTTTTCTTCTTAATGACGTGGTCAGACTTAAGGACCAGAACTTGCACTGTAAAGTTTCAAATACTGGCGACCGCCAATAAGTTTTTTTTTTTTTTTTTTTTTGGTAATCGGGGGTGTCCGGGTCAGCTTGCGTGCACCTCGACTAATCCCCCGAGGCCTGGAGGCGCCGGGTGAATACTCGAGTGGCCACGCCCCCCATGACTCGAACACTAAACCTCTTGAATAATACACCCAAAAAACTTACCATTCAACCACAAGGGACTTGGTTGCACCAAGTAAAACATAACAAAATGTTGATGAGGAATCAAACTCAGTACATCTCAATTTGCAATTTGTCCCAAACAGAGTTGGAGCCATGAGAGGGTTGGGGGTGGCTATAGCCCAATTTAGAAAGTTTTCTTTTCTACACGTATCATATTATTGACTAATTATACTCCAACCCTCACCTTTTCTTCTTATTTTCAGTTTACTCTCTCTCTCTCTCAATAAATTTTCTTGAATCCACCCTTGCTCCCAAGTAACTCCAATTCCAACCTGGCCGATTAATCAAAACGAATTAATTGTTTATGCTGCCCATATAGGTATATTTGTATGTAGTATCATGAGTTTGGTTTGACACAGTCAGAGTTTAACCATGGATTAATAATTTATCAAGAGAGATTTGCATCATGCATTCGAGAGTATTAACCAAAGTGTTGCATCATGCATTCGAGAGTATTAACCGAAGCAGACTAAATAAACCACAGCCTTGAAAAACATACAATTCAAATCACTGGAGAATTCTATGATAGTTTGTCATATCATACAATCTAAATATGTGGTTGAGAGGAAGTTAAGTGTAAATTTAATTCAAAAACTACGAGGTCCCAAATCTTACTTGGGTCACTAAATATAAAACTCAGGTCCCAAAACATCCTACCTAAGTCCCCAAACATTATACTCAGGTCTGGAAACATGTACCCAAACTACTATGATACGGCCGTAGTGGTTTAGATCCCAAAATATTGCACGTAGATCCCGAAATATTATACTCAGGTCATAAAACCTAGATCTCAAAATATAGGTCTAAAAACATTATATCCATATTTATGTCTTAAAACACAGTATTTAAGTCTCAAAAATATTGTAGTTATTAAGTTGTATGATACAATCAAACCACTATATTCATATCATAGAATTATCCAAAACCACATTAAATGTCATTCCTGCAAACCAAAAAAAATCACATGAAGTGTCCCAGTAGTCCCAACAATGGAAACTGTCAAGTACTAGACAGTAGACACTGTTAGCGGTTATAACGAACACCCAAACAATCAATGGCTACTCCATTGTCTCTCCACCACCATAAGCCGCCATTCTTATCTTCACAAAAACCTCTCTTGACTAACACAGCCTCTTCTTTCACCACCTCCTCCGCCGTGGCCACCACCACTACTAACCCAAATCAAACACAACCATGTCTTGTTTTACTAGAAAAATGCTCAAACATGTCTCATCTCAAACAAATCCAAGCCCAAATGATCCGAAATGGCCTCTTCTCCGACGAATATTATGCCGCCAAAATCGTCGCTTTCTGTGCTCTTCAAGACTCCGGCAGCCTCCAATATGCTGTCCTTGTGTTCACTCAAATACCCAACCCCACCACCTATACCTATAACTCCATAATTAGAGGTTACACTAACAAGAATTCACCCCAAAAGGCCATTCTTTTCTATCAACAGACGGTATTCCAAGGTTTATTTCCTGATAGATTCACATTTCCCACATTGTTCAAATCATGTCATAACTTATATGAAGGGAAACAACTGCATTGTCACTCTATAAAATTTGGGTGTGGACAAGACTTGTATATACAGAACACATTGATGAATATGTACTCAGATTGTGGTTGTTTTGTTTCTGCCCAGAAAGTGTTTGACAAAATGTCTGAGAGGAGTGTGGTTTCTTGGGCAACCATGATTGGTGCTTATGCTCAATGGGGCAGACCCGTAGAAGCGCTTGAGCTTTTTGAGAGGATGGGTATTGAAAATGTGAAGCCTAATGCGATTGCTTTGATAAATGTTTTAAATGTATGCGCTAGTGTGAGAGAATTGAACACGGCGAAAAGGGTTCACCAGTACATAGATGAGAATGGGATTGGGTTCCATATAGTCCTCTATGCGGCTCTCATGGATGCATATTGTAAGTGTGGTTGTTTATCACTTGCACGAGGTTTATTTGATACAATGCCCGAAAAGAACTTGTATTGTTGGAACATTGTGATTAGAGGACATGTCGAGGATGGTGATCATGAGGCGGCTTTGTTACTATTTCGCAAAATGCAACTTAAGGGTCTTAAAGGTGATAAGGTGACCATGGTGAGCGTATTGCTGGCTTGCACTCATTTGGGTGCGCTTGATCTTGGCAAGTGGTTGCACCTCTATATCAGAAAGGAGAGAATTGAAAAGGATGTTGCCTTAGGAACTGCACTTGTGGACATGTACGTGAAATGTGGAGACATTGAAAGCGCTTTAGGAGTATTCCATGAGATGCCGGAGAAAGATGTTATGACTTGGACAGCTTTAATTCTGGGTCTTTCAATGTGTGGGCAAGGGGAGAAAGCTTTAGAGTATTTTAGAGATATGAAGATGAGAGGTGTAAAGCCAGATTCACTTACACTTCTCGGTGTTTTGACTGCGTGTAGTCATGCTGGACTTGTTGATGAAGGGTGTAGGTAGTGGTTTGAGTGAGGTGGGGTAAATGAGTTCGTAAGAGAGTAGCAATCTAGAAATCAATAGCGAAAGGGGGGATCTCGAGGGAAAGTGGAGAGGAGGTAAAGAGAGACAGACTAAGGGTCAGCGAGTGGGGGAAGTGTTCCGAGAGAAACCTATGTGATTAATGATCGAGCGTGTACGTGTGAAGGAATATTCACAGTGAGCTCATAAATGCACAGATCCCAATGGAATGATATCTGAAATTCTCTCTGAGTGTGTCTCCAGAGAATCGTCCGTCCGTCACCTCTGAGGGTACTGTTCCTATTTATAGCAATTGGGACACGTGCCAAGGAATGAGCGCAGCTGATGTGGCTCATTCCTATTGAGGCGTACCAAAATGCCACGTGTCGTCCGGAGACGACACAAGGAATGTCCTCGCGGTAAACTAGAGAGTTATTTCAGATAGTCTCGCAGACCTTTAGAAAGGCTTAGGAAGTGTATCGCGGAATAGACCGTCGCGACCTTCCTAAGCGAGCTCTGCTCTTAAGCCTACCAGGCCACATAACCTAAGAGTTCCCATTAGGATAGAGAAAGACTTAGCCGCGCCCAGGTCTAAGGCGACCGTGTCGTGGCATAGTGGTGTGGCACCAAGACCTGTCCCCAAGTAGGTCTATCTGAGCCCAGTCTTGTTGATACGGGTAGTACGTATTTGTGGCGCTACGGACTCTTTTTCATGAGGTACCTGAGGCGCCCTAATGATGTCTTTCTAGGGTTTCGCCCATATCTTCTGGGTATAGTTCCTTCGACTTGTAGGTGGACACGTGTCGATTGTTAATAGGTTTGTCAGGTAGTGATACCCACATTTTGCCCCCTGCTCGAGTCGTACTAGCAGGAGTGTGGCTCGAGCATCGTGTCAGTACTTTTGCAGGAGCCTTGTCAGTCTTGAATAGGCCATGATGGTTTTGCGCGGGAAAACCGAGATATTGTTTTTGCGAAAAGACTTTTCGTCTTGCCGAATCCAATTGGCGGTTCCACGAGGTTATATAAGGGAGTTCGTGCGGCCGCCTGTTCCTTACGCCTTCCGTTAGTTTCATCATATTACTACGGAGCATACACATTTTCTCATCCTTCAGTCCTTTGTTTGATATTCTTCTGGGTTTTTCGCGGGAGAGTCCATTCTATTCTTTCGATGACTGAAGTCGCTCATTCGTCAAAGGGGAAGAAGAAGCCTTCGGGGCGTTCGGCTCAGATTCCTGCCGCTGTTCCCTTTATCGGCGGTCCGGAAGATGTGTTTTGGTCGAAGGTTCGGGATTTTCGTCCTGATTTTCCCCCGATCAAAGACTCGTTGCTTCAGTGTCCCGAGGCGTCCTTGGGAGAGGCCGAGACAATTGCGCCCGCGAGTATCCCGCGCCTTGAAATGGAACGGGGGGACTACCCTTACTCTAGCATAGATTTCCACGCCTCTTCTGGTCCTTGCACTGACTGGGACGAATGGAGTTCTTTTGTATTATCAAATCCTCAGAGTCGTCAGCTTTTAGTCAGCGCGGGTATCTTGGATTCAGTTTCTATTTGCGTTTCTTTGAGTTGTAGGAAAGGAACGCTGGGTTTAGCCGAATTGGCTTCGAGGTGGAGCTCTGACTCTCATACTTTCGTCACTGCCTGGGGGGAATTCACCCCTACTTTAGAAGATGTCGTAGCTTTAATGGGCTTACCCGTCACCGGTGACTACTCGCTAGAGAGTCTTTATGAGGACTCAGGGGATAAAGATACTGTGGCCTTCCTGCAGTCGTGTCTCACTAAGAGCGCCGCGCTGGTTAGTGCTTTTACCGGAGAGAACAAAGGTCGGCGGGCTTCTTTTGTTACTTGGTTGCGCTATTTCTATAAGGACATTCAACCTTTGAAGCAAGTAACGGGTGATCAAGATCGTGACGAGAAAGCGGGCCCGGGGTCCGATAGCCCTCACTGTTTAGCGGCGTACATAGCTAGTTGGCTTGCGCGATATATTCTTCCGATGTCTCCCGAGGATGGGATAAATGCTGCGATTTTTCCCCTAGCTGTTAAATTGGCTAAAGGTCATTCACTGCCTTTGGCGCCGCTGTTTTTAGGTACCTTGTACCACCGCTTGGATTCTCTTCACGCCGATTTTAAGCGTTCTGTTGGTCGTTTCGATATTTCCAGTTATTTGTGCACCCCTTTTTTGACCATGTTTCTTTTTGAACGTTTCAAGATCTACGCTCCTCCTCCCATTGTTTTCGAAGCTACTAAGAAGAAGCTTCACGGGCCCACTCGTCAAGTTACCTACGTTGATAATCATCAACCCAGGGCGGACAGATGGTGTAAGAAAGGGACTCTGAAGCGTCCGAGCAAATTTTTGGATATCGTAAAAGAGTTTGAGTTTTGCCCTTATGCGAGGGCTATCACTGGTGAGAAGGATTTGGGCTTATATCCATCTGGCTCCTTCGAGGAAGTAGACCTGTCCATCAATCAGGATTCTCGAGGCATTATTATGGCGGCGGCCATGTTTCCCTCGAATCTCCCCTTTCTTTCTGAGTATACGAAGGGAGTGGTGCGCTATAATCCGCACAGGGTTTTTTGTCAGTTTGGCCTAGATCAGGGGGTACCCGTGCGCCCTGATTTCCAATCAGACTTCGTAGGGAGTTCTAGGCGTTTTACTACTGTTGAAACAAAGAATCTTTCTGGTGGGGTCACCATTCGTATTGCCCCGCGAGGAAGGGTCGGTCGCTGTACCCCGAGTTGGGGGTGCTTCTGGGACAAATGCCTCTCTTCTTTGGTTCGTTTTCATGCGAGCGATTCGGTTAAGGCCAAAGTTTATGATGTAGCTGCTAATGATGGGACGCTTCGGGCTTCGAAATCTAAGAAGTCGGCTACTTCTGCGAAGGCTGGGGTCGAGGCATCGCAAGCTGTTGAGAGTTCGTCTGCCGCTGGTGACTTTCCTCAGGATGATGAGGAAGTAGGGTCGCGAGCGATTCCGAAAAGGAGGCGTTTAGTAAAGGCTTCTGAGAAAGCGGCGTCTTCTAAGGAATTCCGAAAGGTATCTAGTCTAGCCATTTCCATTGTTCATAATCGTTCTTTTCCCTTTTCTTTCTGACAAAGCGACCGGGTGTCTTTTGTGGCAGGAACTTGTGGATTCTGGAACGAGTGTGGGGCGTGGGGAAGTAGGAGAGGGTTCGGCTGCCCAGGGGGAGGTAGAGAAGTTAACCCTACTTCCCGATGATCGTTCGATACGAGATGATGTCGAGGGCCCTTCTGGCGGGAAACGCAGGAAGGACAAAGACCGGTCTCGCAGCCGTCGTAAAAAGAAGAATAGGAGAGGTAGCGGAAAGCATAAGAAGTCCCATGCGATTGATGCAACTGGAGCTGAGCTAGAGTCTGGTTCTACTACTGCCCGTGTTCATTCCGTGGTCGTTTTCCGAGAGGGTGATCACGAAGTACAGATTAATGCTGATTGTGGGGCTGCTGTTGTTGGTGATGAAGTTCTTCGATCTGACTCTGCTCGTGCTGGAGATGATGACGCTTTACCTTTGATGGATCACGCTAGTTCGGAGACGACAATGATTTCTGCGCCAGATCGATACGCATCCCCGACTACGGGTAGAGTTATTTCGAATCTTGACGATCATAGTGCTTTAGATGAGTTTATGCAAACTTTACAAGCAGATTTTGATCCAGCGTTGACAGGTGATATTCCCGTTGTTGAAGAGAGAGTTCAGCAGAGTTGTGATGTCCTGCCGAGCAGAGAAACTTTTCTCTCTGACAACGATGTTCCCAAGGGTCCTTCTTTAAATACACCCTTGGCTCCAGTTTGTTCATCTGAAACTAATTCTGCCAATTTATTGGAGCGGTATTTGGAGAGGGATCTTTTCGGTGAGAGTTCGGAAATGGGTGTGGAGAATCGGGATAATGTTTTGGGCGTGCCTTCTCGAGATTCCAAATTGGTGTCTTGGGGCGGCTGTGATATTGATTCCTCTTTTGTTCCTGCGCTGGAAGCTATTAGAGCCAAGCGACCCGAAACTCTGGCGTCGTTTTCTTGTAAGTTTCCTGCGATGCGGTCTTGCTGCTTGGAGTCTTTGGCGGCGGTTGTTATGTACTTGGATATTACGCCGATTAGAGATTTAGATACTGCTCATCTTGATACGTATGTGGATGCCTTGGATGACTTTAAGGCGCTTGGCCTTACTGTTGGATGGCTAGGGTCTCATTTAGCAGATCTGCGCGAGTTTTCTGTTTTCTATGAGTCAGCACGCAAGGAAAAGGCCGTTGATGCCAAAATTGTTGCGGCTGAGGCTGCTTTGGAAGCTTTGAAGGAGGAGAAGAGGATCATTAGGGAGGGTCGCCCTAGTCTTGGGCCTAAATTTGCAAATGTTGATGGTGGCGCGCGGGCGTCTCATGGTCTCTTTTAGCTGTTGTTTGTTGTTTGGATTTGTAGGGGATACCCTTCCCCCCCCCCCCCCCCCCCTTTTTTTTTTTTTTTTTTTTTTTTTTTTTTGTACTTGTATCACTGGCCGTTCATCAGCCGTTTGTATTGATTTGAAATAAAATGAGGTGTTTTGATACGCCATGTTTTTGCTTGACGGATCGCCATGGTTTTGAAAAGAAGTGGGTTTCTAGAGTTATGTGTAGAAATATCAAGATTGGTCAAACACATTTTTTTTTTGATAAAGGTCAAACACATTTAAGTACATTAAATGTGTTGTACTTGTAGATGGAGAAATAAATTCTGCCGTCATTTTGCAGGGTCGAATAGGCGTATTTCCGTTGGAGAGTAATGATGACGCTTGGTGTCACATCTCCTCGTATTCCGAGGTGTATTAAGTAATTTCACTCTATAAAAGCACGTAATGAGTATCCTTATTCTTCATTCTAATTTCCAGCGGAGGGCTTTTAGGAAAAAACTTTTTGTTTGAATTTTCTCTTTTACCCTTTGTTTTCTTTTCGCCCCATACTAAGCGAAATGTCTAGCTCGTCGTCCAATTCTGAGGTTAATTCTGGCGTCCTGAGCCTGCCCGCTGTCTTTGGCGAGGTATGGGACGGTTGGAGGGGTGTTGCTGTCCCCGTTTATTTACATGTGACCCTGGAGCGTGTATATGTGCACCGTCCGGAAACGCTCTCGGATTTTGCTAACGTCCATCATGAACTGCAGAGCGAATACTGTGTTGATTTGTCTCAGGCCGTCAGGATTTTTGAGGGGAATACTTTGGGTTCCATAACGGACAGTATTTTGGACCGCGTTTCTTATTTGTTGGAGAAACTGCAGGGAGGCCGCATGAATGTTGGCTGGTTGGTTGCTTGGCTTCATATCGTGAGAGAGAGACGTCGTTGCCTTGACCTCAGGCGGCGCGTGCAATATTTTGAGAGTCGCCGCCGGGATTATTTGGAGGAGCTGGCTGTGGAATCCCGCAAGTTGGGTGATTTATCTGCTGCGCAGCTTCGCCTCCCTTTTATCAGTGACGTTGCTTCTCAAGCTTTTGACAAAGCTTGCTCAGATTTTGCTGTGGCCTCGCTGCGCTTAAATGAGAAAATTAGGGAAGCCGACGCCTATCTTCTTCGGCTAGGGGCTGATATCCAAGTGATTGAGAGCCAAGTGTCCATGGTTGGTGTGACCAGCAACTGGTCAACTGGTACAGGCCTGTTAGGCGCCTAGATCTTTGGAACGTGTGATTCTCTCTTTTTTTTTTTTGTCAGTTGGTGGATTGGTGGTGGTGGGGTCGGTGTGTCTGGTCGAACACGTTAGTGTGTCTGGGCGAGCACTTTTGTATAGGCGGTTCGCCGTGTTCTTGTGTAGCAAACAAATGTATAAATAAAACAGGCTTATTTTTTTTTGTTCGTGCTGTGTTTATTATACATGTGTTTATGTTGCGTTGCTTTCTTGATTCTGAACAAACGAGTGCTGTGTAAAAACAGGCTTATCTCAGGTGTTTGTGTGCTTTTGTAAGTAATAGACGATAAACGACGCATGTGAGGAAGAACAAAATTTTTCATTCAAGATTTTCACGAAGGAGAGTGGGGGGCTTGCCCCAGAATACAATAAAAGAAATGGTGCGAAAGTGCACGCTTACATTCGTATGGCGCCTCTTTGTATTTAGACACGCTAGGCAATAAGGAGATTTATTCTAAGAATAGAAAAGCTTCACCCATTTGAGGTTTAGGGTTCCTTGATTGCTACCGTCTTCGGGGTGAATCAACTTGCAGTAACCACTGTCGTGGACTTCCTGAACGAGGTAGGGACCTTCCCATTTGGGAGTGAACTTTGGGGCGGACATACTTCGCATGACGTGCGTTGCTGCTTTTAGCACCAAATCCCCTTCCTTGATCTGTCTGGGGCGTACCATGGCGTCATAAGCCCGTGCTATTCTTGTTTGGTAAACTTTCAGGGTTCCTTTGGCTTTATCTCTCTTTTCGTCCAAGTTATCCAACTCCGTGTAGCGTGTGTCCAAGTCGACTTCGCTCTGGAGTGCCATTCTCGCTGAAGGGACCAAGATTTCGGCGGGGACGACTGCTTCAGTTCCGTAAACTAGTGAGAAAGGTGTTGCTTGGGTAGCACGTCGCTTAGATGTTCGGTAAGCCCATAACGCCAATGGTAATTGATCCGACCAATTTTTGGGAAAGTCATTCATGGTTCTGCTCAAGATCTTGGATAGAGTTTTGTTGCTTGCTTCAGCTTGTCCGTTTCCCTTAGGATAATAGACCGTGGACTTGTGCTGGGATATGCCGTATTTGAAATATAGGCTCGTGACAGGCTTTGAGGTGAAAGGTTTGCCATTGTCCGATAGAATTACCTTAGGGATGCCGAACCTGCAAATTATGTATTGCCTTACGAAATTCGCAATGCTTTCTCCTGTTGCTTTTCGTAATGGTATGGCCTCTACCCACTTCGTAAATAACTCCGTAGCTGCTAAGATCCAGATATTTCCTCGTGATGGTGCTATGGCGCCCATGAGATCCATTGACCATGTATGAAATGGCCACGGGGTCGTCAAACACTTTAGCCCAACCGCTGGAGCATGTATGCTATTAGCGTGTATCTGGCAAGCTTTGCATTTCTTTGCGAATTCAAGCGCTTCTTTTTCCATCGTTGGCCAATAATACCCTAGGTGTATGAGCTGCTGGTATAGCTTGTTGCCTCCTTGGTGTTCGAATTGGTGAACTTGTTGTAGAACATCGTCCACTTCTTGGCCTGCAAGGCACTTTAGAGCCTTTCCATGGAAACTTTTTCGGAACAAATTTCCTTCGCTTACGAAGAATCGCGGCGCTTTCTTTTTGATTGACGCTACGTCAATATTTTCGGCCGGGAGGGTCCCTTTCGTGAGATAATCGATGTACGGCCTGCGCCAGTCGTCGTTAGCTTCTACGAAGTTGCATTCGTTTCGAGATGGGAATTCTTGGCACGATGCGCAACTTTGTTGGAGATTATTCGCTTCTTTTATCATTCCTGGCCAATAGTATCCTCTCCTCTGTATGATCCTGTATAAGCTGATATCTGAATTGCCGCATGTTTGCTTATGGATCGTTTCAAGGCGGAGAGTAGCCTCCTCCTTTTCTATGCATTTAGCTATCCATCCTCCCGGTGTTTTAAAATAGAGTTCACCTTGATAGATTGAGAAATTCTTTAAGTGTGGTGTGATGGCGGACTCCCTACTCTTTAGTTGTCGTCGGATTGGGGTCCTCCAATCGTCCAGCTTGTCCTCCTTCTGTGGGAGGAGCTCCGTGACTGTGCATGGGAGGGTTCTCTTGAAGATCTCGATCGTGACAGAGTCCCCCTCAATTTCTACTTTAGATGCCAAGGTTGCGAGGGCATCCGGGTGCCGGTTGCTTGTTCTGGGTGCATGTCTGATATTGACATGTCCGAATTTATCCAAGTACCTTTGCAATATGGAACGATAAGCTGCGAGAGCGGGTTCTTTGACAGCATAGCTCCCATTGGTTTGTTTAACCACGAGTTTGGAATCTCCTATGATTTCGATTGCCCCTGCCCCCATCTTTTCAGCGGCCATAAGCCCTAAGATGAGTGCCTCGTATTCCGACTCGTTATTTGAACACTGGAAGTCCAATTTGAAAGACAGGTTCATCGTCTCTTTTTCTGGCGATGTGAGCACGATCCCAGCTCCTCCCCCTTTGGTAGTAGATGAACCGTCGAAACTGAGTTCCCACGTCCCTTGTGTGACGGCTGCGGCAGATGCACTGAAGTCGTCACCTGGGAGTTCTTCGATGATGGGTTCAGGTTGGCCACTAGGGAATTGAGCCAGCAAATCTGCCAGCGCCTGACTCTTAACGGCCGTTGGCGGTGAGCAAACGATATCGAATTCAGCCAAGATAAAGAGCCATCGCGCTATTCTTCCTGATAAAGCTGGCTTGCTTAAAAGGTGCTTAATGGGATCGCATTTGGTCATGACTTTAAGCGGGAATGCCAAGAGGTAGTGACGGAATTTCTGTGTGGCGAATATAAGAGCCAGGCAATGTCTTTCCATCGCCGAGTACCTGGTCTCCGGGCCTTGGAGGATACGACTGATGTAGTAGATGGGCTTTTCTTGTCCATTCAGCTCCTGTGCGAGCAGTGCTCCTATCGACCTTGTCGTGGAGGTTAGGTATAATAGTAACGGTCGGCCCTTTGTCGGGACAGTCATGGTTCTTGGTGAAGTCAGCACTTTTTTGATTGCATCGAAAGCCAGATCGTGCTGTGGCGCCCATGTGAAGGGCGCGCTTCCTTTTAGCAAGGTTGAGAATGGGTGAGTAAGCTCCGCGAGGGCAGGAATGAACCTCCGCAGATAAGATACCTTGCCCAATAGACTCTTGAGCTGTTTTGTGGTTACCGGTCGAGGCATTTCCCTAATGGCGGCGATCTTTGCGGGATCAGGGTCGATGCCGTGGCGATGGACGACGCATCCTAAAAATTTTCCCGATGATACTGCGAACGCGCATTTCAGCGGGTTCATTTTTAGTTTGAATTTTCTGCATCTATCAAAGACGATCTGTAGATCTGAGAGATGGTTCTCTTCCCGCTTTGACTTTACCACGAGATCGTCAATGTAGAACTCCATTATCGAATGTAGCAAATCGTGGAATATAGCCATCATGGCCCTCTGATATGTGGCTCCCGCGTTCCTGAGCCCGAATGGCATAACTGTGTAAAAGAAATTACCCATCGGCGTCCTGAAAGCTGTTCTTGCCGCATCCTCGGGATCCATTTTAATCTGGTTATATCCGCTGAAGCCATCCATGAAGGAAAACATCTGATGTTCGGCCGTCGCGTCGATCAAGGTGTCGACATTGGGGAGCGGGAAATCATCCTTTGGGCAGGCTCTATTTAGATCCCTGAAATCCACGCAAACGCGTATCTGGCCGGTTTTCTTTTTTACTGGTACAATGTTCGCCAGCCATGTGGGGTGATGTATGGGTTTGATAAAACCTGCCTTCAATAGCTTAGTGATTTCTTCCTTGATTTGCATCTCCAATTCCGGGCGGAAGATTCGGGCTGCTTGTTTAACGGGTATTGCTGCGGCGGAGATGTTTAATCTATGTGCCGTGACCTCCGTGTCCAGACCCGGCATTTCAGCGTAGGTCCAAGCGAAGACGTCCGAATTGGCTTTCAATAACTGGATGAGTTCGGAGCGCTTTTCTTTGCTTAGACCTCGTGCAATAAAAATCATCATGGCGGGTTGATCTTTTGCGCCGGCAAGATTTACCTGTTCCAACTCCTGCTCTTTATTCCTTGGTCCATCTTGTAAACATTCAGGTGCTATTTCGGGTTCTTCAGACTGGCCATGTTCGGTCTCAGCCATGTTGCAGCTGTGGGGGACCTCCTTTGATAGTGAGGAAGTCCCCATGGACCGTCATAATCGATACACGATCTTTCCGTCAGGTAAGCGGACACGGTAACATTCTGGCTCTTCTTTGATCTTTCTCTTGCCCTTTCCGTTCCTGGGAATTACCTCGAAATCATCCCGTTTTGCGCGTTCCCATCTTGGAATCGGCCGGGTACACACGAATGACCTCGATCCTTCATCCTCGTCTGCGAACTCGGTGTAAAATACCGCATCGGCGAAGTGGGATTCGTGTCGCGCAAATGGTGATTTGGAGGCGGTGATTGTAACGATTTTGTTGTTAACAATCCCTTTTGCGCACTGATGGTAGGTAGAAGGGATGAGGGCGAACTTATGCATCCAGTTTCTTCCCAAAAGAGCATGGTATGATGTGTCCGCATCGATTATGTGAAATCTCGTATGGCATCGGATAGGTCCTACAATGAGATTGATGGTGATATGTCCCAAACTTCGTTGAGAGGCCTTCCCGAATCCGTTGATGACGATTGATGGGGGACTTAGGTCCTGTTCGGAGTATCCGGCGGCGGAGAGTACGTCCAACGACATTAAGTTGAGCGAGGCTCCGCAGTCTAGGAATCCTCGCTGAAATTCGATGCCGTTGACCTCCACTGGTACGTACAACGGTCTGTTGTGCGCGAAGGGTATTTGTCTATCTGCCTCAGAAAATGTAATTTTGGACGCGGCATCTCGGAGCGTTCGTCGCACGGATCCTCCCGCTCTCATACATTCCTCCGCCCGTACTTCCGTGGTAGTTATCATTGCCTTAGTTGCCGCGAACCTTGCTTCGGGAGAAAGGCCAAGTTGGTCGTAGAACCGCTGGAATTTGATCGTTCGCATCAACGTATTTGCTTGTTTGACAACCAGCTCTTCGCTATCAAATTCCGGCTCCGGCGCCTCATACATGGCGATCTCCTCTATCTCATCATAATAGGATGCCATGGCGACGTGAGCTTTCCCGTGGTTAGGGAGTGGGTTTGTCTCGACATTTTGGGAATCAGATATTTCTAACTCTTTGTTCAGGATCTTTCTATGGAATAGACGCCGTAAATACCAACAATCTCTCAGCGAGTGCCTCTTGGTGTGATGGTAAGGGCAGAAATCGTCATCGGCCAATTCTTCGCGGCTCAGCGGGCTGTCTACCCTAGGTATTTCGATGATCTTATCTGCGACCCATTTTTTGAAAATGGCCCTTACTTCCTTTAGCCCACAAGGAAACTCGGGAGGCGGCTCTGTCCGGCTTTTGCGTGGGGGAGACGCTCGCTCATTTCTTCTTCTTTTGTCATTTCCCTGTACCGGTGACGCCGTAGGGTTTCGATTGTACGAACGACCGAGCGCCTGGGTCGCGCCTTCTCGGATCACATTTTGTAAGTTCCTCGCTTTCTCCATGAGGGCGGAGAAAGTGCTGATATCGGCGTTAACGAGATTGATCTTAAAGCGATGGTACATGTCGTCGACACATATCCTGATAAGCTCGGTTTCAGGAATGTTGTCGTGACAATCAATAGATCCTTCTCGGAATCGCTTGATGTAGACGAGAACATCTTCGTCTCGTCCTTGAACGATCTTGGTGAGGGAAAAGCGAGTCACGCTCTCTTCCATTTGGAAGAACTTTTCATGGAATCGTTGAACCATAGATTCCCAGCTCGTGATAGTTCCGGGTGGGATGTTGATGTACCAAGTATATGCTTTATCGGTCAAGGATTTTGAAAATTCCTTCAGGCGCAGACTGTAATCTCCCCCGTGACTAGCTAGGGTTTCCACGAACCGAGCTACATGTTCGTAGGAATTTCCTTTCTTTCCATCGAATAGTCGAAAAACGGGGGGAATGTATCCATTAGGGTAAGGCATGGCGGCGATTTCTGCCGAATAGGGGGGGCGGAAATCGCAATGAACAGAGCCCATGAAGCGGGCCCGTTCCTGCAAGAGTAGGGCTTGTACTTCTTGCTGGATTCGTAGCGAAATGTCGTTGGGTGTCGAGCTCTGCATCTGGTGTGCTTGTGGCGGAACTTGGTTGGAATTGGGAGTTGATCCCCCAGGAGTTATCAGCGGGCCTTGTTCCCGGTTCTCACTGTTGATCTCGGGAGGCGGACGATGCCTCGCCGCAGACGGCGTTGCCTCTCCCGTCGGGGGGGTTTCCTTGTTACGCCGGTCCTCGCTCTGCCGTGCGTCTCCCAGTGATTCCAAGATAAGCTGCTGGGTGCGCTGCATGTCTTGCTGCGCCTGAAGCATAGATGCTTGCATGGTTTCGAACGTCTTCAACAGAGTGTCCAGCGTAGGGTTCCCTGAAGTTTGAGCCGGATGACTCTCAGCCATGTCGTCCAACACGATGTCTTCGTTGGCATCTCCAACGACCTTCCCATTTTTCAGAACAGTCACCATCGCTTCCAAGATGCTACTCCCCAGCAGAGTCGCCAAAATGTAGGTAGTGGTTTGAGTGAGGTGGGGTAAATGAGTTCGTAAGAGAGTAGCAATCTAGAAATCAATAGCGAAAGGGGGGATCTCGAGGGAAAGTGGAGAGGAGGTAAAGAGAGACAGACTAAGGGTCAGCGAGTGGGGGAAGTGTTCCGAGAGAAACCTGTGTGATTAATGATCGAGCGTGTACGTGTGAAGGAATATTCACAGTGAGCTCATAAATGCACAGATCCCAATGGAATGATATCTGAAATTCTCTCTGAGTGTGTCTCCAGAGAATCGTCCGTCCGTCACCTCTGAGGGTACTGTTCCTATTTATAGCAATTGGGACACGTGCCAAGGAATGAGCGCAGCTGATGTGGCTCATTCCTATTGAGGCGTACCAAAATGCCACGTGTCGTCCGGAGACGACACAAGGAATGTCCTCGCGGTAAACTAGAGAGTTATTTCAGATAGTCTCGCAGACCTTTAGAAAGGCTTAGGAAGTGTATCGCGGAATAGACCGTCGCGACCTTCCTAAGCGAGCTCTGCTCTTAAGCCTACCAGGCCACATAACCTAAGAGTTCCCATTAGGATAGAGAAAGACTTAGCCGCGCCCAGGTCTAAGGCGACCGTGTCGTGGCATAGTGGTGTGGCACCAAGACCTGTCCCCAAGTAGGTCTATCTGAGCCCAGTCTTGTTGATACGGGTAGTACGTATTTGTGGCGCTACGGACTCTTTTTCATGAGGTACCTGAGGCGCCCTAATGATGTCTTTCTAGGGTTTCGCCCATATCTTCTGGGTATAGTTCCTTCGACTTGTAGGTGGACACGTGTCGATTGTTAATAGGTTTGTCAGGTAGTGATACCCACAAAGGGCTTGAACATTTTAGTTCCATGTCAAATAGATATGGCATTGAGCCTAGTGTTGAACACTATGACTGCGTAATTGATATGTTTGGCCGAGCCGGTTGTGTTGCTAAAGCAGAGAAGCTGATACAAAACATGACTATGCCACCCAATGAGTACGTTTCGAGAAGGCTTCCTAGTGGGTATAGAATGCATAACAATCTTGAGGGTGTGGAAAAGGCAGCTCGGCAATTTTTACAGATCAACCCCGAAAATGGTGGAACCTACAAGCGTTTGTCAAACATGTATAAGGGTATTCATGGAGGAGGGAAACATCAAAAGGACCAAAGATTGTAGTCAAATAGAAGTTGAAGGTATTGTTCATGTATTTTCCAAGGTTGACTAGTCACTCCCACAATCCTCTAAAATATTTGAGATGTTAAGTGACATGATGTGCAAATTAAAGTTAGGAGATTAGAGCACCTCTGAGGGAAATGCCAAATTTGGTATATTACGTGGCAATTTGGCTTATGAGAATTTGGCATAGCTACGTCTAAACGCTCCACCCGATATCTCAAATTCAATATTCTATGATTTTTGGAAAGCCACGCGTCATCAAGTTGAAATACAATTTTTTATGGACAAAAGCTCATTTGGCAGCAAGCTTTATGCTCAGCCTTTTTTGACATACCACACTACATGCCAATTGCCACATCACCATTTGACATAATGATTGGAGCAGTGAGTGATGCCAAATACTACCGTTGGGAGTGACATCATTTTTAACGGCTCGGTTGTTCTTATGTTGCTGAAAAAAGAGAGTTGTGTTGGATCGGATGAAGAGAAAATGGAGAATGGTCTTGAGGTTCACAGCGAGAAGATTGCGATTAAATTTGGGCTCATAAAGACGAGCCCAAAGACAACAATTCAAGTTGTGAAAAACCCTCTTGTTTGCAGTGATTGTCACTCTGCAACTAAGATGATCTCTGAAGCTAGCTTACTGCTTACAATATATAGTGGGGGGGGGGGGGGGGGGGGGGGGGGTGGGGTTGTGAATATTTGTGATAGGTATCGGTTTCATCACTTTGAAGGATGGGTCTAGTTCATGTAGGGACATCCGGTGAACCAGTGATGGGCTAATTGTTCTCTGATAATGACCAATACTCTACTTACTTATTCCTCAGAAGATTTTCACTAGGGGTGGCAATCGTGTCGTGTTGGGTCATAATCGTGTCGTGTCATAATCGTGTCGTGTCATAATCGTGCCGTGTCAATAATCGTGTCATTTCTAAACGTGTCAAAAACCTAAACCCATACCCGTTTAATGCAATTAACGTGTCACCCATTTAACCCACCAACCCGCGTAATGAACAAGCCGTTTTCTCGTAACCTTTTTTTTTCTTGTATAACATGACATATTTAATAGATTGACTTCATGTAATAAAAAACCAAACATAGAGGGAAAAAAATGAAGAGGCACGATTCTAAGAACACAAGTCTTCCCACCTAATGTACCAACTACCAGCAAGTCAACGACAATAAATGATCAATTGTTTCAAATTTAAACTAATTAAGTACCATATAACAATATCTAACTATTATAAAGGTAGGACTGTAATACCCTTAACTCCACTTTTCCCTCCAAAAAAAATAAAATAATAAAATCAATAAATATTACTTGCTTTTAAAAAAAATGTATTTCAAAAAAATGTATATTTCCAAAAATACCCTCTATAATCGTGTTAAACGGGTTGACCCAATTAAAACATGACCCAACCCGTTTATTAATCGTGTTAAACGGGTCGACCCGTTTATGACCCATACCCGTATAAGCTAAACCCAAACCCGTTTAATTCGTGTCAGATTCGTGTCGTGTTGCCGTGTCGTGTCGAAAATTGCCACCCCTAATTTTCACCAATCACCAAACTGAAAGAATGGCTGAACACAAGAGTAGACACTTCGTCCGGAGTGTCCTAATAATCTAGGAACTAGCAAGCTCTAGGCTCTAATACAGTTTGAACTCTGCTATTTCTGCTGTACATTTTATCGAGATATATATAAGGTCTTATGTAAAACTCAATACATTTAACCTAGTAATTCTGCAAGGGTGTGTAAAATAAATTAACCCAGTAACCCCAAAGAGGTTTTGCACCAAAAAGTTGTCCAGGTAAAACTAGCTTTGGGAGAGCCATTGAAATGAACAGTTCAACATTATTTTCAATTGCATTCAAGATGTAATTGAAAATTATCCACTAAGATGTAATTTTTGCAAACAAGATGGACCAATATCAAACATTAAAATAAAAAGAATTGCAACAAAGTTTTGTATAGAAATTATCCACCAAAAGTCTAAAAATTTATTGTAAGACTCCCTTCAATGCACAGTTAAGGGGGAACAAAAATGAAGCAGATGGGAAGGTACTAGTATGGGAGAGCAGAAAGAGGAGATCCAGAGTTCTTGCTTTCTACAATAGATGGAAATAACACAGAAAAATTCTCAATGAACAACAAATATATAGTGATATCCAAATCCTTCCATTGTATTATGGAATTTCAAGCTTTCCGGGGAGGTTTTGAAGAGACTGTAATATGTTATAAAGTTTTAATAATCGGGATCAATTCTATTCTATCACAGATCATATTAGGATGCATGTGAAATTTTCAAAAACAGTATCATAGTAAAACAAATAATCAAACCACAGCGTACCAAACAAAATGAAACAGATGATGCATTCACTTTCAGAAATTAACTGGAATACTAGAATATTTCACAAGATTCACAAATAATCGTTTGCGACTTGCAAAGAACCTCTTTATGATGCGTTCACTAAGTGCCAAAGAATTTGTACTTTAAAGACAGCTATAAGAAGACAATTAAGTTTGATCAACACAAGGCATACATTGAAACACAGATTCATTCCAGCAATGCTACTGTGGCAAAGCTAAACTTTGCAGTGTTGAACTAATCAATAGAACTGCAGAACCATTAATGGTTGTGAAAAGGACAAGCCTAGCAAATTCCTTGCCATCAATATGAAATGGATAATACCTGCAAGGCTGTAAGCCTGTAAATCAGATAGACACTAATATCAAACCAGGAGCAATGCTTCCCATCTTCTCCCAGATGACAACAGCTGTCATCTAGATTATGCTAGTATAGAATTAGCAAAATTGATCCCAAAAAAAAAAAAAAAATTGTATATTTCCTAAGACGAGATTATAACGTGTGAAATGAATGTAGTTTCATAAAATAATCACAGAAGGAAATTCATAATTTGGGTATGCACCGGACTCAGATGCTGGTAGAAATTACTTCTTCATCAATGAAATTTTGGATTGCTCGAGTAAAAAGGAAGTCCTCGGCAAGACAATAGGAAACTCTATGTGCTCAACATTCCAAGCAAATATATTTTTACCCTGAGTTAAGTGCCATTCATATGGAGATCATATATTTTTACAATACTGCAAACATTGCCAAATGCCAACTGACATGATAAAAAATTGCTGCAACTGGTTCAAGAAACAATTTAGCAGAACAGACCAAAGAATCACCAATGAGAACCAAAGCACACACATTTGTTAAATTAAGACAGGTTATGAAATGTACTCATTTCAATTAATACCTAAAAAAACAATATTTTTCAAAACCAATACAGGAAAGATATCGAAATCACTACAGCTGGCATAAAATTCAAATTGCAATGTATTTTTGTATGAATTATGACCAAAACAAGTAAAAATAGCTCACACCCTACATTTTACCAGATAACCCCTTTTCTTCATCCTTATCTCCATATTTATCACCATCATCTTCAGTGTTCAGCTGCTTAGAAGTGACCAATTCACGCTGTGAGGGAGGACCACCACCCGTAACTGACTGCTGATAAAGAACACCTCCGGCAATCGTAAAGAGGAGGCAAAGCAAACCAAATGGACTAGCATGTTTATCCCAAATCAACACATTGATCGCAACGGTGAGAAACTTATTAACAACACCAGTCACTGTAAACGCCGTGGCAGAGATTGCCTTCCTGGCCGCAAACCCAAAGAAACTGATGAGCAACCCAAAAACACAGGACAACGATACCGCAGAAAATGCACCCATGTCAAACCAATCCCCAGAACTCGATCCCACGGCAGTGAACACATCATTATACTCTCCAGTGACAATCCAGAACAACGGCGACATCATCAAAGAGAGCAGATTGTTGTATAACACAAAACCCCACGTGTTCAACCCGAGGTTCGTGACCATGTGTTTGATATAAACCATCTCAGTCGTAATTGTGATCAAATAAGCAAACGCCCACGAATAAGCAGTGAGTGTAAAACCCGAATCAGTGGCAACATACCCAATAGCACCACCCAAAATGATAATCAGCGAAACGAAAGTTAGCTTCGACGGGCATGGTTGCTTTCTAAATGTGGTATCAGCAATGGCAACCAAAAGGGGTGTCAAGGAACGAAAAACTATGAACGTATCGACATTGGCATGTCGAAGCAAATTCGTATTAGTGAAGATCGCAAGATAGAAAACAGTTGCAGCGGGCAAGAATTTCTTAGCAGTTTCAAGTATAAATGGATCATGTTGCAGAAACCCTAATTTGCCCAAAACCCATACACCTAGAGCTGAAGTTAGGTACTGCAATGCAGTAAGAAGACCTGGGTAGTTGAATCTAGTAATGGCGAACTTGTTTATGACAGCAAGCAAACTAGAACAAAGAGCATAACCAATTACGAGACTGCTCGTCGCATAGTACTGCTTTGATGAATCTAATCGAATCGAAGAAGACATTGTTCTTGATTTTGGGATATCAATAACCTAACTCTCCCAAAATTCACTGATAAAACCTAGTGAATCTGAGCTAATTTAGCAACTATTAGGCATAGATTTGGGCACCGACAGTTCTAATTATATGACATTTCAAAGGAATTGAACTAAGAAATGACTTTGATCTGCTAAATCTAGCAGAATTGAGCTGAAATTTAAATGGGGTTACTGAATTAATGGTACCATTAATTATGATCTAATCAAATGTGAAGATAAAACAATCAACGACAAATAAGAAATTTGTGAGTAAATTAGAAACAGATCATTGAAATCAATGAAAGCTCTTCAAAAGTTAAAAGGGATCGAACAAGGAACCTTTGCACGTGAAGTTTCAAGGGCTCTGAAGCTTTGCATCATACTGATGTAGAGAGAGAGAGAGAGAGAGAGAGAGTGGTGCTGAATTGAAGAGTCGTGGGGCCGATTGCAGGGGACAAGTAACAAAGGGCTCGTAATGGTAAACACAGCTAACACGACATCGTTGGGAACATTGTTTTTATTAAACGACGTTGTTTTGTGGAAATGGGACTACGGGAGGACGCGGTGTAACAAAAAAGTCAAGAATTCTCAAATACTATTAAACAAAATCCTTTGATTTTTTTATTTTATTTTTTTCGGTTAGCTACTATGGATTTGATTCTTGGAAGGTTTGAATGAGGGACTATAAAAAGTGTATTTAATACGGCGTTGATTGTTCAACTATGTGGGGCCTTTTCTAAACAATACACGTGTGTAAATATCACTTGGTGTTAGGACTGTAGGTGATCATTTCAATCTACTGAATTAAAAATTAAATATTGAATTATTTGTGTTAAGTTACTACTGATTTTATCATTTTACAGCACTGACAAATAATAACATACGTAAAGTTTTTAGCTGAATTTGCATTGGTTTTTTTTTTTTTTTTTACTTAAAAGTTTTTATTTTGTGGAGTACTTTTTAGCCTTTATGCATTATCAAGCATACAAGAAAAAAAAAAAAGGGTAAATGCTTGGGACATAAAATTGTCGCAAAGAGATGTTCACAAAAGAATGTGGCATTTTATGGGTTGAGTTAAATGTGGTGTTTTTACTGTCACATGGATGTCACACCCACCAAAATTAACTTAACCATTTTACGAGCATCTCTTTATAACTTTTTTGCGTCTCTAATAAAGATATACTTACCAAAGGATGTGACAATAAAATCCATCACACTTAGGGTGCGTTTGATAAAACTGAAAATTAAGTACTGAAAATTAAGTGCTGAATTTTAAGTACTGAAAATTTTAAGCGATTGAATTTGTAGTATTGAAAACATATTTTTAACTACTGAAATAGACTACATTCAATGAATATTTTCAGTAGAAATTTTTCACTTAAAGTTTTCAGTGATTTTTTGTATGCATTTTTAATTAAGTGATACGTTATCAAACGCACTGAAAACAAATAAGTGCTGAAAGTTTTCATTTTCACCACTTAATTGGGTTATCAAACACCCCCTTAGTGATTGTTTGGGCAACCCATTTGGGGCCCAAAAAGCTATTATGCAACTCCAATCGTGACATCTAGCACTGTCATGTTTAATTAATTAATAATGAAACAAATTAAAATATAGATAATATTGACAACCACTTTTATGTATTATACCTCAATACAATTATTATTTATTTAATATTTTCTAAAATTACTATTTTCTCAATTAAATTTTAATTAATTATACGTATTAACAAAATAAACTTTGAACTCAATACGATTATAATAGCAATATAGTACAAGGGTTTAATCATCTTTTGGACATTCAAAATAACTTTTACATATATAATCAAATACTTAAATAATCTATTTTGCCACCATATCTACTTTTGAAATACATCTAATCTAATATCTAATATATGAAAGCAAAAGCTTTCCATCATGCCACGTGGCCACTTCTATAAATTTTAGTACTATTTATAGCACTTAGCTTTGATTTTTCTTATTAATATATATTTACAAATATTGTTAAATAAAGTACAAATCTGACTAAATTTCAAATTTTATTCACATGGATACACACACGTGCACATACACATAATATATGTGTGTGTATATATATATATATATGTTTAAAGCTAGATATACATACATTTATGACCTTAAATGTTAAAAAAAATTCTTCCAATTATCTACATGAGGGAAATTCCTTTTTGACATTACAGAAGAAATAATGTACTGCACTATCATTGTTTAGATAAACACTTATATATCTCAACAAAAAAGAAATGACCAAAGCTAAAATCTTGCCCATTATAAAAATAAAAAAAAAAAGCTAAAATCATGCCATAGTTTTATTGCCAAATTGATTTAATCTATACTGTTTTCTCTCTCCTAGTCTCTATCCCCAAATTACTGCATGGAGTTAACTGAAACTAATTAATTCTCAGTCCCTAATGGATCGAGCCTATTTTCTCTCACCCTCGAGATATCTCTCCCCAAATCTCAGCAAATTAACCGACATCTCTCCCACTCTCACACACACATTCCTATCACAATTTAAAAGAAAACAAACTAAATGTTGATCTAACATATCATGAACAAATCCAATAAAATTCATCAAATCAGAGTCTCATTTTGATTGTTCAACCAATTCCACCCTACAATACCTGCAACTCTCTCATTGTTAGTTTGATTTTTCGTTATGCAATTCATTATTAACGCTTTCTTTTGTATGTACAAGATTTGATGATGAAGGAGTTTCATTGAAATGGAAAGACCAGTGAAATATTGCGGAAGAGTAATATTTGGGACACAACCTTCATACAACTTTCATACAACCTTCCCAAAAGATGTGCCTATCTCTCTCCTGTGATATCACTGGACCCCACAGTGACACAGAAAAGAGATAGACACATCTTTTGGAGAGGTTGTATGAAAGTTGTATGAAGGTTGTGTCCCAAGTATTACCCATTGCAGAGGTGCTCTCTAAACTCTGAGTTTAAAATCTTGAGGTTCAGTAGAGTCGAGCCTATAAGTGACTGACTATTTCCACCATTTAATACGTAACATATGGATAATGGTATTTTATATATATATATATATACTTTTGCATGTTTTGTTTTGTATTTTGTGAACAAAATGTTATAGGGATGGGATGTTGAAGATGACCAAACAATTAAGGTAACAACATAAGGGAGAGAAAATAGATAACTACATAACCGCATACTTTTTATCCATGCTTTCTTAATGAAATTTTTTTTCTTTTGTTTTTGTTGATTAGTTTTTTGGGGTTTTCAATGTTTATACACTGTTGGCTATTATTGGGTGCATTATGTTATGTTCAATAGAGAGATGTTTATGATATGTGTAGAAAAAGTTTGTTCCAAGGGTGGAGAGATAGTTTGTGATATGGAGATAGTATAAACATAATTGTGTATATAAATTTATGTGTATATTTATATTTACCTATTTACAGAGACATGTTATTCTTGCCAAAGGAATTGAGATTCTGAGATTGACAAGGTCCTTAGGATTAAAAGCAAAGGTGTTTTCGAATCAGTTTTGACAGTGGTGAGGGACGTTGGCAATGATTTGAACAAATTTTAGTACATTCATTTAATTGAGCCAGGTTCAAAATTTTGTATTCGGCGAGGAATTTGTCTTTTAAGGTAATTAAAATTACTACTATTTTATCTATTTAAGGTATTTTATAATTTCAATGATTTCTATTCTTTTTCTTTGGTAAAGTATATGTTTTTTATTTATTGATGAGTTTGGTTTAATTTTGGGATTAACACCCTTAATAATATTTCTTTCAGTGTCTCTTCATTTCTACTCTCCTTATGATTAATGAATACATTTCATTTAACTTAATTTTTAAGATCAATTAGGGTCCGTTTGGTAAAACTGAAAATTAAGTGCTGAATTTTAAGAACTAAAATAGACTGCTTCCGATGGTTCTTTTCAGTAGAATTTTTTCACTTTAAGTTTTCAGTGCATTTTTTTTCTGCTTTTTCAATTAAGTGATACACTATCAAACACACTGAAAAGTAGTAAAAGGCAAAAAATTTATTTAAATACATTGTGTTATCAAACAAAGTACGCTTGGTCATTCACTACGTACTTACATTCTTGACAGTTTTAACCATTTCAACATTGTAGGAAGTGGTTGGAAATGAGTTGCCTACTAAATAACATGCACGAGCAAGCAAAGGAGCCAAAATCTCATTTACAATGGGATGTGGAAGTGGATATAAATCAAAATTGAATTATTTTTTGTATTTTAATTAAATAGTCGTGCTTTTTTGTTTCTTCAATAGTTTAAGATGCCACCCTAGATTTGTAACATATCTGCTAAATTTTTACACACTTTGCAGAATCTGCAAATTCATGGCATCAAGAAGTGTTATAAATAAATTCAGAAATTCAATATTAGTAAACCAATAATAAAAATTATATTATACTTATCTAATTATGTAGTGATTCGTTTTCTATATTTCTCACTTTGTTTAATGTGAGAAGAAATGAAATGGAACAAATCAATTATATCTAATTTAAAATTTTCTTAATTTTTATCATGCTCCTGTCACTTAAAACTCATTATTTACAAATATCAACAATTAAGAATTTTTTGTTGTTATTTGCATCCATTTGATCAAATTTAAGAAATTATTTCTTAATCGTATGGTATTGTTCTAATTTGTACACATCCTGTGCGTTGCACGGGGCTCACAACTAGTTATCCAAACACCACAAAGCTCATAAAATATTCTGACCAGAATCTATTCTGATAAAGCAATGGCAATCACAAAATCTTAAGCTGCCCCAAACAAGCTCTTAACTCAACTCATGGGATGCCACATGGGTGTCATATGGGATGTCACATCCTTTTGTGAGCATCTCTTTGTGTCCCTTTTGTATCCCTGACATTACCCGAAAAAAAAATGTGCTGAAAACTCATCGTTTAATTAGGTTATTAAATACCCTGAAGCTTTTTAGTTTAATACGACTGTCATGACTCATCCCTCCACGGGTGAAATTAGGACATGTGGCACGCTACCAAGGCTCAACTAATGTATTTTTAAGATTATAGCAGTGGAAATATGAATAGAACATAAAGAAAGTTCTTTATGACTAAAGTTCCTTTGAAAACGTTTAGACTACGAGTCCGTAAAATTCGTGTAAATTTGAAAAGTTAATTATATTTCAAAACAAGAATATATTAGTTAATAAGGACACCAAAGGCATCCTAAGAACCAGTTAGAACATTTAAAAAAAAAATCGAAAAGAGGTGCTAAGAGGAAGTAGAAAGAACCCCTTTCGACCGGTCGAACTGCCCCGTTCGACCGGTCGAATGACTCTCTGGCAGAACTCTCCCCTTTTCGGCAAAATTTTGTCTAAGGATCAAACAACCTCACTTCAAACCACACCCTCTTGATTCTAATATTTTCTAACCATACCAAGACTACAAAAACATACATTAACCTTGCTAAACTTGGAAAAGAATACGAAAATGAAACAATTTAGGACTTGTTTGAATCAATTCACCAAACTCTATCAACATTCATTCAACGTTCGGATTTGACGAGTTAAGCATTCAGAACATGAATCCACGAGTTCGAATTCATTACAACCTTGACCAAAAGGAGTTTTGTTACATTTACAACCTTACAAATCCATTCTGAAGTCCTAAGTTAAGTACATAGTTCTAGCTATCCGAAAAACTCATTATTACAACATTGGAATGGAAAACCAAAAACATGTACAGGGATGGTTCCCGTCGTCCCATCGACCTCATTCTTCTCGCTTCTTCTTCTTCATTTTTTTTCTTATCACATGTAATGGAGTAAATCTCCACTGCTCAGCTATATGCTGTTTGTATAATTTTAACATATGCATATATGACAATTCATGTTTAAACATCTCAAAACATATCAAATAGTCTCTAGGGAGAGAGATACGCATTCATCCGGTATATCGAAAAATCCTAAGTCTTAAACTGCGATGCCAATGGTAAGTCCAAAGTTTATCAACCATTGCATCCAACTGCTCTGGCAAGGCCGGTTCCCAAATCAAGCAAGTAGTCGTCGCTACTATAACTCTCAAACAACGAGAGGCTTACCCCGACATGAATTTGTACCAAAATCCCCTTTGACCTACATAAGCACTTAGCATGCTCACATAGTCATACAACATGCTTTTCATACGTACTCGCTGAATTTAACGGGCCTAAATTAATACATGAGCTTTGCCTGGATCACAATTTCATGCATAATATTCAAAGCATCCAAAATTCCCTATATAACATAGGTTAGAAATTCATACCTTAAGCTACACTCTTAAGATTTTAAGGGACACACTAGAAGTCCAATTCTACGTCAGATTTCTGATTACAAGTGATTCCTACAAGTTTACATATGTTTTTCCCAAAATTCTTATAGTAGAAATTTATCAAAACTTAGCCAAATGAAGTTCTTATCTCAAGGAGTTCAAATATGTAATTTGGAAAAAAATTGACAGACAGAAGGTCGTTGATTTGTGTCTTGAAGCTCTAAGCAACCAAATCCCCCTTTTCCCCTCTCTTGATTTCAATTTTTAGGTTGAAGATATTATGAAAAAAAATCTTGGGCTTCCTATATATAAACACGAGTCTCGGAAATTATGTTTAACTCCCACAAGTTCTCTAATCTTCTAATTATTTTTCGAAACATCTTAAATGTCTAAGTTATCACTTCCCGAGTGAAAACTATCAATTATAAAAGTTTTCGTTTGAGTTCCATTTGGGTCCGTAATTACGTTCCGAAAACTATTTTCGTGAAATTTCTAGATTATGTGACGTACCACTTTTGTTAATACCACAACATTCAAAATGATCTTTAACAATATCAAAACTATCAGTAAATATTCTACACATGTATATTTACTATTCACAAATACCAAATATGTCAAATAATATTTAATTAATTCATTTAAACTATGTCAATGCCTCATGGATTAACAAATTCCCATATTCTCGATTGACACCCACCATTGACCCTACAGTCAACCTCATTCACAATTATTAATCAACATTAATAATTTTCAAGAAATCAATTATTGCATTTTAAAACAAAGGATTTTTCGGGACGAGTGCGACTAAGACAAACAATCAAACTATTTGTGTGTGATTGTCAATATCTATATTTGAGACTTACTTAATTTTATGATTGTCAATAGCTCAAGTGGCAAAGAGCTTGGCATTTATAAATCCCCTCTAATGCATAGGTTCAGAGTTAGAACCTCATCCCCCCTCCCCCGTATAAATATATATATATATATATATTTGTTTCGCATAAGTTTGTTTCAAACATTTAGTTTCACAAGTTAGGATATACTTTCATGTTCATTACACAAAATTCGTAATATCACTCGACTTTTAATTTGTTTTAATAATTTACTCTCCACGGGTTTAAAAAACTAGTATATATGTTATAAAGTGGAATCAAACGCTGTCACGACCCATCCTGCTATGCGCAAAAATAGGACATGTGGCACGCCACAAAAGCTCATCCAAAACAATTACAACATAGCAGCGGAATAAATATAAATACAACAGTGATAAAACAACTCCCAAGATTCGATGGATTAAAAAACAGGGTTATAAAAAGTTTTCCCTCTTTAAAATAATTAAAGAAACAAGTCCTTTTGAAAGTAGGCAATCCAGTCGATTGTGTCAGGGCCCCCGTCGACTTTGGGGTCAATTAAAAAAAGCATACAACTCAAATCGACTGTGGACCTGTGGTCTCAAACTTCTAGTTGACTGGTACTCGTCCGGTCGAATGGACTTTGATCCAGTAGAATGTCTTGGCTTGGTGCAGTTTCCAGTTGACTGTTAGGTAAACTAGTCGACTGGTTCTCTGTAAACGAAAATAGAAATTCTTTAAAAAGGGTGTCCAGTCGACTAGACTCAATGTAGTCGACTATTTTGTCAATTCCTGCACATTCTATAGATCTCATTCCTTCTAATGCTATTCAGTCGCATTAAGGGATTAACCACACAATCCAACTCATTCCAAAGTGATCCTAGTCGTATTACAACATAACCGAAACATGATTACAAGAGTTTTACTACAAATGTGAGACCTAGAGCCAAATTAGGTGATTTAAATTAATTAGTAAAGCGAATGCGATACGAAAATTATATATATATATTTATTTTATGTTATGGGCATTTGTATTTGTGATATGGGGGTTTATATTGTTAATTATTGATACTTTGGGGTCCTAAGATGATATGGGGAAGTTTGGGGACTTAAGTGCATATTTTAAGAAATATTGCGGTGTTAAACATAATTTTTAAAAGTTAAAAATCAAATTTTAGGAGACAAACGTTAGTCTCATTTCTTCTTCATCTTTAGAGTGTTTAGAGGAAAAAAAAAGAGAGAATAAGATCAAGAGAGTTGAAGAAGTGAAGATTTAACAATCAAAATTTCATTTGAGATTCATTTTTCAAGTTGCAAAGGGAAGTACAAGTGGGTAAGTCTCTCTCTCTAGGGTTCTTTGTAATTGGGGTTTATAGATTTTGGTTTTTGTAATCTGAAAATTGATGTTTAAATTCATATTTAGAAGTGGCCAAGATGATTCTTGGGTTATATATATGATGTGATATGAAGCCTACATGTTAAATTTGAGTTTTGAGGAAGTTTGAAAAATGGGTTTTTTTTTAGGGTTTGGAAAAAATCCGAAAATAGAAAGTTTTGGTGTATGAATTTGTTGGGTTTTGGAGCTGTTTAAGTGTTTATATATGCTTTACTTACCATTGGGATCCTTGGTTTCATGTTTGGTAATGATTGGTTGTGAATTAATTAGGGTTTCACCATAGTTGTGTTCTTGAAGCTTTCAAGAGCTTGAAGAAAAACTTTTGGATATATTTAAAAATCTGAAAATTGGTAAAAAATTGGGTTTTTTTTTTTAGTTTGATAGATGGAATGATGATATTGGGATAGGTTCTTCAATGCTACAAGTGAATTGTGGGTTGGAAATTCATGAAATTCATAATTATAGGTTGTTTTGGGTCTTGGTATTATAAGAACAAAACAGGGGCTGCTTTAAAAAGAATTAAAATTGGCTTGTGAAATCAATATTTAAGTTTCATTTTGATTATAAATTATGCTTATTAGCCTATATATGCGATAGAACCTAATTATTTAAGATTTTTTGTTAAGAGGAGTGCCCCGAAAGAGCCGTCGGAGCGAGCAGAGTAAATGGTTGCACTTATTTTCATAAACACTCATGGTAGATTTTCTGGAAACCATAAAAATGTAGTAAGGAGATTATTAGTTGAGTTTATATTTTTGTTGAATGAAAATCTTAAGTGGGTTGTATGAAATGCATACATTGAGCATGGCACGAATATTCTATGTCATAAACGTGCATAGCGAAAGCGATAGAAATGCAAGTGGTGAAACTTGGAAACGGCCAAAAGAGCCGAGCGAAATGGGCCCGGGTGCGTGAGTCATTTCATTTATGGGAATGCATTACATTAGCGAATATGTTAGTTGAATTAACTTGGATGCAGATTAGGTGGTGATTTGAATGTTTATATTGCATTATTTTTTTATTTTCTAGCTGTGAGCCAAGGGTTGCTCACACCCACACAGGCCTTTTTGCAGGTACTGTGGTGTAGGCGACACTGCCATGAGTCTCGAGTTGTTGTGTACGTTTAGGATGTATGTGCGTCATTTTGGATTTGTCTTGTTGGATTTGTAAACGTTTGTGTTAAACTTATGTTGTTAACTGATTTATGTATGTGAATTTTGGTTGGCGGTTTGAATAGTGTTTATGATGTAAATGTTTGAGGTTGGGTTGGTATATATTTGGAGTTTTGACGTCATGTTAGTACGGACATTGTGTTTGACGGATTCGTGCAATTGTTTTGGAGTTTCCGGATTTGTAAAACATATTGCATACTTGAGAAATCTATGTTTTAATTTTGGATTAAGAATTTGGAATTTGTTTATGATGTTTATGGTGATTTTTGGTTATGTATTAGAGGCCTAATAATATTGTGTTTGAAGTGGGTTGAAACATCCCTTTTGAGTTGGAAGTTTGATAGTCTTAAAAATAGAGTTTTGAGTAGAAAAAAATAATAGTAAAATAAATATTGATACGCTGGTTTTTATGAAAACGGGCACAATTTTCTCTAGGGAACTCGGAATCGCACACCGCTCAAACCGCTGGAACCATATATCATATATTTTCTTTTTGATTTAAAGTTTGGGGCAAAATTTTTGAATGACCTTTTTCCCCCTTGGGATTAAACTTCGCATAGACTTTATTTAGTAGTTTTTTATTTGCATTTAGCGGAGTTTTCGCGAGCGTTTCGGCCACAGCGGGTCGGGGCGCTACAGCTTGGTATCCGAGCCTAGGTTTATAGGTTCTGTATGCGTTGTTGTCAGTATGTTTAGGCCATGGCAGTGGATTAGGCATTGAGATGGGTCGTGTGGGTTATCGTTTGTGGACTAACAATAAATGTTATTATTAAAGCAAACCTGTGTTATTTGCATAAATTGTGAAAAGATGATTCCCGGAGAGCAATCAGAACACGCAGAGGGGGAGGGGACACATCATCCACCGGGTAATCAGGAGGTCGAACAATCACAACCGACGTGGCACGGACAACCTTTCCAAGCAGAACACATGTTCGAGTCAATGACGAGATACTTTGACTCAAAAATTGAAGCAGCAGTCGCGAGGCCAAGTAAGAGTAAAGACGAGCCAGGAAGATTATACAAAAATTTTATGAAGTATCATCCGCAGCCATTTTTGGGAAATGGTACAGTGTTTAGAAGCCGAAAATGGTTTAAAAAGATGGTAGACATATTCGAAGTTATGCAAATTGACAATGATAACCGTGTGATGCTAGCGACATTTACATTCACTGACAGAGCAGACTATTGGTGGAAGGATTTGAAGGCCCATTTAATGACGCCAATGGTGGGAAGAAGAGAACCTAATTAGATTACTTGGGAGAAATTTGAGTTAGAGTTCAACAAGAAATATTTCACTGAAACATACCGTAATGAGAAGCGGTGAAAGTTTTTAAATCTTGTGCAAGGATGAGATGTGATGGTGGAGGAGTATGAAGCTCAGTTCACAGCTTTGTCCCGATTTGCAATGAGGTTGGTAGAAGATGAATATGAAAAGTGCAGAAAATTTCAGGACGGTTTGTAATTTTTGATCCGATCAAAACTTTCGGCGCAAGATATACGAAACTATCTCGAATTGGTGGAGAGAGCGAAGTTGGTCGAGAAAGATGTACGAGAACCATGACCTTCCAAGAACAAAAAAAAATAAAGGAAGGATCGAGCGAGTGGAGCTAGCCGTGGGGGGTCCAAAATCGAGATTATAAGAGGCTCTGGGTAGAGGTCGAGGGTTTGTACAACCTCAACGAGGAGGAGGATCAAGTGGTGCCAGCGGATCGGGTTCGGGATTTATAAGACCACATTCAGGCCGTAGTGGTTCTTCTGGGGGTGTTACTTGTTACCGGTGTGGGACTCCTAGGCACATTTCATGTGATTGCCCGATGCCCGATAGGCGAGAATGCTATAAGTGTGGGCGACCGAGTCATATGGAGAAAGATTGCATTGTGGTGACTGAGGCCGTATCCTCAGTGACTGTTTCATCAGGCAGAGGTCGAGGTCAGGGACGAGAACAACCAAGAGGGGGCTCTAGCTCGAGTGGTACTGGAGGACAAGCTCGAGTTTTTGCAATGACAAAGAAGGATGCGAAGGCGACACCGCAAGTAGTGACGGGTATGATTCTAATTTCAAACTATGTTGTGTATACATTGTTTGATTCAGGTTCTACTCCTTCCTTTATATCTATAAACATTACAAAAAATTTCAACGATTATTTGACTGAATTGAGAGAAAAGTTAATAGTATCTACACCATTAGGGAATAAAGTTGAGATTGGCTGGGTTTATGAAGGGTGTGTTGTGCAATTAGAAAATCGTGGAATGGGGGTGAACTTATTGCCAATAGACATAGAAGACTTTGATGTTATTTTGGGAATGAATTGGTTGTCAACTTATCATGCGTCAATAAACTATTTTAATAAAGAAGTCACTTGTAGAATCCCGAATGAGGCCGAGTTTGTATTTTGTGGGGAGTAACGGGTAATACCAATGAGTTTGATTTCAGTAATAGACATGAGACAATGTTAAAAAAGGGTATGAATGTGTTATTGCGTATGCGATTGATGCGACGAAGGAAGAATTATAGATAGAAACGGTTCCGATTGTGAATGAGTATTCGAACGTGTTTTTGAGGAATTGCCAAGTGTTGTGCCAGAAAGAGAAGTAGAGTTTACTATAGATCTAGTTCCTGGAACTATGTCGATATCAATTCCACCTTACAGAATGGCATCTGCAGAATTAAAAGAATTGAAAATACAGTTGGATGATTTGCTAAAAAGGGGATTTATTCAGCCAAGTGTGTCACCATAGGGAGCACCAGTATTGTTCGTTAAAAAGAAAGATGGGACTATGCGATTATACATTGATTACATGCAATTAAATAATGTGACCATTAAAAATGAATATCCGATGCCTAGGGTGGATGATTTGTTTGATCAGCTTCAAGGAGCGAAAATATTTTTAAAAATTGATATGAGATCAGGCTATCACCATCTTGGAGTCAGATAAAGCGATGTAGAGAAGACTGCGATCCGAGTCCGATATGGTCATTTTGAATTCCTTGTGATGGCATTTGGGTTAACGAATGCACCGGCAGTGTTTATGGATTTGATGAACAGAGTGTCTAAGCCATTTTTAGACAGCTTCGTGATAGTGTTCATCGACGATCTTCTGGTATATTCGCGCAGTGTTGAAAAACGCAAAAATCATTTGAGATTACTATTGCAAAAATTGAGGGAAGAACGATTAAACGCTAAATTAAGCAAATGTGAATTCTGACAGATGAAGTAGCATTTCTGGGGCATGTAGTTTCTAGTAATGGAATTAAAGTTGATCCCAAAAAAGCTGAAGCTGTGTTGTTGTGGCCGACACCAGTGATCGTAACAAAAATTCAAAGTTTTCTGGAATTAGCAGGCTATTACCGCCGATTTATCAAGAACTTCTCATCGATTGCATTACCGTTGACTAAGCTGACCAGAAAAGGCGTGAAATATCATTAAAGTAGAGAGTGTGAAGAAAGTTTTCAGGAATTGAAAAATCGATTAACACAAGTGCCAGTATTGATTATACCGACAAGTACAGAAGGTTTTGTGGTATATAGCAATGCGTTACATCAGGGTCTGGTTTGCATTTTGATGCAAAATGGGAAGATGATAGCATATACGTCAAGGCAGTTAAAACCAGATGAGTTGAATTATCCGGTGCACGATTTGGAATTGGCGGCGATTGATTTTGCTTTAAAATTGTGGAGGCATTATTTGTATGGGGAAAGTTGTAAAATCTTTACTTATCACCAAATCTTGAAGTACTTATTTACACAGAAGGAATTAAATTTGAGATAGAGGCGCTGGCTTGAACTAATCAAAGATTATGATTGCACGATTCATTATCATCCAGGGAAGGCGAATGTAGTGGCCGATGCGCTAAGTCAAAAGTCTCAAGGCCTACTTTCTTATATCCAATGCATTGGGGTCGATTTTATTCGAGAGATGAAAATAATGGAAGTTGAACTAGCGATGTCAGACACTGAAGTCTTTATAGCGCGATTCCAAGTGAGACCGATTCTAGTGGATAGAATTCAGGAACTGCAAAATACCGACTTAAGGTTAATGGAATTTAGAGAATAAGTGATAAGTGGAAAGCAAAAAGACTTTATTATTCAAGCCGATGGAGTTCTGTGCTATTGAACTCGAATGTGTGTTCCCCGAAATAAGGAGTTGCGAAAGGAGATCTTAGAAGAACCACACAGTTCAGCATATGCCATGCACCCAGGAAGCACTAAACTTTATAAGACAAGCAAGGAATACTATTGGTGGCCAGCAATGAAGAGAGAAATAGTGGAATTTGTGGGTCAGTGCTTGGTATGTCAACAAGTAAAAGATGAACACCAGCGACCGGGGGGCTTGTTGCAACCACTACCGATTCCCGAGTAGAAATGGGAACATGTTACCATGGATTTTGTGCGAGGACTTCCGCCAATACAAAGGTAATGAGTCAATTTGGGTCATTGTTGACCGATTGACTAAGCGCATTTTCTGCCTGTGAAAGCAGCATTCACTCTTGATCGATACGCGAGAATTTATGTGAAGGAAATCGTCCGATTGCATGGAGCCCCAGTATCTATTATTTCTGACCGCGACCCTAATTTTGCCTCACATTTCTGGAAACATCTACAACAAGTGATGGGAACTAAATTGAAATTCAGCACTGTGTTTCACCCTCAAACTGATGGACAGTCAGAGAGAATAATTCAAACACTTGAGGGCATGTTACGAGCGTGCGTGATGGAGTTTTCAGGCAATTGGGAGAATCATCTACCATTGGTTGAATTTGCGTATAACAATAGCTATCACAGTAGCATCGGTATAGCATTATTTGAGGCTCTTTATGGGAGGAAATGTAGGACTCCTATATGATGGGGTAAAGTGGGCAAAAGTAAAATTGAAAGCAGAATATTTGGGCTTGAGATTATTCAAGAAACAGCGAGTAAGATTGATATTATTCGTGAAAAGTTAAAAATCTCTTAAAGTCAGCAAAAAGTTACGCAGACACTCGTAGGCGAGAACTTGAATTTGAAGTGGGCGATCAAGTGTTTTTGAAAGTCTCACCGTGGAAAGGCGTCATGCAATTTGGGAAGAAAGGAAAACTATCTCTGAGGTACATTGGGCCTTACAAAATTATAGAGAAAATTGGAATTGCGACATATAAATTGAATTACCGATCGAATTGTCGCGACTACATGATGTGTTCCATGTCTCAATGTTACGTAAATATGTCAAAGATTCATCGCACGTGTTAGAATCAGAACCATTAGAGCTTGACGAGAATCTATGGTATGAAGAGAAACTGGTTCAAATCTTAGACCGACAAGTGCGGCAGTTGAGGAACAAAGAGGTTCCTATGGTGAAAGTTTTGTGGCGAAGTCGAGCGATCGAGGATATGACATGGGAAACCGAGGAAATCATGTGAAAGCAATATCCATATCTCTTCAATCATGGTATGTAATTTCGGGTACGAAATTTATTTTAACGGGGGAAGAGTTATGAGACCTAGAACCAAATAGGGTGATTTAAATTAATTAGTAAAGCGAATGCGATGCGAAAATTATATACATATTTTTATTTTATGTTATGTTATGTTATGAGCATTTGTATTTGTGATATGGGGGTTTATATTGTTAATTATTGATACTTTGGGGTTCTAAGATGATATGGGAAAGTTTGGAGACTCAAGTGTATGTTTTAAGAAATGTTGGGGAGTTAAACATAATTTTTAAAAGTTAAAAATAATATTTTAGGAGACAAACGTTAGTCTCATTTCTTCTTCATATTTAGAGGGTTTAGAGGGAGAGAGAGAGAGAGAGAGAGAGAGAGAGAATAAGAAGAAGAAGAAGAAGAAGAAGAAGAAGAAGAAGAAGAAGATCAAGAGAATTGAAGAAGTGAAGATTTAACAATCAAAATTTCATTTGAGCTTCATTTTTTAAGTTGCAAAGGGAAGTACAAGTTGGTAAGTCTCTCTCTCTTTAGGGTTCTTCGTGATTGGGGTTTATAGATTTTAGTTTTTGTAATCTGAAAATTGATGTTTAAATTCATATTTAGAAGTTGCCAAAATGATTCTTGGGTTATATATATGATGTGGTATGAAACCTACATGTTAAATTTGAGTTTTGAGCAAGTTTGAAAAATGGGGTTTTTTTAGGGTTTGGAAAAAAATCCGAAAATAGAAAGTTTGGGTGTATGAATTTGTTGGGTTTTGGAGTTGTTTAAGTGTTTATATATGCTTTACATACCATTGGGATCCTTGGTTTCATGTTTGGTAAAGATTGGTTGTGAATTGGGGTTTCACCATAGTTGTGTTCTTGAAGCTTTCAAGAGCTTGAAGAAGAACTTTTGGATATATTTAAAAATCTGAAAATTGGTCTAAAATTGGGTTTTTTTTTAGTTTGATAGATGGAATGATGATATTGGGATAGGTTCTTCAATGCTACAAGTGAATTGTGGGTTGGAAATTCATGAAATTCATAATTATAGGTTGTTTTGGGTCTTGGTATTATAAGAACAAAACAGGGGCTGCTTTAAAAAGAATTAAAATTGGCTTGTGAAATCAATATTTAAGTTTCATTTTGATTATAAATTATGCTTATTAGCCTATATATGCGATAGAACCTAATTATTTAAGATTTTTTGTTAAGAGGAGTGCCCCGAAAGAGCCGTCGGAGCGAGCAGAGTAAATGGTTGCACTTATTTTCATAAACACTCATGGTAGATTTTCTGGAAACCATAAAAATGTAGTAAGGATATTATTGGTTGAGTTTATATTTTTGTTGAATGAAAATCTTAAGTGGGTTGTATGAAATGCATACATTGAGCATGGCACGAATATTCTATGTCATAAACGTGCATAGCGAAAGCGATAGAAATGTAAGTGGTGAAACTTGGAAACGGCCAAAAGAGCCGAGCGAAATGGCCCCGGGTGCCTGAGTCATTTCATTTATGGGAATGCATTGCATTAGCGAATATGTTAGTTGACTTAACTTGGATACGGATTAGGTGGTGATTTAAATGTTTATATTGCATTATTTTTTATTTTCTAGCTGTGAGCCAAGGGTTGCTCACACCCACACAGGCCTTTTTACAGGTACTGCGGTGTAGGCGCCACTGCCATGAGTCTCGAGTTGTTGTGTACGTTTAGGATGTATGTGCGTCATTTTGGATTTGTCTTGTTGGATTTGTAAACGTTTGTATTAAACTTATGATGTTAACGAATTTATGTATGTGAACTTTGGTTGACGGTTTGATTAGTGTTTATGTAACACCCGTACCCGGGAAACGGGTTAATTATCATTTTTATGTGCATTAATTAATATAATTAGTGTATAAAATGGATTAAGGGGAGGCTTGGACTCACCCGTGAAAAAAAGTGTTCAGTAAAGGAACACAGTTGGAAAAGTCCCAAGTGAGGTGGGACAAGTATTGGAATGGGACCCAGTGAATGGCCGAATATTAATATTTGCATTTTATGTGATTAAATGCATTTATATGATTAAATGACTACTTGTTTAAATACTTTCATAATATATGATAATACATGTGTTGGCAACTTGTATTAGTTTGGATACCCAAATAAGGGTATAATTGAAAAAGATTGATAATTAGTAGGTACGATAACAACTTCACAAAATATTTAGGACCCACGTTGGGACCCATACGAAACTTAGAAAAATACTCATTTGGATAATTGGGTAGTTAATGGAATATTTGGGGGATTTCATAATAGGAACTTAGAAAATTCCGGGGGTGTAAGTGAAAATAAGGGAATGACACCTCAAGCTTATCCATGAGGATGTGTCAAAACAAGGGAGAAGTCTCCCATTTGCAGAAATTCAGCAAATTTAAGGAAAAGAAAGAGAGAAGGAGCTTGGGAGAAGACGGAAACGTCACCGACAACGTTTTACACCGTTTCGTCGCCGTCGTTCGCCGGATTTACGATCCGAGACCATTTTTGGACTCGTGGAGGTAAGAGGATCACATGCACGTAATTTATTTTCATCTTAGGTAACGTTTTTCCGGTAACCGTTTTTGATAGACGATGTTTGCTGTACCAAAACTATGTAGGATTCATTTGGGGTAGAAATTGAACTTGGATTTGGTGCAATTCAACATCTACTTAGTTTAATTTGGTTGGATCTTGCTAAGGTGAGTTTTCTAACTAAAAAGGTGATTGTGGTTTAAGATGTTCAATGTTTTTGTACTATTTTGAATAGTGGAAATCATGTTTAGAAGTTATAAAATTGTTAGATTGTGAATTACATATCAATTGTATGAAAAGTTGCTATGATTATGTGCCTACATGCTTATATGTCTATATGGTATTCAATGAGCCCGGGACAATGATTCATTAGTTGGGAGTAATAAGGGTGGTGAAGAGGAAGAATCTGATAAAGACGGAAGTCTAAGGAATAGAAGTGGCCACGGGACCAGGGAAGGTCTTCGGGTCTGAATGAATCATTGAACCGGTGACTCGGCGATTACAAACATGATTTATATGTTTATTGTTGCATTGCACATGTTGAACATTCAATCATGTTTAGATCACTCACTAAGCGTAATGCTTAAGAAAACCGTTTTCTGTTTCTGTTGTGGTAAATAACAACCACCGCAGTTACAGAGCAATCCCGGAGAGAAAGTAACGTGCTCGGGAGCGGGGGAGAGATTTGGGACTCATAGTTGTATTTATATCTTGTTGTAGGATGTAACTTGTGACTTGGAATCCTTGACTTGTGGATTGAAGTCTTGACTTGTGGTTGTAAAGTTGGAGAGATTTGGAATTAGTTTGAGATTCTATGTCTCATGTGTTTAATGTAAATTTGTAGAAACTTGTATAATTCTCTATGCTAATAGTTAGTTTTGGGTAAGAAGTTGGAGGATTTGGAGGTTGTCTTTGTAAATTATATATATAAATCCTTAAGTAATAACTACGGATATGTGTGAGATGGTTAAGATTGGACCTTTCCGGCAAGTTCAGGTAGTGTCACAATCATTTTGGGTAACGGTTGTTTGCAAACAAGAGGGTCGTAAAGTTCTTGACTCTTTGGTTCTAGTGATTTTCATTACTTATGTTAGTTTTATCAAGTATGGGGTTTCCATAACTCAATTTGTTCAAATGAAGTTTGAGTCATATCTTGATTGTGTGAAGGGATTTAAATATGTTTATGGTCATAGTTATGAAGTTTTTCAAGACTTTGGAATGCTTAGAAAATGATTTTAGAAGTGTCCTTGGGAATTGGTTTACTTGAGTTCATTCCTAACAAGTTCATGTTTAAGAGTTTGATTTTAAGGAAACTTGCTGGATTTAATTGAGGTTACATTCATGAATCTATGTTTGAAGAGTTTGAATTTGTGTTTGGGAATGTTTGAGTATGTTTAAAATGGATTGGAGTGGGTTCTTAAAGTTTCATGTGGGTTGGTTTGAATTTGGTGAAGTTTGGGACTTTTAAAAGAGGAAAAATCAACTAAAAATGGGGTTCTGCAGGAACCGGATCGATCCGGGCCTTGAGCGGATCGATCCGGAGCAGCTGGATAGTGCAGAAATGGCATTCTGCCAAATCCGGATCGATCCGGTTTTGGGCGGATCGATCCGCAAACCATTTTGCTGCACTGTCGATTTTTACGGAAACAGACATAACTCACTCTAGACAACTCAGATTCGCGCGCCGTTTTTTGCGTTAGAACCGGGACTCAAAGACCTATATTTTGGTATAAAATTTGTTATACATTATTAATTACCATTTTACCCTTGGGGCCTATTTTGTAACAATAGAGTTGTTTAATGTGGTTAAATACATGAGTTTCTTTGTAATTTGTATGTATCTTTGCAAATTAATGTAATTGGGAGCTTGTAGCATTGTTACACGTGTCCTAATCCGCATGAGGCGGGTTGGGGTGTGACAGTTTATGATGTAAATGCTTGAGGATGGGTTGATATATATTTAGAGTTTTGACATCATGTTAGTACGGACATTGTGTTTGACGGATTCATGCGATTGTTTTGGAGTTTCCGGATTTGTAAAACATATTGCGTACTTGAAAAATCTATGCTTTAATTTTGGATTAAGAATTTGGAATTTGTTTATGATGTTTATGGTGATTTTTAGTTGTGTATTAGAAGCCTAATAATATTGTGTTTGAAGTGGGTTGAAACATCATTTTTGAGTTGGAAGTTTGATAGTCTTAAAAATAGAGTTTTGAGTAGAAAAAAAAATAGTAATAGTAATAATAATAATAATAAATATTGATATGCTGGCTTTTATGAAAACGGGCACAATTTTCTCTAGGAAACTCGGAATCGCGCACTGCTCGAACCGTTGGAATCGTATATCAAATATTTTCTTTTTGATTTAAAATTTGGGGCAAAAATTTTGAATGACCTTTTTTCCCTTGGGATTAAACTTCGCATAGACTTTATTTAGTAGGTTTTTTTTTTTTTTTTTTTTTTTTTTTTTTTTTTGCGTTTATCGGGGTTTTCATGAGTGTTCCGGCCATAGCGGATTGGGCGCTACAACAAATTACTCTACAATGAATCCATTCTAGGATTCCCAAGTTAAAGAAAAACATGGTTTTAGTCACTCGGAAGTTCATTATTACAACATGGAAATGGAAACTAAAAACATTTACACGGACGGTCCCGTCGTCTCCTCGACCTCACTCTTCTCGCTTCTTTTTCCCTTTCTTCTTATCACATGCAATGAAGTAAAGCTCCACTGCTCAGCTATAGGCTAAGTGCACAATTCTAAACATTTGCTTATATAACAATTCATGCTTTAAACCATCAAAAATACGCCAAAATAGTCTCCAGTAAGAGTGGTATGCATTCATCCGGTAAATGGAATTGATATCATGGAAGGCCTTCTCCTTGCCACTCATCCAGTGCCTTGGCTAGGCCTTCTCCTAAACCATGCATAATGCCCTGGTTGGGCCTTCTCCCAAACCATGCACAGTAGCCATCGCTACCAAAATCCTCAAACATCGAGGAGCTTACCCCAGATGGATTTGCACCAAACTTCCATTTGACCCGCATAGACATATAGCATGCTCATATAATTACACATACATGCTTGTCATACGTTTTTGCGTGCATAATTTATGGGCCTAATTAATTCATGAATTTCGCCCGGATCCAAAATATCAAACGAGATATTTCTACAAGTGTACACACGTTTTTCCCAAATTCCTAGAATTAGAATTTTCATAAAACTTAATCAAACGAGGTCTAACAATTATCAAAACATAGCTCTTACCTCGAGGAGTCCGAATATGAAATTTGGTGAAAAATAAACGAGCAGAAGTCCGTCGATTAGCGTTAGGAAGATCGAAGCTTCAAAATCTCCCAAATCTCCTAAGCTCCAACTTTTGGTTTTGAGATATTTTATGAAAATATCTCACCTCCACTATTTATAGACACAACTCTTGGGAATTACGTTTACCTCTTCACGAGTTCTCAAAACTTCTCATTACTCCTCGAAACATCTTATATGTCTAATTTATTGCTTCACCAGTAAAAACTATAATTTATAAAAGTTTTCGTCCAAGTTCCATTTGTCGTCATAATTACGTTCCGAAAACTATTTTCGTGAAATTTTTAGATAACCAACTTTTTATGCAACGTATTACATTGGTTATCTGTCACGCCCCGCAGTAGCAAAAATAGAGAAAATAAATTCCTTTTTGGACCCGTAGGCCATGACAGTTGAAAGTCACCACATTGTCCACAAACAAAGTCAAACCATCAGAGTAATGGATTAAACCACGCATTCGGATGTCTAAGTTTAATCGTATGTAAAGTCCGATACTAACTATTACAAACCATGAGTATCGCAGAAGTATAAATAAAGTGTTACGGCAACATACGCCGATAATAAACGTAACTATTTCAGAAGTCTCTAAACATAAACACGAGCTAACTACGGCACAGCTTCCAGCCTTCAGCTTGAGTAGTAGTCAGCACCGGCATAGCCTCCATCATCGTAGGCTCCTTCCTTGTAGTACCTGTCCATGTATGCATCACCTGTATACTCAAAGCCCTGGCCAGCTGGACGTGGAATATCCAGCGGCATAAAACGCCGTCAGCTACGAAAGCCGAGTGAATGCAAATACTAACAGAGTATCTACAGATATGTAGCATATAACAACAACATCAATAAAAAGGATCATCTCATCGTTCGTGTGCATGTATGCACCAATCCAAGATATAATACGGACGTCATCCCCTTTCCCATCTAGCACGTAGCCCAACGACTCATGACTCATTTATCCTCGACACGTAGTCTCACACATAACATAGACTCTTGTGTCCACATTAATCAGACACGTAGTCCCATACCTACGGTCTGTTCACCCTTGACACGCAGTCCCAACGTTTCAGCCAACCCGCCCTGACATGGTTACTACGACACATAGCCCTTATATGATACAGCACGCAGCCCTGACATTCCACAGCACGCAGCTCCGTCATTCAACAGCACGCATCAATTATCACCGCACAGAGCTCATACAACCGCACACAGCTCATATCACCGCACACAGCTCATACTACCGCACACAGCTCATATCACCGCACACAGCTCATACTTCCACACACAGCTCATATCATTACTGCACACAGCTCATATCACCGCACACAGCTCATACTACCGCACACAACTCATACTATCGCACACAGCTCATATCACCGCACACAGCTCATACTTTCGTACACAACTCATATCATTACCGCACACAGCTCATATCACCGCACACAGCTCATACTACCGCACACAGCTCATACTTCCGCACACAGCTCATATTATTACCGCACACAGCTCATATCACCGCACACAGCTCATACTACCGCACACAGCTCCATACTATCGCACACAGCTCCTTGATACTATTACGGCACATAGCCCCGACATGCTACTACGGCACGCAGCCCTAAGATACCCCGGTACTCCAGCCCCGACATATTATTCTCGACACGTAGTCCCGCTATATTAACCTTGACACGAAGCCCCACATCACATAACCTCCAAAATCCGACACAAAGTCTAACTCTATCATATATTGATTTGACACGAAGTCCCGGTCCTATCCCAGCACTTGGGATTCTACACTCAACATCATACGGTCTTAGCGACCGCATTCACGCGCACCCATAAATAGTATCGACCTCTGCGGTCGACAGACCCACTAATATGCACGTCGACTTCTCAATCTCGTTATTATCTCATATATATCAAAAGGATATAAAAGTACAAGGAAAATACAGGGTATTACACATAACAACATTCAAACCAAAACTAGAATGAAATATTAGACATCGTGTATGATTCTAGTAAAAATAGGGCACAGGGGTATTTTGGTCATTTTCTAGTTTATAAGTCAGGATCCGAAAATATAAAAGTTACGTGAGATCAAATAAATAAGTATTAATGTTGGAAGTTAAGAGTTTTCGATCCTCATTAAGAATCCATCTCGATTCCAGTCGTATTTGAAAATACCAGTTTATCGTATTTATGCCGTATTTGAAAAACCAGAATATCGTATTTATACTATACCATAATACTGTATTTATACCGTATTATACTATATTAGAATACCCTATTTATACCATATTATACTATATCAGAATACCGTATCTATACATATAAAAATCTAAATACGTAATATAATACGTATAAGCATCACATAATTAATATAAATCATAATCATAATCATAATCATGTGTTCATAACAAAGTGTAATATAAATAGCTGAGTGAGTTGGAGACTCACCTAAATTCGCAGAATAATAATGCCGAGAAAACTCGAAGAAAACCCGAAGAATCTTCGAATATAAAATTCAGGCTTCAAATAGTGTTCTTGGTGTTCTTGGTGTACTAGGTGTGTTCTTGATGTTCTTGGTGTTCTAGGTGTGTTCTTGGTGTTCTTGGTGTTCTAGGTGTGTTCTTGGTGTTCTTGGTGTTTGTGTGTGTGAGATGAAGATATGTAAGCATTAGGATGAGTTCTCAACCTCATAAGTCTAAGGATAAATGTAATGTAATGGTCCCATATATATAGGAACCAAGGAGGGATCTCACCTTGCAATTACTAAGAGTTAAATGTTCAAAGGATAATTATTTCCTTAGGGCCATGTTTGGTTGGATGTGCAATAAAATCATAACTGGTCCAAATATACCAGATATTCACAAATCTGCTAAATTTCTGTTTCTAAAAATTTTGAAAATTTATAATCGAGTTCTATAAATACTGAATATTATAATAACAACATAAAAATACTATTCATCTTGGGAAATAAATATTTGAAAATAGCGGGTATTACATTATCTCTAATTCATTCAAATTGATCTTAATCAAGATCAAAACTACCAGAAAGTATACTACACAGGTATATTATATTATTCATATATACTAGATAATTCAAATAACACTTAATTCACATAAAATGCCATTTAATCATATGAATGCCTCAATGATTTACCAATTGTCATGTCCTCAGCTGACACTTTCCGTTGACCCTCAATAACCCCAAACACAATGTCACGACCCATCCCACTACACGTGGAAATAGGACACGTGGCACGCCACCAGGGCTCATCCAAACATCCTATAATATACACAGCGGAAAGAACTTTAAAACAACCCTGAGTATTTTAAAACTTTAGGGAACATTACCCTTTGATTTGAAATTTCCTTGAAATCAGAGTTATCAAAAGTTTTGGCCAAGTGGAAACACACTCAAAAGAATCAATTTTTTTAAAACAGAGGTTCAGTCGACTGTGCCTAGGGTCCAGTCGACTGTGCCTAGCAGAAACCAAAACCCTAAATTCTTAACAGAGGTCCAGTCGACTGATCAGGGATCCCAGTCGACTGCATTGGTTACTATTTGGATCAGTAGCTAACATCTACAGTAATTCAGTCGACTGATCAAAAGTCCCCAGTGACTGTGTTAAGCAGAACCAAAATACAACATTTTAAAAAGAGGTCCAGTTGACTGATCTGGAGGTCCAGTCGACTGGTTTTACCATTATTAGAAGCAGTGGCCAAAATCAACAGTGTTCAGTCGACTGAGCAAGGGTCCAGTCGACTGTTTCCATTACTATTCACTTTCAGTGTCTAAACCCCACGAAATCCAGTCGACTGACATAGGGTCCAGTCGACTGCTCCCCTGCTGGGCAGCCCTGTTGTGAAAATTAACAACTCATGCTTCTCTATACCAACAACAATCACAACCGTAACTCAAATACAACATTTAAACATAACCACAGACGTTCTATTACAAGATTTCAATACTACGAAACTAATTCATAGTTCTATTACAACATATTATTACAATTCCCAATCCTTACACAAGTTTTAGGATTTAAAACAAAAACATATACAAAGGTGATTTCCCCGGCGTTCATCAGCCTCGCTCATCACGCTACTTCTTGTCTTTCTTCTTACTAGCAATGAAGTACATCTCCACTGCTCAGCTATATGCTGAGCATACAATTCTAAATGTATGCTTATATGACAATTCATGGTTTAAGCATCTAAAACACATAGAAATAGTCTCTAGGGTAAGTGGTACGCATTCATCCGGTCGATGTCGTAGGAGGCCCACCTCTCCCACGCATCTCGTACACTGGTTGGGCCTTCCTCCATACCAGGTACCGTGTACTGGTTGGGCCCACCTCCAATCCAGACACAACCACAATTCCAATTCCATTTCAATCACAATCAAATCACAATCCTCAAGGTTCGAGGAGCTTACCCCGGATGAATTTGCACCAAACTCCCCTTTGACCTAAGTAGACACATAACATGCTCACATAAATAGTTATACGTGCTTTTCACATAATTTCACGTGCATAATTAACGGGCCAAATTAATACATAAATTTCGCCTGGATCCATATATATCAAAGTTGATGTTCAAAACATGAAAATCCATATATTTCATAGATCTAGAATTCATACCTCGTGCGATTCTCTTCAAACTTTGAAGGATCGTCTAGAGAGCTAAATAAACGTCGGATTTCAAATTTGAGACGATTCCTACAAGTTTTGCTGGGTTTTCCCCAAAAGTCTAGAATTAAGATTTTTACAAAAATTGGCCAAACACGGCCTAATTAGTATCAAAACGTAGCCCTTACCTCCACGAGTTCAAATATGAAATCTGGAGAAAATTTAACGGACGAAAGGTCGTCGATCGGCGTCGCAAAGCCTGTTGGCTCCAATCTCCCTTTCTCTCTCCTCTCTCTAGATATTTTTGGCAAGTTTTGGATAAGAATGAAATCTCATCCACTTCTATATATAGACAAACGTTCTGGAAATTACGTTTACCTCCCCACGAGTTCCTCAAACTGCTAATTAGCTCTCGAAACTTTGTACACGTCCATTTTATGCCTTTACGAGTGAAAATTATAAATTTCAAAAGTTTTCGACTAGGTTTCGTTTGGGTCCAAAAATAACGTCCGAAAACTATATTCTGTGGAATCTCTACCCAACCTACCTTTTAATTAACGTATCACTCACGTTCTCACCACAGTTCTCAAAATGATATACTAAAGTATCCAAATACCAGAATTATACTACACAGGTATAATTACTATTCACAGGAATACCAGATAAAGTCAAATAACATTTAAATCATATAAATGTCATTTAGTCATGCCAATGAAAAATGTGAAATTCCATGTTCTCGTGTCCTCACTGACACCTCACCGTTGACCCACGTCAACTCAACTCAACTCAAATTATTAATAACATTAATAATTTCAAAATCTCAAATTATGCATTTTCAAAATCATAAATTTCTGGAACGGGTGTGACACACAATTATCAAATAACATTGATAATTCTCAAAATTTCAATTATGCATTTTAATACAAAGGATGTTTCGGGACGGGTGTGACAGACACCTGCCACGTGGCGGCTCTGTGATTTTTCCCACTTTTTTATATTATTATTCTTCCTTTTTTTCCCCCATATTTTCCATATCTCTAGAATTAATATTGTAAAAAACCAATATTATTATATTTTTCATTTTTCATAACTTTAATGTATATTTTTTTCTTTTTCTTTCATATTGCAAAGAAAACATACTTTTCTTATTTTCAATTGTAAAAATACTTACATTTTTGTTGTATATAAAGTATTTTAATAATTTAGAAAATAAAAAAAGAATTCAATTCGGTTTTTCGGTTCGGTTCGGTTCAGTTTGGAGAAGTGCAACTGAAAATCGAATTGAAAAAAAAAATTTAGTTCGTGTCATGACCCATCCTACTACGCGCATAAATAGGGCATGTGGCACACCACTAAGGATCAACCAATTCCATTAAAGTAATTTGCAGCGGAAAAACATAAGTAAAACATAGGTAAAAACCATAAAAAAAAAATTGAGTTATAAAAAGTTTGGCGCATTTGAAACACTTAAAGAAAACATCTTGTTTGGAAACAACAATCTAGTCAACTGATCAGGGGTCCGGTCGACTGGAAATGTAAGAGACAGAGAGTCAAAAGTCTCAACAATTTGACCAGTCGACTGACCATAGGTCCAGTCAACTGGAAATGCTAGATACAGAGAGCTAAAAATTCTCTGGGGTTATCCAGTCGACTGTGGCAGGGACCCAGTCGACTGGGGTCTTAATTTCTCAGTCGACTGAATCTATCAGTTGACAAAACTAGAAATTCCAATGCTTGGAAATACTATCCGGTCGACTATGTCCGGGACTCATTCGACTGTGTCTCAAAATGCTAGGGCAGTGGCTAGATCAAATAGGCCTCCAGTCGATTGTTCCCCGAAAACCAGTTGACTGTTTTACCTCAGTTACAAGCATTCTGCAGATTTTAATATGTAGTGATTCCAACTCAATAACCAACACATCTATCACTACGATTCAACGATATTCAACATAATTACAGGAGTTCTACTACAGATTACGATACTACTAATTCTTTCCAAGCTTTAATTACAACATTTTATGAATTTCAAAGCTCTTATTACAACATTTGGAAAGAAAGCAAAAACATCTACAAGAGTACTCCCGTCGTCCCATCGGCCTCACTCTTCGTGTTTCTTCTTTCCTCTCTTCCTATCACCTGCAATGGAGTAAAGCCCCACTGCTCAACTATATGCTGAGTGCACAATTCTAAAAAATATGCTTATATGAAAATTCATACCTTAAAATATCAAAACACATCAAAATAGTCTCTAGGGAAAGTGGTACGTTTCCATCCGATAAATGAAAACCGGTGCCGTGGAAGTGGAAGGCCTTCCTCTTCCACGCACCTCGTACACTGGTTGGGCCTTCCTCCATACCATGCACCGTGTCCTGGTTGGGTCTTTCTCCATACTAGACACCACAACTATCAATGTTATAATCCTCAAACTTCGAGGAGCTTAGCTCCGCATGCTCACATAAACAATTATACATGCTTTTCTAACATATTCACATGCATAATTAACGGGCCTAATTAACATATGAATTTCACCTGGATCCAAAATATCAACTCGATATTTAAAACATGTAAATCTCGTATAATTCATAAATCTAGAATTCACACATCGTGCTAACGCTCCATAACATTGAAGGATTAACTAGAGAGTCAAATAAACGTCGGATCTCCGTTTATACGCGATTCTTACAAGTTTTACCTGATTTTTTTTTTCAAATTTCTAAAAATTAGATTTCATAAAAAGTTGCTAAACGAGGCCTAAGATGTATCAAAATGAAGCTCTTACCTCGAGGAGTTCAAATATGAAATCTGAATGAAAACTGACGGACGAACGATCTCGATCTGCGTCGTGAAGCTCGGGGGAAATAATCTCCTTTTCTCTTTCTCTAAGATATCATGTGTTTGAGATTTTTATGAAATATATCCCAAGTTTTCTATATATAGGCACGACTTTCAAAAATTACGTTTACCTCCCCAAAACTTCTAATTATCTCCTGATATGTCCTAAATGTCCATTTTATCACTTCCCGAGCGAAAACCAAACATTATAAAAGTTTTCCTCTAAGTTCCGTTTGGGCCCAAAATCACGTTCTGAAACCTATTTCTGTGGAATCTCTATAAAACCTACTTTTTATGTAATATATTGTGAGACACGAACCCGAAAAGAATATTAAAATAATAAATCATTTACTCTATTAAGCTGAACTGAGTTGTTTAAAATTTAAATTTCTGTGATTTAATTATATAAGCTGAATTGTTATTAAAAAATTTTATGCTGAGCTGTTAATTATTAAATAATTAGTTGGGTTGAAACTGGGAAATTCCATTTTTAGGATTTTGAGATAGGAAATAGCTCTATTTGGGGGTCCTAAGATGATATGGGAAAGTTTGAGAACTCAAGTGCCAGTTTTAAAGAAAGTTGGGGTATTAAACATAATTTTTAAAAGTTGAAAAATCAGTTTTAGGAGAGATACGTTAGTCTCCTTCACTGTATGTTTTGAGAGGGTTTACAGTGAAAAGAAAGATAAGAGAAGGAGAGTAAGAGGGGAAGAAGAAGAAAAAGAAGAAGAATAAAGAGAAGAAGACTTAAAAATTGGGAGGAAAGGGTGAAAACTTCATCTTCTACACCCTAGGGAAGTGAAATTGGTTGAAAGTGTGAATTGGGATTTTTGAATTCTTTCCTTAGAATATGAAAATTAAGAAATTAAAGTTGTAATTTATGTTTTAGAACTTGTTTAAATGCTCCTTGATATGTATATATGATGTGGTATGAAGTTTTTCACGTTAAACTTGAATTTTGAGCAAATTTGTAAAATGTGTTTTTAGAGTTTGGTAGAAATCCAAAAATTGGGGATTTGTGGGGTTGATTTGATAGTGGATATGTGTTCTATATGCCTTGAGTGATATATATACCATGTATGGGAAGTTTTGCTTGAGTGTAGTTGATTTTGCAATTGTTGGGGTGTTGAAATTTAAGGGTTTTCAATAAATTCGAAAATTGAGTTTTTCTTTGGTTTTGATTTTGATATTTTTGGTGTTGAGAGTATGTTATCAATGTCTTGAAACACTCCTAGTTCAAGTCTTGAAAGGATTGAGTTGGGTTTGAGGTGGTGACCACCATGGATGAGATTTGAAGCTTTTGGGTTTTATGGGTCCTTGAAAATTGTTGTTTCAAATCTATATTTGGGTTGATTTTTGTTGTTATAATGATGTTTTCAATGCTTTGGATTACTCTTACAACAAGCTTTGAAAGAGTTGAGTTGGGAAGAGTTGGGAAGAGTAGTAGAGATTAATGTGTGTTCTTGGTGTAGTGTGTGTTTTTAAAACTCTAGCTTATGGGTCTTGTTTGATTTGTAAAAAATTGTTGCTTATGAGTTGATATTTAAATTTGCTAGATGCTAATAACATATTTGAGAATCATATAGAGAATGTTAGTTTTGGGTTTGGAAGAATTGGGTTATAATTTGGGTAAAACACCATTGAAGATGTTCTTGAGCTTTAGAAGCTAGAAATGTGTTCTTGATTTTTATTTGATGGTTGTGGTGAACAATATTAGATGTGGATTGTTTTTAATGCATTGTGAATATTATTTTGAGTTATATGCTATTGAAAACTTATGTCTCCAAGAGTTGGTAGAACTTGAAAGCCTCCATAGAAGAGTTGTGTATTTTTTTTTTATACAAACTTGATTTGGGTAGAGAGAGAAAGGTAGAAATTAGGGGCTATTTGGGTGTGATTTTGGGAATTTTGGTTGTTTCAAATTAAAACTTGAACTTCTTAAATTTTTATTTATTATGGAAGTTGCTTCTTTCTATATTTTTATTTATTATAGAAGTTGTTAATTTTACTTACTAGTTATGAAGTTGAAGTTTGAGAAATATGGATTTTTTTTTTCAATTAGAAAGCCTAGGTTGTTAATTTTTTGTTGTTCTTATTATAAGATTTGTGAATTATTATTTAAATTGATATTATATTTGCTATGAAATCTAATTTTTAAGATTTCAGGGACCGAGGCTAGTAGTAGCGGACCCAAGGAGTTGATCGAGGAGTAAGTAGAAAGGTGAATTTTATTCGCTTGCCGAATTTGAGGTGGGTCTTCTAGATATTGCTGTATTTTAGTTTATGTATATATACATAGCTGACATGACATGTATGTTATGCACTTGCATTGCTGAGCTGTTAGACTAAGTCGCTGAAAACTTGGTAATAAGCCGCGAAAGGCTAAAGCTGATGGGCCCGGATGTGTGAGTCATGGCATGTATGAGTTGCATTTTAATATTGCATAAAAACTGTCGTTGTGCTGTGCTGAGCTGTTTATATGCTTAAACTTGCATATTGTTTTATCTAGTTGTCATGAGCCGTGGTTTTGCTCACGCCCACACAGATTTCCTATACAGGTACCTCTTTTATGAAGCTGAGTTAGGAATTGCACTGCCATGGGTCTGGGGTTGCTATGGGTTGCTATGGGTTGACAACAAGAGTGGTAGTTTGTCAAAAATTGTAAAATACAGTTTAGTTGTAACTTTTGCAAGATGTTGTAAACACTTAACTTTTAAGTTTGGTTGTGTTGGATTAGTTTAATGTATAATACTTTGGATGTCTGAATATTTTAAAATCTATAATAAGGTGTTCTTATATCAAATCACATGTTAAACTTAATGTTATTGATTAGTTGAGTTGTATTAGCAGGTGTTCCGACCACGACGGGTCGGGGTGCCACACGTATCACCTACGTTCTCACCATAATATTCAAAATGATCTAAAATAAGACCAAAACTACTAGAAATTTACTATACACAGCTAAAATCACTATTTGCAAAATACCAGAGATAATCCAAATAATATTAAATCACATAAATGTCATTTAATCAATTTAATGCATCATGACTTCTCTGATTACCGTATCCTCATTTGACACCTCACCATCGACCAAGCCTAGGGGTATTAAGAAATAGCAGAAAATCGAAAATCGACCGAAATCAAACCAACAAAAAATCGATTGGCCGGGTTTTGAAAAGAAATATGCAAGCCTAAACTGAGAGAAAACGAACCAAAACTAAACCGACCAAAGCCACCTAAACTGAACTACCAATCGAAAAGTCAATTTTTAAAACTAACCGCAAACACCCCTCTACTAGAGATGCCTATATCCTTTCTCATCAATTCCATTCCTTCTTACTTTCTCCATTAGGGTAATGCTACGTGCACATAAAGTATGCACATAAAGTGTGCACATAAAGATCTGAGCCATTCATTTTGGTGGGGTCCATCCCTGCACACATAGGACCCACCAAAATAAATGGCCTAGATCTTTATGTGCACACTTTATGTGCACATTTTATGTGCACGAATCATTACTCATGTCAAATTTATGTACACCACAAAACTTTGATTTTCATAAAATCTAAATAAAAATTAGGTAATGCTATGTGCACATAAATTGTGCACATAACGTGTGCATATAAGGATCTGGACCATTTATTTCGGTGCAGTCCGTGCCTGCATACATGGAACCAACCAACTGAAATTAGTGGCCCAGATCACACTTTATGTGCACCAATCATTAATCATAAAAAATTAAAATTAGAACTGAATCAGATATGGAATACTTAGACAACCCCTATTTAAAAAGGAAATATTCAATATAACAAGAAAGTAATACTTCGACTCTATCACCACCCTAATACACATTGATTACTTTTAAGTAATGCTAATGTTTTTCAAATTTTGTATTCCAAATGTCTTTATCAACGAACATATGTAGCAACATAACTACTTTTAATAATTATGAAATTATTTTAACATCCTCTAATAAAAATTAAAATTAGATAGTTGCATGACATATGTATTGAGTAACATAATTGGGACTCGGGACCAATTGCCCCAGTGGTATTGCCTCCACTTAGTCTCCTGCTAGGTGGTGGGGGGGGGGGGGGGGGGGGGTGGTTTGAATCTCCCTATGGGAAGATGCTTGCATGATGGGCATGAGGGTTTATGTAATAGTGGGCCTTTAGCCTCTTCCTCGTCGTGCCCTGCTCTGCGTTCGGTTCCACTTATGTGTGAGTGCGTGTGTCTGTGAGGCCTAGCAAAAAAAAAAAAAAGAGTATAATTGGGAAAAAAAATTAGGGACGCACAACATTTTACAATGAGTTAAAGCATGTATTTGGATATCATCAAAATGAAAACCTTTGGGTTTCATCCTCCCTCCACTCCCCAATAGGGGTGCAACTCGGGCGGGCAAATCCGTGGTCAACCCGAGCTCGGCCCGGAAATTATCGGGCTTGGGCCCGTGATACTTTCACCATGGGCAGGCTTGGGCAGAAATATGCAAGCTCGAATTCAATTCGGATCGGGCTTGGGCAGAATTTTGCTAACCCGTGGAACCCAAGCCCGAGCCCGAATTCTATTTATGTATTATTTTTGACATTATATTCTAGTATATTTTTGTAATAATAATACACTATTAAATATTATTCTAGCACTAAATTAATATATGAATGTTTTTTTTCTCAAATCTAAACAAAAAAATAGATTTGATACTCTACATATTGTTGTTTACATACTAAAAATCAATTTGCACAAAAAAAAAATTGTAATTTGGGCTCAATTCGGGCTCGGGCTCGAGCTCGGATTGGAGAACTAAATCATAAACCGAGTTCGGGTTAATAAGTTCGGGTTTATATCAGGCTCAAACTCAAACTTAAACAGATTGCTTGAATTAAGACTCAGACCTGAACAGAGCCAAAACTTTTGATTGCCGCCCGAGTTGCACCCTACTCCCAAGCACCAACAAATACCAACCACTCTTCTCCAAAAAAAAAAAAAAAAAAAAACACAAATACCAACCACTCAATTTCAAGGGACTCTACATTTCATAATCTCTACAAATGAAAACACAAAACTAGTCACAGGCACAGCAGCAAGCAAGTCAAATGGCCAGTGCACACTTTTCCGACCACATCCTCCGGTTAAGTCTTGGCACGTGCGTCAGTTCCCGGCGACTTCACAGCACCAAACCCGCGGGCGCCGGAATTTCACTCTCTCATCCCAAGCTTTGCAGATATGGAAGAAGCTTATTAGTGGCTAAAAGTGAGAGCCGAAAGTTCAAGTGGGTCGTTGGACAGAGTTTGGTGGAACAGAGCCCGACAAAATCATCGACAGTCGGCGTTAAACGGCTGGTGGAGTTCTTGTATGAGGACCTTCCACATCTATTTGATGATCAAGGGATTGATCGGACGGCGTACGATGAACGGGTCAAGTTTCTGGACCCAATCACGAAGTATGATTCGATTACTGGGTATCTTTTTAACATAGGTCTCTTGAAGAAACTCTTCACACCCGTTTTCCAGTTGCACTGGGTCAAACCGGTACGCTTAATTTTTCCATTTAATCTCTACTGTGTGTAATGTGTATATGTTATATGTATATACACATTACACGCACACATACACACACACTCACACACAAACTCATACTATATTGGTAATAATGCTGTATTGGGAACTTGGGATGAGTTTTGAGGTCACTTATATAAAGAGAAATGTCTAATAGTCTGTTGAGGAATTTTCAAAATAAGGAATTAATAGTGAGTGGGATTTGAATTAGAAATGATGGGTCGCACCCATTGAGATTGAATTTGAACCGGTGGGTCGCAACCATTCAGAATCGGTTCAAAGTTAAATTCAAATGCACGGGTTGTGTCCCTTTGATCAATAGTCACAAGGCTAATATACGCAAACGTTTATGAAGGGACACCAACCATTCTATATATAGAGTGTATCAATTCTCATTTGTAGGTTGGAAAATCTCTTTCTTTCTTCCTTATGGAAAATTAGGAGATTAAATTATGTTGTTTTTCTTTAGATAAAATACATATTTCTAGAATCTGTTTTCTGCAGAAATAGAATTCTAGAATTGGCTTTTATTTCTTGGTGGATATTTTGGGCTATCTTCAATAGTGCATATTGCAGATAGGTTAGCTTTGTTGTACCTTGAATACAGATTTGCGGAATAGCCGTTTGCACACCAAGTTATGATTATGGTGGGGACAAATACTGTATTTAGGGGAGTGTTTCGTACACGCCTTGAAGCATATTACTGGAGTACATTTTGCGGTATTATTTGTCACTGAATTTTGAAAACTTTGAAGATAAATTTTCCAACAATCTAAATACAGTATTTGATGGATTTATCTACAACGAACCAATGCATTTACCGATAATTTATTTCTTCTCTTATCTTTATTCAATTCGTAAGTGTTGTTCGTGCTCTAGTTTGAATATTCTTGGTTTATTGATAACAACCTTAAGACAATTTTCCTTGTTCAGCGATTTGCATAAATACTGATTTCTGCTTTCGGTTGAGTAAATTGGTTTGGACAATTCAATACGGTTTGCAGTTTTCATAATATGCTTTGCACAAACTGCTGTTTGTGATTTGGTACTTATTAAATATGTCCTACGAAGCAATTTGCGCATAATCTGAATTTTGATACATACACACATAAATTTTTGACAAAATCCGTTTGTCTTGATTCATATGATTTGTACCTTTCTATAATCAATCACATACATGGATATTACATGTAAGTATTTTGTAATGCATATACATCCAAAATGGGTTTTAAAAGTGACTAAATGGATAACAACTCTTCATTTCTTTACTCAAGTTAGAATCTGGTGATGTATATAAAGACATTTTTATATATATCTATATACACACACAAACGTTGTACTCAATTGTTCACCCTGTGCACTATATCTAAAGAATAGTGGGTTTTTCATGATCATGTCACCATGTGCGAACCGGTGCAAACTTTATGGACTACTATGTAAACAGTTGTAACCATATATAAGTTTATTTTAAGAACATAATATTTTTTATTTTGAGAATATTTTCCGTGTCACATGGTATTTCTTCAATTAATAAACGTTGTACTCAATTGTCATAAATGGTTTGAAAATTTGATGCTGGAATTTTGAAATGCTTTTCTTGTTCAGGCTCTCACACTGGTTTGAAAATTCAGTATCTGGTTTGCATATATATATATATATATGTATACAAACATCCTCATACATATATGGTGTGTGTATATAAATTTATATATAATTGTATATGCATATATAAATTTGACTAAGATTATATAGGACCACTAATATGATCGATGTATCTGACACATAAGTAGTATTGTGGATAAACTGTTCCGTATTACCCACTGTTTGGATTGCACGCTATTTTATTGTTCTTTGTTTAACAGTGGAGAGTTTGTCAAAAATAATTACAAAATAGTGCATCTCTTGTTAACTATTTATTACCAAAGTCAGGGTATTCTTTAACAAATAATAAACAGTGCACCGATTTGGTCAATATATTTGAAGTGTTAGGTTTGACTTCTGTAAATGGAGATCAGGAGATCAGTGGCCAATTAATCTAGTAATTTTGGTTTAGACCCCCATTTGTTGGTTAATTACAGTTTGACCCATATTTTCAAAATTTATGTTTTAAACTCTAAATGTTTATAAATTTTGTTCAATGCTTATTTTTAAATTCTTGACCTCTTTGTGCACTTTGTAACATGATTTCATGTTTTCTAAACATCATATTTTGTATACTACGATCTGTATAAATCTGCACTTTTGGAAAATTGCGTTGATCTTGAAATATGGTCTATGTTTTTCAAAACTGGTTTTTATGATTTTGTGTAAACTAACTGGAACTTTGGTTATTATACATAAAGTTGTTCTTATCATCCTTATAAGTGAACAAATCTGGACATTTGGAACGTTTAGGATTGACATGTATTCACATCTATGGGACTTGTACACTTAGGTTCATGTTTGGAATCACCTTTATTATAGTTTTGGGTTCTTGACGCTACCCAAAATGCATATATATCAGCCAGTTAGAAAATATGTAAGGAGCACTTTAGAACTCCAAAAGCACGTTTTGCTAGAGTTGGTCTAGAGGTGGTTCAACCCAAATGTAGTGCAAGAAAAGATCGAGGTTTTCATGAACTCTGGTGACCCCTTTGGGATAAGAACTTCTACTTGTACTTAAATGCAAAAGTTGAATTAATATGTTATATATTATTCCTTTCAAAGCCACTAATTTTAACAGCTGTTAAGTACTAGAACTTGTCATTACGACATGTACTCACAAGGTTACAGTGTATGTATGTGAGTGATTTTGTATACCATTTTTATTTAGTAGTATTGTACTAATTGTCAGCCGACCCCAATTGATTGGGACACAAGGCTTGGTTTGGTTTGGTTTAGTATTGTACTAATTATTTAAACAAGTCTCTTAAAGACAATTCTGTTTAAATTGCATAATGATTTTATATGTAACTTCATTGGGTGTCAAGGTTTTGGGAATAAAACCAAGTCAATCCAAGTCTAATATATGTTTTGCTAATTAGTGAACAAGGATTACTGCGGTAATAGCAATATGTTTGCACTTATGTGAAGCACCTTTTAATCAGAATTAAAATTGTTAATTGGCAGAATATGTTTTATGTATGCTATAATGTTATAACAATATGACATGTAATAGGCCTAATATGTAGCTGGTAAACTTAGTAGAGATACTAGTGATTCTAATTATTTGTATTGACATGCACTAATAGAATTTATATGCACGTTGTCACTAAGCGGGAAGAATGATCATATATCAAGGAGTGAATGGCTTTTTCACTTTTGGTGAAGGAGTTGTCATATGGAAAAAGAGACGTACTTGTATAGCTAACTCCACCATGGCAATTGAATTTGTAGCATTAGCTGTAGTAAAAAAGAGGTTGCGTAGTTAAGGAATTTAGTTTTAGAAATTCCAATTTGACCAAAACCTATGCCTCTTATATATATCCATTGTGATAATGAGTCTATATATACTTTCTACATCCTATAGTAAAGTGTATAACGGTAAGTCCAGACACTATGGATTTAGACACAGTTATGTGAACCTGTTACTCACGGAAGATATTATAGCTGTGAACTGTGTAAGATTTTGCCAAAATCTGGCATATCTGTCAACAAAGAACTTGCAAAGAATTTGGTGTCTAAGACATCGGTAGGGATGGGACTAAAGCCCAATGAACATGGTCACTCTTGATGGAAACTCAACCTGACACTTGACATTTCAAGTTCTCAGGTTCAACGAGTAAAGTACATCATATGTCGTGATTATAAGCACTTTAAACAATTATGTGAACACATATAAATCATCCCAAGGATAAGTGCTTAGTACCTGTAATGTGTTAAGGAGGAGGATGAGATATAATGCTCTTAATAGACTTATAACGATTGTGTTGAAATGCTTTAGTTACAAGGACACTTCTAATAAGTCTACCTATATGAGTGTGGAAGTGGTGCCGCTTCCTAGGCGTTCAGGGCTTGACATCTAAAGCACTCACGAAATCAAGGTATAGACACAAGGCCTAATTCATGTGTCGGCTTATATGAATATCCACTGAGATCAAAGGTTTATGTGTGGGGTTAAGTCCGGTTAGTCAATATGGATTGCCAGTTCAAAGACAATGTCTACTAAGCTCTCCTGATTAGCTTTGACGAGTCCTCACAGGGTAATGGTTCAAGTCGTAAGACACCATTACTTATACATAAATCTTACAGCCATTGTTTTTCAAAACTTATTTCGAAAATGGTGGGGGATTGTTGAGGAATTTTCAAAATAAGGAATTAAGAGTGAGTGAGATTTGAATTAGAAATTATGGGTCGCACCCATTGAGATTGAATTCGAACTGGTGGGTCGCAACCATTCAGAATCGGTTCAAAGTTAAATTCAAATCCATGGGTTGTGTCCCTTGGATCAATAGTCACAAGGCTAATAGACGCAAACGTTTATGAAGGGACACCAACCATTCTATATATAGAGTGTATCAATTCTCATTTGTAGGTTGGAAAATCTCTTTCTTCTTCCTTATGGAAAATTAGGAGTTTAAATTATGTTGTTTTTCTTTAGATAAAATACATATTTCTAGAATCTGTTTTATGCAGAAATAGAATTCTAGAATTGGCTTTTATTTCTTGGTGGATATTTTGGGCTATCTTCAATAGTGCATATTGCAGATAGGTTGGCTTCGTTGTACCTTGAATACAGATTTGCGGAATACCCGTTTGCACACCAAATTATGATTATGGTGGGGGCAAATACTGTATTTAGGGAAGTGTTTTGTACACGCCTTGAAGCATATTACTGGAGTACATTTTGCGGTATTATTTGTCAGTGAATTTTGAAGACTTTGAAGATAAATTTTCCAACAGAGTCTTCATACTATTCTAATGTTACGATGATGATTTGGTGTAGCTCATATTATATCCTATGTATTGACTCTGCCCCTTATGGAGTTGCAAATTCATATTGTTCTTAGAATTATCTGTTTGGAGCATTATAGGTTTTGAATTTCATCCCTTTCAAAGCCGTTTGTTTGTTTTTTTTTTTTTGGATGGAGGTGTATAGATTTTCAACATACATTCTATATTTGATATGAAAAAGACCCTAGGTTTAGGGCCCGTTTGGGTTAGCAGAAATATTAAGTGATTGCGTATTAAAGTTGAAGATTAAATTTTTAGTTGATTAGTATAAGCACCGAAATTTTAAGCTTACCCAAACACTTCCATTTTACAAAACTATCAAAAAAAAATTTCTTGAAACCTGCAATTTATCGCTTAATTTTTAATTTGCAGCTAACCCAAATGGGCTTTTACTACACATTTAGAAGTTTGAAGTTCTCAAAGGGGTTCTAAATTTTATGAGGAGCACACTAGGTGAACACGTCAGTTCACTTCTTCACCAAACCCCTCCACATATTCTGTACATCCGTTTAGTTTATATGTGATTTGAGAGGAGACTGGGGAAAAGTTAATGATTAGTGCCAATGTATGTACTTTTTTTATTTTTATTTTTTTTATTTCTCACCCTTTTCAGTGAACAAGTTTGTTTTAGAATTTGTGATTCTCCATTGACAGGATAATTTGTATATGCCTTTTAAGCGGTGCATAAATATCAAATGATTTCCATTTTCGCAATAGCCTTAGGCCTGTTGGGCAATCGGCCAATGTTGGATACACAATTCTCTTTGCAACAATGAGTCATGCTTTTTATCTCCTGAGCAATGTTAGGATTGATTTCACTATAAAATTGTGCCTCTTTGATTGATTGAGTTGCTATAGACAGGACCTTATGAAATAACTACCAGATGGACTATGGTAATGAGTTTCATCCTTCTCCCATGGAAACCAGAATTGGTCTTTACCGGGACTTCAGTCATGGGCATCAACCCAGAGACCGAGAAGTTTTGCAGCCATGTGGTAAGGTCCTCCGTCTATCTTAGAGGAAGTAAACAAGTATTATTGGCAAGATTATTAACTTTTCCTTCTTTTTGCTGTTCTCATTTTGCAGGACTACTGGGATTCTATTCAGAACAATGACTATTTTTCTCTTGAAGGTTTATGGGATGTATTCAAGCAGGTATTCGCCGTTAATTGTAAATTAATAAATAAATGTAATTTGCATTCCACTGCCCCTTCTTTTATGCATGATGTGCTTGATTTCAGCTGCGGCTTTATAAAACTCCGGACTTGGAAACACCGAAATATGATGTACTAAAAAGGACAGCAAAATATGAGGTTTGTTAGTATCTTCTTGCCATGATTCTTCCTGCGGTCTATGCACCATATGTAGCATTGTTCCTGTTGTATCTATCCATATTGAAGCCAAATGTAAGCCCTATAGTTGGAATCGTGCAGCTGAATGTTTTTGCTTGGTGACTTAATTAACCTCGTAGCATTGTAAGGAGTCTAGTTGAGCATCGTGTGATTGTATCTAAGAATTTTCATGTCCTTTTGGGCTCTGCTTGGTTCTTGGATTTAGTGCGGGAAAAGAAAAGAAACATAAATGGAAAAAATCTTGAAAAATAACTTTAGTTTTAAATATTGTTAGTCACTTCCCTTCATCCATTTTTTTTTTTAATATATATATATATATTTTAATTTTCTAATGTTATTTAAGCACGAATAAAATACAAGGGAAAGGTTTTCCTTCTCTAAACCCGCAAACCATACGGAGCTTAGTGTGGCCGTTTTGTGCACCAATCGTTTCGTTTTTTTTTTTCTTTAGTTATTTATGCATTCTTGGCTACTATTACTTCTTCTGGAAGAAGAAACATTCTGCTCATATTTTCTGACAAATCAATGACTTCATAGACCACCGGTACAAATGTCTAGCTATTGTATATGATCACTTTATTTTGGAATGATACTACAGGTGAGGAAGTATACACCCTTCATAGTTGTGGAAACAGACGGAGACAAGCTGTCTGGGTCCACCGGTTTTAACTCTGTTGCTGGGTCAGTGTTTCTCTGAATCTGATTCAGTTGGGAATCATCTTTTTTTCCCTATTTTTCCTTTTCTTTCTGGTAATTTGATACTTATCCATCAATATAAATAATAAATATAGGTATATCTTCGGGAAGAATTCCAAAATGGAGAAAATACCAATGACTACTCCGGTCTTTACTCAGGCCTTCGAACCTGAAATGTCCAAAGTGTCCATCCAAATTGTTCTTCCGTCAGAAAAAGACATGAGCAGGTGAAGATTCTCAAACATTAAGAGCTTGTTTGGATTATTGCTTATTTGGGACCAAGAATCACTTTTTCGGGTCTATTGAGGGATTTGAGTCTGTTTTGCAAAAACTTTTTCACAACTTATTCAAAAATCCAAATCCACATCAATTAGCTGCCTTCTCAAAAATCTATCAAAGAAAAAATCTCTTATTTCCACAGCAATACCAACGGTGCTAAAACCAGAACAACAAAATTAATCCTCTTCTTCTTGTCAAAGAATGAGTGAACCTCTTGGATTACATATTTTTTTTTTTTGAGAAATGAAACTGCCTACAAATAATTTCGTTTGTTTGACTACAAGATATAATCCATAAACAACGAGTGTGTATCTATTATCAGTTTACCAGATCCCGATCAAGAAGCAATTAACCTGCGGAAAGTGGAAGGGGGCATCGCTGCAGTATTGAAATTCAGTGGAAAACCTACAGAGGATATTGTTCGTGAGAAAGAGAAAGAACTTCGCTCCAGTCTTATTAGAGATGGTCTTAAACCTAAAAAGGATTGTTTGCTTGCTCGCTACAATGATCCTGGTCGAACATGGACCTTTATTATGGTATGAAACTGAAATCCCTTGATTCAAATGATTCTCAAGAATCTTAAAATTGCTTCTATTATTCCTCCGGTTAACTTTCTTTCTTCGGATTTTCCATAGAAGATGAGTTCATACCTTTGAGCAATTTGATTGATACTCCACCTGAAATAACTCTGGTGTCAGCAACATTTCACACCGGCAGAGTAATTAAGGAAATAGTTTTTCTTCTTTAAATCCATAAACCAAAGTTACCAAACGAAGCCTTAAATTTCATTTCTTAGACTATAGATCATAACTCGTGTTTTGTATTGTGTTGTATAATTATACTTGTTTACTAAATATATAGTTTCATGCTTGTTTATCAGATAGTAACTAGGTCTGCTTGGAAGTTGAAATAAAAACTGATCTGGTTCAGTCCAAATCTCACTTTTTAATGTTGGTTTCATGAAGAACTAGTTTCAAGAGAATTATTAGACTGTGTAAGGATAATGGACCCCTATGCATGAAATTGAAACTCACCAAACATATAAATTTATATAACTAGTTCACTTGTGAACCATAGAACTAGTTCTTTTTTCTTTTTTTCCCAAACAGCCTCTTAAACTCAAAGTTTGTGCTTCTTCCTGACAATCTCCAATTTTCTACTCCTTGTAGAATCTATTTTCTATATTTTTATTTTCATTTTCCTTACTAATATCCGCGTTGTTCTATATGGTTGGTTGTGCTGAAGAGGAATGAAGTGCTCATATGGCTTGAAGAGTTCACATTGGATTAGTGTTTTGGTCATCCAACTAGCACATCTTGTCGATTATTCTTTGGACTCCTTGAAGTTTGCCATTGGAGTTTGTTTTCAGCTGAATGGTAGTTATAGAAATCACAGTAAGCAATCCTTGAAAAGGTTATTATACAATCTGTACAATGATTTAGATTGATACAATGGGAATTTGTACAGAATCAAATCTGAGCAAGTACCTCAATATATTCTTTTATTAACTTGTGATACCATGTCATCAAAAAGGCTGTTGTATTGAATTTTTTCTCTTTACATGTTGTAATAGTATCATTCTTATGTCCAATGGCAATGGGTGTTCATCCACTTCTCCTCAAGATTGAAAGGAAATATATTCAAATATATATATATATATATATATATAGAGAGAGAGAGAGAGAGAGAGAGAGAGAAATTTCCTTGTGCCTCTGCAACTCACCTTTTTTTTTTTTGGGATTGAGCCTGCAATTCACTTGAAATTCTACATGTGATTTTCTTATAGTGCAATAGACAAATCTCTCTCCCAAGAGGTGGTCATTCCAAGAAGGCAAGAATGAAGTCCCATGGGTTCACTATTGACCCTTCCTTGAAATTTTAGGGCTCATTTTTCCTTGTAACTATTGACTTATATGGAATAATTTTGCAAAACAAATTACTTCTTGTCCAGGAAAAAATTACTGAGACAATGCTGTACAAAAGTCATACTCTCTAATGTAAATTTTTTTTTTTTCCATGCAGCAAAAAAGGTTGGATAGGGGGCAACCAGGTGACCTACCTCCTTGTGTGTGACTATGAGAGCCTCCTACCCAGCATACTCTCTAAATTTACATGTAGTACTCAGAAGATCAAATCCACTTACTACATTTTCGAATTATTTTTAATTTGAACAATTTGATTTTTTTTCAAAAAAAATTGAGATAAATAGGTGTCAACAAAATGAAACAAATTAATTTTATCTACTAATTTCATTTGACCAAAAAAAGAAAAGAAAGAAACTATAAATTCACTCTTTTTTTTAGTTGCATAAGTGCATTCTTTGTATATTAAAGGGTGTTTTTAATCAAAATCGTTTAAAAATGAACAAATAACAAGAGTTTGAATGGATTCATATCCAATTCAATCTCCTCTTTAAGTCTAGAACCCCTATTTTTTGATAGAGTAATGCTATGTTTTTCAATTTTTTATTATTATTTCGAACGTGTTTTCCAAATAATGTGTCAGTGCCACATCTAATTCTGTGGTACAATTGATTGGAAGCTATTTACCCCCAAAGCCACATCATTTGAGAAGCACTTTTGGGATAAAAATTTGAGAAGCATAATATTACTCTTTTTGATATGCACTACACAGTGGGGATGTAGTCCTCTCCAACCCCATAAGACTTGAACCAACAACCACCTCCAAGTGGAATAGAAGCCCTTACCACTAGCCCATCCCTTCGTCTACCAGAACATCTATTTTACAGCTCAAAAACAATCTTAATGTAATCCTGAATCTAAATTGATTAATTACTCCATCCGTCCCTAAATAAGTGTCCACTCCAAGTCTGGACATTGTTTATTAAAGATGTAGGCTTAAATACAAAACATAACCCTGAAGATTGGTCCTTGTCTCATTTTAGTCCTTGTAGTTTAAATTGCGTCATTTGGTCCTTGAATTTTTTAAATAGAATCAATATGGTCCAAATGTCCCATTCTGTCAAAAAAAAAAAAAAGTCAGAATTCAGCCAATGTATTTGCAATTACATTGATAAGCGGGTGGGAAGATTTGGTGGTGTTCCATTTTTGCGCCTGAAAAGTGTGATAGTACATAGCATGCGGGTAAATTCCGTCAACTTTTATCATATAATGGGACATTTGGGCTATATTGCTTCTTATCTAAGAACTTCAGGAACCAAATTGACGCAATTGAAACTACATTGACTAAAATGAGACAGGGACCAAACTTCAAGTGTCTATTTTATAACTAAGCCAAAGATGTATTATATTTTTTTGGTTGGTCCATTACATAAGTAATTTCCTATTTTACCATTAGATGTGATGGGTGTTTGAGCAATGACTTAGCCTAATTGATAAAATGACTCTTCATTCCAAGCTCATACCAGGATTCAAACCTTGCCATCTCCCCCGAGCGTTGACACTTATCTCCTTGCATGAGTCCATTATCCCAAATATTAAAATAGGGTAATGTTTGGGACACAACTGGTCACAAAGAGATGCTCATAAAAGGATGTCATATCTCATGTGGCACTCATGTGACAGTAGGACCCACCATACTTAACTCGACTCATGGGATACACATCTTTTTGTGATCTTTTTGTGTCCCTACCATTACCCATAAAAAGAAAAAGGAGTAATGCTATGCTTCTCAAATTTTTTCTTCCAAAAAGTGTTTCCCAACACGTGGCAGTGAGACCCTCTTCAATATTGGTAAGACCACTTCAATATCAACCAATCAAAATCAATTGGACCCACTGCCACATGTGTTAAGAAATTTTTTTGAGAAATTTTTTTGGGAAGCATAGCATTATTCTAAAAAAAAAAAGAAGTGATAAGTGTGTGTTTTACCCTTAAATGTTAGTACTACATATTTTAGCTCCACCAACCAAAAAGCATTAGCCTTCGTTTGGATTGAGAGAACCGGAGAGAAGGGAAGAAGAAGTGAACCATTTTCTCTCAAGTTCTCTCGTTTGGATATTTAAGTTGGGAGAGAAGAGAACGTTAATGGAGAGAACTGGAGAGAACGTGAGGAGAAAAAGAACCCAATTTTGGTTCTCTCCAAATCGGAGAGAAGAGAAGAGAACCATAATAAAATATTAATAAAATGACCAATATATTCTCAATGAGGTTCTCTTCTCTCCTCTTCTCTCTGATTCTCTCAATCCAAATATATTTGGGAGTTTAGGGGAGAAAATAAAAGAAGAGAAAGTCGTAAGTGATGAGAGAAAAGAAAAGAAAGGAAAGGATGATAGTTTCTCTCATTTTGTTTGGGAGTTTAGGAGAGAAGAGAAAGTTAATTTCTTTCCTCTTGTTTGGGAGTTAAGAAGAAAAGAAGAGAAAAGAAATAAAGTTACCATTCTACCCATTAATGATAGGGATGGCAACGGGGCGGATATGGGACGGGGTCCCCGTACCTCGACCCCGACCTCGGCCCAGTTGAGTGAACCCTTCCCCCGACCCCGCCCCGCCCCTAGGAGACATGGGTCCCGCCCCCGCCCCCGCCCCGTAAACGGAAACCCACCCCCGCCCCGGTAAGAAAAAAAATTCCCAGGAAGGAAGTGAAGAAACTAAAATAAAATAAAACAAGAACACACATGGACTAATAGGAGTAATAGTTTATCTAATATACTTATATACCCCTAGATTTTTTGTCACACCCCAACCTGCCCCGGCAGATAGGACACGTGTAAGAATGCCACAAGTGAGCATTTATACTAATTAGCAAAGAAAACAAGTGGATTACTAAGAAACATGAGCTTAAAATGACATACAAGAACCTTACTGTGACAAAACAGCCTCCAAGGGTAAAATGGTCATTAATAAAGTATAACAAATTTTATACCAAAAGATAGGTCTTTGAGTCCCGATTCCAACGCAAAAAACGGCGCGCAAATCCGAATTTTCTAGAGAGAGTTATGTCCGTTTCCGTAAAAGCCGTCGGGCTGAAAACAGAAAAGCGGATCGATCCGCCCCAAAACCTGATCGATCCGGATTTACCAGAAAGTCATTTTCTGCACCTCTGGATGCCTCGGATCGATTCGCACGAGACCCGGATTGATCCGGATTCTGCAGAAGTGATATTTGCTGCTAAAAATCCCCTGTTTTCAAGTCTAAACATTTCCAAAGTTCCATTTTTCATTTCAAACATCTCAAAAACATTTGGAAACATCCTCCACACATTCATAAACATGTCAACTACATATTTAAGCTTTCATAAACATTTTAAACACAATCCCAAACCTCAAACAAATGAAGAACTTGGCATAAATTCCCATCAAACACAAGTAGTCAAAAGAAATGAAAATATTTTTATCAAAGCAAGTTTTAAAACCTCCAACCCCTTGTTTTTAACCAAGATCCATCACATGAGGTTCCATAACTACATTTTCAAATACTTGCAAGTTTTCCCAATCACCAAAAATCCATGGAAACCATATGGAAGAACAACCTTCCATTCTTTTCAATGCTTAACTTAACATGGAACCAAAGGCTCAAACACAATCTTATTTCTTAAAACATGAGTTTAAGAGTTCAACAACTCAACTCAAGGAAAGAACACCCACATAGTAACAAGTTTCCAACCACATTCTGAACCATTAAGAAAGTGATGTTTAACATTTTACAACTACAAAAGAAGTTTACAATCCAAAATTCTTCTTATTTTTCCAACAAAAGCATCTACACCTACTATATTACAAACATGAGTTCCATCACCACCAAGACTAACACAATTTACAATTTATGAACATATAAACAACATAACTCCTTCCCCGGATTCCCGATCCGTACTTGCAGTGGTTATTCAATAACCACACAGAAAACAGTTTTGTTTTAAGCTTACGCTTAGTGAATACTTTAACCGTGCCATGGAGTATGAAATGTGCATATGCAATATATAAGCAACACAACGATAAAACTAGTCGCCGGTATGTCAAGTACTTGATCACCATCGCATCGGACCCAATATTCCGGACCTTTTCTCACTTCAACGTCGCATATAACGAAAACACACACTCTCACGTGACCGTAGTCAATCGTTGTGGTCGTCACCACCGTTTCCTTTTTCTTGAGGAAAAACATCGTCCCGTTACTACGGGCTAAATAATGGTGATTAACACTTGACATCCATTGACCCAATTAAGCACATAAGTACATCAAACATATCACATAATAATTTCTACAAAATTTGACATGTTAAGCTCTAATTAACACATGCTTTAACTACAACTTCAAGAACTAAGCATTTTAACCATACTCAATATTACATAAGCACTATTTAACACCCAATTTAGGATTAGAGTACTTACCTCACAAATTGCCCCAATTAAAGACTATAAATCCCAAATTTCTTGTAAATATTAGCTCTAGTTTCCTCCGGTGATAATCCTACACGTAAATATCACATATATGTATCGTCACCTCAAAGAGGGTCGCGGAAAAACGTTAACGAAACTGAAAATGAAATGTATAGAGACGATCCTCTCACCTCCACGATTCCGAATACGGTCTCGGTTCGCGAAACGGTGTACTGACGGCAACGGAACGGCGGAGACGACGGAGTTTCCGTCAATGGCCGAATTTCTTCTTCTCCTGCAACTCTTTTCTTGTTTCGATACAAGAAGATAGTGAGTCATAGTTAGAGGTGTCATCCTCTTAGGTATCATGCCAACTTTTGTCTATTTATGTTTACACCCCTAACATTTCTTTGGACCTTATTATGAAATCCCCTAAACAATTGTATTAGCTACCCAATATCTAAGTGAGTATTTGTCTATGTCACGCGTGGGTCCCAAATGTGTCCCACATATTTTGTGAAGTTTCTAATTAACTTACTAGTTATGAATCTGGTTCCAATTTATTCTCACACGGGTACTTAAACTAGCACCATAAAAGATCACAACTAGCAATAAAATATTAAAGCAATTAAACAAATATTCATTTAATCATACAAATACAACTAAATGCAATTTAATTAATCCGGACCTCCCGTGGGTCCCATTTCATATCTGTCCAACTGTGCCTTTTACCAAGCACTTAACACTTCGGGGTAACTGGTACTTACCCAAATTATCACATGCTATTAATTATACTAATTAATGCATGCTAAGCAGATATTATCTCATTTCTCCGGGTACGGGTATTACATTTTTAGATAATTCAAGCATTATAAGGGTGTTTTTTTGTAAAATACATATATAATCGGGGCGGGTTCGGGAAATTTCACTTTTCTCCCGACCCGACCCGAACACGGCCCGGGTTGAAGAAATTCACCCCATACGCGCCCTACCCCGATTAAGCTACCCCCATATCCTACCTATTAGGAGCGGGGCGGGGCGGGGAACTCGAAAAATCCGCCCCATTGCCATCCTTAATTAATGACTTGAACTAATGAAGCCTCTAATATCTCTTATTTTCATTTTCTATTCACACCAAATAACATGCAGATTTACTTGATATATGAGCTTTTTGCTTTGTTAGGAGAGAGAATACACGTACATAGTGTATTAGGAGTCTAGGACTTAGATGAAATTAAAATTAGTGAAGAATTAAAAGGGTATTGTGAGTATAAAGAAAAATTTATTAAACCTCACTTTCTTTTCTCTCATTTTCTTTCCAATTTGAAAAGAAAGAAATTGAGAGAAAGTGTGAATTAATTTTCTCTCATTTTCTCTTTTCACTTAAACTTTCAAATGAGAGAAAGCGAAATAAAATGAGTAAACTTTTCCCCTTTTGTCTTCTTTTTCTCTCATTTTTTTGAACTCTCAAACATAGCGAGTTGAGCATCGTAGCCGTTGATTACCTTGAAAAATTACTCCTCAGTTTCTAATTTCAAAACCGGTCGGCGCCGCCTTCATTCTCTCTCTCTCTCTCTGGGAGAAATCCTGAAAACGCGTACTCTTCGCCAATGCAAGCGACGGCTTCCCTTGTTGTCCTCACTCCCAATATAAACAAAAATCCCCCACTACGCCTCCAGCAAAAAAGCTTATTTTTTTATTCCCAATTTTAGTCTCTTTCTCTCTCCTACCTCAAATATATCACCTCCACCCATCTCGCTCTCGCTCTCGCTCTCTCTCTCTCTTTGGATTATCTGGAGAAATTCAAGCGATCCAGGTGTGTAATTCTGTCTTCAAGGTCAGTGTTACCGATCTGGGTTTTGTTTTCACTTTCGCGATTTTGCAATTGATTCTCTGTATATATATATATATATATATATTGTCGAAGTACCTTTTCTTCATGTGAATTCTCACCTGGGTGATTTGTTTAAGCAACGGTATATGAGATTTAGATTTGTCTTCAACTGGGTTTTCACTTTTCAATCTGGGGTATGCTTGATTTTCATTTTTCAGCAACGTATCTGTTTGTCTTTCTATTTCTATTAGAGATTTTTCTTTATATATGTCAAAATCTCAATACGAGCTTAGTGACATTTGGCTAGATTTGATCTAATTAAGTAGGATTTGAAACGACTTATTTTGATGCTAAAACTTGTGGGAAGCTTGAAAATTTTCTTCTCTGCGTGTCTCTGTGTTTGATGTTAGGTAGATATAGGTTTTCATGGAATTATGTTTTAGAACAACATTGAGTTTAGGAATTTAAGAGCCAAAATTTTCCTTTCTTTTATTGTTTCTACACTTCCCCAATTTTGGTTTAGAGAAAACCAATAAAAAAAAAAACCAAAAAAAAAACCCCTCAATTAATGGGATGTCATGATCTATTTTGATCTCAAATTGGTTCACAAAATGCCCCATGTAGAAAACCTCTCAGAGAAAACCTATAAAACTCTCAATTACGTTAGGATCCAAAATTTTCCTTTCTTATTTTGATGTTTCTACACTGCCCCAATTTTGGTTTAGCTTCATGATCTATTTTGATCTCAAATTGGTTCACAAGATGCCTCATAATCTCATATAGAGACCTTTTGTTTTTTAATCTTTTTCTTTTCAGTGTTTGTTCTATAGTTGAAATTTCCAGTAATTTTGTCTTTTTTATTTCAATTGGTCTAACCTGGTTCAATAACATTTTTTGCAGGGAAGTAATGACACAACCAAAACCTGACACACCCTTGATCCCACCATCTACTCACAAGCTCCCGGATTTTAAGAAGTCCATTAAATTGAAATATGTTAAGCTTGGGTATCATATCCTCATCAGTCATGGAATGTATCTCTTCCTCTCCCCTCTCGTAATCCTATTTGCTGCTCAAATCTCAACATTTTCTCTCCAAGATCTCCATGATCTTTGGGATAATCTTCAATACAATCTCATCTCCGTCATTCTCTGCTCGACTCTTCTAGTTTTCGTATCCACCATTTATTTTGTCACTCGTCCTCACCCTGTATACCTTGTAGACTTCTCGTGCTACAAGCCTGATGATTCTCGAAAATGCCCGAAAAAGATATTTATGGAACGGTCTGGGCTAATTGGAGCGTTCACCGAGGAGAATCTTGAGTTCCAACGTAAGATCCTTCAAAGATCTGGCCTCGGGGAAGATACTTATCTCCCCGAGGCTGTCCTCAATGTACCTCCAAACCCATCAATGGCAGAAGCAAGAAAAGAAGCCGAGGCTGTGATGTTTGGTGCCATTGACGAGCTATTAGCTAAGACCTGTATAAAGCCCAAGGATATAGGAATCTTGGTTGTGAATTGTAGCTTGTTCAATCCGACCCCATCTTTGTCGGCTATGGTAATTAACCACTACAAGCTCCGAGGAAACATAGTTAGCTACAATCTAGGTGGAATGGGATGTAGTGCAGGTTTAATCTCAATCGATCTTGCCAAGAAACTACTTCAAGTCCATCCGAATTCTTATGCTTTAGTTGTAAGCATGGAGAACATAACTTTGAATTGGTACTTCGGGAATGATAGATCAAAACTTGTTTCAAATTGCCTTTTCCGAATGGGAGGGGCTGCAATATTGCTTTCCAACAAAAGCTCTGATAAAAGAAGATCTAAATATCGGTTGGTCCACACGGTCCGGACCCACAAGGGTGCCGATGATAAGTGCTTTGCGTGTGTGACTCAAGAAGAAGATTCTAATGGAAAGATTGGTGTTTCTTTGTCAAAAGAGCTCATGGCAGTGGCCGGTGATGCTTTAAAGACCAATATAACTACATTGGGGCCTCTTGTTTTGCCAATGTCCGAACAATTGCTTTTCTTTGCTACATTGGTTGGGAGGAAACTTTTGAAGATGAAAGTGAAGCCTTACATTCCGGATTTCAAACTAGCCTTTGATCATTTTTGTATTCATGCGGGAGGAAGAGCTGTTTTGGATGAGTTAGAGAAGAACTTGCATCTTTCTGATTGGCATATGGAGCCTTCAAGAATGACACTTTACCGATTTGGCAACACCTCGAGCAGCTCTTTGTGGTACGAGTTGGCTTATACGGAAGCCAAAGGGAGGGTCAAGAAAGGAGATAGATTATGGCAAATAGCATTCGGGTCGGGCTTTAAGTGTAACAGTGCTGTTTGGAAGGCTTTAAGAACCGTAAAACCGGAGAAGGAGAAGAACCCATGGATGGACGAGATTGATAAGTTCCCGGTAAATGTTCCAAAGGTATCAGACATATGAACTCCAGATCCGTAATTTTGTATTTTCGGGTTATTGATGTTTTTAGGTTCCGAAAAGTGAATTATTTGTTAATTTTCATTTCCTTTTCATCTTTTCCGATGGAAGGGGAGGGTTTTGGAGTCAGAGAGTGGTTGTGTTTGTTTGAATCTCTGAGTATTTATTGGGTTAGGGATGGTTTAGATTTATGGGTTTGAATGATGTCTAACAAATGAGTGTAATGTTATTTCACTTCCATGAATTGGAATTTTCCTTCTTTTTTTTGTTTTTTTCAACTATTTTCCATCTTTAGCCCAAGAGTTCGTTGCTTGGAATTGGGTCTAGAACTTCTATAAACTGTTCTGACTTTGCTTTATAGCATCATCATGTACATTAATTCTTCAATGGTATCTGATCTTTTGAGTGGGAAACATCAATTATTCACACCTCCTAGTCCCCTGCTAGCTTTTAATTATTGGGAAAACAAAATTAAATGAAATCTAGATGAAATGTAGCAGAAATAGGCTTATTTAGCGGCAATGCATTGAATAACTCAGGGCATCTAGAAATTATTCTATGGTTTTGGACCATATGCCACGTGGTGGTTCTAGTCAATAACAGACTGCCATGTGATTAAGTGCAAACTTTTTGTCTTCCAAAGATAGCCAACTTTGCCACAAAACAGAATGTTACTGATCGGAATCATCACATGCAATAATTCCGGACCCTTGAATAACTCAGGGGTCTTAACTATTGGGCCAAAAAGATCGTTGCTATAGGTCCTCCAAAAGTTAAGCTCTGCATAGTCTACACAAATCATTTGACAAAACAAAGGGGTCATGATTAGTTTCACTGATTGAAGAATTAGTAACAAAAATGTTTCCCATTAAAAAAAAAAAAAAAACAAACCCTATCAAACTTAGCCTTAAAAACTACTCTCTCGTCTATTTTCTATATCTCTCTTCTCTTCTTCTCTCTCACTTTTGGCTGAAAACTCCATCTCTCTCTCTCTTTTCCTTTTTTTCTAGTGTCAGCAAAACTTGCCTTTAGAAATCTAACTAGTCGATAACTCGTGCAAATGTACGGGAATTTTTCAAAACTAAGAATGCACATAAATTAAATAGCATAAAACAAATTCAATCGACTACGTTGCTAATCAGTTTCAATTAATAACAATTTCATTTTTCCTTCTGGTTTTTTTTTTTTTTTTTTTTTTCAAGTTGAAGAATGTTGCTATATGCTTGCATATAGTTTCGGTATGTGTATACCTTAAGTTTATTGTTGACTGTCACGTGATTTTGCCGCATTGAATTGTATTTGCTGAAGCCTGAACCTGCACCATATATAATAATATACGCATTTCTTAAACAAATTCATAATTTTATTGAAAGAAGAGAGTAATGCTATGTTTTACAAATTTAGTTGTCAAATACTTTGCCAGTTATACCACATGGCATGTGGTACTACCGACCATTATCACAGTATGTGCTACAACTGTTAAATTTTTTGGAAACCAAATTTGAGAATCATAGCTTTATTCAAAGAAAAAAGAAAAAAGAAAAAGAAAAAAGAAACAAGATCTCAGAATTTTTGCAATCTGACTTGTCTAATGCACACCCAATTGATGCTATTTGTATCTGTGTAGAGTATAAATACATCATGGTTTAAAATTGAAGGGTCACATTTACCTGTACATCTCCAATGAATCACCTCGTTCTATAAATCCTGGAAAACTATAGCCTTGTGAGTCAAGTTAATCATCTGCTAGTAGAGAGAAAGAGAGAGTACTTAGAGCTGTATAGCAACTCCCACTATACATATATATATATATATATATTAATTGACAAAGAAATGACAAAAGACATTAAGATGCCAAAGAGGCATCAGACTGCACCAATAAAGTAGCAACTGGAGGACAGCGCATCCCTCTCCAACCTTTCAGATCATAAGAAGCTCGAGCAGATCACTTTTTTTATAATTCATGTGCAACTTTATTGCCTTGACGCCGAACATGCGAAATCACCTTAACACCACTTTTTAATCTCATGCATTTTATCCCTTAACAATTCCCCATGAGTAAATTCTATTTTAATGGGTCATGTAACTGTAAATGGTTCATATTCATATAATTAAGGTTTGCAAATGAACCATTTCATAATTGCATTAAAGAACCAATGAGTAAATTACATTTTTATGTAATGCACTGTTTCATTGTTGCATTAAAAAAGCTTGTATATATTGTACAACACACACAATAATAATAATAATAATAATAATAATAATAATAAAAAAGGTTAGAAAAGAAAGAAAGAAAGAAAGTGTCACATGGAGAAAAGAAAGCAAGGAAAGAATGCCATGTAGGCGCCACGTGGAAGCTTGTCGGAAAACAATAGACTGAGTGAGGAGGAAGAGAAGTAGGCATGAAATTTAAGAGAGAGAGAGAGAGAGAGAGAGAGAGAGAGAGAGAGAGATGTAAGATGAAGAGACACTCACAAATGAACAAATTTTAAAAATACTAATAATAAATAAGAAAAGGCAAAAAAGCAAATAATAGAAAAATCTATAAAGAAATATGAGGGTGCCACATAAGAAATTTGGAGGAAGGAAAGATGTGCCACTAGGCATAATTTAGAGAAGGCTTTTGGCCTTGTCTTTTATATAATAGATATAACTAGTCGATAACCCGTGCTATGCACAGATTGTACAGAACATGAACCTAATGTCAAATAGTATAACAACTGAACATAATTTTTGCTATTTATTTTCATAAAGGCAAATTTAATAAAAGTTAGAACCTTCAAAAACAAACATCTACAACTACTATTTTGTGGCCAATTAGAATGCAGTAACCCATAAACTGAAGATGGTTAGAAAAATATATTAAAGTAGTTTATCATTATTTTGTATCACTTCTTAAGGATGTATTCGAATAATATCTTACTCCGTAAATCAGTTTGTAGATATTTTCTATCACTTTTTAACAATACATTTCTAGTACAAAAATGAAATCGAAAGGGAAAAATCAAAGAGAATTCAAAGTGGCTGGACCAAGGCATATCTAGTTCAATCAGTACAGATAATCCAATGTCCTGAGATTAGCTCCTATATCAATGTTGTTTACCAGAAAGAATTTCTTCTAGCTAACTATGGACGTTTAATTTGCTTTAATCAAAATTTCGGCCTAAACTTTGTTTCCAGATTTTTTTGAGATCCATTGTTAAAAAAGTATGAGCTGAACAAATGAACTTGACTGGGTAAGACGTTTGTTGTTTGTTTAACTCACAATTTTAGTTATTTCATACAAATATTTATTTATTAGCAATGTATTTGTGATGGTGAAATTTAACACTAGATTAATCGGGCTCATCAAGAATACCAACAACTTGCCAATAAACCGCTTGCATTCGATAATTGTTACCTAATATTAAAAGATTTGCCAAAATTTGATCCAACTACGACTAGGATCAACATGCAAAGATACACATCAAATGGCAATGAAACATCCTCGCCTGCAACTCCAACAGATTCGTTTGCCAACATCAACCTAAGCGATGATTCTCCTGTTGACATTGAATCACCATCCGACATACCACCTGGGTATAATGGAGGAAAACAATGCCAAAAAAGAACGTGTAGGGCTAACAGTGTTGCTGCCAACACTATGGTTGTGGAAAGTGTTGAAAAATTTATTGAGCAGTATGCTAAGAGTGTGGAAGAAAATCTTCAGTCAAGAAAACATTTTAAGTCACAAATGGAGTAGCTATTAAAAATGAGACAAGAGGAGATAGAACTGAATATCATAACAAACGAGGAGATAAGGAAAATACGAGAAAGCGAGATAGAAATTAAGCTACGAAAAGAGAAGGACCGAATAATAATGGGTACTGATACCCGTAATATGTCTTCGAGTCAACTACAATTTTTCAATATGGATTTAAAGAGATAATGGAATGGCGACGTCAACAACAACATAACACAGACGGATCTTTCGATTTTAATTAGTTATTTTAAAGACCAACTTGTACTTCTACTCTGATTGAATCAACAAAAACTAAAACTTGAAAATATTACAAATTCTGAAATCATGGTTCTTACTATGCTCCAGTTAAAGATTAGAATATATATTAGTTCCAAGCCGGTTGACGACTTTACTATCTTGTTTTGTAATAGGGTATATGTTGCCTTAAGAGTTTTTTTTTAATTACGTTGTAGACTCTGATGTAATAATTATAGAACTCCTTATCATGTTATATAAGATCCAGTTTGTTGTCTCTAGCAATTACTGTTTAGTACTGCATGGTGTGGACAATTCAGTGACTTCACCATTCCCTATGGACTCAAAAAGAAATTTTATTTTTCTTTATTTTTGCCATTCCAGGGCGTGACACCAGTGCACCAGAGCCTTTCCCTACTTATATATATATACTTATATATATGTCATGAATATAAATATACATATATATATATATATATTCCTAGTTATCTATATAATGGCTATAATTCCAACCGTTGGAATGATATCCCAATAACTATAAATATATTTGTTGCCATTCAAGGCACAACGGATATAATACAAAGAAGTATTTGGCTATATATAGATACATACAAGGTTCTATGTTGCCATCAATAATATTTTGTGTCCCTAAAAAACTCTAAAACTTCAACTTTTCGTACATGGATCGCAATCTCGAAGAGTTTATTAGTACTCAATACCAGGTGACTTTTGCTAATGATGATGATGAAGAAGCTCTTATTTTTATGGAACAACAAAAACGGCTAGCCCAATCCAATATAATTCGCAATAGTGTAGTACTTAGAGGTCGGAGATTTATAAACCGACAAAGAGTTGAAGGTCACTTGAGGCTATGGAAAGATTACTTTGTAGAGGAGTCGACCTACACAAATTTACAATTTTGTCGTCAGTTCAGAATACGGAAGTCCCCGATTCTAAAGGTGCCCTTACTGAGTATGATGAGTATTTTGTTCAAAGCACTGACATTGTAAATAAGGTGGGACTAAGTTCTCATCAGAAGTAGTAGCCGCTCTGCCCTGCTTGGCGTACAATGCATCAGCAGACATATGGGGGGAATACTTTTGTATGGGTGAGTCTACTATCCTTTTAACCGGGAAAAAAATGCTTTGCTGTGGTTGCAGTTTTGGCCCAGAATTTGTAAGATCACCCACAGCAGCAGACGTAGCTCGCATTATTGTAGAGAACACTACACATGGTTTTCCAGGGATGCTTGGTAGTATTGATTGCATGCATTGGGTATGGAAAAATTGTCCAACTGCTTGGCAAGGTTAGTATATGGGCCACAAACTTGTTCCCACCTTGATACTCGAAGTCGTTGCATCGTACGACACATGGATATGGAGATCTTTCTTTGGCATGTCGGGCAGTAGTAACGATCTTAACGTGCTGACCCATTTAAATATTTTTGAAGATATGTTACATGGTCGTTCACCACCCATTGAATTGATAATTAATGGCAAGACTTATGATGTGGGGTACTATCTTGTTGACAATATCTACCCACAATATGTTATAATTGTCAAAACTGATAATTGTAAACTAACACAAAAAGAACAAGTGTTGAGTATCATGAGGCTGCAAGGAAAGACGTTGAACTAGCATTTGGTATTCTTCAGGCTCGCTTTGCTTTTGTATGTGAGCCAGCAAAGCTTTGGAACAAAAATGCACTTTTCATCATAATGAAAGCATGCATAGTTTTGCACAGCATGACTATCGAAGACGAACGTCATGACTGCAACTGGCATGCTGAATATGATTGCAGTGAACGGTTACCAGAAATAGTTCCGTTGCCAAAAATAGTTGGAATTGATGAATCAAGAGTATTTTACGAATACATGGCTCGCAACAATCGAATGCGAGACAAACAGAACTACAAACAGTTATGTGCTAATTTAGTGGAACATATTTAGGCAATGCACGCTGAACAAGAACCATGATTTCAGAATTTGTAATATTTTCAAGTTTTAGTTTTTGTCGATTCAATCAGAGTAGAAGTACAAGTTGGTCTTTAAAATAACTAATTAAAATCGTAAGATCCATCTGTGTTATGTTGTTGTTGACGTCGCCGTTCCATTATCTCTTTAAATCCATATTGAAAAATTGTAGTTGACTCGAAGACATATTACGGGTATCAGTACTCATTATTATTCGGTCCTTCTCTTTTCGTAGCTTAATTTCTATCTCGCTTTGTCATATTTTCCTTATCTACTCGTCTGTTATGGTATTCAGTTCTATCTCCTTTTGTTTCATTTTTAATAGCTGCTCCATTTGTGACTCAAAACATTTTCTTGACTGAAGATTTTCTTCCACACTCTTAGCATACTGCTCAATAAATTTTTCAACACTTTTCACAACCATAGTGTTGGCAGCAACACTGTTAGCCCTACACGTTCTATTTTGGCGTTGTTTTCCTCCATTATACCCAGGTGGTATGTCGGATGGTGATTCAATGTCAACAGGAGAATCATCGCTTAGGTTGATGTTGGCAAACGAATCTGTTGGAGTTGCAGGCGAGGATGTTTCATTGCCATCTGACGTGTATTTGCATGTTGATCCTAGTCGTAGTTGGATCAAATTTTGGCAAATCTTTTAATATTAGGTAACAATTATCGAATGCAAGCGGTTTATTGGCATGTTGTTGGTATTCTTGATGAGCCCGATTAATCTAGTGTTAAATTTCACCATCACAAATACATTGCTAATAAATAAATATTTGTATGAAATAACTAAAATTGTGGGTTAAACAAACAACAAAAGTCTTACCCAGTCAAGTTCATTTGTTCAGCTCATACTTTTTTAACAATGGATCTAAAAAAAATCTGGAAAAAAAGTTTAGGCCGAAATTTTGATTAAAGAAAATTAAACGTCCATAGTTAGCTAGAAGAAATTCTTTCTGGTAAACAACATTGATATAGAAGCTAATCTCAGGACATTGGATTATCTGTACTGATTGAACTAGATATGCCTTGGTCCAGCCACTTTGAATTCTCTTTGATTTTTCCCTTTCGATTTCATTTTTGTACTAGAAATGTATTGTTAAAAAGTGATAGAAAATATCTACAAACTGATTTACGGAGTAAGATATTATTCGAATACATCCTTAAGAAGTGATACAAAATAATGATAAACTACTTTAATATAATTAGAATACAGTAACCCATAAACTAATATATTATTCGAATACATCCTTAAGAAGTGATACAAAATAATGATAAACTACTTTAATATAATTAGAATACAGTAACCCATAAACTGAAGATGGTTAGAAAAATATATTAAAGTAGTTTATCATTATTTTGTATCACTTCTTAAGGATGTATTCGAACAATATATTACTTCGTAAATCAGTTTGTAGATATTTTCTATCACTTTTTAACAATATATTTCTAGTACAAAAATGAAAACGAAAGGGAAAAATCAAAGAGATTCAAAGTGGCTGGACCAAGGCATATCTAGTTCAATCAGTACAGATAATCCAATGTCTTGAGATTAGCTTCTATATCAATGTTGTTTACCAGAAAGAATTTCTTCTAGCTAACTATGGACGTTTAATTTGCTTTAATCAAAATTTCGGCCTAAACTTTTTTTCCAGATTTTTTTGAGATCTATTGTTAAGAAAGTATGAGCTGTATTTACAAATCTAAGCAAATGTTATTAATCATGACCAAAAGAAAGTTCTAACAAAGAGTAATGCTATCGTTCCCAAATTTGGCATCCCAAAAACATTTGACAATAGGATCACCTTCAATATTGGTGGGAACATTTTAACATTCTCCAATCAAAATCCATTGTGCTACATGTATTTGGGAAGCACTTGTGATGCAAAATTTAGAAAGCAAAGTATTGCTCTCTAACAAATGGACTTGACAAATCACTATTTATTTATTTGTTTGTTTTTATTTTTTCCAAACATGAAAGAAGAATTTTATTAATGGAGAAAACATAGTCGCCCAACAAATACAGGATAAAGCACAAGAACTCCACCCAAAACAAACAACCCTTACAAAAGACACCTCACAAAACAATCCCCATGATAACCAAATCAAAAGATGTGAAAAGAGTCTAAGAAATACCAGGAAAACACAAACACATAAATTAGCCGCTGGAGCAAAGTGCCAAAACAATTAAAAATCTCTTTCGGGCATTATGTCAAACACTGAGACGCACTGAAGAAGATGACAAAACTCACCTCCAAGCAGATCTGTAGAACTCCCAAATCTCATCTCACACCAAACCAGATATCAAAACACCAACTATCAATTTACAATCTTAACATTTCAGATTTGCAAATTGACAAAACTGGAAAAATTTATCAAATGTTATAAATCACACCGGACTAAAACTTGGGAAGCAAATTTTGAACACATATTTATTACATCTATTATAATACATATATGTGTGTGTGTGTGTGTGTATGGATTTTGCTTCTTCAAACTAAGGAAGAAAAAGAAATTCCAACCTTGGTGTCATTGAAAGTATTTTCAAAATAAGTTCAAGTGAAATTCATCTTTTTCTTGTCGACTGAGGACGCCAATCAGCTATAAGGTTGCAATGACGATGATGGAAATGAATTGGGTCTGCCTGTGAATTTAGATCGCCATGATAGAGTTCTCCTTGTTTGCCATACCTTGAACAGGCGGTGGAGAATTTGTCGTTCACATTGCTCTTCTGACGACGATTGAACCCTAAAGTTTTGGGTTTGAAGACTTAGCGTGCTGTTGAATTTGTGGGTCTGAGTTGGAAGAAGAAAGGGTTTAAAAAGCGAGTGAGGGAATCGAGAGGTTTGAAACTTGAAAGTGCAGAGGCAAGGAGATGAGAAGACTTTGTTGGTTCTCTGCATTTGGGAGGAGGAAGATGGCTGATAAAAGGGGGAAATTTTTGTGTGCCAATAAGGTACCACCATGGAAAGGTGAGGTGGTACCTTCAACCAACTATAACATGACAAGTGTCAAATTTAACGCTAGTAGTGTGGTGGTATATAGTGATATACACGGCACACACTTATGCACTTTTGGCACAATTTTGCCCCCTTTTCCACTTTCTCTCTCTTCAGTAAATATACAATGTTCACACTTTGCCCCACCTTTTTGGCCTCCTTTTTCCACTTTATCTCTCTTCACACTTTGGCCCCCTTTTTTCACTTTCTCTTCTCTTCAACTGATAATAAGGTAAGCTATCACTTGTTACTTAAACAATTTAGTAGACATCCACAAAAAATAAAAATACTTAAAGCAAATAAATTCGTAAATTGTTAATACAAAATAATAAAATTTGCATTATCCCAAACTTTAGCAGTTACAACCAAGACATAATTTCATTCAATACCTTTCTCAACATATTCACCCATATTATACATATTGGGAGAACTTTGACTTCCAAAATCTCCGCTCGAAGACCCCTGTAAAAAATGTTAATATTTTGTTTAGATTGCATACTAAATTAAAAATGAAAATATATTTTGAATGAGCTGCTAAACACAAAAATATTACCTGGCTGAAATGTGGAGAAATAAGGTTACACTGCAACAAACTTGTCAATGGCATGTTTAAGTGTCCAAACATCTACATTTACATAAGGCATATAAAAATAATTAAATATTATGAACTAAAAAAAATACATAGGTACTTATTTTACACTACAGAAAAAGATACCGAATTTGCAGCGAGAATATTTGGCGGTCACACATAAAACCTTGAAGGTTCTAGAGTAGTCATTTACGTGGAAATATCTAGCACAAAAGTAAAATGACAAATAATATATTAGTAAGACATTCGCATATCGAATTTGTATAATATAATCTAATTTATACCTGTCACAGTAGCTGGTAGTGTTTGAGAATTACTTCCACTTGCCTTTCCTCATTTCCTTATCTTTTTCTCTAAAACTCCTTTCATTCTACCATAAGTTTGACCTTTCTGTCTCAATCGCACATGATCCCTTATTGGAGTATCAGAAACTGATATAAAATTTTGACTATCATCTTCAACAGTATCTTTAAAACCAAAAGTTGCATTATATTTTGCAATTTCCTCAAAAGCACTATCCATGTTACGATCGGCTATCTCAGAAGTGGCATCAGAATTAACACTTAGATTCATGAAAGCAAATGATTTGCGCATTAACATATTAAGGCGCAAAGTTTTAGCAGATTTTTATTTTTTTCCAGTGACACTCTTTTGTGGCCTTCCATCATAACCCTCTTCTTAGCATCGTTTGTCCATCTCTTCAATATATATTGTTCAGAGATTTTCTTAATATCATTCAAAACTTGTAGTGCATGACTACACAACAATCCCAATGATTCAAATTGTTTACAGCTACACATAATTGAACATTCCAATGGGTTAAGTTTAACAATGTACTCTCAATTATCATCCTCCCTTCTCATCTTATACGTATGAGACACCTCATGGGAAATGAAGTCAACAACCAATAAAGATGTTGTTTGCAAGAACTCATCTTGAAACATTGCAAACAATGTGTTCGTGTAAACTTTACATGCATGCTTCAAAATCCCACTGCTACGTGACACAATACGAGGTTTTCCATTGGCACATTTATAATCATCATTCACCTCAACCTCATGCATCTTTTCCGCATTTTTTTCATAGTGAAGAACAAATTCAGTAAGGGTCATTGTCTTACATGCCATATGTTGGAAAACATTATTTGTGCTCTCACTTCTTTGACTAGACATAATGTTACAGGAAAATGTATCACGGCTAAAGGCGGGGGCCCATTTTGCACGAAGGTCGTATAACTTTTTAATCCAAGACTGAGTATAACAATTCCACGTGTTAATCATTTCATTCCACTTTTCCTCAAACTCACTTTCATTATTGCAACTATACAATAGAAAGTTAAACATATCTCTAAAACCATGTTTATGATAAAGACTAGGAATATTGACTGTAGCATTTTTTGAGATGTGCCATCCACACAAGCGATGTCGTGAATTAGGAAACACCATTCCAATGGCATTCGCCATTGCATGATCTTGATCAGTAAAAATGGTTATCGGCGACTTGTAATCCATAGACTCAAGAAAAGCATTAAATAACCAGACAAATGAAGTTGTTGTCTCATCACATAAGAATGCACAACCAAAAAGAACATTCTTCCAATGATGGTTTACACCAACCAATGGAGCACAAATCATGTTATACTTGTTTGTCCGATAGGTGGTGTCAAAAACTATAACATCTCCAAAACATTCATAGTCCAATTTGGATACTCCGTCTCTCCACAAAAAAATTGTTCATTCTATTGTCCTCATCAACTTGTATTGTGTAAGAAAACATCGGATTTTCTGTTTGCTTGTTCTTGAAGTAGTTTATTAAACTTTGACCATCACCAGCTTGAATCCTTTTTCATCGTTCAAATTGTATAAAATTATGGCAATCACTCTCAGTAAATCCAACATTTTCATAACCCCCCGCTTCATTTACTAAGTATGCAAAAGTTTTATTCGCTCTAATACCAGCATCAGCCATGGATTGAATTACACCTTTACTAGTGTTATGTATTTTACGAGCAGACCTTAGTAAATGTCTTTGACCTGATTCAATCAATGGATGATTGTGCTCAGCGATTAACTGACTAATTTCATAGATACCATTTTCCACTTTAAAAACAACTCGAACCTGACACTCACATCTAGTGTCTAACCTATCATATTTATGATCTTTAGTAGGGTCATAATCTAATTTATAACCCTCTCTTGAACATACAAAGCTCCGCCGAATAAGTTCACTTGTACCTTTTTTGAAATACTTTTCATCTTTACGAACACTGAAACCTTTGTGATATGCATATGTATTGTACATGACAAATGCTTCCTCATCACTATTTGCAACCATTCCAATTTTCAATTCATTAGAATCATTTTGACTAGTCATAAAATTATCACGATCATTGGTATCTACATGTGTAAAAAATAATAAATAAAAAATTAGTTAGAAAAACTATTTTTTTAAAAAGCAAGGAAAATAGTCATTTGCATATTTGTAAGACATACCTCCATTTTCAGTCTCTTTTTCTCCATTCGAAGCCATTTGCATCCTTGAGAGTTCAAATAGAGATCAAGCAACAAAAATTTCAAAAACACAAGCTTCTTGTTTTGAAAGTGATCATGTGATTTTTTTTTACCGAGTTGATTTAGAGGGAATATGATAGAATCTGGTTGGTAAGAAGAAGTAAAAGTATTTTCAAAAATAAATTTTCCAACTACCAAAATTAATGTATACACAATATATGCATTAATTTACATTCTTATATTACATTTTGATTGGTCATAGGTTGAAAAGTCAATTAATGAAGAGAGAGAAAGTGGAAAAAGGAGGCCAAAAAGGTCGGGCAAAGTGTGACCAGTGTATATTTACTGAATAGAGAGATAGTGGAAAAGGGTGCAAAATTGTGCAAAAAGTGTATGTGTGAACCGTGTATATTAGTCTATACCACTACACTACCGGCGTTAAATGTATCCTTAAATGCTCTTTTTTTCTGTCAATTTGACACTTGTCATGTTTTAGTTGGTTGAAGGTACCACCTCACCTTTCCATGGTGGTACCTTATTGGCACACAAAAATTTCTCGAGAAGAGGCCATGTAAGCAGTAGGAAGAATAATGGAGGAAGCCACATGACATAGCTAAGAAGCAGCATTTTAGTTTTGCTTTTAGATATGTTAATAGATATATAGATAGATAGATAGATGGGTAAGTCTATAGTGAGAAGTTTCTCATATGAGAAGGTGAGTTTTAACCATTGGATGGGCATCTAGCAATAAATGCATCTCCAGATTCTTGGGAATCTTGTGGCTAGATATTCATCCAATGGTTAAAACCTACCTTCTCATATGAGAAGCTACTCACTATAGCATTGCCCTAGATAGATTAGTAAAATTGCATTAAAAAAATGAACATAAATTTTGAATAAAAAATTTACAATAAATTAAAAAGGAAAAAGCCTTGTTTAAAATTGAGGGCTTCAACAAAAGGTCCTTAGACCCAAATACACCCTGCATTAAACCTGTGCGTATTTTGTTTACCATTATGTCCTTTGCACATGTGTTTCGTCAAAAATACAATTTTATGCCTAAATTTTTATTTTTTTTTTTTTAAATTATCATAACTTTTAATCTACAAATCCATTTTAAAAAAACTTTGATATTTTAAAATAAAAAAAAATGAGATCTATCAAACAAAATCAATATTGACTATGAAAATCATGGAAAAAAAAATAAAAACTAAAATGTATTTTTTGCGGGAATCAAACAAAAAAAAATAGATCTTTTGTAAAATTGACATTTATAGGTAGGTAGATTTTGAAAAGATACATGAAATCAAATAAATAAATCATTCGAAAAGGCCAAAAAAAATATGAGAAAGTCATAGTCCTTTAATTCAAACAAACAAAAGTTCAAACAAGGTTCCAGATTATCTATTTTTGCACAATTTTTAAATTCAATGTATAGATCTCAAAAAAATGCATATATATATATATATATATAAAGGGGGACTTTAGACCTCGAGACCGGTGGCCAGGAAAAGAGTACAGAGCATTCTATATGATCAAATGTTCATCCTATATCTATCATATATGGCTCCACATTTTTGTTCATATGTTGTACTTAACATAGATCACCATAGATCATTTTATTTTGTATTTGTCATAATGTAATGTAATAGTACAATTTAAAATAAACTGAACATTAGTGGAGAAAGTTGATGAAGGGAAGCGGAAACAACATAAATATCTAAGGGCAATGTTTGGGATATAAGTGGTCATATAAGAGATGCTCACAAGAGGATGTGACATCCCTGTTAGGGTTATATCACATGTGGGATAATCCCATTAATTTAGGGATTGTGATTTGGCTAGATTCCTATTGTGATTTGGTTTCCTTTATGATAGAGTTGTATTACTTGTCCAATAAGTAATGGGTTGTAAGCTCTATATATATGGATGTTGTATAGGAATTTAGGAAGCCCTTGGTGTACCAAGTTGGGGGTCTCCCCTCATGGGGGTGCATGGTCTAGGGTGAGAGAGATTAATCATTAGGATTTTCTGTGAGGGGTGTTCACAGCGTTATAGGGATGTGAGGTAGGGATGGGTATTTCTTTATCTCTGTGATTTCTCTATGTTACAGTGATTAATTGTGTCAGGTTCTTTGGGGTATTGAGTGGGGAGAGTACAAGGGTTTTGTATTTGGGTTATGGGATTTAATTCATGTAACTTGTACCATGTTTTACTCAATAGTGAAGAATGGATCTCTCGGGTGTGGACGTAGGCAGGTGTTTGGCCGAACCACGTAGAAATCTGTGTGTCTTTTCTTTGATGTGCATGCTTAATTACTGCTCATGTGTATGTGTTTATTTGGGGGAATTTGGTTCCGCATGTTAAATTCCCAACAAGTGGTATCAGAGCCATGGTAGTGAAATCCATGGAGGACAGAGCACATGGTGACAGTGGAGTAGGGGCACGGTGTAAAGAAAAGCAGAAAAAAAAAACAACAAAAAGGGAAATACGATGATGCAGCATGGTGCAGTGACGCAATATGGCTGGGGTAGTCTAGCCGTGGAACATGAAGACTAGGCTGAAGCATTCTTTTGGGTTTCTAATGCTTTGATTGGGAAGTTATTCAGTGTGGTGCGCTCAAGTGATCAATGGTGTTGCGGATTCATCGGTGGGTGCAGTTTTGTAAGATTCTGCATGGATTGGAGATTATTTTTCTTGGTGATAGATTCTATATATATTGCAGCAGGTTGGGATTTATGGCAGAAAAATAATTTTGATGCTACTGTGATTGTAGCAGGTTGCGTATGGTGGAGAGGTTCTCACATTCCACTCATACGGGCATTTCTCTTGGATTGTTAGATTCCGGGTACGGTAAGTATGTGCTTCTGGAGAAAATAATTTGATGGGTTCCAAGAAGACGGGGGCAGACACAGGCGCAATTATCCGACAGAGGTAATTGTTAGGATACTGCACGTAGGAACGTTGATCAAATATTTTTGAAGCAGGTTCGCTGTTTGGGTGGTGTGATATTGATCCCAAATTTGCGGAGGAATCTAATATTGTTGCTGAAATCACACACAGCGGTTGAGAGAAGCGTGGATGGTTTATGTTGTCTGGTTGGTAGAGTTGTACTCCCAAGTTCTCGATGAAAAATTCTTATATAAGTGAGTGTGTGGATGGTTTGTTCACGGTTCAGATGATGGTGAGGGGAAATCCTGCTTTGGGAGAAAGAGAGGTCGAGACTCTTCTCTGGTGGAGTTAATGCGTATAATTAACTCAGGGGCAGCTGCACATGTTTTGGCCGCGATTTGACGAATCGGAGGTGTTGAGACCATATTGATTCGGGGTGTGCACGCTGGTACGGAAAACGGTCAATGACAAACGGTTACAAAGTCGTCAGCTTTGTGGGTGCTCCAGTTGAGGGGGTGCTGATCACGTGTGATAAATTGATTGGACAGTTTCCCCACAAGTGATAGAGGGGGTGATTGTTAGGGTTATATCACATGTGGGATAATCCCATTAATTTAGGGATTGTGATTTGGCTAGATTCCTATTGTGATTTGGTTTCCTTTATGATAGAGTTGTATTACTTGTCCAATAAGTAATGGGTTGTAAGCTCTATATATATGGATGTTGTATAGGAATTTAGGAAGCCCTTGGTGTACCAAGTTGGGGGTCTCCCCTCATGGGGGTGCATGGTCTAGGGTGAGAGAGATTAATCATTGGGATTTTCTGTGAGGGGTGTTCACAGCGTTATAGGGATGTGAGGTAGGGATGGGTATTTCTTTATCTCTGTGATTTCTCTATGTTACAGTGATTAATTGTGTCAGGTTCTTTGGGGTATTGAGTGGGGAGAGTACAAGGGTTTTGTATGTGGGTTATGGGATTTAATTCATGTAACTTGTACCATGTTTTACTCAATAGTGAAGAATGGATCTCTCGGGTGTGGACGTAGGCAGGTGTTTGGCCGAACCACGTAGAAATCTGTGTGTCTTTTCTTTGATGTGCATGCTTAATTACTGCTCATGTGTATGTGTTTATTTGGGGGAATTTGGTTCCGCATGTTAAATTCCCAACAATCCCATGTGTCAGCCATATGGCTAGGGGAGGACCCAGGATCTTTGGTTAGGGGGCTTAGATTATATGGGGGTTTGGGGATAGCACCCCCGAGGTGAATTTTTTTGGATCTACTTACATAGTTATGTGTAGAATGATAGAATTGGTTTAACACCCATAATTTGGAGTAAATCTTGTAATTTTAGGGGACTTACATCTAAAACTTGTAAAATATTACTTGTAAGTCTAGATTTTTCAAAAGTGTGGGGGCCTGAGTCTAAAACTTGCAAAATATGACATGTAAATCTTGAATTTTCAGAAGTCCAAAGGGGGGCTTGTGTGAAATTTAGGAGGAACTATTTCTAAAATCTATAAAATATTACATATAACTTTGTAATTTCCAAAAATCCGGGGGGGGGGGGGGGGGGGGGGGGGTTTGTTCCATCCCTGGGCTCTATGTGGGTCCACCCATGCATGTGGCAGTAGAACCCACCACACTTAACTCAACCTATGAGATGTCACATCTTTTTGCGAGCATCTATTTGTGATATTTTTGTATCCCTAGCATTACCAAATATCTAAACACACACACATATATATATATAGGGAGAGGATCTAAAGTGAATTGGGTTGAGTGAACTTACCCAGTGAACTGGCTTTTAAGCCTAAAAGAACCCGCGTGTTAGGCTTAAAAACCTAGGTAAGTCCACTCAACACAGTTCACTTTAGATCTTCTCCGTATATATATATATATATATATGCTAGAGTCACAAAAGAGTCACAAAGAGATACTCACAAAAGTCAAAAGGATGCGGCATCACATGTGTCACCCATGTGGCAAAAGAGCCACAAAGAGATGCTCACAAAAGGATGTGGCATCCCATGTGCACCCATGCAGCCACATGGGTACCACATCCTTTTGTTAGCATCTCTTTGTAATTGTTATCCAAACTATATGGGGATGTATAAATCTAAAATCTAAAACACACAAATAAAAATACTGTAAAAAACTGGATGTAATAACCTGTATTTTCTTTTAATTGTTAAATGTGAATTCCATGTTATAAAAATGTATTACTTGCTTTTATTTTATTAGCCATTCTTTATTTGAGGTCAGACTGTAATTTAATTATAAATTCAAGAATACATGTGTTACGATTTCACAACTGTAATTTCATAAGGTTAGAATACCTGTGGTCAATTTTAAAACTGCATTTTCAAAACGGTGAAAATATTTGCTTTTGACTCAAACTGTATTTTTATAAAACCAAAAAATTATTTCTTACGTTAATATAAATTTTCTGCATTTTTGTGGTGATCACCGCGTCGCAAAAATACTAGTTTATGTAACGAAAAATGTCCGCGCCGCATTGGGACTCCCACAGTTTGGAAATCTCCACCAAGCAGGATTTGACACTTACTTTTGATCATTTAATGCAACTAATGATTGGTTATGTTTGTTTGGGAATGCATTTTGTGTGTGTGTTTTTGTAGTGCCATAAGTTGATTTTTCCCAAACACCCAAAGAAATTCCTAGACAATTTGCTAGTGCCTTGTTTGGCAATGTGTACTTTATATGTGTTAAATTAGTGCTATAAGCTAATTACCCAAACACTTGAATTTGACCCCTAGCACCTTATATGAACTCCTACAATCTGTGTATATACTCAGATACATATATGTATGTTTTGTATAGTATGTATTTTAGTTTAATTAGAGTTTGTAGAGTGTAGCTTAAGGAGCTTGGCCTCCAAGTACTTGATTTTATATATACTCACACACACACACACACACACACACACACACACACACACACACACACACACAATTCTGGAGGATTATACAGAGCAAAAGAGAGAGTATTAGAGAAGAACTTACATAAATTATTTAGAGAGAGAGAGAGGGAGCTTCACAATCTTCATAGCCAAGCTTCATTGGATTTTCTTATTTAGTCTTATCTATCTCAACAAAACTCCAACCTTCTATCATAGTGAGTATTTTAAACTCACTTTAAATGTAATACATGATTTGATTACTGTTTATAGGTGTATAATTGAAAACCACCATTGTTAATTTCAACCATGGAACTTGAAGCTTGAAAATTATGATTTCCCAAACTTAATCATCGTTTTGATAGATAATTATGAAAGACTATAGTACACAGAGGCTATGATTAAAATATTGGAGGTTAATTCATTCATATTAGGAAGTATATTAGAATTGAAGTTTTGTCACCTCTCGGTTTTGCGTAAAATTCGAGAGCTACGGTTCGATTCTTATTAAATTGATTACATATTCATAATCCTTGCAGAAAAACGAACATAATCATATATTATGTGTCATGTTTGCATTTGAAATTGAAAATGGGTCAAAACAAGGTTTTTAAACTGAAATAGGGGAGAAAAACGAAGAAGATGAAGACTCGGTGACAACTCACGCTCGCGACCCGTGTATTTTTTAATAAATTGGAATTTTTAATAGAAAATTGAAAAAGAGACATATCGCGCGAGCGACCAGACTTTTTCTGGTTTTTGTCGGTTTTCTTATAAGGGGCTGTTTGGAAGAAGTTTTGAGAGTTTTTAAAATACTGTTTGGGAGATATGCTAAAACAGAACCGTGTTTGTAGTATTATGTTAAAAAGGAATGATTAAAGACTTGATTATTCTCGCACGTACGTTATCATTGTTTTCCCCAGTAATTTATATTTTGTATAAAGTCATATGACATACATGTGGAGTCAAGTTTACATGCATAATGAGTGATGGTCAGTGTAAAAAGAGTAAATGGACGATGTTGTATTTTGGACACTCCTTAGTACTTGTGTACTATAGTGTGATGCTATGAGGATATGGTTTAGAGTATTTGTGAAATGCAACGATGACAAACTGGACACTCTCTGGCGCCCGTGGTAGTGCTAAAGTGTGTGGCCTACTGGACACTCCCTGGCATCTGTGGTATGGCTAAAATGTGTGGCAAACTGGACACTCTCTGGTACTCGTGTACTATAGTGTGAGGCAAACTGGACGCTCCCTGGTACCCCTGTACTATAGTATGGTCATCTTAGTATTTTAAGGTATTGGAACAAGAGAGTTAGAAGATGCGCTGTCGAGAGAAAAGAGTCGGTGAGACGAGAATGGTTGCAATGTTCCATGCATGTTCACATGTTTCATTGATTGAAGATTATGACATTATCTTTACTGTTTTTGTAATGTTTCAGAATTTTAATAAGGGTAATTGGGTAATTTTGCATGTTCTGTGTGGGCTGGTATTTTAATTTACTGTATTTAAAATTTTCAGAGCATGATTAAATTATTTTATTTTGTCTTTCATATGCTTTAGAAATTAATTTTTGTACCCGTGGATGTGTTCATTTAATTTTGGGGTTACACGTTGGGTCAGACTGTCCGTTTGGGTATCAAAACATTCAGTATTGACCAAATAAGTGATGTGGGTCCCACCCCACACCACTATAGCCGGCCACCCCTCCTCCCCATTTCATTTTAACGTTAGTTTTGGGTAGGAAGCATTCCTCTTCATCCCTTCTTCTCTATACACTTCAAGAGCCAAGAAAATCCAAAGTTCTTCTTCTCCCTTGGGTTTCCTTCTACAAGATTGCAAGAGAAGCTCCAAAAGTTCATTATCTAGCATCTCTAACCATCCTAGAGCTTGGAATCATCATTTGGTAAGCTTTCTAGAAAACCCCCAAATTCTAGGGTTTCACTTGATTTCGAAATTTTGGGTTTGATTGAGCTTCTCTTCTCTTTTATAGCTTCCTTGGAGTATATAGAGTATCTCTTTCACATCCTAACCATTTCTATGGAGGATTTCTAGTGTGGGTAAGTTTTCCCAATCTCTAGCAACCTAGGGTTTACTAGCTTTATGTTTCTATCCTAACCTTGGGTTGTTATTGCTTAGTGTAGTCTTCTTGAAGCATCCTTCAAAATTTGGCAAGCTTTGGAGCTACTTGGATTTTTCTTTTCTAGCTCTCTTGAATATTTCCTTGTTTGGAAGCTAAGCATTGAGGTAGATTTACATTGTGCAATTATATATGTTATACTTGCCTAAGGTGTTTTGAGTTCATATATATGTGCTAGGAGATAATTTAGACACATGCAATGGGGATTTCCCCAAAGTTGTAATGTAAGGGTTGTATGCCAAATTGTGGAATTATATGCCTTGGTTGTACTAGTTGAAAGTTTGGGGGTGTTAAATGTAATTAAAATGAAGTTATGAGAATAATTTAGACGCATGCATTAGGTTTTCCCCAAAGTTGTAAATTTAGGGTTATATGCCTAATTGTGAATTTACATGTTTTGGTTGTCCTATAATTGATTATGTGATGCTAGACGTGCCTAGGATACTCCCTTTATGTGTAAAAGCATGTTAGGACGTTAGTTTAGAAATCCTTGTTAGGAGTGCTATATTATGAATTTTAATTTAACTCTTGATGTCTTTAATACATGTTCAACATGCAAAAATTATTGTGTTCATTATTTTGTTGGAGCATCTATGTTGTCATTTTAAACATTTCATGCATTGAGGCCTGTAGACACCCCATTTTGTCGGCTATCAGATTTAGGAGACCCATAGCTTGGTGGTTCACAATGATCGTAAAAGACTCAAAAGGACTCCTGGAAGTCAGCTCTATCTCTCAGAATGCTCAAAATGACCAAAATGCCCCTAAAAGCCCGAAAACTCCCAGATTTGGTCCCAAAGTTCTGAAAACATGCTATGTCGTAAGAAAAGCGATAAAATGAGTTCCTAAGAGAAATCGGGTGAAATCGTCAGCTCCCAGAGACCCCCGGAAGTCCCGGAAGTTCCCGAAAAGTCCCCGTTGACCGGTTTGACCAAGGTTTGACTAGGTTTGACCAAGGTTTGACCAGGTTTGACCAAGTTTGACCAAGTTTGACCGAAATTGTCCAAATTCACCAGAATCATTAGAAAAGTATTAAAATAAGTTTTAAAAGAGAATCGAGCGAAAACGTCGGCTCCTGGGAGCTCCCAGAGGTTCCCAGAACTTCCCGGGAATCCCAGGTTTGACCAGTTTGACCAAGATTTGACTTTGGAATCGGGGCACCGAAACAATTTTCAAATATTTTTCATGGATACTAGAGGTCAATAGCTTTCCAACGGTATATCGCACATAATTTCTGGATTTAAAACGAATTTATTTTGAATTTCTGAAGGTGAAAAAGGCGATCAAATCAGCTTTTATCGCGAATACCGCAAAACTTTTCAAAGTGACCTATCCCCGAACTATTTTTTATGTAAAGTAGACTCCATTACCTTTCCAACGGTATATCACAACCTCAATTTGGAGTTCTTATGCATTTTCTGTGAATTTCGGACGAAATAGGGCCTTTTCGCGAATACCGGAACCTCTGGGGGCCTAAACGTAATATTCTGGGCTTCTGAGGAGCAGTGCCGCCGCGACACTGGCCCACTGCCGCCGCGGCACTGGTCCAGTGCCGCCGCGGCACTCATCCCTCGCAGAGTCCATTTTTGTAATTTTTTTGGGGGTCCAATTTGATTAATTGAAAGTCAAAACGACATAGTTTTATGTTCACAGTTGTTTGGGACCAATGGGAGTACTTCTAAAAACCCCAAAACCACCCCAAATTGGCCTATTTAAACCCCCCATTGCTCTTCATTTTGGGGGATCCAGATGCAAAGCTTAAAAAGTTGTAGAGAAGAAGAGAGATAGAGATAGGTTTAGAAGAGAGAAAGGGAGCTTCTCCCATTGATTTTCCATAAGAAAGTGAGTTTTATTCTTGTTTTCTTCCATCATCCTTCTATATACTTCACATTCAAAGTCCACTCCAACCCTCATTCTTGAGCATTCATGAGATAGGAAGCTACTTCCATGTCCAAATGTCAAAATCTATGAGTGAAACACCAAGCTACAAGTCCAAAATCACATTGATTATCATCTATTGATTGCTATTTACTTGCTTTGATTATATATATGTTCATCTCTCCTTATCTCATTTCTTTTTCTTTTCTTTATTTACTTACTAGTTCATCATCATCTAAGTGATGACATGAAGTTTGGGGTGAGTGAATCCTTATGGATAGTAGCTCTTGACCTCAAAAACATGTTTGATAGATGATGATCATAACCTCAATACTTCCAAGGTATTCTTGGAATGTATTGAAGTTATGCCCAAAAATAAAATAAATCTCTCCAACAATCTTGGAGGTTCTTAAATGATGAGTTTGATGTAGGTATTCTAAGTGGCTATGATCCTCATTGAGTGTTGAAAACATGTTTTCAAAACATCTATTTCAAAACCCCTCTCAATCCCTCTCATTTGGTTTCAAGAAACTAAACTTTGTTTTCTCCAAAATCTTCAAAACAATGAGTCAAAACAGTGAGTGAGTTGAGTTCAAAGATTTTTCTAGAACACAATACTCAACATATGGATACAAGGCCACTTGGAAAGTCTTCCTAACTCATTGGAGAACACCCATGATTTTTGGTTTGACTTGGAAGTACTTGAAAATGGTCCATTTGGGTCCCAACATTCCTTCCAAACATTCTGTTTTTTGCTGTCACAGCAGCTAGGTCAACTTACGACCTCTTTTACAGAAAACTTTTCCAAAAGGGGTGGTCCTAACTTATTTTTCCCTTAAAATTAAATGTCTTAGGAAACTTTATGTATAAAATGGGCCTCTAGATCATTCTTTTTCATTTTCTAAGATTTTCTAACATTTCAGACGACAGTACGAACTCTGTTTCTGAGTGACCTCTATTGTTTGTGTAATTTCTCTCAATCTGTGATAGTTATTCAAGATTGGCTTTTTGGGTTGTGTTCTAGACACAATAGGGAACATCTCCATAAAAAATCATGCATTGAAAACATTCCTAACCCCTCTTTTCAAATTCCAAAAGATCATGCTACTGTTCTGTCCACTATTCACAGCAAGTACACTTTAACTTTCATTCTTTGATTTGAGGCTTATATGCATTCCAAATTAGTTCATATCTTAGGAAGTGGTTCATACTACATTTGTATATATCCCATGTTGATTTCATTCATTCATTCTTGCCTATTTTAGACTTCTAAGCCATTCTAGAAATCCATGTACACAAAACACACTACAACCTTTGCACATTTTTAGATACATACATTGCATTCATGCAAGATTTGGGGTTTTTGTAACTCTTAATCTAAGGAGATTATAAGGAATGAATTCGATCACTCGTTCATGCTTCCCTTTGATCTATTCATCCTTTCTCATCCATCCCGGGGATTGAGAGGTCTTCTTTTATCAAAGAATAACATGCATCATTCTAGCCTTGCTAAGCATATTTTGATTTCTTTGCTTATTTGTTTCAATAACAATTCATGTCCCCCTTTAGATTAGGAAATCTTGATTATTTGATACATGATTAGACGATCTTTCCTAGGTTTATTTGTGTGATCTTTCACTTTACATTGCATGATATTTGGCCTAGATCTTATGAATGATATCTTATATTTTGATCTTCCATTTTCAAGTTTCTTATGTAATGTAATATACTATCATAGTATTAATTGCCGAACCATACATAGAATAAGATGATTATTTGGATGCTAATTGAGGCCCGTCGAAAGACGGGGCGAGTTGAGGGTGTTTTAGTCGCGACAAAGGCTCCTTCCTCTCTCGTACCAAAACCCCGAACCAAGTTCTTTGGTTATGAAGGGCCGGTGCCCTTATCCGCTTGGGTGAGTCAAAATTAGGTTTCTTGGTTCCTTAAAGACCAAGTGGCGACTCTGTATCTGTTTTCAACAGACCTATTTACTTTCTTTGATTCAAATCAATTTCAAAACAATCTCAAACAAGAGAAGTGGTCCGATTCCCGGTATCCACAAGGCCAAATCGGCAAACATTCAAATATCACGACATAAAGGTTTTATTTGAAAAAGAGAGAAAAACCCCATGTGTGGGAATTTTGGTTTAAGAAATCCGGACGTGGGTTGTGATGTGAGACGGGGAGAATGACCCTTAGAAACATTCAAACTCCAAACTATATTCGGGTAGCTCCCGGAAGTTGGTATGCTACACTCCATGCGTGGGTGGCTCATGGTCCGGTAACGAGAGAGATGTGCATTTGTCACGCATAGCCTTGCGACTTTAAACATTTCATGGTAGCCATGGTGGAAATTCATTGCACCTCATTTCATTTTAGTCATGGATAGCATATAGATTTGTTACAATGTTGTCTACGAGCCGTCGTTCTCATAAAAACGACAAAACATTTTTCAGGTGAGCTTGATAAGGTCAAATGGCACATGTGACCAACGTATAGACGTTAATGTATTTTGTTCTATTTTGAGGATTCGTGTCTACATATGTAAATGGATAGTTCTCATGTGAATTTTAGTTTTTGAGAAGTTTGTAATAGTTAGAGCTCTTCAAGAAAATTGTTGTATTACTTTTATTAAACTTCTAAAGTTTGGAATCCATAATTTTGTCATCGGATGGTCTTGTTGTAAGTTTGATGGACAAGTGTTAGTCCTTTTATTTATGTTATGTAACTATGTTTCCAAGACCGTAGCATTTCTTCTAAAGTTTTATATATGTGTGTGGATTTGAGTCCTTGTCGAATTCGTTTATGATTGGTTTTGTCCTTGCCGGACTCATTGTAATTGTATGGAATCCTTGCCGGATTTGTCCATTTTGTTTTTAAAGGAAATGTTCAAAAATCTCTCTCATTCTCTTTCTCTCCTCTCCCCTCTTTGATCTCTTTCCCTTTTTCAAATATTCTCTCCTTTTACTTATGTTGGAGTTATGTATATATATGCTTTTAAAATATTTCCGAATGTGAAAATACACATGTGTGTATGTTTAGAATACATTCCATATATCTCTCTCCCTATCTCTCCCTATATCTCTCTCCCAATCTCTCCCTCTCTCATTTTTCCTCTCTTTATCTCTTTCACTTCTCGTTTTTAATAAATTTCGAGTATATGAAGTTCCGTTTGGTCTAGGCATGTGTTATATGTCATTTAGGACTTGTTTAGTCATGTATTGAGGTTTAAATTTGAGGATTTAGCATAATTGGGAACATTTCTACAAGTTGTAAAAATGCTGTCAAAAGTTGCTGGCATAGAAAAACTGCTACTGTTTTTTTTATTTTCTGCCCAAATGGTGCAGAATTGGAAAATATGTTATTAGACAAAAATTGTGCAGAATCGAATTTTACATGGACTTACGCGGACAGAATGTGAAAATTTTAAATATATAGTTACTTAAAGATATTTCAAAATTCAGCAATTATCCAAAAATAGTACTTGTGCTGTCAAAGTTGCTGTCATAGAAAAACTGCTACTGTTTTCCTTATTTTCTGCCCAAATGGTGCAGAATTGGAAAAAATGTCATTAGACAAAAGTTGTTTAGAATCAAATTTTACATGGACCTAAGCGAACAGAATGTGACAATTTCAAAGATATAGTTACTTACAGGTGTTTTAAAATTCAGCAACTATCTAAAAATGACCTTTTATCAAATCTATTGTATTTTCCCTTTCTCCTTGAACTAGTACTTGTTCGGATAGTCTTTTAAGTAAGTTTTCAAATGTTTTCATCTTTGTTGGACTTGTTAACATGTAAGTCCATTTTGGCTTATATGTTAGTAAGTCATCCTTGTAGGAAACCCCGTGGGTTTCCAAAGTCGCTTCCGCATTGTGATTGGATTTTAATCATTTTCTCTCTATCTTTTCTCTTTCCTCGGGCATCGGTTTTCGGGGCGTGACAGTTTTACAATTTGAATTCATTACAATATTTCTAACCTGTTGAATAAGTAAATCTGTGAAACGGAAATAGTAAGCGAATATGTTTTACATTATAAGCATATGCTTTTAATACTCACCAGCTTCTTGAAGCTGACGGCGTTGATGCGTCCTGGACATTCGTGTCTAGGTTTTTCAGGTTATGACCAAGCTGGTGGACAATACGATTATGCTAATTGAATATAACTACATGTGAAGAGGAAATTGTAATTATTGCTCTATATTATGAGCTGAACTGTAATAAGGATTAATGTAATAGATATTATTATTCTTTTGCAAGGCGGTTTGTGCCTTTAGATAACTACGTGCTGTAAAAACTTTTATTTTTTAATAATTTTGTAAGCCTTGATTGCACTTACTCTGACTTAAATTATATTACTGTTCGATGTTTGGGACGGAATCGATCCTTCAAACTGTCGCGACCTACGTGTCACACCCGTTCCAGAAATTTATGATTTTTTTTAAAATGCATCATTTGAGATTTTGTCGCTTATTAATGTTTATTAATAATCTGAGGTGGAGTTGACTGTGAGTCAACGGTGAAGTGTCAGTGAGGACACGGGAACGTGGTATATCATATTGCATGGGAATGAGTTAATGGCATTTATATGATTTAAATGTTATTTGACTTTATCTGGTATTTGATGAATAGTAATTTTATCTGTGTTGTGGGAATTCTGGTAATCTTTGATATTGTTATATCATTTTGAGAACTGTGGTGAGAACGTGAGTGATACGTTAATTAAAAAGGTAGGTTGTGTAGAAATTCCACAGAATATAGTTTTCGGACGTTATTTTGGACCCAAACGAAACCTAGTCGGAAACTTTTGAAATTTATAGTTTTCACTCGTAAAGGTATAAATTGGACGTGTGCGAAGTTTCATAGGTTAGTTAGAAGTTTGAGAAACTTGCGGGGAGGTAAACGTAAATTTCCAGAAAGTTGTCTATATATATAGAAGTGGATGAGATTTCATTCTTATCCACAACTTCAAAAATATCTAGAGAGAGAGGAGAGAGAATGGAGATTGAGCCAACGGGCTTTGCGACGCCGATCGACGACCATTCGTCCGTCAGATTTTCTCCAGATTCAAGATTTGAACTCATGGAGGTAAGACCTACATTTTGATACTACTTAGGTCGTGTTTGGCCAATTTTTGTAAAAATATTAATTCTAGACTTTTGGGGAAAATCAGGTAAAACTCGTAGGAATCGCGTATAATTTGGAATCCGACGATTAATTAGCCCCTTAGACGATCCTTCAAAGTTTGAAGAGAATCGCACGAGGTATGAATTCTAGATCTATGAAATATATGGATTTTCATGTTTTGAACATCATTTTTGATATTCTTGGATCCGGGCAAAATTCATGTATTAATTAGGCCCGTTAATTATGCACGTGAAATTATATGAAAAGCACGTATAACTGTTTATGTGAGCATGATATGTGTCTACTTGGGTCAAAGGGGGGTTTGGTGCAAATTCATCCGGGGTAAGCTCCTTGAACCTTGAGGATTGTGATTGTGATGGAATTGGAATTGTGGTTGTGTCTGAATTGGAGGTGGGCCCAACCAGGACACAGTACCTGGTATGGAGGAAGGCCCAACCAGTGTACGAGATGCGTGGGAGAGGTGGGCCTCCTACGACATCGACCGGATGAATGCGTACCACTCACCCTAGAGACCATTTCTATGTGTTTTAGATGCTTAAAGCATGAACTGTCGTATAAGCATATATTTAGAATTGTACGCTCAGCATATAGCTGAGCAGTGGAGATGTACTCCATTGCAGGTAAGAAGAAAGACAAGAAGAATCGTGAGGAGTGAGGTCGAGGAACGCCGGGGAACCACATTTGTATATGTTTTTGTTTTAAATGCTAAAACCTTGTGTAAGGATTTGAAATTGTAATAGTACGTTGTAATAGATCTTTGGATTTGTTCTGTAACATGGTAATTCTGTATTTTAACGTCTGTAGTTAAGTTTTAAATGTTGAAAATCAGTTGTGGTTGTTTTGGTGTTGTGTGGAGAAAGCATGAGTTGTTAATTATCAACACAGGGCTGCCCAGCAGGGGAGCAGTCGACTGAACCCAGGATCAGTCGACTGGATCTCGTAGGATGGAGATACTGAAAGTGAATAGTAAGAGAAGCAGTCGACTGGATCCTTGATCAGTCGACTGAACCACTGTTGAATTTGGCTACTGCTTTGATTTATGGTAAAACCAGTCGACTGGGTCTCCAGATCAGTCGACTGGACCCCTTTTAAAATGTTGCATTTTGATTCTGCTTAACACAGTCGACTGGGGACCTTGATCAGTCGATTGGGTTCCCTGATCAGTCGACTGGACCTCTGTTGAGAATTTTAGGTTTTGGTTTCTGCTCAGTTCAGTCGACTGGACCTTAGGAGCAGTCGACTGAACCTCTGTTTTCAAAACTGAGTATTTTGGATGTGTTTCTAATTGGCCAAAACTTTTTATAACTCTGATTTCAATGGATTTTACAAACTCAAAGGGTAATGTTCCCTAAGTTTTAAATACCCAGGGTTGTTTTAAAGTTCTTTCCGCTGCGTATTGTTATATGATGTTTGGTTGAGCCTTGATGGCGTGCCACATGTCCTATTTCCGCGCGTAGCGCGATGGGTCGTGACACTACGGGTCCATAAAGGAAATTAAATGCTTTCCCTCTTGGTTTAGATGTGACACGAATATTAGATCGAGTCTAGTGTTGGACACTATGTCCTTAAGACAATTATGTCACGCATTGGTGCTCACGGATCTGCGGCATTTGTCTCCCAGGATACAACGATCTCCCCCTTACAATAGAAGCACTTCAAATAATAAGGTTCCAATGAACCACACTTGTGTTTGTACTCACTTAGACACTTGACACACTCTATATGTATATATGAACTATATAATATTCTCTAAATTAATTCCTTCAAAATAAATGAATGTTAGTTGTATACATAAGCCAATAGGTGACTGTTAGTGAATAGTCATGGCCAGTGACTATTTATGAACAATCATAACTAGTCACATAAGGGACTGTTTGGCATGACCAAACTCTACCATATACAATACTAAAATTTCTCATTCAATTTTCCAACAATCCCCTATATGAATGAAAATTTGTACAACATGCAAACACTAATGTAGACATGAGAGAGAGAGAGAGAGAGAGAGAGAGAGAGAGAGAGAGAGAGAGAGAGAGAGAGTACAGTGGAATGACACTGCATCGAGATAGGTAGCTTTCGTCTTTGAACCTTCCATAGTGAAGAACTATTCGATTTACTCGGCTAAACAGTGAACGCGATGTCTTGAACTGTTCAGGCTTTGGTGTAAACGTAGACAATAGAACTCACACAGAGTCACTCTGAACACTTTTGGTTTTCACGGTTGTGTTCATTTTGGCCCTGAACAACTCCTGGATTCATGAGTGATTTAGAGAATTCAACCTTTAAAATTCTCATAGACATGGGTGCGCAATCGGTCGGTTCGGGTTCGAACTGTAAAGTTCGGGTCGGGTTGATCGGGTTCAGGTTGGTTAAAGTGATACTGATATCCGAACTGAACTAAATTTCAAAAATACAGTTCAGTTTCTGAACTAAATTTCGGGTTCGGATCGGAAGTTTGGGTTGAATCTCAACCGAATTTTTTGTGTTCTCTCTTTTGAATCTCAGTGTTACTGTATTGTATAGAACTAAATCACCATATATTCAAACATTTGTATATATATACACACTGATATATATATATATATATAACACCATACACACACACACACATACTTCTCACCGATTCACTCACACACACCTAAAATCTCACTAATTCACACACATACACACTTATCACATAGATTCATACACATACACACACACACACACACACACACACAGAGATTCATACATACACACACACACATACATACCTGTAAGAGAGAGATAGAAGGTGCTGTTGTGAGCTAGAGTGGAGGCACAGTGCGCAAGAGAAAGAGAGAGAGAGAGAGAGAGAGAGAGAGAGAGAGAGAGAGAGAGAGAGAGAGAGAGAGAGAGGCTGCGATCTGCACACTCAGTGACTCAGATCAGTCGCTGCCGCCAATCAGAGCCACGCAGTCGTCGAAGGGAGTGAGGTCTTGGCCTATGACTCTGCGTGAGTGGTGAGTTAAGGGTTCAGTCATTAGGGTTAGGGGTCTGAGTCAGAGAGTTAGAGCCACGCCGCCGCCGCTGGACAGAACCACGCCGTCGCCGATTGACCGAAGGAGTGAGGTGAGGTCTAGGACTCTTGAAATTTTGAGGGTCTGAGTCTCTGAGATGGAGTGTGAGAGATGAGAGTTTGAATTGAGCCCTAATTCCCAAACATTGTATTATATACTCATTAAAGTTCGGATGTTCGGTTTCGAACTGAACTTTTTTCTCTACCAAAAACTGAACCAAATGAAGTAAAATAGTTCGGTTTCGAACTGAAATAATTTCAGTTTGGTTTTGCCTGAACCAAAGTTTGTAAAATTTTTGGGTTCAGGTTGGTTTTTCGGATTGGCCCAAAGTATGCCCACCCCTACTCATAGAAGCAGTCCCCTTTCACACTCAAATAGGTGATTTCTTATTAAGAGTATTTTGCTATACCCACCTGAAAATTCAATGTATAAGAATCATTAAAAGCATAGCTTATCCTATTCTTGCTGCAGTCGTCACTTTTTTTTTTCATCATCGAAATGGTTAGGAGTGTTGAAGTCCTCAATGATATTCTAGAGTTGCACATAATTTAGTTGTCCCTTTTGAACCTAGATCTTGGGATCTCCAGTCAACTAGGTTGGGTTTCCACTATGTCGACTCTTTATTTATAGGTTTTAATCCCATTCCCCTCGATGAATTGAACACATGCTGTCACACCCCAACCCGCCTCGTGCAGATTAGGACACGTGTAACAATGCTACAAGAGTCCACGTACATTAATTTGCAAAGAAACATTCAAATTACTAAGAATCCCATGCGTTTAGCAACATTAAACAACTCTATTGTTAGAAAATATCCCCCAAGGGTAAAATGGTAATTAATAAGATATATAAAATTTTATACCAAAGATGGTCTTTGAGTCCCGGTTCCAACGCAAAAAACGGCGCGCGAATCCGAGTTTTCTAGAGTGAGTTATGCCCATTTCCATAAAAGCCGACAGTGCTGAACCTGGACTAGCGGATCGATCCGCCCAAAACCGGATCGATCCGGATCCAGCAGATTGTCATCTCTGGCTCCTCCAGAAGCTTCGGATCGATCCGCTCAAGGTCCGGATCGATCCGGTTCCTGCAGAAGTCATTTTTGACAGCAAAACCCTTGTTTAAACAGCCCAAACTCACCCAAATCATCATCAAACCTCATAAATACATCCAAAACCATTTTCAAACCTCAAGAAACTTTTCAAATACATTCCTAAACATGGTGTAACATACACATACTCATAATTGAAATACATCCCTCATGAACACAACTTCTTTTTGGTTCAAAACAAGTTTTGAAGTTCAATTCTTAGCAAAAAGCCAATGTCTCATGAAACCTTGTTGAAAAAGAACCTAAGCTAAAGCCAACAACATAAAACATTAGAAAATCATACCAAAATCATTCTCAAGCAACCATATACATGAACCTTCCAACAAGAGGGTCAAACCTCACAAAACATTTATTTACAAAGGAAACTTGACCAAAATCTACCACCCATTGTTTGGTTGGTTAATTTTATAAGTGTGTGCGAGCGTGCCAGGCAAGTAAATTGCCAATGTGTATGTGTGATTATCCAAACTGCGCCTCACCAGGGAATTGTGGTGACGTTCGATGCCTTGAACAGGACTTTAATTGTGTAAAGATGTAACTAACTGAAGAACTTCGAACTGATTAAATTAAAATCTACTCCTAAATAAAACAGTAAAATAACTGAAAGTAATTCAACTACTTTTTATTAAATTAAAGCAACTACAATCTAACCTTGAAGATGACTTCGAAGGTATTCTACTCCTAATTCTAAATACCTAGATAACAATACAATAGATGTATTGAGAGATATATGTTGATGTTTGATCGAAAGATCTTTACAAAGGAGCACAATCCTTCTATTTATAGACATCGAGGCCTCAGTAACTCAATTCGAATGTTCCCTCCTATTTTCAAACTGATAACTGCCTTTATCCGTGGCATTCCCTCACACTGACAACTGTCCTTCAGTTATCCCATGACGTTCAACACGTGTCCTCTATTAAAAAAGATGGATTAACTTCAACTGCATATTAACGGTTTTCTTGTCAATCAATTTCCACCAATTATCTTGCCACATCACATCCTGCGTGTCAAACTTGTACTGGCTGAATATTTTCATCACAAACATTACCCCCCGTGCCATTTTCCTTTTTGTTTAAAAAAGATAATGGTGATCATGGTCTAACCATATTGGGCAGTTACTACCTTATGCAGTACTTTAAATTTCACAATCATCTTCCTCAATCCATTCCAAACCAACGCTTTTGCTTGATCCTTGATCATGTCTTCTTCTCAATCTTCCTTCAATGTTAGCGATAGCTTTCCTATTGATCTTCCCGAAGAAGTGATGTTGTCAACCAAACGCCCTGATATTCCTCTTCGAACAAATTGGGATCCTCTTGAAACTCCTCCCGAACCTTTTACTTACTCAAAATGGGGAAAATGGCATAAAATGTTGAACAAACCAAGTGTTTCATCAAGGCAAAATTCATCTTCGACTTCTTCCAAATCAATCTATAATAATCAAACATTTCCTCCTGCTTGGGAACAACATATTTCCCATGGTGAAGGTGTAGGATATTACAAGGGAATGAAACTCGAAACTCCAATCACAGTACCTTCAGTTGTTCATCCAAGCTTCGAGTATCTTGAAACTGAAGGTATTATTCGAAGTAGAACAATAAAACCATATTATCCATTTTCGAATCATCTTTCTCGAGAACAAAATTTATTGAATGCCTGGCTGATCTCTTCAACAAGTCCTCCTGGTGAAAGATTCCAGAGAGGTAATATCTTAGTTCCTCAAGGTAGACCTCCTATTCATACATATGTAAGGACATCTCATGAAAAATTTTCCAATGAACATTACTCCTCAGCCTTCCTTTCAAAATGCAAACTTTTTGAAAAAGATTATGAAGAGAAAGTACTTCTCTTTGATCATTCTGTATTAGGCTTTCCTGATACCAAAGTTCAAGTAATAGATCCTACTGAGGACATTAGTGATCCTTTTTTAAAGCTAGACCAATTATGTAGATATGGTCCTACATTCGAGCATACCCCATCTATTACTTCACCTTCCCCATGCTTGATCGTTCAAGCTCAAAGGCTATTAGTTGCTTTTTCTCATCTTCCATTTTCTATTCTGCAAAATTCAAGGGCTCGAATCAATTTTGAATGGAGCTGTCATGTCTTATGTCATGAATGGAATATATCCACGCTTGTTCGAACTCAAATAGATTTTACCCTTCGAACTTTGGCTTCCCACATGAGATGGTATTCTCATCACCAAGAAAGTATCCATCATCTAAATTATCTTTTAGATCTCTATGAAAAACTCAAAGAAACTCCCAAAGCACTCCTTGATGAAGTCCTAGAATTCAAAGAGAAGTACATTTATGGTTGTGGAAGCTCTGATGAAGAAAGCATCATTTCTCATTATTCGAAACCTGATCTCGAAAGTCGAATTGCATATCTCAAAGATGAAGCCAAAGTTGTTGGTGTTTCTCCTCGAGGCAAATCTCCATTGGCCAAAGAACTTCGAAGTCTCCGCAAAGCTCTATTCAAGATCAATTTTCAGTTAAACCAATATGAAAAACAACTTAAGGAAGCTTACATTTCCCTTCGAAGTGAAGACAAACTAGCATTAGAAACCAGAAACTTATGTTTCGAGATAGAACTAGAGGCAGAGTATTTTGCCTATTATTGGGCCATGTTTTATAACTTAGTTACTTATGGGTTTCCCCACTTTTATCAATTATGTCTTTGAATTGTAACTACACTTTCCTTTTAATGTAGTGAACAATGAAACATTCTCATTCCTTCAAATAGATTAGTTCATTCTGAACCGACATGTCTTTTATTTTTTAAATAACGGTCCAAAAGAAGATTAACCGAATCAAACGGCTACTTTTCAATAAATGCAACTCTTTTCCAATCGTTACCAAGGGTTCATCAAAGGTTATAAATAGATAAACACAAAAAGAAACAAACCTTCTGACTTCACCAATTTGCTTTGCCCTAATCTATTCATTTCGCACTTTGCTTTTCTTTCTTGTTTATCTCTTCGTAATCTAAAGAATGACAAAATCTGATGACAATACCCAGCTTCAAAAGATTTGCGATGATTTTGGAAAGATCATAAAAGATGAGCAAGATCGTTATTCGAGTGGGCAAGAAACTTCTCTGGTTCACGAAATTCTTGTTCCTATTACTCTTCCCAACCAAGAATCTTCAATTGCTGTAGGTCCCTGCCTAAGCATCCCAAATTTGAGACTCCATGTCTATTACCCTAGATTAGGGGAACAACGTTTGACTTACCAACGAGAACTCCCAAATCCCAAATATGACTGGAAATTTAGGCACTGGCCTAAACCTGCAAAGGATTGGCCTGAATGGGTAGATAGAATTTTAGAGAGTAGGAGAGAAATTTTGATCACTACGGGGGTTTACCATGCTATCAATCTTTCAAAATTTTCCATCGAATCCAGTCCTAATTTAATAGCCGCAGCTCTCTGTTTTTGGAACCCTATTTTTAATCACTTTCAACTTCGATTTGGTCCAATAGGTCCAACTATTCTAGATATTTGTCATTTATTAGGGTTTTTATCTCATGGGGAAGATGTTCATCCCTATATGGCTGAGTCTGATAGTCCTTCAATTAACACTGACTCAAAATCATTAGGATACACCAACTTCTTAACTGCTCACAGAAAAACATCAGGAGCAGTGACTGATAAAGAATATTACTGCTTTCTTCTGTACTGGCTTTCGAAGCATCTATTTTGTACCTCTTCTCAGAGAGTTGTCCTCGAATATTCAAACATTGCCAAAGCTCTGGCTGCTGGTCGAAGGTTAGCCTTAGCACCTTTTGTTTTAGGATCTCTCTATAGATCTTTTTCTGATTTATGCTTTGATCCCTTCATTCTCACTCAAGGTGGTCCTTTTTGGATTTTACAATTATGGTTATATGCTTACTTCCCAGAAATTCATAACCTAGGACCCCTATCTAATACTGTGGCCCATGGCATCTTTTTTGCTTTATTGCCAAGTACTGACAAAACTTTCAAAGAATGCCTCTCTCTCTTTTTTAATCTTCCTGAAATAAGATCAAACAAGCTATTCCAACCATTCAAAATCCTTTACAATTCTGAAGACAAAACTCCTCTTTCTCCCCATTGGCTTTGTCAAATTTTGGATATAACAGCAAATGCTCTCGAATTAAAAGCTGCATGGGGAAGTTTTCTAATTAGTAGAGACTTATTCTTTGGGAACATTCTTAGCTTCAAATCTCAGGGTGAACTTTACCTTCCCAATCAATTTTCAAGGCAATTTGGACTTACTCAGTCAATTCCTTTCCCAATCAGAAGTCAGGCCAATATACTCATGGCCTATAAAACTCATTCGAAGGTGCCAGAATCTGTGATAACTACTGCATTAACAGTTTATCAAAATAAAGTCAGCAACTTGGAGTTTACTTCTCTACCAGTGTATACCACTTGCACTCCTGCCTTTTCGAGCTGGTGGGAAAATTTAATGTCAGTAGAGATGGACAAATGCCATCTTTTGAGATACATTGATTCGATGAATCAAACAGGTAATCACAATTCTTATCAAATCCTTTCCCAACATGATGAAAGAAACTTTGACTGATGACTATTTGAATTTCAAAATATAGGGAAAGCAGCTGGAGAAAGCTCTTCACCAATAACCAGAGCTTCAAAAGCTAAACCAAGCATTCAAGTCTCCTCAAAAGCTTCAAAAACTCTTGCTCAATCATCTCCTAAACCAAAGCGGAAACTAGTCCTATCACCAGAAAGTTCTCCTATAGCCTCTGAACATGTTGATTCTGAAGAAGAAAAAGACACCAGTCCAATCTCTTCACTTGTTTACAGGAAAAAGAGAGCCAGAAAAACCAATGATCCTCCTGCCAATACAGAGATCACTAAAACAGTACCTGTCTCAGCAATTCCTATTTCGAAGGTAGCACCCCATCCTGAGCCAGAAACAAAAACTCAGAAAGCTCAGAGTCCAAAGATCCCAGAGATTCCAAAATCTCCTTCTTTGTACACTCATACTCCATTACTTGAATTCCAACCAATGGTAAGATATTCAGAATCCTCTTCAAAAATCTTTTAATTTCTGATAAATTCTGAACTAAATCCCCAACTTTTTGTTGAACAGGTTGAATCTATTCCTGAAACTAGGGCTAGTTCTTCGAAGCCACGTGCAAGCCCTGATCCTAAAGCTGCTCCTACTTCCACTTCATTTAGACCTCAAGCTACCTCAAAGGTCTCAAGCTCTGAAGAATTTCATCTATCTCTTCCTCCTAACTTGACTCCTGAAGAAGTCAAAGATTTTAAGAAAAAATTGAAATTTGTTTTGAAGATGGAAGATGTTGCTTCGACCAATGTTCAAGAATTCTTTCAACGAATGACAGGTCGAAGCAAACCAAAATCACCTTCAATAGATCCAGTGGCTGCTCTTGCTACCTTGAGGCTTTTTAGTCAAGTCTCTTTTGAGGTTTTTGAAGACAAAGAAGTGCAAAGAGCTATGAAAGTCTTATGCCAATTTATGTTGGAAAGCTCTAACATTTCTGTTCCAGACAAAGAAACAATTTCTGCAATCATGTCAACTTTTGATTTCAATTGCTTTTTATTGGAAAAAGTTATCGAAGAAAGAGAAAAATTAGAGATTGACATGGAGTATACAGCAGAGAAAACTCTTGAGATGGATCGAACTTTGACAGAATTTGAAGGAAACAGCATATCAATTGAAAAAGCATCTGCCAAAGTGAATCAACTAAAAAAGGATCTTATGATTGCAGAAACTGAATTGGCAAATCTGAAGATCAAACAACAAGGTGTTGAAGCAAAACTTCTAGTTTTGAAGACAGAATTCGAATCAAAGCCTTTAAAGACTCAAGAATCTATTTCAAGGCAGAAGTTCATCCTTAGTCAATCAAAACTGTACACCAGATCTTGGGATAACTTTAGGTTAAAAGCCCAATTCATAAGAAAGTTGATATAAATTATTTATACCAATGTACATTTTGTAATTTACCAATAGTTGGTTTTTGTATTCAACTTTCTATGAAATACATATTCTTGCTTCGAATGTTTTATTCTAAATTTCTTGCCTCCCAAATAGTGGGATAATATTGCTTGAGAAATTTACCATTGATTTTTCTTAAATGAACATATCCATTCATATTTTTCAAATGATAGAATCCACCTTTAAAAACCTTATTAACTTGGAAAGGTCCTTCCCATTTAGAATCCAATAGGTGATATTGTCTTCCAAACCAAATCCCCTTCATCAAAGGTTCTTGGTTGTACTTTCTTATTATATGCCTTTGATGCTATTCTTTTTTGTATCAAAATATTATTGAGAGCTTTGATTCTCTCTTCATCAATATTCTCTAACTCAATAGCCATGGATGTTTGATAATCATCTAAAGATAACTGATTCTGCTTCATCACTCGAAGAGAATTAATTTTTATTTCAATAGGTAAAACTGCCTCATGTCCAAAAGTCAAGGCATAAGGAGATACACCTGTACTTGTTCGTTTCGAAGTCCTATATGCCCATAAAACTTCTGGCAAAACTTCATGCCATATTCTTGGATTATTCTTTATGATTTTAGCCATATTTTCTTTTATGACTTTGTTGGTGGCTTCAGCCTGTCCATTTGATTGAGCATAATATGGGGTTGATTTTGACATTGTAATCCCTAACTTATTTACAAAGACAACCACATCCCCTTCGAATATAGAGGCATTGTCAGATACAAAAGTTTGAGGAATACCAAATCTATACACTATGTTTTCTAAAACTTTACAACCATTGATTGGGTTACAGTTTGCATAGGTTCTGCTTCTACCCATTTAGTAAAATAATCTGTGGCCAAAATAATAAATCCATGACCCTTTGATGAAGGAGGACTGATCTTTCCTATTACATCAATAGCCCATCCTCTAAAAGGCCAAGGTTTTATCACACACTGAAGATCAACAGTTGGTAAATGCTTTAAAGGACCATGTTTCTGACACTCTTGACATCTTTTGGCAAACTCAATACAATCTTTCAAAATAGATGGCCAATAAATGTTGTGTCTTCGAAGTAACCATCTCATCTTAACTCCAGATTGATGAGCTCCACATAATCCTTCATGAATTTGAGCTATAGCTTCTAATCCTTCGAGGTTACTTAAACATTCTAGTAATAACCCATCACTTCCTCTTTTAAATAATTTCCCACTATATAAGATATAATTGATAGATTTAAGCCTTATACCTCGATCAGGCTTTTCATTGTATCTTGAGAGATATTCTATGATAGGCTTTCTCCAATCATCATGAGTTTCTATATTTAATATACCAACAAAAGATAATCTATTTACCAATATTGGTAATAATTTCCTATAAGTCACTTGCTCCATTTCAACATCCTCATTATTTGTTTTAAATCCAGATGCCTTTTGAGCTACATCATTAGCTTCTTCATTAAAACTTCTAGGAATATGCAACAAATTCACATTATCAAATTTGGATAATAAATCCATTGTAGTGTCATAATATATTTTCAATGTACTACTCATACATTTATAAGTCCCATTCATATGATTTATGACTAACTGGGAATCTCCAAACACATCTATAAATGTAGCTTTAAGATCTATCAAAGTTTCAAGACCCATGATAAGAGCTTCATATTCAACTTGATTATTGGTACACTGATTTGAATCTAATTTAAAACCATATTTAGTTTTAATCTTCTCAGGTGATTCAATAACAAAACCAATACCTGCAGCAAATTCAGTTTTTGAACCATCGAACCATAATTTCCATGGACTAATAATTATTTGTCCAATTTCATAATTCCCTTCTGTTTCAAGGCAATTTGGATGATCAGCCAAAAAATCTGCCAAAGCCTGACCTTTTACTGCTTTTTGTGGCACATAAAATAAACAAAATTCTGACAAGGCCAGAATCCATTTACCAATTCGATTTCTCAGAATAGGTCGAGTCAACATATACTTAATCAAATCAAACTTAGCAATCACATACACTTCAGTGGGAAGAAGATAATATCTTAATTTTATAACTGCAAAATACAAAGACAAACATAACTTTTCTATAAAGGAATATTTGCATTCAACAGAATTTAAAAACCTACTAAGGTAATACACAGCTTGTTCTTTCTTATCATCATTATCTTGGGCTAACAAAACCCCAATCGATGCTTCTGATGCTGAGATATATAACTTCATAGGCCTATCTTTTCTTGGAGGCATTAACACTGGTGGCTTCACCAAATAATCCTTCAAGGCTTGAAAGGCAATCTGATGTTTATCTTCCCACTTCAATTCTTCATGATCCTTCAACTTCAAAAAGGGAGAAAAAATCAAAGTTTTTCCAGCAGTATTGGAAATAAATCTTCGAATAAAATTGATTTGTCCTAAGAATCTTTGCAATTCTTTTTTGGTTGAAGGAGGTTTACTTCGAATAATTGCTTGTGCTTTATTCTTATCCACTTGAATTCCCTTTTCATGTACCAAATATCCCAAAAAATTTCCAGTGCTGACTCCAAACGCACATTTTAATGGATTTAACTTAAGTTTAAAAAATCTCATTCTCTCAAATGATGATTTCATATGAATAAGATGATCATCGAATGTTTTTGATTTAACAATTATATCATCAATATAACATTCTAAAAATGTTCCAATCATGTCATGGAAAATAGCATTCATGGCTCTTTGATAAGTAGCCCCTGCATTTTTTAAACCAAAAGGCATTTGTACCCACTCGAAGGTACCTATACTACCTGGACATCTAAATGCAGTTTTATGAATGTCTTCTTTGGCAATAGATATTTGGTTATATCCTGAATGACCATCCATCATGGACATTATAGTATTTCCAGCAGATCTATCAATTAATAAATCAACTATTGGCATAGGATATTCATCCTTAGGTGTGGCTAAATTAAGGTTTCTATAATCAATACAAACTCTTAATTTACCATTTTTCTTCATTACTGGAACAACATTTGATAACCATTCAACATACCTGGCAGTCCTAATGAATCCTGCCTTAAGCAATCTTTCAATCTCTTCCTTAACCTTCAGAGTAACTTCTGGAGTCATCCTTCGAGGTTGTTGTTTCACTGGTTTGTAGCCAGCTTTGATAGGCAATTTGTGTTCTACTAGACTTCTTTCGAGCCCTGGCAATTCATCATAATCCCAAGCGAAACAATCTTGAAATTCTTTTAACAATTCGACCAATTTATATTGGTCTTCCTTTCCAAGTTTGGAACTTAAATAAGTAACTCTCTTTTGTTGATCGGATCCTAAATTTACTTCTAAAAGAGGATCCTGCGATACTTCCTGTATTGAATTTTCTGGTAATACAGATAACTCTTCTCTGCCACCAATTTTTAATTCTTGTGATTCTTCTTCAAAAACATAATCTGACCAGTTTATGGTCGAATCTTTTTCGATTTTTGACTCTAAATCTGTTATCATTAACTTTTGCAAGACCAGTCGAATGGTCTCTTCCACATCTTTCATTGCCATGGATGTATGAGTCATCAAATCATCTTGTCATCACCCAATGGTTCCAAAGAACCAAATGGCATTTCAGCCAAAATGTCCCAATTTTCTTCTGGGGATTCATCTTCTGACTCTTTTAGGTCAATTGGCTTGACATCCTCTTGATACAATTGAGCTTCGACACAATTAGAACTTGTATGAAAAGGCTGACCATCAGCCTTGACTGTTTCAATTTCACAGTTTTCCTTTACTAGCAACAATTTCTGATGCATTGAAGAAGGAACACATTTATTAGCATGAATCCAATCTCTTCCTAATAAAGCATGATAATTAGGATTTGCATCTACCACAAAGAAAGCAGTTTTAGATTTATTCGAACCTACTATGGTTTCAATAGGTATTACACCTTTGGTATTTTTCTTATCACCAGTAAATCCTGAAATCATAATATGAGTTTTTATCAATTTTGCATTTTGTTTATTGATTTTTTTCAAAGTATTCTGAGGAATAATGTTGACAGCAGCACCATTATCAACCAATATCTTGTTTAAAAGAACATCATTTAAACAAGCCTTTATGTATAATGGTTTAAGGTGTCTAGTCATCTCTGTGGATGGTTCTTCGAACGAATAAACAAAATTACAATCATTAAAAGTAAACTCAGGAAGATCTACCTCAGAAACATCCTCAGTAAATGCTTCCACTTCCATTTCTTCAACTAACTGTTGATCTTCTGCTGCCTCGAAAATTTTTGGCAACATAAATGTAGCAGTGTTTACCTCCATTTGTTCAGGAAATGTACCAAATTGAATGAGCATATTCTCATTATTTACCATCTCACTTTCTGGTTTTATTTCAGCATTTCCCAAATCTTGAGATTTCACCATTGTCATTGCTTCACTTTCATCTTCAATACTCATTGCCTTTTCTAATTCCAATACTTTGGCTTTAATGATACTTTCCTCAGACATAGTGTCAGTATCACCTTTTGGACTTCGATCGAATCTAGGATTAGGCTTTGAATCATCACTGAACTCTTTCTTCATTTCTCTTCCTAATTCCTGATTTCTATTTTGCATATTAGAAAATTCTTTCCACATGGTAAACTTCCTCTGCAATCTTCTCTGTTGAGTCCTATTTATCATAGGGACCATGTTCTGGTTTTTTCCCTTGGGATGTTGAAGTACATGCCATGTATTCTTTTCAACATGAGGAGGTTTAATCATCCTATTTTTGTTTTGAAAGCCTTGCTGTTCGATCATATTTTTTACCCTATCATCTTGCAAAACAAACCAATTTGGTACTCCTGATACCAATATAGATTCACCTAATTGTGATGTTTCACCATCTTTTGGTGATTTCTCTAATATTTTTATATTTTTCTCAGCCTGTACCACATGTGCTGGTACCACTTTCGATGATATGAACTGAATCTGCCTTTCTCTCTGCTCCCTATAAAATTTCTTTGGTGTATGAAAAAACCCTGGTCTCACATATTGCATGTTCCTTGATGGTCGAACATGACTACCAAAATGAAAGTTCCTTGAAAAATTATCTTTAAAAGGAGCCACTGGTTTTGATGCATACCTTGCTGTCATAGGTCCAGTATATGTTGAAGCTTGATAAATTGGTCCTCTAAATTGTCCTCTCTCAACATTCATGATTGGTTGGAAAGAAGGTCCACCAGAAGTGCTTGGTTTCTTTTGTTCAAACAAAGATTGCTTGTTTTTCCTGCCTGCTTTAATTCCAACCCTTTCATCATAAATTTCAGCATATCTCTTCCCACAACCAATACATAAATTCTTTGCATATTCATGGTTGAAAACCGACACATCAGGTTTTTTCCTTATTATTTCCTCAATTCTTTTCATATGGTCTTCTGACTTTGCACTTTCTTTTTCTTGGACCAGATCTTCGAAGGAAATGTCATGAACATTGATTGACACCTCCTGTACTGCTGGGAATGGATCTTCATCAATCCCCATTTGTTTTTCAGGGAATTTCAATTTCCCTTTCTTGATCAAATCCTGAATCCTGTCTCGAAAAACAGTACAATTATTAGTTGAATGAGTCCCAGAACTATGCCATTTGCAATATTTCCTATCCTTTAATTCATCATTCGAAGGTAATTTTGTCCCATCAGACAATTTAATAATTTTTCCTTCTAACAGGTGATCGAATATTTCATCCAATCTATAAATATCGAATGAATATTTCTTAAAAGTTCCTTTTGACTTATATACTTCAGCAGAAACATTTTTCTTTACAAGACTCTTACATGTAAAAGGCTCTTTGCCTATTATTTCTGCAGCATCTATCTCATAATTAGGATCCTTATAATATGTTTTTATTGAAGAAGCATTTCTTTCATTTTCTTCTTCCAATAAAGCTTCGTACCTAGAGACTCGAGCAGTTAATTCAACAAGATCTCTAAATTCCAAAGCATCGAATTTCTTTCTGAGTCTAAATTCAAGACCATTTTGAGCCAATTTAACAAATTCAGATTCAGGTAACATGATTTTACATTTTGTTCTAGCCCTTTTAAACCTATTTATGAATTGAGTTGCCTTTTCATCTGACTTTTGACATAATCTGGCTAAATCAGCCATTGATACTTCTGGTTCTGTCTGGAAAAACTGAGTATGAAAAGATTCTTCCATCTGAGCCCAACTATAAATCGAATTAGGGGCTAAATTAGTAAACCAAGCAAATGCAGTATCTGTTAATGAACTAGGAAACAAACGAAGTCTAAGAAATTCATTATTTCCTGCATCAGCACACTGACTGATGAATTTTGCTATATGTTCAACTGTGGATTGACTCCCATCCCCTGCAAACATAGCAAAAGTAGGAAATTTAAAGCCCCTTGGGAATTCAATTCTGTCAACCCAATCAGGATAAGGTTTCCTATAAACTGGAGTTTGTACCCCCCGAGCCATAGGTCCACAAATCTCATGAATTAAATTAATCATATCATTCCTATCAACCATATTAAATGGTTGTTGATGACCTGGTTGGCCAAAAAGGTAATTTATTGGTGGTACTGGTGGTGGTTGAGGATTATTATCTATCCTTCTAAAATTTTCATTCCTTCGACCCATTCCTGCCCCAGTAAGGTCTGGTTCGAACACAGGATTATTATTTACTCTCCTATTTTGACCTATCATATTTTCTCTAGGCCTTGGTTCTTCAATATTTATTGTTCTATGACCATGATCTTGGCCATTCACATGATTTCCTTGGGTCCCTTCGAATACTGGGAATGTATTATTAGGGACAGACATATAAAAACTTTCTTGGGAATCAGGCCTGACTGAAGGCCCATTTACATGATTAATAGAATTTGGCTGAAATAAGCCATGTCTAAAACTTCTCTCATTCTGTCGAATCATAGAAGGATTCCCACTTGACACCATTGTTGGTGCAAATTGTGGTAAACTATTGTTAAGGGAAGTAATCAGAACATTAACATTCTGAAGCATATTTCCCAAGTGATCAAATATTGGTGTTAATTGACTCACCAAATCATGTTGATTCTCTGAATCAACATTCCCAGTATTTTGAGTCAAACTTAAATTTTCAACTCCCACTTCTGGGTTTTCATTGGTTGTATGATTTCCAATATTGCTACTCTGAGGATCTTGGTGTGAGGAACCACCAATCTCAGCAATATTAACACCAACATTGGCATTATCAACAGACCTATTACTTCGAAGGTTTCTGTTTGCCATCCTTTGACACTAGTGTCCCACCGGGCGTGCCAAAAATGTTTGGTTGGAAAATTTTATAAGTGTGTGCGAGCGTGCCAGGCAAGCAAATTGCCAATGTGTATGTGTGATTATCCAAACTGCGCCTCACCAGGGAATTGTGGTGACGTTTGATGCCTTGAACAGGACTTTAATTGTGTAAAGATGTAACTAACTGAAGAACTTCGAACTGATTAAATTAAAATCTACTCCTAAATAAAACAGTAAAATAACTGAAAGTAATTCAACTACTTTTTATTAAATTAAAGCAACTACAATCTAACCTTGAAGATGACTTCGAAGGTATTCTACTCCTAATTCTAAATACCTAGATAACAATACAATAGATGTATTGAGAGATATATGTTGATGTTTGATCGAAAGATCTTTACAAAGGAGCACAATCCTTCTATTTATAGACATTGAGGCCTCAGTAACTCAATTCGAATGTTCCCTCCTATTTTCAAACTGATAACTGCCTTTATCCGTGGCATTCCCTCACACTGACAACTGTCCTTCAGTTATCCCATGACGTTCAACACGTGTCCTCTATTAAAAAAGATGGATTAACTTCAACTGCATATTAACGGTTTTCTTGTCAATCAATTTCCACCAATTATCTTGCCACATCACATCCTGCGTGTCAAACTTGTACTGGCTGAATATTTTCATCACAAACACCCATGCATCCGAACTTGCCGGAATGATCCAAACATACAACCTACAACTTTCACATAGAAATTACATAAGTTCCTTCAATTCTATATTAACACGTGAGTCGTAGGATTCCAAAACTAACTCCATGGATACACCCACGAGTCAAGTCTTTAATCCATAAGTCAAGGATACTAACCCACAAGTTACATTATATTACAAGTTATGAGTATATTTACAAGACCCAAATCTCTCCCCCACTCCCGAGCACGCTATTTCCTCTCCGGATATTGCTCCGTACCTGCGGTGGTTGTTATTTACCACAACAGAAACAGAAAACGGTTTTCTTAAGCATTACGCTTAGTGAGAAATCTAAACATGGCTGAATGATTAAACATGTGCAATGCAACAATAAACACATAAGTCATATCTTTGTATTCGTCGAGTCACCGGTTCAATGATTCATTCAGACCCGGGACCTCCCTTGGTCCCGTGGTCACTTCTATTCCTTGGACTTCCGTATTTCTCGGATTCTTCCTCTTCACCACCCTTATTACTCCCAACTAATGAATCATTTTTCCGGTGCTCATTGAATACCACATAAACATATAAGCACATAAACATGTAGGCACATAAATTCTTCATAAAGCTAACATGCAATTCACAATTTAGTAACTACATGCTTTCTAAACATGAATAATCAACACAATGAGATCATTCTCTACATCTCTACATCATTGATGCCTTGAACATAGTTTAACACAACCATTCTTTAGGCTAGAAAACCCACCTTAGCCAGATCTACCCAAATTCAAGCTAGAAATGAAGAATTTCTTCACAAATCTTGCTCAATTCTTACCCAAAGTAAATCCTACATGGTTTTGGTTCAATAAATATCATTTATCAAGAACGGTTACCGGAAAAATGTTGCCAAAAATGAAAACAAGTTACGTGCATGTGATCCTCTTACCTCCACGAGTCCAAAAGTGGTCTCGGATCGTCAATCCGGCAAACGGCGGTGACGGAACGGTGAAAAACGTCGTCGGTGACGGTCCGTCTTCTCTCTCGGAGCTCACTTCTTCTTTTCTTCTTTTAGTTCCAGCAAAATGAGAGTCTAACTCTCTTTAGACACCTATACATGCATAAGCATGGGGTGTTTTGATTACAATTTTTCCCCTTTTTCACTTACACCCCCGGAGTTTCTTAAGTTCTTATTATGAAATCCCCCAAACATTCCATTCACTACCCAATTATCAAATGAGTGTTTATCTAAGTTTCGTATAGGTCCCAACGTGGGTCCCATATATTTTGTGAAGTTGCTATCGTACCTACCAATTATAAATCTTTTTCAATTATACCCTTATTTGGGTGTCCAAACTAATACCAAATGCTAAACATATATCATCATATAATATGAAAGCATTTAAACAAATAATGATGTAATCATATAAATGCATTTAATTACATAAAATTCACATATTTTTATTCGGGCCCTTCACTGGGTCCCACTCCCAAACCTGTCCCTCCTCACTGGGGACTTTTCCAATTGGTGTCCTTTTCTGAACACCTTTTTCACGGGCGAGTCCAAGCCTCCCCTTAATCCATTTTATACACTAATTATATTAATTAATGCATATTAACATAGGTATTAACCCGTTCTCCGGGTACAGGTGTTACACATGCTCTCCAATTAAACCTTTGGTAAGCGGATCCACGAGATTATCCTCTGACTTTACATAGTCAATAGAGATAGTTCTATTAGAGAGCAATTGTTCTATGGTATTATGTTAACGACTACGTGTCGAGACTTACCATACCACTCTTTGCCTTTCCAATTGTCGATTGGCTACCACAATTCGTACAAATTGCAAGCAAAGGTTTTGTCCAACTTGAAATATCCTCTAAGAAAAGCGAAGCCACTCTGCTTCTCTTTTTCTTTATCTAAAAAAAATATTCAGATTCCATTGTTGATCTACTTCTGTTTTGCTTTATCTAAAACAATATATTCATATTCCATTGTTGATCAAGCAATGCAAATTATTTAGATGATTTTCAAGGTACAACTGCACCTTTAAGTGTAAAGACATATCCATTTGTGGATTTTTAGTATTTTCAAACAGATATCTAATACAGATCTATACCCTTCAAGTATAGTTGGATATCTTATGTAGTGCAATGTATAGTTCAGGGTGTACCTCACGTATCTAAGTACCGTCATTATCGCCTTTTAGTAAACTACACTTTGATTACTTATATATTTACTCAATTTACTGACTGCGTATGCTATTTCTAGTCTAGTGCCAGTCACTATATGCATTAGACTACCAATTTAACATGAATACTCATATAGAGATATTTTACTACTAGTACCTTTAGACATTTATAGGTCTCATTGGACTATGATCACACTTGTCCATCTGATCAATTAGTATCACATTTGCAACACCTACATTTTCATGTCAATCTTTTACTGCTCAACATTTCTTTGATAGTCTCACTCATAATTAACATGACACTCATAACACTTGTATAGTGGCAAACTATAACATATATATCTTGTCTTCGTGCGTTTGGCACGTACAAGATTAAACCTATTTGACAGTTTGGCATTGTCAAATTTCTTATCTTATTACTTCGGTGCTCACTATAAACCATAAATCGATTTATCAAGTACACCATTCATTTTTTGTCCAGGAACAATAAACTCTTTTGATTATTCCTTTATTGAATTTTTTTGACAATTCACACACTATTAAATTTTATGTTGCTAATCTCAAAGTCATTAGCTTTAATCACAACTAGTAATTGCCCGTGCCCTCGGGGAGGGCACGCAAAGGGGAAAAAAAGCTAAAGGAAATCACAGAAAATGAAGAAATGTATTTACAATTAAATAAATCACATAGGCATGGAATCAAAATATTAAGAGATGAAAGAAAGCATAGATATATATATATATATATTTTTTTTTTTGCAATTCGTCCATTGCAATCCATCTAAACCAAGTGTGGCAATGATAACTTATAAGGACGGACTGTAATACCCCGTATTTTCAATAAATATTTAATGCAGAGAGATTCTATATACTTCCTTTGACCATTCATAAAATTTAATCTTCGATCGATCGAAGCTCGTTCGAGCGATCGAGCACTCACAGTTCAAGCGATCGAACCCTTTTCGAGCGATCGACCCTACCGACATAAATTTAATACGTGGTCCCCACTTCAATCGATCAAACCCTTTTTCAATCGATCTAACTGACCGATCTGAGTTCGATCGATCGAGCATTCTTCGATCGATCGAGAATGTAATTATCAGAATTCCAGTTTCTGCGCAAATGCTGCCACCTACACTCCCATTTCCCCTATATATACACTGCATTCGTGTGTGTTGTGTGTTTGCTGAACCTTGTGCTTAAGAGAGGGTTGAGAGTGTGTATGCTTGTGTTTATATATACACATACCTCCATATATCTATATATATATACACACACATATCTATCTATATATATATACTCAGCAGAGGAGAAGAAGAAGAACAGAAGAAGAAGAAGAAGAAGAAGAATAAAAGAGAAGGAGACAGAAGGAGACAGAGAGAGACAGAGACAGGCGAGAGAAAGAGGCCGCCATTAAAGCTCGAAGCTTTCAACCGAGCCAAACGCGCCCTTACGACTTGTGGTGAGTTCCAAACTCACTCGGTATCTTAGTTATGATGTTTTACATATTCTGGACGTATAATTATAATCCAAACATCCCCTAGCACATTCTGCACGTTCACTGGCAGAATCTGTAGAAGACGAAGTTCGACCGATCGAACTGAGTTCGAGCGATTGAACATCACTGATCCCAATCGATCGAACTGAGTTCAATCGATCGAGACTACCTTCACTTCGAGCGATCGAGAAGACCTCAATCGATCGAACAGCACTTTCTTCGAGCGATCGAGAAGACTTCAATCGATCGAACAACACTTTCTTCGAGCGATCGAGATGACCTCAATCGATCGAACCTAGCAGAACATGAATGTTTTCCTTTCAGTTTATAATGCATAGTGCGTAGTTGTTTAATTGTTGTTCATGTTCTTATTATGCGATATTATGGATAACGGAGGTAATGGGAAACGATAACGAGATTGAGATAACTTGGTGAGTAACGTAGTCGGGTTCGGAACGCTAGAAATAGTACGACGCGATAACGTAGTAAGTTTGAGATGATAATACTGGGTAGTATTGGATAAGTGAGAAATGAGTCAGTAAGAGGTTTTGTATGTTCAAGGTTGTGTGTGTCGAGCTGATGATTCGCTCAGGTTGAATCCAATAAGTGTATGTCAAGGATTTGATCAGGATCGTGAGAATTATGGGTGCACAGTACTCGCAAGAGTTCTTAAAAGCGGTGAACAGTAAGAGTTCTTAAAAGCGGTGAACAAGAGTAGATGTGGCACGCCCATGATTTGAATTACCAGAGCTGTGTATGTATCGTACTCGCAAGCGTTCTTAAAAGCGGTGAACAGTAAGAGTTCTTAAAAGCGGTGAACAAGAGTATGGGTATATCCATGGACCAGTCGTTATATGAGAACAATGTATGGGTGCTCGCAAGAGTTCTTAAAAGCGGTATAGCGGTGAACAAGAGCACTGGTATGTTGTGTTGATATAATCAGTTCGAGATAGTCAGTTGGGTATTGTGAAATCAGTCTTAGAGTGGGAATTGATAAGAATCGATTAATGATATGTCTGAAAAATGAATGAGGATTATATATTTAGTATCACTGTCATCTATTGTTCATAATGGTAATTATGTCATTTCTATGAGACTGTGTTAGTTAGTGCTCACTCAGCTTTCAACAAGCTGACGGCCTTTATTGCCTGGACGGGGAATGTCCAGACTATCCTGTCCTTTACAATGCAGATGACGAAACTTATGGCGATAATGATTACCCTGAAGGGAGTTACGTAGAGAATGGCCCCACTGATGCCAGTTATGCTGACGCCTATCCGTACGCTAGCTGAAGACCTGAAGATAGATAGTAGTTATATTACTACTTTTCCTTTTACTGTTGTACTTTGTAGTTAACGGATACTTGGGCATATTTTGTCTCCAGACCTGTTGTGATCCTGTGGACCGTACTCTGATGTTTGTAATAGATAGAACCGTGTTTTTATTTCAGTCGTTTACTGTTCCTGTTTAGACTAGTACTGTGTGGTGTGGATTATCAGTGACTTTCACTTGTCATTCCCTATGGACCCATAAAGGAAATTTATTTTTCTCTATTTATGCTGCTCTGGGGCGTGACACGGACTAAGTTAAAATGAAAAATGAGCACACTCAGCCTATCTCGTGTATGTATTTCCATTTCGTGAATCCGTGCAATGCATATGGTAAGTTAAAACGAAATAATATAGTTCCATTAAAAGTTCATTTTCTCTATAAAAGACAAAAAGACACTCATTCGCATGAATTTTGTACATCACACATGTTGATTCATTCAAGGAAAAAAATAGTATAGCAAATTACTTATTATTTAATTATTTAACACTTTTTTTTTAACAAAATAGAAACTAAAGTTATGAACACAAACCATATCAAATTAAGTGAGACGGTTAGATAAAATTCTCCATAGTTGTATGCTCTCACCATTCTGAGTAAAATAACTCACTAGGAAAAATCTTATGAAACAACATCATAATCGAAAAAATAAATTTGGAAAAGTCTTATAAGATAACATTTGAAACAATATTTTAATATAAAGGATATACACACATGTGCACACCATTTAAGGCAGATTAGTATTCACTCTGTAATAGTATGCTCCTACTATTTGAAATAATATTTTAATAGAAAAACAAATACTATGAAACAACATTATAATCTCAGTAGTAGAAATACATACATATAATGCTATTTAAAATGATTTGAGCCACCACAGATTAGGAAAAGTCTTATGAAACACATATCCATAAAGAGTACTACTTTGATATAAATAACTGGTTTCTCTCTTGCAAACCACGATTGCTTGTTAATCTAGAGGCTGCAAAATCGAGGGCAATAGTAGAATTAATATTAGAACAAAAATCTAGAAAACTGGAGACCAACTTATGTGATTTTAGTGAACGCATAAACATGTTTCAATAGAAATTGGTAGAGAAAAAAAAACTGATTAAAATTTAGAGAGGTAGAAAAAGGCATAGATATAAAAAGTGTTTGGAGGGTTGTGATGATTTTTTTGGAAATAAAAGAATTTGAGGGAAAGACTAATTTAAATTGGTTATGGTATTACGTGATGAGTGGAGATAATTTTTTTTTTTGTTTTGTTTAAGAGAGAGAGAGAGAGAGAGAGAGAGAGAGAGAGAGAGAGAGAGAGAGAGTTAAATTCCAGCTTAGAAGTCAAAAAAAAAAAAGGGGACGGTCTAATAGTCAATTACATATACATGGTAAGAGACAAAGATATATGGGAGTGGAATTAGGGGAGGGATAAAAGAGAGGGAAATGTATGGCTTAGATAGTTTACATTTTTAGGCATAAATGTTAATTTTGATATGTTATCCATATACATAAAAATCAAAATAAGTTTTTTTTTCTTCGAATGTGACACATGGCAATACAAATTAATATATAATGTTATTAATCTATATGTATGTATATATATATATATATGTGTGTGTGTGCGCGCGCGATTAATGCTAATAAAATTTAAATGAAAAATGCGCTCGTGATCGCGCGCGCATTTTTCATTTAAATTTTATTAGCATTAATCTTAATTAGTCATTATCATTAATTGCAATTTATTATGAGAGAGAGAGACTTTACATAAGCTGTCACATAGGCGCTTAGGTGGTGAAATAGAATCCATCTGTTTATATATATATATATATATTAGATATATACGGTCAAACTCTTAAGTGACTTGGGTCGAGTGAATTTACCCTGTGAATTCTCTTTTAAGCCTAACAGAACCTGCGGGTCAGTGGGGCAGTCCGCTAGTTCTTTTAGGCTTAATAGCCAATTCACTGAGTAAGTTCACTCGACTCAATTCACTTAAGAGCCTCTCCGTAGATAAATATATATATACATAGAGTTAGGCTCCAGTGCGCACTTGGTAAGCGCACTGGATATTTAAGCCTAAAAAAACCGCGGGGCGGCGGGATGGGGCGTGGGTCTGTGGAGCGCTCCACGGATTTTTTAGGCTTAAATACCCAGTGCGCACTGAAGCCTAACTCTATATACACATATATATATATATATATATATTTATATTAGGCTTGTGAAAAATAATGAGGTTAATTGTACAGGCTAAATGAAAAGTTTTTATTTTTATGTTGACCTTATTTTGGATTTCTTCTTTAGTTGCCTTGACAGAGTTTTAACACATTAGATATGTTTTGCTTGTGTTTTTAATTTTTAATTTTTTTATTTTTGGTCAAAAGTGTTTTGCTTGCTTTCAATAGATGCTAATGACTAACGCATAATGATAGGTGCCGAATCACTTCCATAACCGCTGATTTAACCAAATTGTGTGTGCGAGCGTGAGAGAGAAAGAGAGAGAAGCTGCCACACAGGCACTGATGTGGTAAAATAAATTATTTTGTTTTCATACCTGTGCAGTTCAAGGATCTAACATTTTTAAAAGAATTTGTAGAATCTTTATGTTAGTTTTGCAAGTAAAAATAATTGTGAGTTGGTTATATAAAATGTCAATGAACTCTTTGTAAAAGGTCAGGGAAAAAAAAAAGAGGAATATTGAACCTTAAAATTGGAGCAATACAAAAACATGAAGAATAAACTTTTCAAATTCCGAAAATGCACAGAAAAATCAATGAAATTGGCATTGACCAAATTGACTGGAATATAAAATGTCTAAGATATTTAATTCATATCATATCCTACAAATACGTTTGAAAAAAAATATATATAAAATGGCATTAATTTATATGTACATAGCATATACATGTAGATATGTGTGTGTATTTTTATTTAAATTTCATTAGCATTAATCTCAAATTATTATTAATATTAATTACAAATTGGAGAGAGATAGAGAGAAAGAAAGGGAGAGAGGAAGGAGTGCCATGTGGCAAAAGCTTTTGGCTTTTGTTTTCATATATATATATATATATATATATATTAGGGGTAATGCTACGTGCACATAAAATGTGCACATAAAGTGTGCACATAAAGATCTGAGCCATTCATTTTGGTGGGGTCCATCCCTGCACACATAGGACCCACCAAAATGAATGACCTAGATCTTTATGTGCACACTTTATGTGCACATTTTATGTGCACAAATCATTACTCATATATTAGATGCCTACGTGAACCCATTAGTCATTCTTGACTAATACGAAAGGTTGTCACATTTAATCATCTTGGACTATATCCAAGGCTCTAAATTCACATGACTTGCTCAAAATTTCCATACTTGTCACATTCACATGACTATAATATGTTTTTCAACATATATTTTCCCCACATTTGCAAGTATCAATGATTACTTGTTAAGGCGAGCAATATATATAAGGGTCCTTTAGATTTTAGTCCTTTATTATAGCCCTTTCTAGAAATTGCTCCATTATATAAGTCAATTTAGAAATTGGTCCCTCGCCTATTTTGAGGACCAAAATACCCTCACTCCCACAAATCAGCATTTCAAAATTCAAAACCCAGATTTGTTATACATATATATATATATATAGAAAGAGGGAGAGACCATCACTCCCATAAATAACATTCAAAACCCAGATTTATTATACATATATACACATATACATATATATATAGAGAGAGAGAGAGAGAGAATGAAGGGAGAAAATTATGCGAGAGAGAAAAAGAAAAGTGAGAAATTCCTCACTTTAAAATATATCACAGACCCATAAGTGAGAAATTTTTCAATAACATAATACGAAATTCTATATATTATTGTGAGAAATTCTCACTTGTAACCATAATGAGAAATTTCTCACTTTAAAAATGCATCATTGACCATAAGTGAGAAATTTTATCTATTATGATGAGAAATTCTCACTTCTAAAAATTTTGATAATTTAATAATACAAATTTCTCACCAAAAAAAAAAAAAAAAATCACTTTCTAAACTCAAAATGTAAACCTCCACACAAATCAAATATAATTTACTTGAGACTAACACATTATGGAAGGCATCATGATCAACGACCTTACTTCACCGATGCTTTGCACAATCATGGCTCAATGATTGAGGAAGGCAGCGAGATGGAGATCACTGCCTTTGTGGAGTTTGTGGTAATTTTGTTGAAACTAGGCTTCAAATCAGATCTGGCCGGAGGTGTCTTCTTAATTTGCGAAGGCCGATTTGGGGGTATCGGCATTTCGAGTTCTCATAATTGATTTATGGAGATCATTGACAATAATATATATATATATATATATATACACAGAGCAAATTGCAAACAAACTCTCCTGAGAAAGTGAGAAATTTTGAAATTCAGATAATTAGGTAACGAGTGAAAACAAAGATCAGATCAAACAAACAAAGATTGGCGAAGAAGAAGGCGAATATAATAAAATCTCTCACTCTCTCTCTCTCTCTAGAAGCTCTCTGTAACTTTCGTTTATGAGGTCAAACATAACGTTGGGAAGGATGAAGATGTGAGACTTGGTTGGTAATGAGCATTTATTTGGGAAAATGGTCAAACAAGGTAATGACTTTATATGCATTTATTTTTTCGGTTTCTTATTTTAAGGTGATTGGTTTATACACACATATGCATATATCTAATGAAGGGCAAATTTGACCATAAAAAATACAGATATTTGGGGAAAAAGACTAATTTTTAAATCAACTATTAACTTGGGGATCTATTTTCATACAGACAATATCAATAAGACCAAACTTACTATAACTGCCTATTGAAGGACCAATTCTAATATTTCTATATAAATAATACCCCAACATTTGTAAGTAGAGGGGATCACATTTTGACACAATTATTATATCACTCCTCCATGAGTGAAATTTTCAACATCATATGTAATTTTGCAAACAAACGATATTTGACTATTTGAACCTTTTATCAGTAATTGACTAGAATAGATTGTTACGCACGAAACAATTCCAGACAAATCTATTCAGCTATACTCTAGTAAATTAAAATTTGGAGTCACATTAAACAGTGTAAAATTGGCCATAAATTTACCAATTCAGTTTATACATTTTAATGTATACATGGTGCAGTTTAATTAAATGTCCCAATGGGTGTCTCACTACGCATAAATATATTATCCACATAAAAAAAATTGCATGAATATATATACACATATGTATGAAAGATGTCTACTGCCATACAGAAAATTGTAAAAAAAAAAAAAAAAATTCTTACAGAAAAGAAACTGTCGAACTAAAAAACATTTAATGGTCACAATTGTTCTCACAAACTGTAACGATTTGTGAATGTAACCCAAATCATGACTTTCCTTTATTTATTTAAGAAAAAGGAGAAAGTATAACTGCTTGTATTCAAACAAACTAGATGGATTAACTAAACAAAACATGTAAATGCAATATTAGATCATGTTTGTATATGCCAAACGATGTGACCAGTCAACAATCCAAACAAGGCATAGAGGCCCAGAATCAAACATTCGTATGTTTCTGGCTATGATTAGATAAAAACCATTTCTTTAATAAATTAATGCATTGTCCGCATATATATATATATATATGTGCACAGAATTTGTGTGTTGTGAGGACTAGCAATCAACACATGGACAGAACAATAGATGCAGAAGCAACATGCCTTTGGGTGGATCTATTCACGCACACTCATGTATGTTGATATTTGCATATATATCTATTACTATATTATAAGAATACAGCCTTTGTTTAAGCAGGCACGTCAAAACTTTTGAACTCTCAATTATGCCCTCGTTTTTATTGCAAAGTTCTCCATACTACCCCTACTTTGAATATCTATTTACACTGCTTACAGTCACTGCCTTCTCCTTCTATCTCTCTCTTTCTCTCTCTCTCTCTCTTGCTTTCTAAACAAACGCAGCAAAGTGAAGAATCAGAGGCTACTGCAGTCATATTACCTTCTGCTGTTAAATGGACACTAAGCAAGCTTCCATTCTTCCACGCATTGATGTGGTTCTGTCCCCCCCACCTCTCTCTCTCTCTCTCTCTCTCTCTCTCTCTCTCTCTCTCTCTTTCGCGTTGCCCTCATCCTCGTCTGCTAATTGGGTGTTCAGTCTCTCTCTTTGCGCCGCTTCAAACATTGCGGCCTCGAAGTGCTCGTTGTCTGCTATTCCTCTTGACTTTGGTGCTTCACACTTCTCCTGTGCGTCTTTTGCTCCCAACATCTACCATCGAAAAGGTACTACTCGCTCTCCCTATAATTTCTGTCTCTTCTTCTACTTCTTCTTCTTCCTCTCTCTCTCTCTGATCTCTCTATCTCTCTCTGTTACGAAGCTCTCTGGTTTGGATGTTTGCAAATCGATCTTGCATGAATGAATGAAAGATCTCTCTCAGATGGTGCAGACTTCAAAATCAAAACTCTCGAAGAGGGTATGGTCTCCTTCTCTGTACTTTATGATTTGGGTTTTCCGAAATCCTTAGGTTTTGGGTTTGATTTCAAAGTTCGTTGGAATTAAATACGAGTTTCAGACTTTGGGTTCCCAAATAAGCAGCTCCGACTATAATGACTGACCCATAGCAAGAGTCGATAACGACAACAACAAATTGAGTAGTTCGCTTTTGGTTCTTCGATTTGAGGTAATTTTCTGATCTTATTTCCTTTTCGGTCATCTTCCTATCCTCCGAGATTTTAAAATTTGTGTCTTCTTAAATTATTGGTTCTTCAATTTAGGGTTTTATTAAATTGGGTTTTTTTTTTTTTTTTTCAAAATAGGCTTCTTAAGGTCGATTGAATATTTCTTGGGTATATTATGATTTCATTAAGTGGATGCCTATAAACTGGAGTATGAACTTTGAAAAAAAAGAACACTGATGCCCCTATGCTTATATGCAGATTGGGTTGATCAAGGGTTTTTGAGCTTTGGGCTTTGAGGAAGGTTAGTTTGTGTTTGCCTTTGTTCTCATTTATGACATTTGATAGATGCAGTTGATTTTATTACTTAGATTAGTAGAGAAAGCCAGCTTCTTACAGCAATTTCGTCAATGTCTTCTAACCTTTTCTACACTCAGATTATGGTCTTATAAGATTTGAAACTTTCAACTATAACTGTAGACATCCTGTTACTGAACTTTTGCTTCAGGCTTATTAGATTTATTTATCTTAACATTAGATCTATTTGTATTTGCTTTCTTTCATTTGAAGGTGCATACATACTACACATCATAACAAAAAAAATGGACAATGCCGGCGCTTCCAACGCTACTACATACTCAAGTATTACAAACACGCAGAAAGAAAGATACCGACTAAAAAGACAGAAGCTTAAAAAGGAAACTATACAACAAAGAAAAGATTGTACAGTTACTGAAAATGTATCCATTAGAGAAGATATATCTCGAACATTTTATGCTGAAGACTTACATCAAAAACTACCAACAAACAAAGGAAAGGAAGTGATTACTGAAAAACAAGGTAGTAACCAATCAAGCTTGGCTTGAAAAAAAATTATAGCAATAACCAATGCTTTAGGTACAATTGATTTGTTTTCCTGTCTTTTCGTATTCAACCCAATTTTGATTGTAGTTTGTCATATTCTGGAAGTCAATTGTAAGAAATGTGATACTAAACTCTATACAAGTGGAGGCAATTATCACCTCAAAGATAGTGTCTCTGATGCATCTAAAAGTCGTCTTCATCTGCTGTTTTTTTCCCTTTTTCCTCTCTGTTTTTCCATAAGAGGTTTGCTAAATCCTTGAGGTCCCTTGGCCTGAGAAAGGGTCGAGTGGTTATGGTTGTACTCCCAAATGTCGCGGAGTATGCCATTGTAGCTCTAGGCATAATGGCTGCTGGTGGCGTGTTTTCAGTTGCAAATCTATCAGCTCATGCATCAAAAATCAAGAAGCAAGTTCAGGCTGCTGAAGCCAAGCTAATTGTCACCGACACATCAAACTACGATAAGGTCTATTTTTCTTTTTCCAAATGGAGCTTTCTATAAACAGTTCTTGTTTTCTGATTAAGAGTGCATTTGGAGTAACATTTTCAGAATGCACTTTAATTACTGTGTGTATTTTTAACTTATATATGCATTATAATACAAATTCTATTTTTCCTCAAATAAACAAGTTTTACTTTGCTTCTACTTTTAAGTTGCTGATGATGTTTTGCATATGATGGCATGAGTTTGGAGTCACGTACGCTAGTGCTTCTTAACTTATTTACAAGTTAATTTTCACTCTATCATGTCTCTCTCCGTCTCTCTCCCGCTGTTATTTTAGTTTTGTTTCTCTTTCTTATCTTTTTATCTTTTGCCTTTTATTTTCAAAATGAATATTATGGAGCAAAGAACTCAAAACAACATAAGTGAAGGGTAGTTTGTGAGTTATTTGATTCCTAGGAACCTTTTAAGCAAATTGGAGGTTTCGAGAGCAAAAATGTCCAAATGACGAGGCCCATCTCACACAACTTCTCTACCCCCCCAACATGCCACTGTTGAAACTCACTGATGTGAAAAACAATACTCGGGAGGCGTGTCTCCCTATATCTAAAGTCTATCAACATTGTTTCACGTACTACATAAAAAAAACTATTACTTCCGTTCCAAACACAGAATAAGAATAATCAAAACTACACTTTTCCTTCTTGTTACTTATATTCTCCATCTAACCATGTTATGTTAAGAAGCTCAGGTAAGAGATTTGGCACTTCCTGTCATCGTACTAGGCGAAGAATGAGTCAAAAGTGCCATTTTTTGGGATGAACTTCTTGAAGCAGCAGATCGAGCCAGCACCGATACAATTACTGAAACAGTGCTCCAAACCGATCTATGTGCTCTTCTATTCTCATCAGACGCCACCAAGGTTTCCAAAGGCGTAATGCTAACTCACCGCAACTTTGTGGCTAACCTAAGCTCAACCCTCTTTAGTGTAGGCCCTGAATTAATAGGACTTGTCACCATATTAGGCCTAATGCCATTTTTCCACATCTATGGCATGACCGGAATATGTTGCGCTGATAAATTTGATCTTGGTAAGCTCAAGCTTAGGTCCATCATAACCGCGGCGACTTCTGTGGCACCAGAGATCCTTAGTGCATTCATGAAGAAGTTCCTAGGTGTTGAGGTCCAAGAGGTGAAAAAAGAAATGCCCTATATATATACATATGTATACTCACACACACAAAGGAATCAATCAAAATGCTTACTTACCCAAGAAAAAAAAAATCACTTGTTCAGTGCTGCAAAAAATTGAATTCAGTTGGTTCAAAATCTGATTGTTTTATGTTTAACATTGATGTAAATACTTTTCTTTGTTTGGTTGTTGATTAAAACCTCATTATTATATTAAATAAAATTTCAAAAGTTGACTTGAATGAAATTATTTGTCCAAAATGACAGATATACCCTCATACAAATCAATATATTCTTACGCTATATAGATAGATATATGAGTAATTATGTGATGTAGTGAAGGGCAAAAGAGGAAGTTCATATTTTTTGACGTGCTTGCTTGCTAAATGTGGCTATCTTCTTATTATATAAAGTAGATGACACTTTATTTTCTACAGGGCAAGGGCGCAGATTATCACGACTTCTTTGGCATTTTGATTTTACTTATTATCAACTTAACCATCAGTTTCATTGAGGAACATAATGCTGTCAATGCAACAGCTTTGGCTCTAAAAGCAAAGGTCTCTTCTATCCAGAATAGTTTCCTTCGGTTTTCTTGTTCAATTTTCCAACAATAAGGCCATGCATGGTTTTGACCTAAAAAAAAAAAACCTATCAGAGCTCTTTACCACTTTGTCTTCAACCTTTTCTAATTAGTCCTTTCAGGTATTATGTGATGGACGATGGAGCAAAGAAGACGCTACTGTGTTGGTTCCTGGTGATAAACAGCAACAGAAACCATCACATGTAAGTTTACTAGATTGGTGATTGGATCCTTCAGAGTCATAAATAAAAAGCAAGTAAATTGTGATCATTGCAACAAACTTCAAGTACAATCTAACGGCGATGATTTATTCTAAAGTACTTTACTCTTCTGTGTATGACCTATTTTCATTATAAATTGTAGTCTACTCTAAATGGAGAATCACTTTCAGTAACCAAGAACCCCAGTGATGGGGTTTACTCGGGTTCAACATACAAGCAAGATGAGATTGAAGCAGTTGTCATTGCAATCGGAGTTCATACCTCCTTTGCAAAAGCAGCCCATCTTGTGGAAAACACTATACATGTTGGAAATTTCCATAAGGTTAGTATGAAGTGCTACTCAATCTAAAGCTCTGTTTGGTTCATGCATGTAGTGAGGGAAACGGAAAGAAAACATCAAGGAAACCACTTTTCTGTATTTAGTTAATAAACAAAACAGTGAGAACAATTAGGACAAAAAGGAAAATCAGGTGAAGAATAAAATAAAAATTTTGAACCTTGTGTTTATTCTACCTTCCTCTTTTCTTGAGTTCCTATTACATTTTGAAAGTCATTAATTTCTAACATTATTTAGACATAGAGTATAACACCACGGAAAATGATGCAGATATAGTTTTCCATCCTGTTCTATTTTCCTTCAATAAATTCAAAAACTAAAGCCTAAGGAAAAAAGTGAGGAAAGTAGAAAGGAAAAGGAAATAGGATCCTTCCTCTTTTCATGAGCTCCTACTAAAATTTTAACAAGTCTCATTATATATTTGGATAAACGTTTAGTTGTACTTCAATTTCAACCTAAAAAACCAGCAGTTCGCTTTCGGTTCTTTGATTTGAGGTCATTGCCTGATCTTATTTTCTATAATTTGTCAAATTAAGCTTCCTGGATGTGCTAAAATTTGTTTCTCCTTGGTTTATCAACATCCTAAAATTTCTTCTTCTTCAATTGTAACCCACCTACACTTTGAGGATTTTGACTCTTCCAACGTCTATTCACAGTGAATATTCAGTTCAAAAGGTTTGGGGTTTTGAATTTCTTTTTTGTTTTGAGAAAATTTTTAGGGTTTCGATATTGGTTTGAGGTTTCAGTAATTTTTTGGTTTAGATTTTGCTAGAAGGGTTCCAAACACTCAACAATCTAATCTTCAGCCTATTTATAGAATTGGATTCTCTCTCTTTTAACAAGTTGATATTCCTTGATTTTTCAGCCTGTGACTATATAGAAACTTCACCCTCACAGATAGTCCAGGTAAACATCGAAACAAGCTCTTTCAATTTGTACTTTTGAGCTTTTAAATCGTTCCCAGCTAATTTTCCTGGTTAAGGATTATCTTTTGTTTGGTTACTGAGAAAAGTTTGAAGGAAAAATGGGGATAAACTGATTTTCCCACATTTAATCTGTTTAGATGATGGATAAAAATTTAACTAATGCTGGGGTTTTGCGTACATTCAGTTTAATTTATGTTTATATTTAATTTTATTTCCTTATTTGTGTTAGAGATTCAGCTTGCTGCTCTCTTGTTTTATTATTTTGTATCTTTTCTCATAACTCTGCACATATCCCTTGTTTTGATGCTAGATTTCTGTTAGATTCTGTATTCTTCTTATGTCTTTCAATTGTAGCCGACTTTTTAATTTCCATAATTTCCAATTTACTTTTTTTTAAACAAATAAAAAACCAGTGCCGTCCTATGTGTAGGCTGATAGCAGTTGAATGTTTTAGTTCTACATCTGCTTTTCCGCTTTGCTGTTATTAAATTCTAAATCTTTTAATATCTAATTTCCGATACTTAATTTCTTCTGAACTTCTAAAATTTAAATTTCATTTCGAGATTTTTGGGCCATGATTTTAGTTTATGTTCAGCTTTGCTTAATGCTCGCACACAATGTACTAAAATCTAAAACCTTCCATACGTGTATTGTATACTTTTGGTTACAAGGTGTTCATCCTTGTGATAAAGGGAGAAGCATCAGTAATGACTATGAATGCCTTTTCGTTGTAGTTGATTTTCCGCTGACAAGTACTCAGAAACTAAGATTTGCGTTTAAATTAATAGTAAGCAATTATATGTTCTTTATGTCTACCATCTTATATAGAATTAACCCATTAAATAATTTGTTTTTAAGATCTTTAGTGTAGCTTAAAATCTTAAAATCTCTGTAGCTTGATCCAGAGTTCAGATCAAACAGAAAGTAAGAGCCAACATTTTCGATTAACAAGTAACTGTCAAACCTTACGCATGCCAACATGAAAGCTGCAACTTCACCCCTAGCTCATTGATAAATCTCAATGCTTGGAGGGAACCATCTAACAAAAAAATTATGAATATAATTTCTTGTGTTTGTAGTCTCTCTCGGTAGGTTCAACAGCTCCTTAAACACAACATTTACACAATAATAATAGCTGATATATTCTGGCTTCTTCTTAGGTAACATTTGTATTTCAAAACTTTTTCCTCGCCTAAATTGTAATCTAAAAATTACATTAATTTTCCTGACGCGTGCAAACTCTCAGTATCAATCCCCCATATATATATATATGAAGGATTACTACAATTGAGAGAACTTTCCAACCAGCATTTATCTAGAAAAAAAATTTTAATTGTTGAAATTATAGAAAATGAAATAGAATTTGAAGGACCAACTATGAGTGAGAAAAAGCAAAAGTATTATTAGTTCACATAAGTTCAGATATGAACATTTTGGTGGTAAACATTCAAATACTCACCAAGAATGATTGAGACCTCAGAAAACTTTCAGTACTTGTTATGAAGGTCAATTGCATCAACTCTGTGTATAGATGATACATCTTCTCTGAAATCAGTGGTTACGATCATATAAAATATGCAAATTCTGGTTAATTAATTGCTTTACTATGATTTATATTTTATTTACTCATTCTGTTGTCTGCAATTTCTGTGTAGGGATTTCAAGTTCAAATTATCTCTGCCTCAAGAATACTCCATGGTTGCTCCCACGATTGTTCATTGAATTCTCTGATATCTGCAAGGTTTGTGAGAATAATTTACCTATCCATTTTTCCATCTATATTCGTAATAGTTAATCTACACTGAGTATGATAACAATATTTACCTCCAGATATACAATACTTTGTGCATTTTTGTGTTTTTCCAAATTTTATACTTGGTGTATATAAAATGTGCATATATAGTGTGCATGTAAAGATTGAAACCATTAAAAAAATTCAAATTGTTTACATCTGAATTTTTATAGCAATTGAATTAAAAGTAAAACACTTTTCATATTAAAAGACAAATATAAAAGTGTGTCGCCAATCTTTTAGGTACTAAATTAATTCACGTAGCAGGAAGATGAAACAGATACTTTATATTGTGCAACTTTTCCTGCAGCTCTTATTATTCTGCAATATACATACTTTATGGTTGCATGGTTCAACATGTGTCACAAGGTAGAGATTTAAACCATGAAAAAAAATCAAATTCTTTAAATTTAAATTTTTATAGTAATTGAATTAAAAGTAAAACACTTTTCGTATTAAAAGACAAATATAAAAGTGTGTGGCCAATATTTTAGATACTAAATTAACCCACATGGCAAGAAGATGAAGCATACACTTCATATTGTGCAACTTTTCCTGCAGCTCTTATTATTCTGCAGTATACATACTTTATGGCTGCATGGTTCAACATGTGTCACAAGGTAAATTCCCACTTGTCACTTCACCGTTCACTTAACTTGTGACTATGTATTTGACATGATTAAACATCTGTATTTGCCTTTCTCCTTCATTTTCTAAATCTTTATTTCTCTGTACCTGGACATCTACTTCTCTATTTTCCCTTAACCTTTCTGTTTTCTATTACTTTTACCTTCACCTTACTACCAATTCATCAGTGTCTAAGATTTACAACCAGAAAATTACTTCCATTCACAAAAACTTCTGTTCAATTGTCAAAAAGAAAACTCCAGCTATTTTTAAATTTAAAGGTCTTATTTCACATATTCAGTTTCTTCTCCTTTTATTTAATGTTTTGCAGATTTCATTTTCTTGAATTGAAGCACTTGTGTTTTATTCATCATGAATAAGTTTAATTTTCTCTGGTAGGGCTTAGGTTGAAAAGAAAAGGAAAAACTGAAAAAAAAAGGGGGGAAACAAAAAAAGAAAATAAAAGAAAGAAAAAACCTTTGAGCAGTGTGGTGATTATCTTCAAAATCAATTGCCTTTGTTTATCAAATTAAGCATGATAGTTTTGATACCTCTAACACCTGTGGGGAAGAAGACATATTCAAGTAGCTGAAAAAGGTGTGTCGTATTTAACAATACTTTTTAATTGATCTAATTAGAAAAAAAGGATAAAGTTTAGGCCAGCTGAGGAGGTGGGTTTTGAATGAATATTATAAAGTAGCCTACTATGTGCTATATTTGGAATTTTTACTCTTTGTATTTTTGTTAGTAAAAGTTGGTTTAGTGCTGTTTCTATTACTGTTCCTGATTTGTTATTTTCTCTACATCAAATGCAGTATTGATCTTTTTCCTAAGCTGATAATATTAACAATTAATTCAAAGTCATTTCACAAAATTCATTACTCTTTTTAAATGGAGACTACAATCAGTAATAACATAAACATACTACTTCTTCATTGAAAACATTTTCCATATATAACAATCTCATGTAAAACAATTTTGCTTGCATATGTTTTCTAACACTCAAGGAAGGAACTACGTGCATTTTCAGGAAAAAGAACAACTTATAAGCATATTTTAAGTTCTTTCTTTAAGAACTTTTCAACATCTTATTTGCAAAATTAAGATTTTGTTTTACAAGAGAAGCATAGCACATTAGTAGAATGTTACATTTATCTGTTCCATGAAGATGTGGCATTGTTGCTCATTTCCACTGTCAATCTTTACAGCTCACACCATCAAATTATCTTTAAATCTGTATTTATCTGTATATGTATCTCGAACCTGTATCTTTAGGCCAAAATTTCAATCGGAACTTTCTGTCCAACACAGCTTTTGTTTGACTACCCACACTGCACTGGTGGAAATTCCCCTCAAAGTTCAGCATCAATCAGACAATTCTCATCACTTATCTCACTATTCTGCTCGTAAGTTAAGCAGGTAACTAAAATCTCTCGAACTATGATATGATTTCCAATCCCATAATAAAATTTTGTCTACATAAATTATATTACTTCAGTACACTTATTAATGAGCATGTGTATGTTTACATACACTTTCACTTATTTTAAATGCTTCGAAATATGAGCACTTTTTGTAAGTGGTGTTTCAATATCTTTGAAATATTAGCATCAGCTTGTTTTGTTTTTGTTTGATATGCTACAAACTTTAGAAAAATGAGCTTTTATTTTCCAACATCTTCCTAATACTTTACTATTACGTATTAGCTATCTATTGCAATTTTCCAGTACATGGTATGATATTTCAAACAACAAGAATAAAGCCTTATAGAGAACCATTGTCACTGCAATGTATAAATTCTGAAAGCAAAATGTAGCTGAATAGCTTCTAATCTATATCACAGAGTTGCTGCGTTTTAGAATAGCAGCAAACCCCTTTTTTTTATATGTCCAACAGATTTTGTAAAAGTCTTTGAAAAAACTATTTCAAAACCCCAAACAAGTTCCTCAACTCCCAAATCAAAATTTAAGCAAAAATCCTAAACATAAAATTACTGAAACCAATATTCAAGCCCCAAAATTTTTCGTAAAACAAAAAATGAAATCCAAAATTCCAAACTTTTTAAATTGCACATACTCATTGTCAATAAACGTTTGAAGGAGTCGAAAAACCTCAAAGTACAGGTTAGTTAAAATTAAAGAAAAACAAATACTTAAATTAAAACTTACAAACTAATCTGAAAATTTGCCAGAAACTGTATACGCAGAAACAAGCTTGTAGCAACATTAACTAATTGGAATTTGGTAACCATTACTTTTACATTTACAAACTTTAGCTACAAATGAATATTTTTTTAACTCTGTTCATCTCATTAACAAGTGCAAATGCTAATATAATGCATCTTATTCTCTGTAAACAAACATAAAAAGTAAAATGCGTTGTATTATTCAAAACTTCCACATATTACTAATTATGTTCAGCCATTGTTATTATTATATTACATAAACATCATACCTACACTTTACTATAATAAGCATAAATAATACATTGGTGCCCAAAGTATTTAAACAAAACACTCCTCAAAAACACAACCTACCTATTTACAATTATATTTCTACGACACAGATCATGAATTAAAACATCGAACAACAGAATCTGACAAATTCAACCCATCTATTATAACCACATTAATGTCTATAATATAGCAAAACCCATATAGTAAATTGTTTTAGAATGTACAAAATATCTCAAACTTAGAAACATATATAATTACAATACAAGCAATTGCAGATTTGGACCAACGAGTATACAACCACCCTACAATTTCTCAAGTAGCAGCTGTATAGATTGAACATAGCAACAATGATGAGCATAGACAACGTGATATCATAGTTCACAAACGTGATGGACACAGCGAAATAGTAAGATATTACTACAAATGTTATCATCCACTACAAGCATCTGAAAAGGAGAAATACCCAATCAAAGGACAAACATTAAAACAAGTTAGGATATATCTTAAACAACCAGTTTTTCCTCACATCCAATTATATGTTGCATTATCAAGAGCAACAAACGCAGCATCTATTAAAGTATTAATTCAACCTACAACCAAATATGAAAATGAACCTACACGTACACAAAACATTCTTTACAAAGAAATACTAAATCTACCACATACTTAATAACATCTTACTGAACTTCATATACAGAGTATTTTCAATGTAAGATTCTTTACTTAGTATCTACATATTGTATATTGCAAATATTCTGTACAATTATTATCACAATTATCATTGTACTATGTAATTAATTATACAATTAACACTACTCGGTTACTTTTATTTTTTGCTCCCTCATTGGTTTCTTGTTTAAAATCTCTTGATTCTTTCAATGTACTTTTATTAGCAACAAAATGGCACCTCGATTACAAATGATTAAGGACGTGACAGACAAATCCAAGAGTTGGCAAGTACATGTTCAAGTCATTGAAAAGCAACACCCAAGAGAAGGGAAAGTAAAGGCAGATGGTTCAAAATCAACCAGATTCCAAAAGCTTAGACTATGTGATGCACAAGTATGTATTTAAAACCAAAAACATAAACATAATTTCAAATATACGCACATTTTTTAAACCACCCACATTTTATACACTTAGTCATATTAGCTAAATACTACAATACTATTACAAGTTTTCAAAAAATATTTCCATCATTTTGAACAACAAATATTATCTTTAGATTTACAAAAACAATTGATATCTGATTAGGGAATAGAGGTACAAGCAACAATCTTTGGTACAAACATCGAAAAACGACAAGATGTACTCATCCCAAATCAATTTTATTGCATACAAAATGCATCTGTCAGAAGCACACCAGCAGAATTCCGTCACATTGCAGGCACATTCCAGTGGACAATCGATCATCTCACAAATGTCGAAGAACTCCCTGAAATTGAAGCCTTTGACAAATTCCAAACAGTACAATTTACAGAATTTCATGACTTCCAAAGATACCTCAACACAGACATCGAAATCGGCTAAGTTCCTACCATTTCTATTTATACTATATATTTATAGATACAGCTAAATAAAAATACTGTTTGTCAATGACTTATCCAGATATTCTTGGTGTTGTGGTTCATGTTCTACCTCCAAAATTGATTAGAGCACAAGACAAGGTTTCTGATGGTCGTGAAGTTATATTAACAAATCCCATGTAAGTAAAGCCAACTATTTACTTCTAGGAAAAAAACATTCATAAAAACTATTTATATTATACTTACATAACAATTACCTCTAATGTTTTGTCACCAACTAATATAGGTTGAAGCCAATAACCCTTACACTTTGGAACCAGTTTGCGGTTAACGAAGGTATTCAGCTAGCAGAACTTGAAAAAACAATGCCTATCCTAATCGGTCTGCGGCTCAGAGTAACAAACTACAATGGTTAGAATCTATACTATACCATGATCACTTAAAATAATATTCTTACTAACTAATACTTCTAATGCATCACAGGACTCTCGTTAACAACAAGACTGAACAGTACACTTTATATAAATCCTCAAACAACTGCAGCTGCAAACTTACAGAATTGGTAACAAGCCACCATATTAACTATACTAAACATCCATAAATACAACTACTACTACAACTCTAACAAACAAATAAATTTGATGCAGGGGTACAACTCATCCAGAAGCTATTCAATCAATCCCACGAGACATTTCTACCTATTATGTGGACATTCAACCTTTACCTCCTCCATCAGTTGAAATCATCTCAATCATTAACCTTCCAACTCCAACAACAAAAGTAATCCTATTCTTTATCAAAATTCAATAAATGCTACTCACGCTAAATTGAAAATGTTACAATTATGATAATGTTTAATATACAGAAACAGATATGTTGGGTTAAAGCACAAGCTACAATAACAAACTACAACCAACACTTCTGGTTCTTAAGTTGTAGCAAATGTCATCAAACTACACGTGGAGAAATAGGCGACATCAATAAATGTGTTGGCTGCCAGAAACTAACACGTGCAGAAGCAAGGTAAATCTTACAAGGAGTTCTTAACACATTATCAACATTATTAAACTTACAAATTATAACTACTCTTCCTCAAAACAAAAAAAATTCTAACTGCTGATTTTTTCCCATTAAAAACATATGTAGATGTCGAGTAGCAGTTGAATTAGAAGACACAAGTGGACAAATAGATGCTGTGATATATGGACATCTCGCTGAACGATTGCTATCCATCAAAGCATCTACTCTTGCAGACTACACATCAGAAGTAAGAATCAAAATTCAATTATTACTCCAATGTTCAGAAACATAAAATAATTTCAACAACTTCTGCAGAATGACATCGTCTCACTAGAAGCATTTCAAACATTGGCACCAACTGAAACCCATGCGATGTAACTTTGCCTACAGAAAAAAGATACACAGAGAGATGCAGCCAGCGAAGTAATTGTTCTTTCAGTTGATTTTGAAGAAAATGAAGCTCAACAACAAAGTGACCCCACAACAAAACGGGGACGTTCTCCTTCAATAACCTCTGACCACACAACAGCTAGCTCAACAACCCAGTCAACAACAGGAACCCACCAGAAAGCCAAAAAAACAAACTCAAAGAAAAACAAATAACTCAAAGAATGGCAATCTCACGCTTCCAGAGAATGAATACTCAGACTGTAATATTATTTATAATAATTTCTGTTCAAACAATGTAATGTAAGCTATGAATTTAGCTCATACCATCGTTGTAATATAAATCCCCCTATGTTCTGTTCTTACTACACTTTTTCATTCTCCTATAACTGCATTTATGTACTTCTAAAGGTAATTCTACACACTATATTTTACTAATTACTCCTTCAAAGCTAATGTCTTCTTATATATAAGTTGTATTGATTTCATTACATGCCTCTTATTTCCAAGAATTAGTCTTTCAACCACAACCATTTTCCTATAAGGTTTGTAACTTCTATAGATTTATCACTACACTTACATTTATATCTTAAATCTAATACTTTCTTCAACTGATATTGCAGGTAAATTGCAGTTAAAAGCTGCTGTAATTACCCCTACCCAACTAATTACTTCCTGATATTGGTAAGGCTCTAAACAACTATTTTTAATAATTATAATTATTAATGTTCTTAACATTAAAGGAAATAAAGACAGAAGAAAAAACCCATCACCTTTTCTTCTACTGTACAATGCATGTCTCGTTATAATTAAAATTACATATTGGAATCAACTAATAAGAGTGTGACATTTTTGCACAATATAAAACTACAGCTTCAAGCTACATGTTAAAAAACAATTCCTTGTAAAATAACATTACGGATTCGTATTGCCTGTCACATATAATGTTCATAAACCAAAGACAACCCTTCTCGTTTTTGGCGCTGATGATTTACATGTTATGATTTGTTCACAAGTACTTCCTAAAAAAAAAAACCCCTTAACTTTTTTGCTGATCATGTTTAATTAGATGGATATAGGTGTATCTAAAGTCATAGACAACAATATACATGACAACAATATACATGGCATTCTTCACAAGTATTTCCTACAATTTTTTTTTTTTGCTACTCATGTTTAATTGGATAAATTTTGCAACGTTCATTTTCAAGCCCTTGCTATGAATGCAGAGTGTCGCGAAGTCAAAATAATGGGAATATTAATTAATAAATCACTCAGGTAATTATTCTTTTTATGTACTATTTGAATTTTTCATACTCTTTTTGTACACCACTTACTTTACAAAAGTGTGTACACATAACATTATTATATAATGTAATTTTTCTTCTTGTAACTATGTCAAAGATTTCATAATCTTCTGAGAGCTTAATAAAATGGCATTATTGCAAATTAAAATGTGTTACAATTAATATGATCTCATTTTGAATGTACTATACAACTTATAATACTTTATCTCAATTTTGTCCTCACCCTCCCTCATTTCCTTAAGAATTCAAAATGCTTCTGTCTTTCAATTTCAAAGTTATCATAATTTTAAAGAAATACACAAACATCCAAAAGAAAACGAAAATAGCAGCAGTATTTTAGAGCTCTCTATCATTAAAATTGCTCAAGAAATAGAAACATATATACTATATTTGAAAGGCTTAACTAAACATGGGTATTTCTTATCTCCAACAACATTTTACTTTTTCAATCCTTGTGTTTGTTTTTGCATTGGAATCTTCTCATAAACTTAGCTAAAATGTACAGTTTTCTTTATAAAGGAAAACTTCAAAAAAAAAAAAAAAATCAAAAAGTGCATAGTATTCTCTATAATGCTGGTTTTTCAATCAACTAATATTTATATATACCAAATCAAATTTCATGCATCGCTTTACAGAACCAATATTTATATGTAAGAAACAACATTGCATTTGCAGGTCTACAAATGTTTTTGTTCTTGTGAGTCCACATGAAAAGACACTCTTACTGTTACAAGCAAAAGCTAAGGAAAGGCCTTGGTCCTACGAACAAATGACCAGGTTATATAACCATGGCTGTTGAAGCTCTGTCCCCAAACTTACAGGTGCTAAAAACTTCATTAGTAAGCTCATTCTTTTATATAGTTTTTTTTTTTTTTTTAGCAAAATGCAAATTTCTTTTAAAAACTAAAAATCAAACTTGTATTCCATAACAACAAAGGACCTGCCCTCTTAGGAAAAGTTCTACACTCAGGTGAATTAACTATTTCAGACCTAATTTAAAAAGAGGAACATTTTCACAACAAGAAGAAAATTTGGTAATAGAACTTCATACAGTTCTAGGCAACAGGTATTTGACATTATATACATACAATCATACTATATATATATATATATGTGTATGTTTATATATATACATACATATATATCGACTAATAATATAAGTTATATCATCAGATGCTCTCAGATTGCTGCACAATTACCAGGAAAAACTGACAATAAATTAAAAACTTTTGCACAAATATCCCCATAATACCCATTATTGGTAGTACTAAAAGCAAGTTATTATTATCAACTCAAAGCTTATTTCGCCCTTATGCCTAACCCTTTGCAGCCAATTTGTATTCCTCAATTTGCAAGTGTTCATATATTTTAAAGTTATACTTCCAAATCCAACTACAAATATTTACTAAGTTTTAAACCAGTCAATGTGGTGTTTTCTGCAACTTTGTATTTATGAAAAATCTCTATCATGTTAATTTAAGATACATTGAAAGGAAAACCTCTTTGAAAAGTCAATCAACATGCAAGGTCTTCTTCCAAAAAGGGATGGAGCCTAATCCTGTGATCCAATCATCAACCGAGATATTACTGTTACATGGTGTTTCTCAATTGCAACATATTTCTTCCCACTTTCATGATGCTCTGAGATTAGATCCGCTTGCAAAGAATTGTGAGATTATGATTAGTCCTTAATTGTTTACATTTTCCTATCTTGTATGGCTAGTGCTATGCATAACAAGTGCACCCATGAATCCCTGAAGACTGATGGCAAGTACGGCCTAGCTGATCCTGAGTTTCATTTGGCACAGAAGAAAAGCATTATTAACATCCTATAAATTTAAGCAAAACCACAGTAAGCAATGCCAAAGGTGCAATTTTCCCTAAAGCTTGGAGCAACTATGAAGACTAATCGTGTTGACAAATTTTTTTGCAGGTTTGAAGAGAATTATTGACAGATTCTAATACCAAAGAATATGCAGCTATGTGAATCTGTGAGCTTCCAATGCTTTACATCATTAGAATCATTATGAGTCTCAGTTTCTATTTAGCTTAGACAATTTGGTGCATTGTCAGTTTTCTTTTACTACGTTTTATTAAGACGACTCAATAACTTTATCTGTCCATGTCATAGAGCCAACCTACAGAATTATGTTTAAGCAACTTTGATACTTTTGGTTGCTTGCTAACATTCCGCACTTTCATCTTTCGAGCTTATAGTATGTAAAATAACTTCTAAATTTAAATTCAACCATTGTCTCTAACGGGCACGTGCCTCGCACGTGCGCCCTTCACTAGTATATATATATATATGTATCGCAATTTACAAAAGGTTTTGCTGGGGCTGATCGGATATGTATCGGTTTGTTCAAAGCGGTTTGTAAGGCAGATTCCAAGTCTGGAATACCAATATAAAACAAGTTTCTGGAATCTCAAATAGAATGGGCAGTTTCAATTCGAATACCATTTACCAACAAATTATTATCTGTAACAAATTTCAAATTATACAAATTTGCAATAATTGTCTTAAGATTGTTATCCAAATTATATGGGGATGTATAAATTTGAAATCTAAAACACAAATTAAAATGTTGTAAATAAACCGGAACCTGGTTTAGATATGATACGAATATTAGATCGAGTCTAGTGTTAGACACTACGTCCTTAAGACAATTATGTCCCGCATTAGTGTTCACGGTTCTGCGGTATTTGTCTCCCAGGATATAACGATCTCCCCCTTACTATAGAAGCACTTCAAATAATTAGATTCAAATGAACCACACTTGTGTTTGTACTCACTTAGACACTTGACACACACACACACACACTCACTCTCTCTCTCTCTCTCTCTCTCTCTCTCTCTCTCTCTCTATATATATATATATATATATATATATACCCTTATATATAGAAGAGGCTTAGCGCCCAACGTTCACCCAAATCCCAAAGTTGAATTACCATTTTATCCTTTTCTTTTCTTATCCCATCTATTCCCTTACCTTTTAGTCTTTTATCTGACTTTTGTTCTAATTCGGATGGTTTTCCCAGTATATTTGCTCCAAAAAAGTATACGTTATCATTCAAGTTTTACAACCTTTTTTAAGGTCCATTTTGCCCCCCTACTATACCATATTTAATCATGCATTTGTACCCATCATAAGGATATATTGATTTGTGTAAGGGTAATTTGGTCATGTCAAAATAATGCAATTAGGTTTAGGCCAGCTTTTGCTATTTTATTTAATATAACAATGATGTTTCAATCAACAATATTGCGTGTAATTACATTTGGGTCAACAAGTTTTGCGATATTTATATTCTGCTTCAAAAAAAGTCAAAATAAGTGGCTATATTTACATTCTGGTTAACTTCTTTGATATAATTACTTCTTTTTTTTTTTTTGTAATCGTGGGTGTCCGGACCAGCTTGCGCGCACCTCGACTAATCCCCCGAGGCCTGGAGGCGCCGGGTGAATACTCCAAATGTCAACATGTTTTAGGATATTTACAATTTGCTTATAAAAAAGTCAAAATAAGGAAAAAGTCAAAATAAGTGGCTATATTTACATTCTTGTCAACATCTTTAATGTAATTACATTTGGATCAACAAGTTTTAGATTATTTACAATTTCCTTCTAAAGAAGTCAAAATAAGTTGCTATTTTAGTGACTATTTACGAATTGGTGACTAATATTTACATTTTGCTCAACTTCTTCTCTCAAATTTAGGATTTATATATTGTAACATGTATAATTACATTTATTTGAAGATTCTGCGGTCAACTTTTGTCTTAAAATTCTGCGGTAAACTTATGTCTTAAAATTTAGGATTAATATATTGTGGATTTTTTTAACACATTTTGTTACTTTTCACCCTTTCCCGAACTTTGAGTATATGGAGATTAAATTAACTCATAAAAAAACTGAATATATTTTTGTTTAGAATTCTATAACTAAATCCACACAAAATTCGCTTTTACTTAAATCTCATACGAAATTAAAACAATACTATTCAAATCTTTTTTTTTTACACATACTGTGACTTTTTACCATTTTCCGAAATTTGAATATATGTAGATTAAATTAACTCATAAAAAAATGAATACATTTTTATCAGTAATTCTAGAACTAAATCCACACCAAATTCGCTTTTACCTAAATATCATACCAAATTAAAACAAAACTATTCATTTTTTATACTAATATTTATATTTTGGTCAACTTCTTCTCTCAAATTTAGGATTTGTATATTGTAAAATGTATAATTACATTTATGTGAAGATTCTGCGGTCAACTTTTCTCTTAAAATTCAGGATTAATTCATATATTGTCAATTTTTTTTTACACATACTGCGACTTTTTAGCCTTTCCAGAATGTTGAATATATGGAGATTAAATTAACTCATAAAAAAAATGAATGTATTTTTGTTTAGTAATCATATAACTAAATCCACACAAAATTCGCTTTTACTTAAATCTCATACCAAATTAAAACAATACTATTCAAATCTTTGTTTTTTACCCATACTGTGACTTTTCACTATTTCCCAAACTTTGCATATATGTAGATTAAATTAACTCATAAAAAAATTGAATACAATTTTGCTTAGTAATTCTAGAACTAAATCCACACAAAATTCACTTTTACTTAAATCTCATATATACCAAATTAAGACAATAGTATTCAAATCTTACTCAAATGTATAGAAATAATGAACTTATATCCTTCAAAAAATAAAACAAAAAGACAAAGATGCTAATAAGAGGGGATAGGCACGTTCGTAGAACGTGTCGATAACCTAGTATATATATATATATATATATATATGAACTATGTACTATTCTCTAAATTAACTCCTTCAAAATGAATGAATGTTAGTTGTATATATAAGTCAATAGATGACTGTTATTGAATAGTCATGGCCAATGACTAATTATGATTTTTCAACGACTATTCATGAACAATCATAACTAGTCACATAAAGGATTGTTTGGCATGACCAAACTCTACCATATACAATACTAAAATTTCTTATTCAATTTTCTAACAATAACTTTTTTGTGACTCGGACATCACTCATACTTATATATACACACACGTATAGAATTGAATCAATTGATCATCCATAGTAGTCAATGGTCAAATTTTTTAAATGTTGCAACTGCCATCTAATTTATTCATTTCGACAAGGATATGCTTTAAAGATAATTGAATGCAAAGCAAAAAGTCAGCCGTCTTAAAGAAGTATTTTAATTCGTATTCTCATCCTATTTTTTGTTCCCATGCTACCTGCATTTGTAATCATTAATCGCAATCCTTCTAATGTGTGTTAGTGTGTAAGTGAGAGAGAAACAGAGGCCCTGTTTGTTGTAGCTTAATTACATAGATTATACTCCGTAGCTTTTAGCTTATTAGATTACTAGCGGCGGAAGCACACGCATTGCGTGTGCAATAAAATTGTCTTTTTAACCAATAAAAGTCATTACCATTGTTAGGGGTAAAATAATAAAAGATCTTAGTTATTAATGGAAAAAATCCATTCAAAAAAAAAAAAGAAAAAAAAAGAAAAAACATTTAAATTTAATACACACAATTAAATTCACTATAGAAGGTACTAAATGAATTCCAATCTAGGGAGTCACTCTCCAAAACAATACAAATGGATATGCCGACCAGATGCAAAGAGACACACTCTTCAATAGTTCAATGGTAGCATTTTAAAAGGTAACATTTTGTGTTGAATGGAAACTGTAATAAAATTGTAAAAGAAAATCTCTCTTTCAAACTTCTGGAAAAAAAAAAAAAGTTACTGTAATGAGAGACAATACACAAAGACTGACCTTTCACACATACATGCTGGCATAGAGAGAGACAGTATTACCCCAAAACATCTCATCCAATTCTTTTTCTTTTTCATACATTTATGGCATAGAAAGAATCCCTTATGTTCTCCTGGCCAGCCTTCTAAACTAAAACAAAATCTACAATCATAAAATAATTACTACAATGGAAGAAGTAAGTTCCATTCGTTTGAAACTTTGAATCATAACTTCTATTTGCAAATTTTGAGAGAGAGACATGAGGCAGTTTTTTCCTTTTTATTTTATAATTTGAAATTTAAATTGTGATACAGAATGTATCACCATGGAACAACATAGAAAGCAGAAATTTAAACTGTACCCATGTGTTTGCACCTAAAAAATATATTTTTTAAAGCAAACACCATGGAACAACATAGAAGGTAGAAAATTGAAATACAACCTCATTCGAATACATTTTGATTTGCAGATTGTATGTGATGCATTGAATTTCTTCTCCTTTGCTAAGTTAAAACTTTCTGCATTGTTTATTAGTAAATCGTGGTTATACTTTTTCAGTTTATGGATTATACCAAGGTATAGTTCAGTTTTAGAGAGAGAATGGGGGGAGAGAGAGAGAGAGAGAGAGAGAGAGAGAGAGAGAGAGAGAGAGAGACGTGGGGGTGGACAGTTTTTTGAAATGCAGTATATAGTTTTTCTGACAGATTAGTCCCAATTTTTTCAATTTTCTGGGAGTAAAACATAATGGTCTTTATGTAAATATAGTGTATAGAGTATATTTTGTTGGCACCCCTACTTTTATCTTTATATAATAGTATAGATAATATTTAGAATTCAAAATAAGTTGTGGTAATTGGTGTAGCTTTTCAGAAATAGTGATTAAGTTATGGTGGTGTTTACACATCTCAATTAATTAATTTTTAATATGTGAGAGAGAAGATGAATGATGATAGAGTTTTTGAATAAGTGGGGGGTTTAATATAGTTGGAATAATTAATGTCAATAGAAAAAAGAATAAAGGACAAGGTTGTCCAATAAAAGATTTATTAAATGACAAATAAGGTCGGAAAACACATCCAACCTAGCTTCTAATAAGTTGACTTTTGGGCTTTAAATAAGTTGAAAAAAGCTATAATTTCTAAAGCTACAAGCCCTATCAAACACTTCATTTGAGCTTTTTATAAGCTATAATTTAGAACTTATAAGCTGTAGCAAACATGGCCAGAATGTGTTTAGTTTTCACAGCTCAAATGAGTTCTTTAAGACTTCATCTATTACTTGGTTTGCTGTTTTTTAATCCAAAACAACTTTCTTTCTTCGCGGTTTAAAATTCATCAAATTCATGTGTAAATTTGGGAAGATTTAGGGTGCGTTTGATAAAACTGAAAATTAAGTGCTGAAAATTAAGTGCTGAATTTTAAGTACTGAAAATTTTAAGTGATTGAATTTGTAAAACTGAAAACAGTACTTCAACTACTGAAATAGAATGCATTCAGTGATTATTTTCAGTAGAAAATTTTCACTTAAAGTTTTCAGTGGTTTTTTGGCTGCTTTTTCAATTAAGTGATATGTTATCAAACGTACTAAAAAAGAATAAGTGCTGAATCTTTTCATTTTCAGCACTTAATTGGGTTATCAAACATACCCTTAGATTCGGGTTGGTCGTATATATCCATTACGAAAAAATTCAAAGGAAAAAAATTGCCTAAAAGTATTTAAAAGTATTCGTAGTAATTGACAAGTTTTGGAAATTTTTTGACTGTGGATAAAACGATATTTTATTTTAATGTTTTCTATTGCTAAAAGTAATTTTGGGTGAATTATTCCTAGTGTTCTAATTGAGTAAAGATTCTGTATTAAATTTTTTTTAAAACATGAAAAAAAAAAAAAAAGAAGAAGAAAATCTTGAAATTCGAGCAAAAGTATAAATTTTGAAAAATTCAAACGAGGGAATTAGTAATTTTCAATTAGGTGAAAAAGTGTGCATTCTTCAAACCAAATTATGATCTGAAGAAACAGGGGTGAAGTTACGTGTATCTGAGTGCGTTTAATTTAATTGACCCATCAAAAATAAAGGACAAAATAAGGCTATCTAAAACGTGTGGATCCATATCCATCCAAAGCAGGTCAATAGTCGACACCAAAGTTATTATTATTATTATTATTTTATTTTTTTTTATAATTGGGGGTGTCCGGGCCAGTTTGCGCGCACCTCGACTAATCCCCCGAGGCCTGGAGGCGCCGGGTGAATACTCCAATGGCCACGCCCCCCATGACTCGAACACTAAACCTCTTGGGTAGTACACCCAAGAAACTTACCACTCGGCCACAAGGGACTTGGTTGACACCAAAGTTATTGCTGAGCCCTTGTAGCGCAGATGGCATTGGCACCACTTTTCTAGTGAAGAGGTGGTGTGTTCAAATCTTTTTGGGTGATTCTTTGTTCTTGTCCTTTATTATCTAAATTACTTGAAATGAGTGGTTCTTATTGGACTTTATTATGGGTCACTGAGAAATTTGGAGTTGAGTTGGGTTAGAGTGTGTACATGTGTGCATGTCCTTGATCCAGGTAGGGAAAGAGAAAAAACTGGCTATAAGATGTAGATGAATGAAAAATGTTAGACCCACACAATGAATCACACATTTTTTTTACACACTTCTTTAAATGCTTGTACCTTGTGCTGCTTGAATTTTTTACACTTTTTTGTGCCCCACTTATATAGCACAAGGTATAAGCATTTAAAGAAGTGTGTGAAAAAAGTGTGTGGTTTATTATGTGGGTGTAACATGACTCGTAGATGAATATATATCAATCCAATGACAGGTCAATGAGTCAACTTATGACCAAGATATTGCCAAATCGCGTGATGAGTTGGCACTGGCCAATCAAAATCATCTAAATTGGCTTAAATATGAAATACATCCTTAAATTTTGATCTCTATTTTATTTTAGTCCCTATATAGTTTCAATTGAAACCAATTTAGTCCTTATCTCATTTATTTTGTGTGGACAATATAAACTGTTTTTCAATATTATATAGTTACATTTAATTGAAGAGCTTTCTTCAACCTCTCTCATGCACCTTAATTTCCAAAAATGTCTAAGCTACATCCACTACTTAAATGGCCATCACTACTGTTCTTACTCCTCGCCAAGCTTTTCCATAACTCCCATGGTGACATTGGCACCGCTGCCAGATACTCACCCCCATATCTACGTACGTGAGTTCTACTTCTACCCACCAATATTTAAAAATGTTGCATACAATACACACACACACACACACACACATATATATATATATTTATACATACATAAATATATAATATGATATATATGGATTATTAATTGCTGCAGCGACGGCGTGTTATGGAAATGATTTGGGGCAGTTTCCAACTAGCAATTTGTTTGGGGCAGCAGGGGATGGGATATGGGACAATGGGGCATCATGTGGGAGGCTTTATTTGGTGAGGTGCATCAGTGCCACAGAACAAGGGACTTGTGTTCCTGATCAAACTATTCAAATTGTTATTGTCGATTATGCCCCCACTGCCACTTCTACTCCCACGTCTAGTGGCACCACCATAGTCTTGTCCGAGACTTCTTTTGCATCCATTGCTGATCCTTCAGCTCCCTTCATCAACATTGAATTTCAACAGTATATCTCTCTCTCTCTCTATATATATATATACATACATACATACTTACTTATCCATTCTTGCGTGCCTCTAAGGGCGTTTACGACTTACATATATATTGAGGATGTTCTACAATGCAATTAATCTAATATATTTTGAGAAATTATTACATGTGACTGTTATTAATTACCGGGTGACTGTCACTATTATCTTTTCATCACCAACACTTGTGGAACACACAAAAATGCTCAAAGTTACAATGGAAGTCACATTTAATTGTACTTTAGTACTTGAGGTTATATAGGTTCTGGTGGATTCTTTTAAGTATTGTGAGGTAAATTTTTTTATTTTTTAAGAAAGTTTTCTTTCTTAATTAAATTTATTCACTTTTAATCTTTAGCGAGCTCATATATGTAGAAACTGTTTGTGTGTACAAATACATATCTTGGTTTGGATATTGTTTTCTTGGTAATAAAAGACTGACTGATATGTACGTATGGTCTATGCAGGGTCTGATATAGGAATTGCAGAGGATAGGAATGCTTTTTGATATGATCTGCTATCTATCTCTAAGAGTAAAAAGTACTCCAAGTATGAACCTTCGTGTTACGGAGTACATAATTGTATCTTTTTTTTTTTCCTCTTATAGCATCTCTAATGGGGCTACCAAATCCACTACCAAAGTCATAAAATGATCACTCATCAAATTTAACCCACTCCAATGCTAGATCAAATGCTCTACCAAATAATGACAAAGTCATTTACATTGTCAAATTTGAGAGTTCAAATGACTTTTGTCAAATGAGTGGGCCCCACGAATATTTGCAATACCAATGGACATATTTTGTACTTTTACTTTTATACCCTCCCAAATGTCTATAAATAAAAAACTTGAACTCAATTTTTATATTGTGCTCTCTTGTCCAATTTTATTATTTATTATTTTTCCTTACAATGGTTGGTTGAGTGTCACCCAAGATCCAATTGTTGGTAATTTGCAGTCACAAAATAATTGAGTGTCTCCATCTCCATGATTATGTAATTTTTTATTTTATTATTTTTATTTTTATGATTAATGAAAATGTTAAGTTCTTATTGAATTTAGTCGCAGAGATTCATAGATTAACATTTTATTACAAACATGCATACTACTCCCTCCGTCCCATATTAAGAATTTAAGAGTCTCTTTTGGGAATTCCAACTTATTAAAGGGACATCTTGATTTTTGTGAGATTTTCTAACTTTTCAATATTGCCCTTTTGAAATTCAAAATTCTAGTGTCACATCAATGAAAGAGATGAAAAAGTTCTATGTAATAAAGGACACTTAGAAAGTGTGTATTAAAGTGCTTTGACTTTTTCAAATAGGACTCTTAAAATGAGACATAAAAAAATGGCATCAAAGACTCTTAAAATGGGACAGAGGGAGTAGCATTTAGCAGTATTGTAGGTGAAAGTTGAGAACGGTAGATGAAAGTTGACTAGGAAAATGGTAGTTGACCCAAAATTTGGTAGTTTGGATGAAATCTACCATTGGAGCAGTATTGTCAAAATATAACTTTTTGGTACTGTAGCAATGTCAAATTATAACTTTAAGATGAAAAAAATAACTTTTTGTATTAGAGATGCTTAGAACTCTATGGATCGGAGAAGTTTCTCCACGTACTTATTATGTTGATTGCACATTGATTGTTTGTTGTATGAAAACTCTTCTCTTAACGCATACATGAGACATATGTATGTATATATTACTTATATGTATATATAAATTATATTTATTTAATGTTTCCAATAGTATACGTCAGTGTACAAAGTCAAAGGAAATTAATTTTGCAATCTTCCTGAGTGAATGTTCTTACTTCTTTCCTGGTTTTGGAAGCTTCTCTCTCTTTCTGGACTAGTCTTTGGTGCATGCATTCATTTGAGGAATTTTCATATGATGAATATTTTTTTAGGAAGTTTCATATAAGGAACTTTCGTTTGATGAATTACTACGAGTATTTGTTAGTGTTTGATGGCCTATTCCAATAACGTGGCACTTCGCATTTTTGTTCTTTTTATATTCAATTGCTTCTTCTAAGATACATATATAAAACACAATTGCTAGTACAATGGGTTATACGTTATTGGCCCAATTAGTGAAAATGATTTTATGATAAGGTTTTTTTAGAGTTAATGATAATTAACATATTTGATTAGTGAAAGGTTCTTCATACGGGCTGGTCCTGATAAATTGGGGCCCCTAGGCGAACATTGAAGTTGGGGCCCTTTAAACAACGAGGGTTAGGAGGTAGCGCCTCCGATCGAAGCGAAAATTTTGGGTCTATTTATAATGTTTGCGAGTATAATTTTCATATATATATATATATATATATCAAACATGTTATAAACTTGTAGTGTTGATTTGCCACTTTAATCCATGACTAAGGATAAAGGATATACTGGTGGTATCGCCTTAGTCCATGACCGAGACAGGAGATCCGACAGAGGCTATGGGATACATATGGTGAGAACCGTAATGTGGCTAGCACTCTGGTCCAATAAAGGCTAATGAAATGTCGCTTTAGTCTAAGATTGAGACGGGAGATTCGATAAACGCTAAGGGCATGGTCACATTATTCCAAGATCGAGACTGAGGGTTATGTCGATGCTGTCATCTTAGCCCAATAGAGGCTAAAGGAATATTACCTTAGTCCATGACTGAGACGGGAAGTTCGATAGAGGCTAAGGGATATGTCACTTTAGTCCAAGACCGAGACTAAGAGGGAAACATCATGAACTTAGTCCAATAGAGGCTAAAGGAATATTACCTTAGTCGATCTATAACCTAGACGAGAAGTTCGATAGAGGCTAAGGGATATTCGATAGAGGCTAAGGGATATGTCACTTTAGTCCAAGATCGAGACTAAGAGGGAAACATCATGAACTTAGTCTAATAGAGGTTAAAGGAATATTGCCTTAGTCCATCACCGGGACGGGATTCCGATAGAGGCTTAGGGATATGTCACTTTAGTCCATGACCGGGACTAAAAGGTATACGCTGTGAAAGAGAATGTATTAAGCGTATTGGCCAGAATGGATCGAGGCATCTTGGCCTGAAAGTTGAAACTGCATGTCGAGTTTGATAAGTCATGATGTATTGGGCTACATGTCAGGTTAGTAGGGAATTGGTTGAGTATTGAGTACAGTGGGAAGTAAAGCTACATGTAAAGGTGGACCTAAGAGTCCATATTCTGATTGGGATTCGTTGGGACGATGTCAGTTATCATATATCGAGTTGGTACATACGTATATGAGAACGGCGAGATAATTCTTTAATGATGTGATTGCATATACTGCATATCTATAGATACTCTGTTAGTGTTTGCATCCACTCAGCTTTCGTAGCTAACGGTGTTTTATGCTATTGGATATTCTACGCCCAGCTAGCCAGGGTTATGGAAGTACAGGAGAAGAGTACCTGAAATGAGACTATGAGGATGCAGCCTACTATGATGGAGGCTATGCCAGAGATGACTACTACTTCTGAAGGTTGGAAGCTTCGCCGTAGATAGTTTATGTTTATGTTTTAAAGACTGTTGTAATAGTTAAGTTGTAATCGGTATATATTGCAGTAATATTTTATTTATGCTTTTTAGATACATATGGTTTGTAATAGTTTAGTATTGAACTCTGGTTTTATATATCGTACTTAGAATTTCCAATGCGTGGATTGATTCATTACTCTAATGATTAGACATTATTCATGGATAATGTGGTGACTTTCAACTGTCATGACCTATGGGTCCAAAAAGAAACTTGATTTTTCCTATTTTTGCTACTGTGGGGCGTGACTTATAAATACTCTATTCTAAGGCTGTACACATTGATTGCAACTCTCTGTGTAACCCTAAAGCATAATACAACTCTGCAACGGTGTGGACATAGGCATAATTGGACGAACCACGTAGAAATCTAGTGTTCTTGTGTGATTGTTCTTTATTTTATTTTCATTCTTACATTAATTTCTTATAGATCCTGTGGGAAGATTAGAAGTGATTTTCCCAACAACTGTTATCAAAGCTTGGTTCAGGTAAGAGCAATGACAGAAGAAGGAAAAGTGAAGATCAACAAATTCAATGGTATAGACTTTAAATTTTGAAAGATGTAGACGGAGGATTATCTTTATCAGAAAAAACTATATGCTCCTCTTTTAGGACAGAGACTAGAAGAGATGAAAGATGAGGATTGGACGTTGTTAGACCGACAAGCCCTAGGTGTGATATGGTTAACGTTGGCTCGCAATGTTGCCTTTAATATTGCAAAGGAGAAGATGAAAAGTCTCATGACCACTTTGTCCAACATGTATCGAAAACCCTCGGCTTCCAACAAGGTATATTTGATGCGACATCTTTTTACCTTACGTATGGGAGAAGGTGCATCTGTAGCAGTTCACCTTAATGAATTCAATATTGTAACTACACATTTGAGTTCAATTGGTATTGAATTCGATGATGAGATCAGGGTTCTGCTCTTATTGTTATCTTTGCCAGATAGTTGGGGGGGACTGTCACAGCTATCAATAGTGCTTTCGGGAGCAATATGTTGAGTTATGGTAATGTCCGTGTCTTGGTTCTTAGCGAAGAAATTCGGAAGAGAGAGTTGAGTGAGTCATCTGGGTCAGCATTGAATAAGGATAATAGAGGGAGATCACCGGGGAGGAATGTGAACCGGGGAAGATCAAAATCAAGGAGGGGGAGGTCTAAAGGAAAAGTAAATGACGCCGATGCAGAATGTTGGGACTGTGGAAAGAAGGGTCATTTTAGTAGAGATTGTCGCATGAAGATGGGTGATAAGGGAATAGGGAAGAATAGGAAGCAGGATTCCACAAATGCAGTGACTAGTGACGTTGAAGATGCTATTATTTTCTCTTAATACTCAGTCAAAATCTTGGTTGTAGATTTAGGAGCCTCTTATCATGCTACATCGAACATGGCGGTCATGGAGGACTATATTCGTGGTGACTTCGGGATAGTTTATCTTGGGGATGATAACCTTGCAATATTATTGGTAAGGTATGATGGCTATCAAGTTACCTAATGGAGTGACATGGAAATTGAATGAAGTTAGGCATGTGTCATGCTTGAAGATGAATTTAATTTCTATGAGCTAACTTGCTAGTGTGGGATGCACCACGATGTTTTCCAATGATGATTGGAAAGTTACCAAGGGTGCCATGATGTTGGCTCGTGGTAAAAGGGAGGGCACTCTATATGTAACAACCTGTAATTTCATTTAATTTTAATTTTATTCCCATGTCTTATTACAATACTTGCTTTCATTTTATTAAAATTCTTTAATTGGGGTCAAACTGTAAATCTTTTATAATTGAGCAATACCTGTTGTGGTTTTTCTAAACACATTTCTAGAAATACCTGTGTTATAATATCACATCTGTAATTTTTATTTATTTATTTATAAATTTAGAAATACCTGTGTTGAATTTCAAAACTGTATTTTCAAAAACGGTGAAAATACTTTCCTTTGATTCAAAATGTATTTTTATATAACCGAAAAATTATTTCTTACGTTAATATAATTTTTCTGTATTTTTGTGGTGATCACCGCACCGCGAAAATACCAGTTTATGTTCGAAAACTGGCCGTGCCGCGTACGGACTCCCACAGTTTGGGAATCTCAATCAATTAGGAAGTGACACTGCTTTACTACTATTAATGATAACAATGATTAGATAGGCTTGTTTGGGAATGCATTTTATACATGTATGGTATAATGCCATAAGTTGTTTTACCCAAACAATCTAAGTGATTCCTAGACAATTTACATACACCTTGTTTGGCTAAACTTATGTTGAGTGTTATTATATGGTGCCTTAAGCTAAATTTCCCAAACACACAACTTGACCCCTATTAGTCTAAAGCACCCCTTCAAGCTATGCATATAGTGTATATACGTATGTGTGTGTGTGTGTGTGCTGTGTATAATATGTATATACTAGTAATAACCCGTGCCCGTGGGCACGAATGGGGGAAAAAATTCAATACTATAATCGATCAAACTCGTGTGATGTTTAAGTGAAGAAAAAAAAAGAGAAAAGTATGAACATAAAGTTACATAAGTGATAGGAAACACTGAGTGTGAGAAGTTGTGGTAGGGGAGAAATTATGGTAGTGCCGCTCATATAGTGGCATGATTATTAGTCCAATACATTGCACAAAAATATCACCGTTGTGGAAGTAGCATTTAGTCAATGGCAAGTTCCTACAATTGACTTGCATTTTTCAATGATTAAATCACATATTTTTCATGATTACTTATGGACTCTAAAATTGTTGTCAAACTGGCCTAAACATATCCATTAAAAAACTGGTCTTAATATGACTATTCAATGCATGCAATTGGAGCGAACTTTCACTTCATTGTTTCCAATTCCCAATGAGTGTGCATTATACATAACAATGTATAGACCAAAATGCAGAACAAATACACCATGAATAAATCAAGATCAACAAAACTGAGAATTACAACCCTAAATTCTCTCAATGAGCAACTGGGATGATTTTTGCTTCGCCACCAATGAGTAAGAGACGGACGACCACCAATGAGTGGAGAGAGACAGATATTTACGTGAGAGGGGATATGGAGAGAGGGAGAGAGAGAGATATGTGTGATATGGGAAGTTTATCTTCAAATATTTCAGTTTTGAAAAAATCAATCTAATGATTTGTGTTTTGTATTTACTATAGATATGTATTTCTTCAAATTCAAATTAATTAAGGAATTCCTTTTTTGCTAAAAAAATCCGTCCAATGATTTAGTTTATCTCCCAAGATTTGTGTTTTGTATTTACTAAAGTTGACAATTTTGGATATAGACATGCATTTATTCAAATTCAAATTAGTTTACGGAATTCCTTTTTTACTATTTACCCCATACATTGAGTAAATGTGGTGTAAATAGCAAAAAAGGTGGTGGGAGAGAGTGAGTAAAAAATAAATTAACCAAATATGACTATTCAAATTAGTCATGGAAATTCTTTAAAAAAAAAATAGTCATGGAGAGAGAGATAAGATACCCAAATTAGTGAGTTGGGTGAGAGAAAATAATTGTGAGGAGGTGGAAGAGAGAGGATTTATTGAAGAGAGGGTCACTGGCTCTGCGTGGAGTGGGATTGCTCTTCTCTCACAAATAAATTACCCAAATAAATTATCATGGCCACATTGGCTAGTATCTGTTGGTGCGGTTTTATAAAGAGTTTTTATTGTAGGGGTGGCCATGGGTCGGGCCTACAATTGGTTGCCCAAGCCAGACCCGGCACCAACCACTAAAATCCCAAGTCTATCCCGCGGGCCGGCCTATTGCTATTTTTTATTTTATGTTTTTAAACGCTTGAACTAAAAAAAATATTAAAAAAGGTTACCATAAATAATGTTTAGAATGATTATTAAGACACATCATTCACAAAATGCAATAAAAACTCTTGTGATAATGCATATATATTGAATATATGATGTAAAATTATATTAATTTATGTATTATATAATAGAAAAAACAATATATATATATATATATGTATATTTATATATATTTTACCAATAGTTGAGCCTGGCCGGACCAAATCTGGCCTCATTTGCTTTGTTCAAGCCCGGCCCTAAAATTGATTGGGCTTAAAATTGATTGCCCAAGCCCGCTTGAGTGGGCCAATCAATTTGCCCAAGCCCGAAAAAATTAGGCCCGGGCTAGGTGGGCCATCGGCCGTTTGGCCACCCCTACTTTGCTGTAATTCCAAATTTTTTTAAAATGAAGTTTGAAAAGTTCACAATCAAAATGTACTTTTCCCATGCAGTATTTAAGGAAAGATAAAATGCAGTATTTAAGGGAAGATAAATTGCAATATTTGAATAGTTTTAATTTAGAGTTTTAATTGGATACAATGCAATATTTAATGAGGTTAACCATTTTTGGTGGACAAATAATCCAACGATCTGAAATATCTAAACTTGTCTCAATGGTCAAGATTAAAAATTATTAAATTAGGAGGGCTCCACACCGCTCTTCCTTATTATATAGATGTTTAATTAAAACTAAGACAATTTGTTGAGTGTACTAGAAAGAACTTGGCCCCCAGGTTCCTATACTTGATATGTTTATATATACACCATACACTTACACAAATCTGCACAATACAAAAAAATCAGTGAGAGGAAGAGAGAGTTAAGATAATTCACACAGAAATTTTCTAGAGAGAGAGGAAAAGCTTGATCACTATAGCCAAGCTTGTTAGTTGGATTTTTTACCTTGATTCTTTCTCAACCAAACTCTATTCTCTTATCACAGTGAATATTGTCAACTCACTTGGAATGCAATTTCATGCTTATTTCCTGTTGTATTAAGTTTAATTTAGAATAACCATAGTTGATTTATCTATGGAAGCTCAAGCTTGAAATTGTGATTTGTTTTCAACCTTAACCAAAATTCGTTTTTAGAGATGATTATGAAAGATTACAATATATAGAGGCTACGGTTTAAATATTAGAGCCTAACTCATTCATATCGCGACGTATATTGAAAAACGAAGTTTCGTCACCTCTCGGATTTTCATAAAATCTGAGAGCTACGTTTCGATTCATGTAAATCCGATCGTATATTCGTAATCCTTGCAAAAAAATGAAGAGAACTATATACTATATGTCATGTTTGCTTTCGAAATTGAATTGGGTTAAAAACGGACCCCAAAACTGAAACATGGGAGAAAAACGAAGAAGATGAAGTTTCTGCAACAACTCGCGCGAGCGATCTGTGTAATTTTTGACAGTCTAGAAACTTTTAAAAGAAAATTGAAAAAGTGGCATATCGCGCGAGCGACCTGGCATTTTCTGGTTTTGTCTATTTTCTGTTAAGGAACTGTTTGGATTAAGTTTTAAAGGTTTTTGAGTACTTTTTGGGAATTACACTAAAATAGAATCTTGTGTGTTATGTTTTGTTATAAACAAGTGATTATAGACTTGTTTATTCTCGCTCGTACGCTGTTATTGTTTTCCAGTAATTTATATTTCTGTATAGAGTTGTATTGGCATACACGTGGAGTCGGGTTTACATACATGGTGAGTGATGGTCCATGTGAAAATAGTAAGTGGATAAGATTGCGTACTGGACACTCCCTGGTGCCCATGGTAGCGCTAAAGTGTATGACACCGAATTGGACACTCCCTGGCACCCGTGGTAGTGCTAAAGTGTGGCCTACTAGATACTCCCTGGCATCTGTGGTATGGCTAAAGTGTGAGGCAATTGGACACTCCCTGGTACCCTGTACGAAAGTGTGAGGCAAACTGGACACTCCCTGGTACCCCTGTACTAAAGTGTGGTTACCTTAGTGTTTCAAGATACTGGAGCGAGAGAGTTGGTGGATGTGTTGTCGAGAGAAAAGATTTGGTAAGATGAGAATGGTTGCATTGTTCATGCAAGGTCACATATTTTAATGATTGATGATTATGATATTATCTTTACTATTTTACAATTTGAATTCATATTTCTATCATGTGGAATAATGGACCTATAAAATGAAATGGTAAAAGAGTATGTTTTACATTGCGAGTATATGTTTTTGATATTCACCAGCTTCATAAAGCTGACGGCGTTGATGCGCCCTAGACATTCGTAACTAGGCTTTTTAGGTCATGACCAGGCGGGGCAATATGATTATGCGAATTGAACACAACTACACGAGAAGAGAAATTAATATTGTTATTATTGCTGCTTTATGTTATGAACTAAACTTGTAATAAGGATGACTGTAATAGATATTATTATTTTGTTGCAAGGCGGGTTGTGCCTCTAGTTGATCACGTGCTATAACAATATTAATTTGGTAAAATGTTGTAAGCCTTTATTGCTCTTACTCTGATTTATATAATTATATTGTTTGACGTTTGGGGACAGAATCGATCCTTCAAACTGTCGCGACCTACGGATCCATAAAGGAAATTAAATGCTTTCATTATTTATGCTTCGTCAGGGCGTGACACTATATCCGACCACGGGGAGTAGAGATGTCGTATCGGTTGCTGAGTCGAGCAACGAGTCCAATCTGTGGCACTGCAGACTTGGACACATGAGCGAGAAGGGGATGAAAGTTCTATAGTCAAAGGGAAAACTTCAAGGCCTTTAAATCAGTGGAGATTGACTTCTGTGAAGATTGTGTCTTCGGAAAATAGAAGAAGATAAGTTTTTCAAAGATTGAGAGAAGTTTGAAGATGGAGAAGCTAGAGCTTGTTCATACCGATGTATGGGGACGGACCACAGTTTCATCAGTTGGAGGCTCAAGGTACTATGTGACTTTCATTGATGATTCTTCTCAGAAGGCATGATTTTATTTTTTAAAGGATAAATTAGATGTCTTTTGCACTTTTAAGAAGTGGAAAGCCTTGGTGGATAATGAAATGGGTTTGAAGGTTAAATAAATGCCTTAGATTCGATGATGGAAGGGAGTACAAAGACATGGAGTTCATTAAGTTTTGTTCAAACAATGGAATTAGGATGAAAAAGACTATTTCAAGGACCATGCAACAAAGGTGTAGCCGAACACATGAACAGAACTTTGAATGAATGGGCCAGAAATATGAGGATATATTCTGGGTTGTCCAAGATGTTTTGGGCGAATGCAGTTAGCATAGTTGCACACCTTATCAATCGTGGACCATCAGTTCCTTTGGATGGGAGGCTACTAAAGGAGTTTGGAGCGGGAAAGAGGTAAATCTTTCTTATTTGCGTGTTTGGTTGTATTTTATATGTGTATATTGATTCTAAAGCTAGAAGTAAGCTAGTCCCTAAATCGAGGAAGTGCACTTTCATTGGTTATGACACGAATGAGTTCGGGTATTAGTTTTGGGATGACCAAAATCGAGAAATCATTAGAACCAAGGATGTCGTATTTAATGAGAAAGTGATGTATAAGGATAGGATGGGTACAGAGTCAAGCAGCATGGAACCTCAAGTTAAGAAGACTGGGTATGTTGGCCTAGAAGAGCCCCTAGAAATGGAAGATTTTAGGGATGATAACACATTTGCAAACATAATTCTGCGACAAGAGCCGGCCACACCGGATTCTGCGATGAGGCGGTTTTCCAGAGTCTGTAGACCTACACAGAGGTATTCTCTATCTTTGTATTATTTGTTATTGACAGATAGTGGTGAACCAAAAAGTTATGAAGAAGCACTACGAGTGGATGATTCAATCAAGTGGGAGTTAGCCATAAAAGATGAGATGTACTCACTCATGTCAAATGAGACACGAAAACTTACTGAGTTACCAAAGGGGAAGAAAGCACTTCACAACAAATGGGTTTATAGGTTAAAGGAAGAGCATGATGCTAACAAGCGCTACAAGGCGAGATTGGTGGTAAATGGGTTTCAACAAAAGGAAGGTATTGACTATACTAAGATTTTCTCTCCGGATGTGAAACTAACCACAATCAGAGTGGTTTTGAGCATAGTGGCGGTGGAAAACTTCCATATAGAGCAACTAGATGTGAAGATGGCTTTTCTCCATGGTGATCTAGATGAAGAGATCTACATGAAGTAACCACTAGGGTTTGAAGCACCGGGTAGAGAGAAATGGTTTTCAAGCTTGTGAAAAGCTTGTACTATTTGAAGCAAGCACCTCAACAGTGGTATAAAAAGTTCGATAGTTTTATGAGTACAAGTGGCTTCATAAGGTGTCAAGCAGATCATTGTTGTAATGTGAAGAGATTTGAGAGTGATTTCATCATTATGCTTGTATGTTGATGATATGTGTGGGCGAAGCTAAACAAATCCTAGGGATGAGGATTAGCAGGGACAGAGAATAGGGTACCTTGAAACTGTCACAAGAAGAGTACGTGAAGAGGGTGCTTAGCAGATTTAGCATGGGAGATGCAAAGCCAGTGAGTTCTCCTTTAACTTGTCACTTTAGGCTATCAAAGGAGCAATGCCTAGAAACCGAAGAAGAACAGAAGTGTATGGAAAGAGTTCCATACACTTCGGCAGTTGGGAGCCTCATGTATGCAATGGTATGTACACGTCCAGACATTGCACATGTAGTGGGAGTTGTGAGTAGGCACAGAGCAATCTAGGCAAGAAGCATTAGGAGGCATTGAAGTGGGTTCTCAGGTATTTGAGGGGCACTTCAGAGATGACTCTTTGTTTCAAAGGAGCAAATATAGTACTGCAAGGCTATGTAGATGAGGATTTGGCGGGTAATATAGACAACAAAAAGAGTACAACGGCGTATCTTTATACTTTGGGTGGTACAGCTATCAGTTGGGTGTCTCAATTATAGAAGATTGTAGCTCTCTTCACTGCTAAAGTAGAGTAAGTTGCCGTGATAGAGGCAAGCAATGAGATGATTTGGCAATAAGGGTTTTTGAAGGAATGTGGAAATAGTGTTTTGCACTGTGACAGTCAAAGTGCTATTCATTTAGCGAATAAGTTTTCCATTCGAGCATAAAGCATATTCAATTGATATATCACTTTATACGGTCTCTTTTGGATGATGGAGTGCTATCTCTTGAAAAGATAAGTGGGAGTCAGAATCTGACGGACATGTTGACAAAAGCGATGATCATTGACAAACTGAAGTTGTCTGGAACTTCATTTGGTCTTCAAGTATAGGACTTGAAGACACGTTGCAGAGGGTGTGATTGTTGCTTTGAGAAGTTTTTTGTTATGTGTTACAGTGGTGTGAGTAGTCTCCAAGTGGGAGATTGATAGGAATGGTGGGGCTTAATTCCAAGACCTAGGGAATAGTTTTGATGGAAGAAGTCTTAACAAGTCGCGCGAGATTGGGGGCGAGTTTAGTCATGAACTCTCTGGAATGTTGCCCGCCAAGTAATCCACCCGACCGGGCCGCCCAACCGGGATCACGATCGGGATCTGGCAGCGGATTTTTTCTATTTCCTAATTGGTTTAGGAAGCTAATTCGTAAGGAAATTTTGTATAGGCTATAAATACTCTTTCCTAAGGTTGTAAATATTGATTGTAACTCTCTTTGTAACCCTAAAGCATAATACAACTTTACAACAGTGTGGACGTATGCATAATTGGCCGAACCACGTAGAAATGTGGTGTTCTTGTGTGATTGTTCTTTATTTTCTTTTCGTTCTAGCATTGATTTCTTACAGATCTTATGGGGGAGATTAGACATGATTTCCCCAATAGGAATTAGTTAAGTTAATTAAAGTAATGAGTATAGTTTGTAAAAAGTATGGAAAAAAGGGATCTAGGATCACAAATCCAACACTAACTATATAAAACATCTATTTATACATTCATTTAGCTTACCGTATTTGGGTGATTGTGGGGAATCGTGACTACCAGCTCGATTCCTCCTTCAAGAAAATAACCACAACTTAACTATTAACATATCCCATATTCGGTTAGCATAGATTGTCTTGCACTAACCTAGAGTTGCATCACACTCCAATCTTCCCTAGGCATGAAATATTCAATAATTACAATCATAGTTCCATAGGGATGGCAACAGATCAGAGTTGGTACGAAGTCCCCCTATAACAACTCCTTCTCTGACTCCGCCCCATCCCATTTAAGTAAAATACCAACTCCTACTCCGTTTACTATCAGGTACTACTATTACACTCCTACTCTGTTTGTTAATCACCATTCCAAAACTAAATGTTCTTTTATAATTCAAAACCCAGTTATATTTTAGCTTAATTCTGTAAAAATCACTTTCAGACAAATGATTCTAAATTTGTTAATCACAATTCAGAAATTAAATATTAAAACTGAAGAGAAAGAGATGTATATATATGCATTGATTTGTTGTAATTAAGTGTAAGTATGAGAGTAGTTTAGTAACTTAATGATTTAATCGGGATGGGGCGGGCTTTAAATTGTAGTATTTCACGGATACCAACTCTGCCCCGACTCCTATAGGATTTTTATTTTCCATACGAAATCTACTCCTACTCCTATTATAACTCCTCCATACCCGTTCCATTAGGAGTAGAGCAGGGCAGAGGTCCAGCGGGGCGGGAAACTTTGCCATCCCTAGTTCCATAAGTACTATTGCATGTACATATCCCATGCAATCACCGAAAATATGAACTGTGGAGCATATTGAAGCCCAAGTAAATCTAAGACAAGAGTAAACACTGAAACCAATGATATAAGCATTGAAATACAATTTTATAACAAAATCCTCAAGTATACAATCATCATCCAATGGATACAAGTAAAGCTAAAGAAAAACATAAAAAGGAAAACTTTTACATTGCTTGGGTTTCATTGAAATCCTAGAACATGAGTTTAGTTAGCCATGGAGGGAGTGGAAGGCATGGAGCTGTTGTAGGAACCCATGGAAAACCTTGGACTTCATCTTCTTCTTGCCTTCTCTCTCTAAGTGATGGAATATGAGCAAAAGTTGTATGCAATGAGTATATATATCACATATATATACATATGTGTGTGTGTGTGTGCATGTTTCCTAAGTTTAAGAGGTTTCCTAAACCCTAAACAATACTAAAAGTGGCATTTTCTGCGTCTCTGTACGAATCTTGAACATCCCATGGTCGCTGGGGCGACATGTGTGTGATGAGATTGTAGAATGGGTTTCCGTTCGGGCGGTAATCCTGTTATCAATTGAATTCCCTTAAAACTTCAGAATTGCATCCATATTGATTACATACTTGAATAACATGAAACAAAATAAAACAAGCGTAACATCTTCAAATAATAATGTCTCGGAACTAATAAAGCCGAGTTAGGCTTACTGATTGAGAATTAATCATCCCCAATCAAATGGTACAGTATTTCAAAGCCATTTTAAAGTGGATAGGAATTAACTTAGAGCATGTTTTTCATTTCATTTAATTTTAGCTAATTTGCTAACAAGAAATGTGAAACATCAAAGTTGTTCAACAGTTTGCTTCTAGTAATGTCATTATTGTACTGTACCCTATGGAATTTATGAGGAAAATGGGTGTCCTTATCAGTGGACCAGTAAGTACCCAAAAGGCAGTGTGAAAGCTTGAAATCCTTGGTCTGGTTTTTGGTAATGTCCAAATTGATACGCTCTGGAAGGTAGAAGAAGTGGTAGTGAGAGATTTGTCCAAGACTGAATAATTGCTACGCAATTAACACGCCCAAGAACAAGAAGTCTTCAATCGGATCCACAGAGGGTCAGTGTCACTTTTGCCGAGGACCCCTCAAACATTCGAGCTTCTTTTTATATATTTTTTTTTTGGCAAATAACCCTTTAATTCATTAAACTATAACATATTTTTAATTGTGTTCATAAATTTTTTTTTTTTTTGTTTTTGCAATTGGGTTCTTAATCTTCAAAAATTCATTCAATCAGATCCAAATTGTGACACTGTTAGTTTAAAATATTAGAAATTGTCACGTACGTTGCGCGTAATATTTACCTGTCACATGTTAGGTTAAGACAAACATGGGAGATTGTGAATAATGCAAAAAATCGTATTTAATCAGATTCAAAATCGCGTTCAATCAAATTTGAAAATACATTCGACTAGATCCAAAATTGCATTTAATTATATCCAAAATCATATTATTTTTTAGTCATTCACAGTCTCCCTCTTTTTGGAATTTATTCACCCTTTTCCGAAAAATAATTTAAACTAACAATATCATAATTTGGGTCGGATTGAATGAATTTTTGAAGTTCAAGGATCCAATTGCAAAAAAACAAAAATAGTATATGGACCCAATTGAAAACAAATGTAGTTTAATGGACTAAAGTGTAATTTGTTCTATATTTTTTTGGGTTGGGCCAAAAAAAAAAAAAAAAAAACATTCTAACTTACACCCACGATGAATTCCACAACGAATTCCACCAATATATAATTCTAACCCTTAATTTCGATGGATTCTGTATGGAATTTATTCTTGCCCTTAATTTCAATGGGTCTCCTGTGGAATATATATGAGACCCACTTAAATCAAGAGTCAAAAATATTAATTGTGAATTCATTATGAATGTAGCATTTTTGAATAAAGAATGTGATGATCATTTATTTGACTCTAGAAGTTTTTACTCATTGTCGTCCAATGTGATTTATTTTATTTTTAGTTACAAGTGGAAGCAACAGAATTAATGTTGGTGGCTTATTTCTCCTTAGTTGTTTAAATTTATGTGAAGCACTAAACGGTCTTGACAACCTTGCCCAGGTCAATAGGGGGTCATATGAAACGATCTGATATGAGCATCACTCCAGCTCATCACGATATAACGTAAGACGTGTGAAGGTCGGCTGAATAATTGATCTCTATGAGCCTTTGTTTTCGGAGCCCATATCTATAGGGCCCAACCCAATCTGCTCATGCAAAATAGAAGAAAATCCAGTCCTGCCTCATCAAACTAAGCCCAAAAGAGAGCCTTGAAACTAAACTGGGCCCATTACCAATTAAAATTGGACTTGAATTGAATAAATCGCCAGGGGGGTGCGCCGTTCGCACTCGTGTGTCAACTAGCCACGAGCCCTTGATTCGTTCTCAAAATCTATCCATTTATATATATACTCTTCTTTTTTTTTTGCTAAAAAAAAAAAAAAAAAAAAAAACATCGGCGTTGACGTCTCTTAAGTTCGAACAACTCCATAATTTCTTCACCCACCCACCTTGTTCTCTCTGCAAATTGCAGGTATCGATCTATCTATACCTATCTATATACACATATGTGTTTTCACTATCATATTCATACATACACTTCTATATCTGCGTATATAATCTATATTCTCGTCGTATAATCATATCGTATGTTGTCATAATTCGAAAAATTTACTTTCGTTTATGCGTATTAAATTTTTTTTTTTTTTTTTTTATATATTCTCTCTAGGTCTAATTTCTTGAGTGGTTCTTCATCCAATTCGTGATTGGGACAGTCCTAGTTTGGTTGTTCTATTGAGAAATTGCCCTCAATGCAAGGTGAATTACAGCTAGAGCCGTCGATTGCTCCAAACCCTAGCGATTCCGATCCTCTACTTGGTGATCATCATGCGGATTCACCGTCTTCGTCTTCGTCGTCGGCCGCCAGTTCAAGTGAGATAAAGAATGACGATGTCGAAGCCGGTTCTGTCCCTTGTTGTCGCATTTGCCTCGAGTGTGACGGCGAGGAAGGTAACGCATTGGTTGCCTTCGCCCTGATTAGACTTTTTCTTTTATTTTGGAAGTGAAATTTTTATACTCCAGTTAAGTACAAAAGATGTTCTTTTCATGTATTGTTTCTGTGCTTATCATTATATTCTCGAACTGTTGATGATAGGGTGATCTGTGTAGTATTTGGATTTTATGGTTTGATTACTTATAATATGTGGCAAACGTTTATAATCATTTATTCAACTGATATTAATTGTGGTGTTTCTTATAATCATTCATTCAATCATGTGTGAGAACCCTGTCACTGAACCACTTTTGTATGCATAAGCATAAGTTGTGTGAAGGCATTCGGTGTTTACTAAAAAACAAAAAAATAGGACTATTTAGAAAATTTTCTCACTCATGATTCATGACTCACGTTGGTACTACTACAAATTTTAATTCCATATACCTCAAAGGGTCTATGTTTAATTAGTAGAATCTTCTTGTCAACAAGAATACCTATGTTTTCTCCTTCCAATGCCCTTCTTTCATAGATATGAGTGTGCATCTTAAGATTTTCCAACAATGAAAAGAGACTGTCACTCCATGCTGATTATTTTCTTCTTTACGAGGACAACCCCTCTCTGAATGGCAGGGGAGAATTAATAACTTAACCTTTGATGAGCAAAATTCTAATTACATTTTCGTTCTTTTCTTTCCCCAACCACTTTTTGCACTTTTTAATCTTTACACTATGTTTGGGAGTTTAAAAAACGAGAGAAAAGAAGAGAAAAGGAGAGAAAGTACCTCACTTTCTTTCGCTTTCTCTCGTTTGGGAGTTTAAGTGAGGAGAGAAAAGGAGAGAAAGGGAGAGAAAATTAATCCTCACTTTCTCTCAATTTCTTTCTCTCCAAATTGGGAAGAAATGGAGAGAAAAGAAAGTGTGGTTTAATGAATTTTTCTTAATACCCACAATACCCTTTATTTAATTCTTAACTAATTTTAATTCCATCTAAGTCCTCGGCTCCAAATACACTATATGCGTTTATTCTCTCTCCTAACAAAGCAAAAAACTTACGTACCAAGTAAATCTGGATGTTATTTGGTGTGAATTGAAAATGAAAAGAAGAGATGTTAGATACTTCATTAGTTCAAGTCATTAATGGGTAAAATAGTAAATTTCTTTCTTTTCTCTTCTTTACTTCTCAACTCCCAAACAAAAGGAAAGAAACTAACTTTCTTTTCTCTCCTAAACTCCCAAACAAAAATGAAAGAAACTACTATCATTTCTCTTCTTTTCTTTTCTCTCCTTACTTACGACTTTCTCTTCTTTTCTTTTCTCCCCTAAACTCCCAAACATAGCGTAGGAATTTTGAAGTGACAACAATCGATATCAATTTTTTTTACCATTAAAATTTTGAGTTATTTGAAGCTCAATATTTGCAATAATTTGTGTAGTCTCACCTCAAATGTGTTATGGGGGGGTTTTCAATTTATATTTGCGGCATTATTTTTATGTTCTTTAAGGGAAACATGGGGGAAAAGAAAGTGATTGATGTTTTGACTAGCATTTTATCTTATTCTTGTCCTAAAGACTGTTTTTTTGTTCTGTAGATGATGATGAATTAATATCTCCTTGCATGTGCAAAGGGACGCAGCAATTTGTGCATCGTTGTTGCCTTGATCATTGGCGATCAGTCAAGGCAAGTGTAGTTGTGTTTTCTTGTAATTGCATATTTGAATGCCATTGCTTATTATTATCATTAATTATAGAAGTCTCTTATCCATTACTTCTCTCTCTCTCTCTCTCTCTCTCTCTCTCTCTCTCTCTCAGGAAGGATATGCTTTTTCACACTGTACAACATGCAAAGCTCAGTTCCATCTTCGAGTGGAAGAGTTCGAGGACAACTCTTGGCGTAAAATAAAATTCAGGCTTTTTGTGGCTAGGGATGTTTTCCTTGTGTTTTTGGCTGTACAATTGGTGAGTGGAACTATTTCTCTCTCTTCTAAAGGACTATTTTTCGAGGAAAAAAATGGCGTCTAGTTATTTATTTCATAATTTTGTTGCTTAATATAGGTTACTTTTTTATTTGTTGGTGCATCATGGTTTGGTAGGGCAGAGTTTTTATCTCCTATATTATAGAATTTGTTTATTGTATTTTTGTGTTCTACTTTAGATTCCTCCTTCTACAGTATCCTTCAATTTTGCATCCTATAAATTAGTTACTGAATCCATGGATGGAATATGAAATTGCAGTTTGTTGTACTGACATCTTATTTGCAATCTTCTGCATGTAGAATCTCTTCCCTTTTGTTCCTTTGCTTCTTTTATATTTTTTCCTTCCCTGAAATGGAGTTCTTGATTCTCATAATCTAATTCAACATTTCCACTTATCAATATGAGGAAGAAGAAATTAATCCCTTACTTCTTCACTCAAGCCCTATGAGGACGGCTATTGTGGGACAGTGTGTAATGGGACAGTGAATTGAGTCGCTGAATTTGTTTGGTTGGGGGATTGTATTGAAATAGTTGGAATTTCAGTTTGTTGAATATGTTAAGAATTTTATTTTATTATGAGGTCTGAATGTAAATATGTATATCGATTAAATCAGTGCATAACATTCTTTTTTATTTTATTTTATTTTATTTTCTCACATTGTCGATAGAGGTCTTTGGTGGTATGTTATGTAATCAGAGAGTAGATGGTTTGTCCCATGCCTGGATCTTACCTGAGAATTGGATATTTTGAATATTCAGTCTTACCCAAGTGTAAGTGTGCGTGTGTGTGTTTTTTAAGTTGGGAATGCAGGTCTACCTTTTCAGTGGTATGAGAGAATTAGAGTTAAGTACATAATAGTTGGATTAATCATTATGCAAATCTTCCTTATGTGCTGCATTGACATTGGAGTTTGGAATGAACTAGGACAACTATCCAACAAATAAGATTCTTCCCCACGGAGTTTGCCACAATATCACAGTAGCCTTTCTAGGCACACCACAATTACAGATATTGATCCCACCAAAGCTTTAATCGACTCAACTTTGGGAACCCAAACTCGAAAGTCTAATAAGAAGTTTATTAACTCTTCTATGATTGTGTTCACGTAATTGGTCCATTCGCCGCTGCATTCGAAACAACGAAATTTCAAAGTAGTGATCGCTTGTACTCATGCACCTGAAAATAACAATAACGCATATCAAATACTAACTTAATGTGGGGAGGTGCCAAACTTTTGAGTTTTTTAAAATTTAGCTTGTTAGAGCCGAGTTATTTACCTTGTTGGGCTGCCCTCTATCTTGCATTGACATGTAGAGCTGGGAATCCCAGGATGTTTACAAAACAAGATATGAACAAGTGGATGCAAGTTCTCTTCCAATATCCCTTAAGCAGTGGTCTTCACTTCCCATGTAATCCATCTTCTCCAATTGCACAACACATAACTTAAGATTGTTGATGCTTGATATACATTGTTGGCCCCATTCTTTAACAGCTTAAGCTTTTGGGGAAACTAGTAACATAATAAGGCAGCAGAGCATTGTTTGTGGGAGATCTCATGTTCGACTCTCCATCCCCAAGTTAATGTGCATATCTGCACTTTGTTATATTTGTCTCCACTATGATGGAGTTTGATTGGTTGGCTCTCCACGTGTGAGACAGGGTGCACATGAGGGAGGGAGTTGAAGCTTGATATACATTGTTTGGCCCATTCTCTAACAGCTTGAGCTTTTGGCAACTGGTAACTTAACAAAGACAACAATAATGCTGGTAGTGAAAATCTTCCATGACATTGATAGAAGACAGTAGTAATTTGGATGAAAAGAAAAAGGGAATTTTGCAAATTATGGCTTCCTTTCCAAGGTTGATGTATGCATGTTGTATTCAACTAAGTGAATCATTTACGCAATTTACTTGTTACACTGTTAGAGACTTACAGCCGTTGATTTTTAGGAGGTAGAGAAAGTTGAAACTATTCGAAGACAGTTTGGGAGTTGTATAATTAGAATGTGTACGCGAATACTCAGATTATTCTACTTCTACGTGGAATTAACGTTGGACTTATGTTACAGTAATTCTAATTTGCAATTGCTTTATTTTCTTGTGTACTTGGTGGATTGATATTCTGTTTTTTAGGCTGTGTAAGCGCCTTTTCTGTCTGTCAGGGTTTGGATTATAGGCCTTGCATTTTATTTTTCTCAACCCAACTTCGTTTCACTTCCTATCCGGAACTTCAATTGCCTAAGAGGACATCTATAATTTGTAGGCAATCGCTGCAATGGGTGGCTTTGCATACCTAATGGACAAAGACGGAGCCTTCAGAAATTCGTTCAATGACAGTTGGGATCGTATACTATCAAAGCATCCTATTCCATTTTACTACTGTATAGGTAAACCTTGAGGCATCCTTCTTCTTTTTTTAAATGTTGGACACTAGATGCATAAGGCACACAAGGGACACACTTGTCTAATCTGATATCACTTGATATATCGTTGAAATGTTGATAAAACAAAATGGAAGTTGAAAGTGGTTAGGACTTTTGAACTTATAGTTTTGATATTTGGGAATAAGAACAAATATGGTCTCTAAAAGCATAATAGATCTATTGACAAATTACCAGAAAGGGCTATTAACAATTTAACATATTGAGATTACTTAAGAGTTACAAAATTAAATTAGGAATTCGTAAATTAGAATTACTTGGGACCTTTTAGAATTAATATTAGGCATCCTACTTTTACAGTAATTCATATGAATATTAATGTCATAGATAATCCGCTATGTGTTTTTCATCTTGCCGTGTCCTTGCTCCATGCTGTGTCAATATCCTAATTTTATAGGACTTCCCTGACACCTTATCATGCCTGTGTCCCTGTATCCATAATCGTACTTCTTACCTTCTTGGCTGCTAGGTGATTCTTCAGGTTTTTTGGGCTTTCCTTGTGGAATCAGTACTCTACTCTTTGTGCAGTATTGTTTCAAAAAAATGTTGCATCCTTTTTTGCAGAAAAGTAAGGCGTTTCTGTGTTTGTCTCTTATGTCCATCAATTTTACTAGAATTTTAGGGTATTCCAGCAACTCTTTCTAATAACTACTACAATTGATCGTGTTTGGACCATGGTACAATAGGATAATTTTCCTGGAAATCTTGGTAGTTTGTAGTTGAGCTAATGTGCAATACTCCTATTCATGGTGATATTTGTACCTTGGGCTTCTCAACATTCGAATTCGTGATAACATTCTGTGTCATTCCTTCCCATTTTTTTTCTTCTCTTAAACGAATAATTATTTGCTAATCATGTACTCTGTATTTTGATCTTGTACATGATAAACACTGCCAGGAGTGCTGGTCTTCTTTGTGATGCTTGGGTTCTTCGGGCTCATATTACATTGCTCCGCACTTAATAGTACTGATCCACGCGTGGCTGGCTGCCAGAATTGCTGTTATGGGTGGGGCATCTTGGATTGTTTTCCAGCATCAATGGAAGCCTGCTTTGCATTAGTTCTTGTTTTTGTTGTTATCTTTGCCATTCTTGGAATTGCCTATGGCTTCCTTGCTACCACTATGGCCATCCAAAGGATTTGGCAGAGACACTACCACATCCTCACAAAGAGGGAACTCACTAAGGTACCATTCTTGTACATACTTCTCATGGAAAATTTTATTTATTGTAAATTAGTTTCCATTAATGCCTTAGGGCGAGCCTCGGAGCGGTGTAAGGTTGCGTTGCACCATTGTGACCTAGGTTCGAAACGCGGAAACAGCCTCTCTGCAGGTGAGGGTGAGGCTGCATACATCTAACCTTCTCTGGGCCGAAGGGTCTTGACTCCAGAGTCTCATGCACTGGATTTGACGTTAAGTTTCCATTAATGCCTTGGCCTTATAAGTACCATCTTTTAGGTCTTTAAGGACCAAAAGTCATTGGTCAAGTGTTCCTTTTTGTATCTGTGCTTGGAAATTTTTTTAGGTACCAGCCACATTTGGATGCCGTCGGGCGGTTTGGACAAATAGTCCCCTTTTACTTGGACTAATCCTTGGATAACTTAACCCTAACCTTCCACCCCTCCTTCCCCATGGGGGAATTAGTGGCCCAAGTTCCGGACTATTTAGTTAAAATGGAGTAATAGTCCGTCTTATTGGGGACCCACAGTCCACATGGCAGTACGTAGTACCCTGCTCTTTTGGATGGAAACCACACCTTTGGATCCACAGATGGTGAGATCTTGAATGTGGAGGGAGTGGGTCCCACTCACAAGACCCACCCCATTAGTTGCAGGGTACCACATAGGTATGCCACATGATAATCTCAAGGTAACCAAAAACTTCTTGCTTGCTTACATTATGTGCCTTCCCAGACAGTTGGCCAAGCATAGTCCCGACTTTGAAAACGGTATTTTTCTACTTTCTCTCTCTCCGTCCTCAAGAGAAATTGAATTGAAAATACAGAACAAATAAGTAAACAAATATGGGGTGTATACTGTGTCTCTTATACTTTTAAATATTGCAGGAGTACATTGTAGAGGATCTACATGGCTGTTACACCCCTCCAAAGCTGGATTCGGAACATGAAGAGCGTTTGAAAATGCTTAAGCTTTTGTAGTAATGGTTAGTGAGGTGAATTCATAAGACACCGTTCGATTATTTTGAGCAATTATGGAAGATTTTAATTTGCATTTATTTTGTACTCTTGAGTTTGTTGGACGGAACATGATAGATTGTTGCATGCTTGTCTAGATGTTTTTCACCAGATTGTGATTCTCGTCTACCAGAATCCATAAACAAAGTCTGGAAAGCATGGGTATATAATTATATGTGCAGATGACTGTTCTTTACATCTCCATCGTATTCTCTTATAGTATCACTGTGAATAACACATGAACTGTCATTTAGTTTGTTCTGTTCATATCATCGGCATTCTGAAACTCAGTGCGACTCACCACTGGAATTTAGATGGTCTCTTTCCTAATCCAATCTTGGTCTGATCATTGGATCTGTGAGATATGGTTTGTACTCGTTTCTAGGGGTGCACATTGTTTCGGTCGGTCTAGACAGAACCTGAACCGACCCAGGTGTGAATGGTTCCAGTGTTTTGAGACCAAGAACCAACCCATCAGGATTTGTACCTGACCCGACCCGACCCAATAAATACAGCTCGGGTCGGGTCTGGGTGACGACCCCTTTTTCAGCTTTTTTTCCCCCGTATAGTTTTTGTTGATTTTTTTTTTTCAAGGCATTTTTTTTTTTTATTTTATTTATGTTTTTTGGTTTTCTTGATTTCCCAATGCATCTATACAGACCAACTAAATTTGAAAAATGATTTTATAATGAGTACTCGCTCCACCTTTAGCAAAAGAAAAAAAGTAAAATAAAAACTCCAGCCTTTTTGGGTTCAAAACAAAGGTCACCATCTTTAAACATATATTAAAGCAATTGGTGTAATTCACTCGAATGAAACAAATTCTAATGAACAAGAAGGTTAAACAAGCAATTGTGTTATGTTTGAATTGTTTCAGATGAGATTTCAAGCTTTCTTTTAATTCTGTGAGTTCATTTGTTGCATATACAATGTAGGGGTGCACAAAATACTCAAGACTCGTAGACCTGACCTGACCTGAAACAACACCCTTTGACCAGATGCAAACTAGACCTGACCCGATACATTCACAGACTCGGGTTGACCCAAATCATTCAGGTCGGGTTGTGTTAGGTCGGGTCTACGGGTCTCGTGTATTTTGTACACACCTACTCCTTCCAATTACCCATGTAACCAAAGCAGTCTATAAGACTATATCACGTGGATTCAATTGAAAATTGGCAGCTAACAAAAAGCTATTATGAGTGCTAGAAAATTTAGGAATGACCTCTTATAAGAAAAATATTGTGAAACGTGTGAAGTTTCTAATTTTTAATTAATTTCAGACGAGAGAATTTGACTAACATACAAATTCATGAGAAACAACATCATTCGTGATATATTTTCCGCACCATGATTGAGAGAGTCCTTCACATTTGGTACTTATCTCTGATATCTGGTTGCAAGCTTATGGCAGATTGATTTCATAATGCAAGCTTACCTAACACCAAAATTTGTAATTTTAGTGACCCGTAAGCCCTTGTAAATTTTTGGGGGAAAAAAAATGTACCTATTATAAATATTTTAACGGTCGAGCAACGGTTTAGCCTAGATGCTTAGGTAAAAAAGTTTTTCATGTCAAGCTCATACCATGGTACGAATCTCGCCCCCTTCCCCGTCGGTCTTAGCACTTATGTCCTTGCAGAGACCATTGCACCAAATGATCCAAAAAAACCAAAAAACCAAAAAAAAAAAAAAAATTTATAATAATTTAAAATTTTACCGGCTAGTTTGCTCCAATTGGTATGCAAAGTATTTTTTTTAATAAAGTAAATGTATCAACATTTTATCTATCTAATAAAGGATGATTGCCTTTATTGGCACACATTTTCAGCCCTTGGATCTTAATCTAAGGGTTAATAATCACTTAAGGCTTTCTTATCTCTCTCTCCAATGGTCCAAACAAATTCAGTCAAACCCAAACAAATCCTACCCAAGTTTTTAATCTAGGGAAAATTGGTGAAAAGATCATTAAAATGAGCTTTATTGGAATTAAAGACAATTTAAAATACACATTGAAAACAAGTCCTGCCAGGAAAAGACAAAAGAAATAAATTTGAAAAAACCGCATCTACCCTTGGCGCCACACGCGCACATGCGCACGATCCGCCCTCCCCAAGCACGCCTGACGCAGCACACGAGCCTCACGCGCATGTCTTTTCTCCAAAAACTGCTTGTACCATGCGAGCTATGTACCATATAATTTTTAATTTCGAAAAAATGTTTTTAAACTTTAAACCTCCATAACTTTTGTTCTACAACTCCATTTTTTGTAAATTTTATACCGTTGGAATCGTGTCGACGAGATCTACAAAACTAGTACCATTGTTGATATGTTTTGAGCAAAAAAAAAATTTCAAGTTTTTACATATATGAATAATAAGTGAAATTTCACTTATTAAGTTAGCAATTTTCAATCTTAACCATTAAGTTAGCCTTTTTTTTATTTTTTATTTTATATATATATATATATATATATTTAGCACTCGATCGGCTTTAGTCGAGAGGAGAACACAATGAAGCTTTGCATGTTCGTTTTTGTGTTGATACAGACTAAATACTATAATGTTTGATCTTCTTTAATCGAGGAAACAAATGACATTTCTTTGCATTAATCGGGCACACAGAAACTAGATAGTCTTGATTGAAACAAACAGGCAACAAATAGATTAAACAGAAGGTAAAGGAAATGAAAGTGAAACTTGGGAATTATGATTTATCAGTTGAGAAGTTGTTGTTGGCTGTTTATAGTTGTCAAACTATTCCCTACTCCATTTTAACAATAAGGGTGTGGTGCGTTTAGGATTGTGTCAATGGTTCTTTGTAGAGTGTGTGGTCACTGTGGTGACTATTTTATGCTATTAAGTCTGTACTTTAATGAGCATATGTCATGATTTTATTTATTTATTTATTTTTTATGTGAAGGTCATGTTGCTTGTTATGTTTAGGGAAAGCCACCAAAGAGAACACTGAGATGGGCTGCCATTCACATTCTAGATTTCACACTATCCTCCAAAACACAATTCTTTCTTGATGAACTAACTAACAACTTAATCTTATTCAAGTCGATCTTATATTTCTTCTTTCTTGTGATCATAGCATCTGATGGTCCAGTTCAAGTTTACTACATAAATATTAATTGAAATTTCACTTAATAATTCAACCTCCATAAATATTAAGTGATCATAGTATCTGATGGTCGAGTTCAAGTTTACTACATAAATATTAAGTGCACGACTAGTTCAACCTCCATAAATATTAAGTGAAATTTTACTTAATATTTCATATACTCAGTGAAATTTCACTTATTATTCCTATATGTAAAACTTGAATTTTTTTTTTACATATATGAATAATTTCAATTAATAAGTGAAATTTCACTTATTATTCATATATGTAAAATTTGAAATTTCACTTATTAATTATGTATGTAAAAATTTCACTTAATAAGTGAAATTTTACTTATTATTCATATATGTAAAAATTGAACTTAGGGCTTTTTGGGAGGAGCTTTTAAAACTCTAGAATGGAGCTTTTAAAAGCTCAAGGTTGCTTTTTGGCTTCATGATGTTTTTTTGAAGAGTAATGTCCTACTTGTACAAAATTATCAAACAACTTAATAATAAATTTCATTAGCGACTTTTAAAAACCGCGTGGGGGCCAAACTAAGCCCTAATCTATACTTAAAAGCGTTTGCGACCCTGCTCAATTTGCCCCTTTTTAAACTAAGAAATCTTAAGATAGAGAAAATTTCAATCTCCATAAATATTAAGTGAAATTTCACTTAATATTTCATATACTTAGTGAAATTTCACTTAATAAGTGAAATTTCACTTATTATTCATATAGGTAAAATTTTGAAATTTTTTTTTTTGCTCAAAACATATCAACAATGGTACTAGTTTTGTAGATCTCGTCGACACGATTCCAGTGGTATAAAATTTGCGAAAAATGGAGTTGTAGATCAAAAGTTATGAAGGTTTAAAGTTTAAAAATGTTTTTCGAAATTAGAAATTATAAGGTACTATACTCGCACCATGTGAGTGGCTTGGGAGGCAGGTTAGCGCGTGTGGGCGAGTTGGTGAGAAATTCTGGCGCGTTGTGCGCGAGTGTGGGCGAGTTGGGGAGAAATTCTGGCGCGTTGTGCGCGAGTGCGCGCTTAGGGCATGTTTGACTTGATTATTTTACAATTCCTTTAAGGGTAGTTTGGTCTGATGGAAAAAGTAAAATGGATTTGAAAAGCGATGTTTTAATATTGTGGATGTAGGATAAAAATGGACCTGGGCTTTTGTCCTTAGTGAGTTTATTATTAATGGGCTGTCTTTTAATCCAATTATGCCCAACTTTAAGGACCTTAAGCCAAGTCTCCCTTTAATCTAATGGTCCTACTTGATTTAATTATTGGACTTATTTACATATCCTCTTTGAAAAATTAATTTTTGGTCTTTTCAAAAAACAAAAACAAAAACAAAATTTAATTTTTGGCTTAAGGGCTGTTTGGATATTAGAGCCGAAGGCACGCGGAGTTAGTGCCGAAGGCACTCAAAGTTTCCAAGTGCCGAATGCACACAGAGTTAGTGTCGAATGCATTCAAATTATTCAATTATCGTAACACCGTTTTTTTTTTGTGCACCGTGCCCCGGGCACATGCAATTACTAGTTTTCTTATATCTCTAAAGAAGATAACGTATTTACAAACTGACTCTGTTTTTGCAGAGTATATATGATCTTATTTGAAAAGTACGGGCGCCAGATCTTTGGCAGGAGTTTTGTTCAAACTAGGGGTGTGTTTCGGCCAGAACGGATTGAAATACTTTCTTTCGGAAAAAAAATTCCAAAAATTTCAAAAATTAAATAGGTGTCCAATTTTCGTTCCGATTTTTTCGTTTCTGATTTCGGAATTTCAAAATTTTCGAAAATTTTCGGAATTCTTCAAAAATTTTCGGAATTTTTTTAGAATTGGAATTAGAAATTTTCATAATTTTTGGAATTTTCGGAATACAAAAACTATTAAAAAGGTAAGTCATGCTTTTATAGAGAGTCTCCTATTCTCTCCTTTATCTTCTTATTCGATGTGGGACAAAAAAGTTCACATTCTTCAAAATTTTTGGAAATATTCGGATATTTTTGAAAAAATTTCGGAAAACATATTTTCAGAATATTTTCGGAATTCTCAAAACAATTCCGATTTCGTTCCGATTTCTTTTCGGAATTCAAAATTTAATTTTTGGTGCCAAAATCGGAATTTTTCGGATCGAAATCACTCGGAATCGAAATTGCAATTCCTGATGACATCCCTAGTTCAAACCATTCTAGTCCTATGACTCATGTTCCATAAATACTCATAGCCACAACTAGGGGTGTAAAAAAAGTCTGGCCCGACAGGCTAATCGAAGCCCAGCCCAAAAAAAGGGGCCTTAAGCCCGAGGTAGGGTCAGCCTGAACCTAGGCCCTAACATCCCGGGTAGGGCCTGGGCCTATCTCTTGAAACCCAAACTCGGTCCGAGGCCCTCATAAAAGCTCAGTCCTTCTCAATAAATATATTGATCGTTTTCAAGTATTATAATATAAAAAACTTCAAATTGCTATATTGAAAGTTATTTCCAACCTATAAAAAAAAAATAGTTACATATATAATAGTATGTATACTATTTTAGGATAAATTTAAAGCGTTCACTTAGGCTCTACCTTAGAGCCTAAGATCGGGCATAGATTGTGAACTTTTAAGCCCGATCCGGCTTGGAAAGAGACATGAGCCCGTGGGTCAAAGCCCAAACCCGCCCAAACCCAATCAATGTTGGGTCCGACGGGCGATTTTGACATCCCTAGCCACAACCCCCCTTATAAGTTATAAGAAAACTTTAACTCTATTGGTAGAGTTAAAAGTGTCGCTAAATTTTATTTATTTATTTTTTTTTTTACTAAATTTAACTTTTAGCGAAATTTTTGCTTTGACATTAGCTATTACTGTTTTAACAATAGCATTACCTTAAAAAAAATATATAAAAAAAAAAACACGCATTGTAATCATCAACATAATAGTGTAATTTGAACAACAAAATATAAATATATGTTATGCACAAAGTTACAAACGTAGGAATATTGTATTGTCATATGATACTGTTTTACATGGGCAAACAAAAGAGAAAAACCTAAGACCCATCTAGCGTATTGAATTCTTTTTAAAAAAAATTTGAAGCTGCATGAGAATAATAGAATATACATAGTTTTATGCCGTGCCGTGCCATGCCATGCAGTGCAGCCTGTGATCACAAGAAACCCATCTTTCATACATGCTGTCTCCTTTCTCGATTTTGTTCTCAATCTTGCTTTTATTTTTTCTATTTAGTTTGATTATCTCTAAATTTTATAAATGAAACCGGAGGGCCATATGGTAATTCTTTCAACTTTCAGTTTTTTAAAAATTGATAATAAAACCAGTTTTTTTTTTTCTTCTTAAAAACGAACACAAAAAAAAACCGTATTTGATCCAATGGTATTGATCTAAACATAGTAAAAACTAGAACAATAGGTAAAAAAAAGAGTTAGGCATACGAAAGTAAACTTTTTTTTTTTTTGGAAAAAGAGTTATAGAGAGAATCGCTTGCCTTTAAGTAATTATGTTTTAATCAACAACTTATTAGAATGGAACCCATGGAACTACCACACAATTTTTACAATCCGAAATTATAGTATTTTGACATTTTCACAAAAAAAAAAAAAAAAAACAAGAAAAAAGAGTGCTACCCCGTAAGGCCGTAACCGGTGTATAAGTGTGCGTGTGCTCTCACTCGGATCAAATCCTGGTTTCCCCATGCTACTACACCAAATAATTAAAATAAAAAATAAAAAATCATAAAACAACAATCAAACAAATTTTTTTTTTTTTTTTTAAAAGAGTAAATATCATCTAAACCCCCTGAGATTTGCTCTAATCATATTTAAACCCCCTCACGTTTCAGTAATATCACCTACATCCCCTGAGGTTTGGAGCGCGTATCACCTTGACCCCCTCCGTCAATTCACTGCTAAAAAAGTGACAGATTGACATAAATAAATACAAAACATACCCCTGAACGTTTGATCCTTGTGTCATTTTAGTCTCTGTAATATCAATTGGGTCAATTTGGATTGAAGCAATTTGACCCAAATGCCCCATTTTGTGAGAAAAATTGACAAAATTTATCCAATGTTATGCATAATTACATTAATAAACGGATTAAGAGATTAATGGTACTCTATTTTTACCCTTAAAAAATGTGGCAAAATGCATACTATGCGGTTAAAATACAAAAACCAAAACTGCAGTGCAAGACTGTTGTATTTGTTGGTATGACGTGGAAGAAACAATAGGAAATAGGTGAGAATGAGTTGTCTTCTCACTGAACCAATAAATAACACGTTAGTAATTAATGTACAATCCGCCAACATGGCCCTCCCTCCTTCCCTCCTTTTAAATACCAACAGCTCACAGTTTTCCAACTTCCAACAAACAAACAAACAAATATATAACCAATTCGTTAACCAAAGCAGAGAAACAGAAAATAACGGTCGTCTCCCTCTACTTTTCCGGTAATCTCCGGCGAGTCCTACGCATTGATTGATTCATCGCTAGTCATTAATGCGAATACGTGAGGCTGCTGATCTTCCTCCCATTTGTCTTCGGTGCGTGTGTTTTTTATTTTATTTATTTTATATATATATATATATATATATTTTTTTTTTCACTTTAAACCTAGAAATTTTTATCCTTTTGGTGCTTTCAAAAAAAAAAAAAAAAATTTCTCATTCTTTTTGGTTTCGTTGCTTTTCAAATCATGATTATTCGTTCATTGAGATCAAGATTGATGTTTTGTTTGGTTGAAATGTAATATGAATGTGACCATAATAAGCATTTGTGTTCTGTGAATTTCATTTACTTTTTTTGTTTTCTTTCTGAAATTATCCAAACTCCAATTCTTATATGTATCGTGTTATGCTTTTATATATATATATATATATACATACATATATAGATCGATGCTAATGGTGCATGACGAATGTGATTTATGTTCACTTTGCTTAAAATAAAATGGAGAGAAAAGGTCTCCATGTAGAATGGAGGATGGAAAAAATTTAAATATATATATATATATGTAGTTTTTCGAGTTCATGGAGCTTTAGAACCCTAAATTATACGTGTATATATATGTTATTGATCAAAATTTTTTTTTTTGGGGTACATTTTGATTTGAATTCAGCGATGGAGAATATAAAATCTCCATGGCAAGGCATCATTAAGGATCTGAAAGGAAGAAAAGCTTGTTACAAGCAAGACTGGTTTGATGCAATTTGTTCTGGCACCAGGTATATATATACATACATTAAGACTAGGATTAATTTTAAATTGAAATGTAATTTCACTGCTCATTTACTGCAGGATTTTGGCACCCACTACTTATATCTTCTTCGCTTCCGCTCTCCCAGTTATTGCTTTCGGAGAACAGCTTAGTAGAGATACAGGTTGCTCAGAAAATTAACACAAGTACATTATTGCAATTTGTGTATGTGTATGTGTATTTGATATGTATATACATGGGTACGTATGTATGATTGCTTCTAATTCTCGGCAGATGGAAGCTTGAGCACCGTAGAAACTCTGATGTCTACTGCTATCTGTGGCATCATACACTCAATATTTGGGGGCCAGCCTTTGTTGATATTAGGAGTTGCAGAGCCCACAGTTATAATGTATACTTACCTCTACAATTTTTGCAAAGGAAGGGAAGATCTTGGACAAGAGCTTTTCTTGGCTTGGGCTGGATGGTACTAATAGGAATATAGGGATTTACTCCTATTTCCAAAGTTTATTAAGCTCCGTTTGGTTTGCGGATTTACAGAATGACAACCATTTCCCACATGTTTAATTTATGTTTTTTTACCATATTTTCTTTGGCCTTCCCATTTTCCTCCCTTATTAACCAGCCAAAGAAAAAGGGTTCTACTCTGTGTTTACTTTTTCTTTCTGTCACTAAATCAATGAACCAAACGGAGCCTTAAGATGGGTTAGAGAGGATTTTAATTTTTCTTTGTAAAATCTTTTCAGGGTGTGTGTCTGGACAGCTCTCCTTCTCTTTCTTCTTGCAATATTCAATGCTTGCACTGTCATCAATAGATTTACCAGAATCGCAGGCGAACTGTTTGGCATGTTAATTGCTATTCTTTTCATGCAAGAGGCAATCAAGGTATTTTTTTTTCCCTTGATTTACAAAGTGATAAGCTGTAATCAAATTTCAATTTGATTTAACTATTCAAAAAAATATTTATGTTTCTTTTACAGGGATTGGTAAGTGAATTTAAGATTCCAAAGGATGAAGAACCCACATCAGAAATATATAAGTTCCAGTGGCTATACACAAATGGGTTGTTGGCAATCATATTCTCCTTTGGCCTACTCTTCACTGCACTAAAGAGCAGAAGAGCAAGGTCATGGAGATATGGCACAGGTTTGTGAAGTGACTAACATTAGATTTTTGGGCTTCAAAGATGACTCAAAACTTGAATCTGAACTTATTTTTCTTAACCGAAATTCAGGATGGTTAAGAAGTTTCATTGCAGACTATGGGGTTCCTTTTATGGTATTAGTATGGACAGCATTGTCATTCAGTGTACCAAACAAAGTTCCTTCAGGAGTTCCCAGGAGGCTTTTTAGTCCTCTTCCTTGGGACTCTTCTTCCGTGCACCACTGGACAGTAATCAAGGTAAAACTACTATATATGCAGTACAACATATTATATGTATAGACACACCTTACATGTATATTAGTTATATACTGAACTGTTAACCATAAATGTTTGAACTGCAGGATATGGGGAAGGTACCCCCAGTATACATATTTGCTGCCTTCATACCAGCTATGATGATAGCTAGCCTTTATTTCTTTGACCACAGCGTCGCGTCACAAATGGCTCAACAGAAGGAATTCAATCTCAAGAACCCATCTGCTTACCATTATGACATCTTATTGCTTGGAATTATGGTAATTTAATATATATATATATATATATATTTGATACTTCTATTTGACAAATTGATATCTCTAAATCTTATTTGTCCCTTTGAATTGCTTGGATACAACCATTATTTAGACCTTGTTCTGTGGATTGCTTGGACTTCCTCCTTCAAATGGTGTACTTCCACAATCTCCAATGCACACAAAAAGCCTAGCCGTTCTCAAGAGACAGGTTGATTCGAGCATCCGAAAGGAAATATTTTATATCTGTAGGAAATATTTATATGTTTTGCATTCTTAGCGAGTTCGATACAATTTTTTCAGTTGATCCGAAAGGAGATGGTAAAGAGTGCCAAGGAATGCATAAAGCAGCAAGCTAGCAACTCTGAAATTTATGGCAAAATGCAAGCAGTGTTTATAGAAATGGACACAACTCCAACCGTGAGTTCTTTCGTCAATTGCAAATTACATAAGCCAACTCTTCATTGAAAAGGCAAATTGTTCAGCCCTAGGCTCTCACTTAGGCTCTGTTTGGTTCTTGGACGTAATGTGGGAAAGGGAAGAAAAATTCTAGGAAAAACTCTTTTCTCGGTTTTGATAATAAGGAAAATAGTGAGAACAGGAACAAAAAAAAAAAGCATTGTGAAACACAATATACATATTTTGAATTGTGAGTCACTTCCCTCCATGTTCCCTTGTTAAATTATATTCTGAAATTTTTTAATGTTTCTTTGTTTTTTTTTTTTTTAATATGTTACAAGGGGACTAAACAGAGATATGAAAGAGAAAAACTACATGATATTTGCTTCAATTTCCTTTTATAGAACTTTCTTGGGTTTTATTGCAGCCTGTGGTAGCAAAAGAGCTGAAGAACTTAAAGGACGCAGTCTTGAGAGGTGAAGAAGGAAGAAACAGAAATGGTAAACTTGATCTGGAAAAGCACATCGATGCTCACTTGCCTGTTCGGGTCAATGAGCAAAGAGTGAGCAACCTATTACAGTCACTTCTCATGGGAGCTTCATTATTTGCCATGCCCACAATCAAGAAAATACCTACATCAGTTCTCTGGGGATACTTTGCTTACATGTCCATTGATAGCCTCCCCGGAAACCAGTTCTGGGAAAGAATTTTGATACTTTTTGTAACTCCTGGCAGGCGGTACAAGTAAGTTATTCATTTTATCTAAGCAAGCTAAGGGCCTGTTTGGGCATCAGCAAATGTGATAATCACATTCATGCTTTTATATAGCATTTTAACTAGAAAGTATAACAATCTTGAATGGTTTCCTTTAGAAAAACGTGCTTACTCCAAAAATGATCATTTTATCTAAGTGTGTTCGTTCATGATGATGGGTTTACCTTAAGATATTAGGCAATTCAAAGTCTAGTAACAGCCAAACATTTATCCGTTATTTATCAATATTGTGAGTTAGGAATGGTGGTTTTTTAATGGCAGAGTCTTGGAAGGAGTTCACGCCTCTTTTGTAGAGTTGGTGCCTCACAAGTACATTGTGACATTTACACTGTTCCAGTTTGTTTATCTTCTGATGTGTTTTGGAGTGACTTGGATTCCCGTTGCTGGAATATTGTTCCCTTTGCCATTCTTTCTGCTCATAAGCATTAGACAGCATCTTCTTCCAAAACTGTTTCACCCGCAATATCTGCAAGAGTTGGATGCAGATGAGTACGAGGAAGTGGCTGGTGGTTGGAATCAGAGTTGTAGCTTTTCACTCAAGGTACATAATTTCACCATGTCTATGTTTGTTTGGCTTGCAGTAAATTTTCCTTTTTCCATTTTCAAGCGTCTGCAAAAGGATCTAAAACATGTTCCATAAGTAGGAAACATTGCGTAGAAGAAATAATGCTATGTTTGTTGTGAAGTGAAGAAGGGAGGAAAGGAAATAGGGGAGGGAAGGGAAGGGAAGAGGCACCCTTCTGGGCCCCACCATTTCTCAACCTTCTGAAGTGGATTGATTGGGAAAGAGAAGAAGTTTTCCTCTTTTTTTTTTTTTACTTTTTTGTTCGAAGTGCATAGTAGTAAGTTTCATTGTATCCCACTCGCTCTTTCATCCTTTCTTTCCATAGGATATCTCTTCCCTCCCTCCTCCCTCCCTTCCCTTCCTTCCGCTTTTCCATCCCTCCTACCAAACATAGCATATTCTTCATTAGTTTTCATATTTGGTGTATAATCTATGAGAGGGGTGAGAATATCATATTTGGTTGCATGAGAAAATTGTTTCTGACATGTCTTTTTGAGTGTCCAATAAGGCTTAGTTTGGCCCCCATTTTGGTGCTTCTTCTTTTTGAAAGCACAGTTTCATGTTAATTCATTTGGTAACTAGTTTATGAGCTTTGCAAAAATTGAATTTAGGGCTTTTGTAGAGCTTTTAAAAGCTCAAGGTTGTTTTTTTGGTTTCATGATGTTTTTTTAAGGAGTAATGTGTCACTTGTACAAAATTATCAAACAACTTAATAATAAATTTCATAAGCTACTTTTAAAAAGCCACGTGGGGGCCAAACTAAGCCTAAGTTGAGTAAAATCTTGAATTATAAGTCATGGGAAGGTCAGTCAGTTTTGTTTCTATGTCTAATCTTTTTTTTTTTTTTTTTTTATATACATATGATATGTAATAGCAGGATGGGGAAACAGCTCCTACAGAAGATGAAGGCAATGAAATTGAAAGGTGTGATTCAGAGATATTGGATGAATGGACAACCAGCAGAGGAGAGTTGAAACTTAGATCTATTAGCTTCAGTGAAGATAGGCTTCCTCAGGCAAGGCCTCTCTTAACTTAATTTCGCACTCAGTATAAATACATGCATACGAATCCAGTCCATATACACAGAACACCGACGTAGAACAAGTAAATCTAGGACCTCGGGAGCAAAAGAAAAACAAAATAGCGCAGATAATAGCAATAACTAAAAGAAAGTGGAATAGGATTTCAATCAATTTTTTTTTTTTGGTCAATGCAGGTTCACCCAGAAGATGATGCCCCTCTGGAAGAGTGAGAGATTGGATAAAAGAAGAGTGTAGAGATGACATTGTTCGGTTCAGAGGAGGAAATTTAATATGGAAGAGGAAGGAGACAATATTGTAAAAAGAATGAAAAGGGGAAGCATACTGGTTATAGTCATTTTCTTTGAGAGGGTTTAGAAAAAGACTCGGAAGATATTCATTGATCATTGTTTTTGGGATTCATCGATCATATTCTTTTTTCGGTTTTGGTCTGTTATAGGAGAAAACGAAGGGAAATATATGCTTTTAGATCAGCCATTGGTTTGTGTTAAGACTGTTGTGGGAATAGCTGGAAAAATAATGTGGCTTTTTGAGCAATCAGTTACCAGTTACTCCTATAAAAGAACAAGCTGGTTCAGTAAAATTAAATTAAACTTTTGTCCTTCCCATGCTTCCATCCTTGTAACTGGATACATTATACTTAAAATTCATCCAGTTGGATATATGCCTTGTTTGTTGAAAACTAGGTTGAATTTGCCCTATAAAATGCTATATAGCCGTCTGTTTTTAGCCGTCTCAAAGTTAAAAGTACTGCTAGGTTGAATTTGCCCTTTATAAAAAAAAATGGTATAGCCGTCTGTTTTTAGCCATCTCAAAGTTAAAAGTGCTATAGCTTCACAAGAAGCTGAGAAGTGATTATTTTGATAATTTACCATCCACATTCAATAATACGAATTAATGCCCAAAGCTATTAGAAAAATCATGGTGCCTTCATCGGAGTAGCCTTTTCCCAAGAAATGAACACATGACAGAAAATCAAAAGGAAATATATTACAATTAATGAAGTTAATGAACTTTGTTAACTTGTATTAGAACAAGGTTCAGGGAAATTAGTACACAAACCAGCATTTCTTCATGCAAACTTTGCCTTATTCCTTTCTGATCCCATCTCTCATTATCTTATGTTTGTCTTAATCTTCAGCCAGCCATGTTAAGCTTTGACCAAAATCAAAAACGAAAAAAAAATTTTTTTTTAATAATAATAATAATAAAATGCTGATCCATCCCCATCTTTTGATTCAGATCAGACAACCAACCCGGGCAAAAGCTTGTATTGACCGTCACACGGTGCGCTTACCAGAAGAAAAATCTTGGTAGGAACCTATCCGAACACCTATTTTGGAAAATTAAAAAAAAAAAAAAAATGATATAACCCACCTATCCGAACACCATTTTCATCTTAAACCCCCATTTGGGAGATTTGGTTCTTGATCTCCACCATCACTAGCGAAAATTATATGATCACCGTCTCTAATCAGCTCTATATCGTCAATTTCAGCTCCCTCTTTGCTTAAAACTTTAGCAGGCAAGAACCCGTATTTTTTCACACCAATCTCAAGTAACTCTTCAAATATCTGTGGAAGTATTACAAGTCTTCCCCCAATATCTCCCTTTTCAGGGCAACTAATTGTTACTCTAGCACGGTAATCTCTAGCTGTCAGAGCAGAATTATTCTGATTTAAAGATGCATTTAAATCGTTGTCCCCACCTTTGGCAGCTGACATTATCCCAAACAGGGAATTATGAAAGTTACTACTCCTACGCCTTTGACGAGATGGCCCCCACGACCTCTCCACGGCAGGGAATGTGCCTTCCTGTGGCAAAGGACGGATCATGGGCTCACTTGTAAATCTCCCAAGGAATCGAGTCTCGTGTCTCCCTTCAGGGATTGCAACGAAAGATTGCGTTTTAGTTTCTTTGGTGGACTGGAAAATCAAATTAATATCTTCATGTCCTTGTTGCTCAGCTAGAGCTCTTGGGGTCCACCCATGGTTGTCTGGCTTGTCAATATCAGATCCTTTCTCCAATAGGAATTTGACTATCTCGGTGTTTTCCTCACAAACTGCGATGTGGAGACCCGTTGATCCATTGTTGTTCTTGGGACGCGTGACGTCTCCTCCGTGCCGAACAATTTCCTTGAGCAATTCCAGGTTGTTCTGCTCAGCTGCAGTGCATGCATATTGACCCACGTCGCCAGAAGATATGGTGGCACCGTTATCTGTTAGTAGTTTGATCACCGGTTCATGATTATTCAATATGGCCTCCCACAGTGGTACATTTCCTTCTGAATCTGCATGGGTTCAAACATAGTCTACAATTAAAAGTATGCATATGTATAGATATTATATGTGTTACTGTAAATATTCTTGGCAAAAATTTACTGCTTGACAAGTTTGTCAAACTAAAAAAAAAAAATTCTTTAATATTCTCCTATTGTAGATGTGTTAGAGTTGACGAAGGGAGAAAAAAAGATTAAGCAAAATGGATGACTTCATATACAATGACAAAGATCGCGATATAGCTAGTTTACAACCAAATGCATGTATTAAATTAGGATATTTCTGAAATAATTGTATATAAGAAAGTCAACCGACAAGAACAACTGTTGATCTATACTCAAAATGGCAAATTTAATTGGTTTGACTTGTAAAGTGTGTGTGTGTTTAACTATAAGTCATAGCGAACCAATCAACCTTAAAATAACAACTAAAATGAAGAAATAGTCATTCTTTGCATTATTGATACTACTATATCTAGAGAATCGTGGGGTGTGATAACAAGATCACGTAGCATGTGATTCCCACCGTCCAACTTACACGTCTCTTATAAAGATGTGCCTAAATATATTATATACATACATAAATGGTATGGAAGTGTTCTTCTGAATAAGAGTATGGCATTTTCACCTGAAGACTTTCCGGGGGAATATGTCACCACTTATTAGCCAAATTAGGGAAGGACAAGAAACCAACCAAATTTGGAATGTGAAAGGATTTTAACTAGATAATCCAACACAGGTGGGTGTCGAAAAATGATACATATAGCATTAAACACGCCTAAATGACATAGAATAATGTTAACTGAAGCATGTGTATTGCAATCACAAAAATAGTGATTACGTATAATCCAATATACAAACAATTCGGAGTTAAAAATTTATACAAATGTACATATATGGGGCAGTGGCATTGTGATTTGGGGGCATATGAGACATGTCAATGTGGTGGTCACTGTAATGCAGCTTGTCAGCAGATCTCAATTATTGTTGATTAACTTATATTATAGGGCAGAATAATTTAGTTTGACAAACTATCATTCTCTGTAGTAAATAATAATTTGTAGGGGCCGGCTATAGTCTTAGTGTTATTAAAGAATAAGAGCAAACACGACATAGTCTTAGCAATAGGATAAAACGTTAATAAAACTAGCAATAATTGAGGAGTGTATGCAGATGCTTATAGAAAGATGTGATTAAGACATTGAAATTCTTAATGTATATAACTGTGTATATATATATTAGTAGATTTAAAAAAGAGGCTTCATACTGAAATACAATTCGACCACTTGCTTGAAATGGGAGGGGGGGAAAAAATTACTACACAGGCCGAGTAAAAAAATGAGAGTGGAGAAATACATTAAAGTTTGTATCATGCAATCCTATGAGATCTACAGAGTCCCAAAATATATAGATGGTGGAGTCCAAAAATATAGGGATGATGGAGTCCCAAAATATTTTTTATGAAAAAACACAGTGCACACAAGACTAGTATTAAATGACAAAATCACGTGAGTGCTACCCAAAAAAAAAAAAAAAACAAACAAATTAATCACAAATTCACAATGATGAGCACTTATTTTTGTAGCAGATTTGGCCTTTACTGTGAATTTGTCAAAGGGCTAGCTAGAAAGTACCTCTACTATTAGGTTCCGCTCCATAATCCAGTAGGAGAAGCACACAGTTCTCGTTCCCTTTTGATGCTGCTATGTGCTAATTTTGCATTAACACCGAAGGAAATTAATACAAATTGCATATATACAAATCGATACACGTTCACACAATATGAAATCAATTAGATATATATGTACCAGTGCAGTCCTCCCACTGTTGTCCGATTCATTTGGATCTAGACCTCGTTTCAACAACTGATGCAACAACAAATCATCACCTCTAAGTGTTGCAAAACATAGGCTGAGAGGTAGGTCCATTCTACCACGAGCCAGCATGTTCTCTGTCTCCAACAACACTCCCTCCATAACCGGGTCCTTCAGGTCCTTCAAATGCTGTCCCACCCATAAACGAAGTTTCAAAATAAAACACAAATAAATTTAATTTTTTGTTCATACGAAAAATTTAAGACACAATTCATCACTACAAAATTCTAATTTTCAGTGTAATACAAAACCTATAGTGGCCATATGATACTTTGATATAAATTAACTCTGAGGAAAAAAAAAATCCTACAATTAAAATTGTTTTATTGAGAATATATTCGAGTATATCAGGTGTTTACAGACCTGCAGGAGATTATTCATGATTATGGTCCCATCTCCGACATTGGCCTGGACAATGCTCAAGAAGGTGGTACGGTTCAATCGTAGTAGCTGGCTCAATCGTTTGGTCCTCACGGTAAAGAGCTGTGGCCTATAACAGAGAACCCCAATCTCTCCACATAGATCACCACTTTTTGCCTCTCCAACAACCTGCATTCATCGATGGTAATTTTTACTTGGCATTTTTTCTTTGTCATGGAATAAACGAAAAAAATTTGTTTCAATCTCATTGCATTGAATTATATAATTTATTGTGTATCCCTTGAAAGTCATTATTAAAAAAAGAAAAAGAAAAGCTATACTAGGAGTTTATGGAGTACACTTGCCTGTTCAACACCGTTCTTGAGTACTAGTAGATCCTGTCAAATAATTTAATCATCAGGGACGATCATATGCAAAGAGACTTGGAAAATTTTAAAATTTCAAAACTGAGAAGTGTAGAACTGAATTTCCATATTTCAGAATTCCATAATTACCACTGCTCCAGTAACAAGAATGTAAAAGTCTGTTGGTGCCTCATTCTGCAATATGACATCTTCTTTGGGAGGAAAATACTCGGCTTTCATCTCCGAAACCTTCAAAATTTAGGAGAAAACAAAAACCAAATTAAGGAAACGCATTTTTAGCATGAAAGCTGTTAAGACATTTCAGTTCGTAATAGTGCATTACCAGTTGGAAGAGCAAGTCATTGGACACTCCACGAAACAAGTACACCTTATCTATTAGAGCGTAGAAAAGAAAGTGTGAAATGCTCGATCTGATGGCTTTTGGAAGCGAATCAAGAGTCTCTTGCTGCTGCAGCCCTTCTGAGTCTGTTCTGAACTTCAAACACAAGTGTGCGAGCATCTGATCTTGCAGCCGAACAGGCAACTGGTTCCTCTGTGCAAAACTCGAGGCTGCTTGAATGGTATCCCTCTATCATTGTAAAAAGAAAAAAAAAAAATTAGAGCATGTTCGGGCATCGTTAATGTAATAATAGCATTTACACTTTTACATGGCATATTTTAAATAAAAAAAAATATGATCTTCCATGGAAATTAGGTAAAAAAAGATGCTTAAGATCATGAATTTTGTCATTCCAAGAAGAAATACGAGGAAGCCTCCGATTCGTCTAAATGGACTCATTCAGATGATGGGGTTTTATTTTAAGAAACTACAGAAATTATGAATGATATTCAAGTTCAAGTGACACCAAACATGCTATTAGAGATCGAACACACTAATAACAAATGAAACTTCAACAAAGCAACAAAAATTAGAAGAAATAAATCAGAGTTTACTCACAAATTTTCTAGTTCTACTTGTGCCATGGACAACCAAGTTGGTCATATTTCCTATCAAATATGCTGTGAGCCCAAGATTGAAGAGCATGTAGAATATGTCAAAGAGCATCTCCCTCGTATTCTGAGGATGCAAATCACCATATCCAACGGTTGTGAGAGTAGTTATGGACCAGTACATGGATGTCACATACCGGATCCATAAACTCTGTTCGTGGAAATTACCCATAGATGCTCCGATCCATGTCTTTGCTGGGTCGTGATAATGAGCAGCGAGAAGATAGTAGAAGCACCCGGCACAATGAACAGCAAATAGGGTAACCTGAAAATATCACCCAAAATCCATATAATGATTCACATTACTTTTTTAAAAAAAATATATCATCTTTTTTCATAGCAAATATCCCAAGAACGCAAGAACACATATACTTACACAAATAAGCTTTGTACATCGAACCCAAAAGTAGTTGAAGTTTCTATCTTTCTCCAATCTGTTTGAATAGACAACAAACTGGAACAATGACTATATAGAACAAAGATGATATAGAATTATGTATTCATAAACACTAGGTTGTAAAGATTGAGCTGATTTGGAGATTGTACCTGGCAAAAAGGGCACTAACTCTACGCAGACGCCAAAGACGAAGCATGTTGAAGAAGCCATATGACAGAAAAGGACGTGGTGAAATCTTTGTAGCGAGTTCAGAAGGAATTGTGGAAATGACATCCAATACCAACCAAGTGCTCACGTATTTCCAAGCAATTTGCTTTTGGTTATCGATGAGAAGGTATGAAGTTCTGTCGAGATAAGCTACAAAGAAGGTGAGAATTATATCAATGGCGAAGAACCCATTGACGACATTATCGGTGATTGAGAGTGGGCCCTCTGGTTTGTCAAGAAATCCAAATTCAAATGGAGATACCCAGGCAGTATAAATTACCAGAACAATCAAGAATGTTTCCCATGCCCTGCAAATATCAGTTTAATATGAGCTAATTTTAGCAAAAATCATGTTTTTTTTTTTAACTTGGAAGAATAAGAAAATTCGGACATTTTCCTAAGTTTGTGAATTTAAATCCACAATCGTAGATATAAAAATCGGTTGGGACAACAACAATTTTTTTTTTTTTGAAAGATCAACCAGAATATGACAGTTTTGGTTAGATTTTTGAAGACTCAAACTTGAATTTTTTGAACAAAAAAAAATAAGGATAACTAGATCTCTCAGATGCAGCTTGAAAATTCAATACTCCATGAAAATCCCCATTAAAAAAGTTCAAAATTTTTGGTATAGAATCAAAATTGATTAGCTATACCAAGACAACAAAGAACATATAGACCAAAAAACTGTAGAAGAGAAGTGTCCCAAAAAAAAAAAAAAAAAAACCACCTCCAAAAGTACAATTAAACAGCACTAACAGTAGATGAACATAAAAATTAAATCAATGAATATACTGGTTAGATACAAAGTTCTCAACAGTGGGCATCCAAATCAAACTTTCCCATCAGAACAGTCAAAAAGTCAAACAATATAAGGGCAGAAAAATCATATGCATATACACTTCAACACCTACTTCAGATTTCAAAGAAGTAAACAAGAAAATACTAAAGCCTCCACTTAGGGAAAATTCTTCTCAGTTGCGTCTCTCACTTTTCCCATGAAAATCAAAATAGAAACCAAAACTACCAGTAGGAGGAAGTATGTAATATAAAGGGGAAAAAAATTTTGTTTTGGTGTAAAATCTCATATCTTTCTACCATGGAATCAATCAACCATAAGAATATACCAGAAAAAGTATTTTTCTGAATGGGTGAAAAGCTCCAACAAACAAAAGATTCTGGGAAAGTGCAACAGAAAATGTATGAAAAGAAAAAGCTCAAAGAAAACAAAGGATACTAGACAAGTTTGATACTTTCATATTACTAACTACCAAGGAATCACTGTGTTTACTGTCATGCTTTCCACAATACTCATAAAATAAAATTAAAAAATAACAAATGAAAAAAAAAAAATACTAAAGTCAAAACAGAGGAAGCTGAAACATTTGGAGAAGAAGAAGAAAAAAAAAAGCTATGTCTTTATGGTGTAGAATCAACCATAAAACTTCTAAGATTAGACTTTTTCTGCCAAGATTTTTTTGGGTTATCAATTTACTGAATAATAAATTTCTTCTAGAAAAACTTTAAAACACTTGAAGGGGTAAAAGTAGAGAAACAGAACAATATCGTTACTACCAAAGCAGCACTGGAACCAATGTCACATACTCCAAGGAATTGTTATTACGACTTCATCGTTGAACTAAGCACTTTATAGTACCATCTTTAGAGTATGTGGTATCATGTATGTGATATATACATGATATCACATACTTTTAAGAGCGGTAGCATAGAGTGTTTCAATAATAAGTGAAAATACATAAATATAAATATATATATAGAGAGAGAGAGAGAGAATAAGCAAAAAAAAAAAAAAAAAAAAACAGAAAAGCAGCATGATTGGGGGAACCTGTAACGGCGATCATAAGGAGAGACAATGAATCTGCGAAGCTCGACTCTGCGGTTACTTCTGGCGCCAAGAGAAGGAAGAATCCCAGTAGAGAGACTGTAATGGCTTCCATCTCTAGACAACTGTTCTATCTCTTGATGAGCACCGCACATTGAAACCCCAAATACCCCTCTGTCACCCAACCTATTCGCCATTTCCTCAAAAACCCAACTCTCCAAATCCCACCAAGTTAGTTTTTTCAGTTTGCTTTCCCTCAGCTCTTTCTTTCCCCCCTCTCTCTATTTATATACATACAGGCCTATATATATATATATATATATTATATATATATATATAAACTCTTTCTCTCTCTTAATCACTGTTTTGGGATTATTTTTTATTACTACTAAAATTTGTGTCCTGTCCCTTCATAGATCATGAAAGACATTTTTGCCCTTTTTACTCTCTACACGTGTGGCAAGAATAACTTTCCTTTTTTCATCCAAAAAAAAAACGAATTAACTTTCCTTTTGGCCTCTTAGCCCTAGTTTATTTTGCAGGATTAAGGAGGGGATACTGGGGATTGGATTAATAGTCTCATTTAATTGAATAATTCGGTGTTTGACAAGATCACTTTACTTGAGACTAATTGTCTATTTTAAAAGAATAGTCTCCCATATGAAAAACTAAGTTATACCATAGGAAAGATAGTATTAGTATTCCTGGGACTATCAATTAAATGGAATTAATTGTCCAATCTCCTTTTGCCATCCAAACATGGCCTTAAGGTAAAGAAGGGGTTCCAAATTTTACAGGACACTCCTCTTGGCTATATAGCATCCCAAAAAATCTTAAGCATTGAAGTAAAATGATTGAGAGTTCAGTTTAGTGTGAGTTCAGACATTTTATCACTAACTTGTCTCATTAATTTAATTGATAGTTGGCAAGTGTAGTGTGAGGTCGGTGCACATATTCGAGGATTGTCTCATATTTTATTTTGATAAAACAATAATAACTAAAGCATCTGTTCAATCTCGAAAACAATCACACGAGGATTTGTCTTCTAGCATCCGGGTTTTATGTTTTTTACTATCTATTTTATAAAGGAGCTCGGCTGAGCTAGGATTAGGTATATTAGTGTGTATGGATAAAAAGTAATGCTATAGTTTCCAAGAAATTTTTACCAAAAAATATTTCTTAACACTTATATCAGTGGGACATTCTTTAATAATGATAGGACCATTTCAACATCAATTAATCAAAATTAACTGGACTCATTGACACATGTATTGAAAAATACTTTTGGAAAAAAAAAAAAAAAAGTAAGAAGCATAACATTATTCATGGATAAATGCCAATCTTAGTAAACTGATATTTTTCCACTATGAATTATTGCCAAGTACAAAATTACGTATCTGTATCTCTCCATGATTTCTTTGCCAAATACAAAATTACGTATCTCTATCTCTCCATGATTTCTTTGCCAAATCATAGTCGTTTTCTGTCTTCCCAAAAAACTACATTTACACTTTTGGAACTATTTCCAAACAGAATTTAGAATTTTTTGGGTATTTGAATTTGGAAGAGTAAAGAATTAATAAAAGAGAGATTAGGATGTCATTGTTGGGTGTTAGGATTTTGGAGAGAGATCTTGTAAATGGAGAGAGAAGACATTTGTTTTGGAAAGCATTTTATTGCTTAACAAATACAGAATTAATTGGTGGGCAATTGGATTAGAAGAGATGGAAAGCATATTTTGAATTGGACAAAGAATACAGGAAAGTTGCTTCAGTACATTTCGTTAGGTTCCACTCACATAGATGCACAATTTTCAAAAAAATTGTTTTAAAAAAAATACAATATTTAAAAAAATAATTTTAAAAACTGTAAGAAGAACCTAACGAAATGTACTGAAGCAACTTTGCTAAAGTATTTTCCTTTTGAATTATGGATACAATTAATTTATTTTGGAAACTTGGATATACACATGGTTTTGTGTATCTATATACACGCACACACATACACTAATGCACATATATGGAAGAATAATGTTTGGCACATAACACAAATCACAATCATGCTTTAAATGTATGTATTTTGTGCTTCCCAAAAAAATGTGGTACATGTGTGAAAAATCCACACAGCACAAGATATATTCATTTAAAGTATGTGTTGTAGTTTGTGTTGTGGTTGATATTATGTGACTAATATCTATATAATAAGATAGAGCGGTGTGGGTCCCTCTCAAGTTAGCAACTTTTAATCTTGACCATTGAGACAAGTTTAGATATTTCAGACCGTCGGATTGATTGTCCACCAAAAATAGTTAACCCCATTAAAAAGGAATTCCCTAAATTAATTTGAATTTGAATAAATACATGTCTATATCCAAAATTGTCAACTTCAGGTAATACAAAACACAAATCTTGGGTAAACTAAATCATTGGACTGATTTTTTAGCAAAAAAGGAATTCCCTAAATTAATTTGAATTTGAATATATACATATCTATTGTAAATACAAAACACAAATCTTGGGAGATAAACTAAATCATTGGATTGATTTTTCAAAGTAGAAATATTGGAATATAAACTTCCCATATCATACATATATTCATAGAGTTTATTTTTTATAGGATTTTCTTTTTTCCTTTCCGTGACTCTGATCAAATGACTTTCATATAACTAATCAAACTGATATAATATGAGTAAAAATCATAGAAAGTTGAAGTTTAGGAAGTGGATTTCAACAGTAGACTTCATAATTCAAGTCTCAAGAAATATATTCTCACTTGCACTTTTTTAAAATCTAGGAAGCGTATTTGTTATATTTCATTGCCTATCTAGAAAATGGGTTTTTCCATCACTATGGTTGTAAATTGTGCTATCAGTTTGATTAGTTCCACCCTTTTTATAGGTCATTTGATTAGTTCTATCAGTTTGATATAGTCCATAGGGCCAATCAGTGAAATGATTAATGCTGCTTCCCAAATATGGGCTAATTATAAATAATCACAAAAGTTTCACTTTCTTTTTCTGTTTCTTTCCAAAAGCTTAGAAAAAGCCTTTATTTATTTTGTTTTTTTTTTTTGTTTTTTTTTTTTGTTTTTTCACTTTTTGCCCTCGAGCACGGGGGAAATCTCTACGAATAAACATTAATCATACTTAAAATATTCATCAAAGATTGGACTAAAAATATTTAACTAAAATTAGTTAATAATATATTTAATATTCAAAATTAAATGTTTAAAATATTAAAACATTTAAAAGTTTATACTATGCAGCAAAAATATGTAAATAAAATCACACATTTCAAAAAATTGCATAAATATAGTCAATAATAAATTCTTAGACTTTCCACATACGTTAAAAGTTGCCAATGAGACAAATTTAAATTGAATACTCCTTCAAATGCTCAATCCGATTGTTGCAAGAAGTAATTAGAAGGGAGAAGTCTCTACGAATAAACATTAATCATACTTAAAATATTCGTCAAATATTGGACTAAATATATTTAACTAAATTGAGTTAATATATATAATATTGGAACCAATGTCTTCTTCACTTAAAAATCCAACCATATCTCAGATCTTTTAAAGTATTGAATTTTATTTTCCCGCTTCGTGCCCATGGGCACGGGTTATTACTAAATAGCATGTGGGTTTGAATGACCGGTATAATTTTACGCAAAAGATTTGAATTTTTAAAGTATATTGCAATTTTTTTTCCCCTTTCTTCTTCTTCTTTTTTTTTTTTTTTTTTTTTTTTTTTTTGCTTCGTGCCCACGGACACGGGTTATTACTAGTTATTGTATATGGAAACATGGAAAGCATATTCATATCCTGACAGATTGACACCCTCAGTAATAAATCAATTACATGACCGATTAGGTAATAAATCAACGAAAATCTTAGCATATGACTTTAGGGCACATGTTAACAAGCATAATATAAACTTTTAAAGTTTATTAACATGTATCTATAGGGCAAAAGTTTAGAGACCATATTTTTAACATGTGGTTTGTGTTGTGCATATGTGAGACAAATCTTAAAAATTGTGCATCTATGTGAGAGGAACCTAACGAAAAAATATTATCATTTTGTTAGATTCTTCTCACAGTCTTATCATTTTGAGAGGAACCTAACCAAAAAATGTTATTATTTTATTAGATTCTTCTCACAGTCTTATCAAATGTTATCATATCGTTTTACATATTTTTATGGTAGATTTTTTACTAGCTTGCTTTGTTATGCTTACAAATCAAGTTGCTTAGTTGAGTGCTTTGTAAACACATTAATAAATTATGATCTCAAGTGCAATAAATAGTTTAATTAAAGGTTGATGACTTTTGTATACTCACTTTATTGAGAGTGCCATCACACTACGTCATCGTGTACATGGTTTGACACACAATCATATCAAAGTATATACATATTATTTAACTTTACTAAAACTTTGCATAGATTGGTATAGTTCAAGTGGCAAAGAGCTTGACATATATAAATCTCCTCCAATACATAAGTTCGGGGTTCGAACTTTATCCCCCTCCCCCATATCAAAAAAAAAATAAAAAAATTTCATATTTACCCTAAAATTAGCGTATTGTTTTGATTATGCTCACATGACTACGACTGTATCTAGGCTTAGTTTGGCCCCTATTTTGGTGCTTCTCCTTTTTTAAAGCACAATTTCATGTTAATTAATTTGGTAACTAGTTATGAGCTTTGCAAAAATTGAACTTAGGGCTTTTTAGGGAGGAGCTTTTAAAAGCTCAATTATAAAGTTTTTAAAAGCTCAAGGTTGCTTTTTAGTTTCATGATGTCTTTTTGAAGAGTAGTGTATCACTTGTATAAAATTATCAAATAACTTAGTACTAAATTTCATAAGCTCATTTTAAAAAGTCACGTGGAGGCCAAACTAAGCCCTAATTGGAACGTCGCACAATAGTAATCGATTGACATGTGTCACAACCACAAAAAATAAATAAATATATATATATATATATATTTTGAATTATTTGAGTGCAAACCCCTTGATTTCGTTTGAACATTATTTTCTTTTCATTCCGCTCGATATGAAACTTTAGCCTCATTCTTTTTGTCTTTTTTTTTTTTTTTAAGGAATCTTTAACCTCATTCAATATTTCACGTTATCAAGTTTTTTTTTTCCCCCTTATTACCACTACTCATTTCAATTTTGGTCTTCTCATCTCGTAGCATTACCCTTAATGTGTATAAGATCAAATCTTCAGTTGTTTTGAAGAATAAGGTCAAATCCATTCTATTTGATTTTTTTATATTTGTCAAGAATGAATGCTATGTATACATAGTCATTTTCAAATTCTATCTTTTATCATTTTGTCACACACTCAAAAGCATGCAACACGTGTATGCTACATTGATTTCATTGATTATTATATTATTAATAAAAATCCGTGTCCGTGAACACAAAATAAAAAATAATAATAATAATAATAATGATAATAATAATAAGAAGAAGAAGAAAAAAGGGAAAAGAAAATACAATACTTTAAAATTTTCAAATCTTTTGCGTAAAATAGTACAGGTCATTCAAATCCACATGCTATTTAGTACTAACCCGTGCCCGTGAGCACGAAGCGGGAAAAAAAAATTCAATACTTTAAAAGATGTGAGATATGATTGGAATTTTAAGTGAAGAAGACATTGGTTCCAATATTAAATATATCATTAACTCAATTTAGTTAAATATATTTAGTCTAACATTGGATGAATATTTTAAGTATAATTAATGTTTATTCATAGAGACTTCCCTCGTGGCCCGAGGGCAAGAAGTGAAAACCAAAAAAAAACAAAAAAAAAAAAACAAAGGTTTTTTCTAAGGTTTTGAAAGAAATAGAAAAGGAAAGTAAAACTTTTGTGATTATTTATAATTAGCCCATATTTGGGAAGCAGCATTATTCATTTCACTAATTAGCCCTATAGACTATATCAAATTGATAGAACTAATCAAATGACCTATAAAAATGGGTGGAACTAATCAAACTGATAGTAAAATTTACAACCATAGTTCTGGAAAAACTCATTTTCTAGATAGACAATAGAATATAACAAATACGCTTTTTAGATTTTAAAAAAAGTACAAGTGAGAATACATTTCTTGAGACTCGAATTATGAAATCCATTGTTAAAACCTACTTTCTAAACTTCAACTTTATGTGATTTTTCACTCATATTATATCAGTTTGATTAGTTTTATGAAAGTCATTTGATCAGAGTCACGGAAATGATAAAAAAGAAAAACCTATAAAAAAAAAAATAAACTCAATGAATATATGTATGATATGGGAAGTTTATATTCCAATATTTCTATTTTGAAAAAATCAGTCCACTAATTTAGTTTATCTCCTAAGATTTGTGTTTTGTATTTACTATTAGATATGTATATATATATATATATATATTCAAATTCAAATTCAAATTAATTTAGGAAATTCCTTTTTTGCTAAAAAAAAAAAAACACTCTAATGATTTAGTTTTACCCAAGATTTGTGTTTTGTATTTACTGAAGTTGACAATTTGGATAATGACATGTATTTATTCAAATTCAAATTAATTTAGGGAATTCCTTTTCAATTTAGAGTTTTAATAGGATACAATGCAATATTTAATGGGATTAACTATTTTTGGTGGACAATCAATTCGACGGTCTGAAATATCTAAGCTTGTCTCAATGGTCAAGATTAAAAGTTGCTAACTTGAAAGGGACCCACACCGCTCTATCTTATTATATAGATTTTTCAGCGGGTGCGATTTATCGGATGAAAAGGAAGGAGTAGGGGTATTCACGAGTCGGGTGAGTCGGATTTGGCTCTCATCCGTTCATTCATCTGAACATAGTTGTCACGCCCCGAAATACCAAAATTAGGAAAAAATAAATTTCCTTTATGGGTTCGTAGACACGTGACTGGTTGTGAGTGTCACCTGATTGTCCAAACATGCTTATAACAATAATGTGATATGGGAAAGTGACTAAGTTCAGCGGAAGCAGAATTTAAAACATCCAAGTCTTACATCAGTAGTATATTACAGGCCAAAAAGATATCCAAAAGATACATATTACAAGACTAGCTAAACTATTACATCACTAACATAATAATAATAACAAAACTATAACAAAAGAAAAGCTCCAAAGTCTTCAGCTGGCAAAACCGTAGCCTTCCTCGTAGTAATCTTCACTAGCATAGTCTTCAGTAGTAAAGTTAGCATCTTGATAGCAGTCGGCTCCGTCTGGACCTGCAAAGGCTGGACGTGGAAGGTCCAGCGACATGAAAAGCCGTTAGCGGTTAAGCTAAGTGAGGGTCCCCTTAAGGTTACCACCACTTAAGGTAAGTTATTCTTCATCTCTTCTTATTTCTCGAAACCATATCTCGTTCATCATTTCTTATTCTCGATACTATGTCTTGTTCGTCTTTTCTTATTCTCAAAATCATGTCATATTTAAACCCAATCGTTCCTTTTGAAACTTAACCCAGAACTGAACTGACCAATGACATTGACTGAAAGAAGACTTAACTCCAAACGCATTTACTGGTCAAGAAAGTACAACACTCAATAGTTAACTGTCGCCCAACTGGCACTCAAACTGTCGCCCAAATGGCATTCAAACTATCGCCCAAATGGCATAAGTGTGCAGGACATTAACAATCTCTTGGTCGAACACGTCATGCCCATCCTCAGGTCGCCCGCACGTTACCGAACACGTCATGCCGATCCTCAGACCAAGGGTACGGGAAATTAATAATCACTTGGATGAACACGTCGTGCCGATCCTCAGGTCACCCGTACATAACCGAACACGTCATGCCGATCCTCAGTCCAAGGGTGCGGAAAAATAATTAACCACTTGATCGAACACGTCACGACGATCCTAAGGTCATCCGCACTTGACCGAACACGTTATGCCGATCCTCAGATCAAGAAACAAAACATAACTCACCAATCGACTCCATGGAATAATCGAAAGACCAATTTTACAAGAAATATCCAAACACGACACGAAATTCACGAATCAACTTTGACCGGTAGTTACACGACTAGAAACGAGGCCTAATGTCCCTTATTCGCATTAAATCTGTTATCGAAGGTTTTATCATTATTTTACGCGTTCGTACGTTTCGTAGTTTAGTTCATTAATATCATCCATTTATAACCGTTAATATTTCGCTATACGTCCGACATTCCGTTTTTCTCTCAATATACTTACGATGGAAACTTTCCCGATCACTTATCAACGCAATAATCGTGCCATATAATATACTTATAGTTTGGGTATGAACTTTCCAACGGTCATTAAACTATATTCATAACAATAGAAACATAGCACGTAGCTCATGGATTTATAACGTGAATTTAATACCAATAAACACATAGACGAAACCCTTAACATACTCATCTACGCGATAGCACTACCATAGCACGAGATTTTTATAACAACACATGTACTGGTGATGATGCCAAAAATTGGTAAGAGTAAAGTAAAGCAATTTAGGAGAGAGAGAGAGAGTGAGAGACTATTTTTTGTATGTGGTTCGGCCCTGTTAATGAAGGTACCTACGTCCACGGGTGTGTCTGAGCACGTTCACTAGCAGATCACCGGCGGGCCTGGTGAGCCAACAAAGAGGGGCGGCACTACCAGTAATACCGGCCGGGTGTATGCATATAATGGTGAATTATAGAGGCGCTGTGTAGACTACCGAATTGGCCGCTTCAATGGGGGGTGAGAGGTCTCTTTTATAGATGTAAGAGACCTACTCTTACATGGATAAGGAAATATAATCCTATTGGGGTGTGATTGACACCAATCAAGTAAGTTTCCTAATCGTATTAGGATTGATTGACATTAATTGTGGGGGTTTCCCAATTGGATTAGGAAATAGATGCACTTTCCATTAGTCTTCTAGCTTGAGTAGGAAACTGCCCATAATTTTGGGCGTATCAGCTGCCCCCCATTTCCAAGATTGGCCAGATGCTATATCGGGGCAAGTTTGGAAATTAGTTGATGCCACTTGCCACTGTCTGAGTGCTTGAGAAAGTTGCCTCGGGGCTTCTGAGCCTGGTGAGTCCTCGGGAACTGGCTGAGAGTTGAAACCCTGCCTAGCTCGGGATCTTTAGGTGCTCGGGAACTGACCGGGAGTTGAGACCCGGCCTAATTCGGAGTCTTTGAATGCTCGGGAAGTGACCGAGAGTTGAGACTCGGCCTACTTCGGAGTCTTTTTTGCTTGAGTTAGCTCCCAGGATGGTTATCTTCTACCCGTAAACCTTCGTCAAGGCTGTGGGTAGAAGGATTTTACCATGTTGGAAAAGCCGACCTAGAGCGTATTGCTCTAGGGTCCTTTTTACTGTTAGCTCCCCAGGATGGTTGTCTTCCGCCCGGCCAGCCTTCGTCAAGGCTGTTGGGAGAAGAGCTTGACCATGTTGGCGGAGCCGACCTAAATCACGGTGCTTTAGGGTCCTTTTGCTCCTCTATCGTCGGCCAACCTAAGAGATTTTAGTCACCTCTATCGTCGGTCTGGACCTAAGTGGAGTTAATGTCTCTGAGTACTGTAGGTGCTCGGGTTGTCCAAGATTTTTACTTGGTTATCCGCGAGGCCTGTAGATACCCGGTGTGATTACCTGTTTAGTTCACTGCGCCATCTTGCCCCCCAAGCTTTCGCTAAGACGAGGGTCTTACAGAGGCTATGATCTGTAGGTAACCGACCTGGAACATGGTGGTTGCAGGGTCTTTTGAAGCTTGCCATCATCAGCCACCTAGGAGGTTTGCCTCCATCGTCGGCTGGACCTAAGCGAAGCCAGTGCCTCGGTCGTGACCCCGAGGTCTTTGGTGCCTGGGTTCGGAGCCCGAGGTCTTTTAGTGCCTGAGTTCGGAGCTCGAGGTCTTTTTGGTGCCTCGGGGTTAGGCCCGAGGTCTTTGGATGCCTCGGGGTTAGGCCCGAGGTCTTTGGATGAGCTCTCTGACAATCGGTGGAGCCTCACGTAGTGATCAGGCAAGTACCATTGTAGTCGGGCTCATCTAGAATGATGGAGACAAGGGGTCGGATCAGGATCGTCAGGCTCCTAATTTTTATGTGCTGAAGGCAAAGCCGGAACTGCTTGATCCTGACCGATGTGAACTGGAGGTCGGGTCGGAACTGTCGAACCATGCCTGTTGCGAGCTGGAGATCCGGTCGGGGCTACCTGACCCGGACTGCTGTGAACCGGTGGTCGGGTCGGAACTGCCGGACTCAGACCTCTGTGAACTGGAAGAACTGTAAGAACTCCCGGGCTGATCTCGCTTTCGCTTACTTCTGGAAGACTCGTTGCTTTCTTGCCCGGTGCATTTGGTCTTCAAAAACTCTTCAGTGTCGATGTATTTTCCAACCCTCTCAGAGAGCTCAACCAAAGTTTCCGGTTGATTTTTGTGGAACGACGCGACGCACTTAGTGTGTTGAACTCCCGAGCAGAAGGCTAGGATGGCAATTGTCTCGTTCAGATTGCGAATTTGAAGCTTCTGTTGGTTGAACCGGTTGGTGAACTCCTTGAGGGACTCATTGTTCCGTTGTCTGACTGTCAGTAGCTGCATGTCTGGCTTTGGCCGCTCATGCATACCGGCGAACTGGTTGATGAACTGCTTGCTGAGTTGTTTGAACCTGTAGACCGATCGGGGCTCCAAGGAGTAGAACCACTGCATGGCGGGGCCTTTCAAAGTGCTGGGGAAGGCTAGGCAGTGTAGCTCATCGGAGTTGGTGGCTAGTGCCATCTGAACCTTATAGGTCCGGACGTGGTCGACCGGGCTTCCCGAGCCGTTATAGGGATCTAGGCGAGGCTGCTTGAATTTGCGCGGGATGGAGAACCTCGTGATCTAGCTGGAGAACGGTGACTCTGTCTCGGTATTGGCTTGATTCTGAGCATGGTTTTGACCAAGCTTTTTGGCCACTCCGTCGATCTGCTTCTGTAAGTACTTGATTCGGGCTTCCACTCCTTCCCGACCGGTATCTGAGGAACTGGTCGGGTCGGTGGAAGAGGCTTCTTCTTCATGGCGAGGTGCTGTCCTCTGGGATCGGACTCGGCTATGACTCCGGGTAACCGTTCGCCTAGGGATAACTTGGATCTTGACCGAGTGACCCTTGACTGATTCCCGGGCCATATGCTCTTGCCTTTCCTCTCGGGCAGCACGCCCACTGTTGATGTCTCTGGCATCCTCAACATGGGACGGGTTGGCTCGGGTCCGTTGTCTGGTCAAGATCGGTTCTCGACCGTACGCAATGTTCCCGGGTCGTTTCCCGGCCACTGGAGGATTGCTTTGCTGGGCTAGCAGTGCTTCGATCTGTTGCTGGATTTGACGCTGGCCCTCCAAGAGTTGTGTGAGGGTTGCGGTGATTTGCTCATATGTCGGGACTGCTGCAGTCGACGCCGGGGCCGAAGGAACATCCCAGTCGGACTGCTGCGCAGCCTTCTTTGGTGGCATATTGATCAGTCAAGAATTTGTTGATGAGAAGAATTGTCGTTTCCCACAGACGGCGCCAAACTGATGATGCCAAAAATTGGTAAGAGTAAAGTAAAGCAATTTAGGAGAGAGAGAGAGAGTGAGAGACTATTTTTTTTATGTGGTTCGGCCCTGTTAATGAAGGTACCTACGTCCACGGGTGTGTCTGAGCACGTTCACTAGCAGATCACCGGCGGGCCTGGTGAGCCAACAAAGAGGGGCGGCACTACCAGTAATACCGGCCGGGTGTATGCATATAATGGTGAATTATAGAGGCGCTGTGTAGACTACCGAATTGGCCCCTTCAATGGGGGGTGAGAGGTCTCTTTTATAGATGTAAGAGACCTACTCTTACATGGATAAGGAAATATAATCCTATTGGGGTGTGATTGACACCAATCAAGTAAGTTTCCTAATCGTATTAGGATTGATTGACATTAATTGTGGGGGTTTCCCAATTGGATTAGGAAATAGATGCACTTTCCATTAGTCTTCTAGCTTGAGTAAGAAACTGCCCATAATTTTGGGCGTATCAACTGGAAAACTAGCATCAACAATCAACACCATGCATAAACAAAACATTATACAAAAAGCTGTACAATCTGCCAAGATACATTTTCACTGTGTTGACTGAATTGACATGATTTATTTAGGTATGATAAATTGTTTTGTAGATCAAACTCAAAACTAAAACATTGTAGATAATAGGAATATCTTCATGTACAAAAAAAATCTAGCTTCAATTATATTTTTGAGCTACTCAAACTATTTATTTTACAAGACATTTCTTATATCTCGGACTGTTCTGTCCCAGATTTATAGTACTGCATTGTACATGAATTTCACCTATGAAGGAGGGGTTTTTAGACTGAGCTATAAAGAGTTATTTGTAGATAAACGAGTTAGCTTTCTTCACAAAAAAACCTATCTTAATTCGCATTTTGGAGCTGCACAAAACATTCATTTTACTAAACTATGTTCTGCTGAAAGTTTCAGTTTCTCAGATTTATAACACTGCGTTGTACATGCATTTCACCCATGAAGGAGTGATTTCTAGACTGAGATATAGAAGTCTTATTTGTAGATAAATGAGTTAGATTTTACCACAAAAAAACCTAGCTTAATTTGGATTTTTGAGCTGCACAAAACATTCATTTTACTAAGCTATGTTCTACTGAGAGTTTCAGTTTCTCAGATTTATGGATTTGTCTTGCATGTCATGAAAACTTCAACACAACAACATCAAACTTCTACTAAACATTAGTACATATTATATGGGTTCTAAATTGAGTTAGATTACTCACAATTACTCATAATTTACTCACAATTTACTGACAATTTACTCACCAAAGCTTGAAATTGAGCTTAGAGGTTGTTTTGAGCTTGATGAAGCTTAACTTCAACTTCAATGGTGTCACCTTCTTCTTCTCCTTCTTTTTTTTTAACTTCTGGGATTCTCTTGAACTTCTAGAACTTTAAATTACTACTCCAAAGTCCCCAAGGTTGTGTGGGTGTAGAATGTATGGGTGTATGTGTGAGGGTATATGCTAGAGAGGGAGATGAGCTATAGTTTTCTTCCAAACTTCTCTCTTCTATTTTGCAATGAACATGCAAGTCTCCTAACTTCTTCTCTTAGATTTTAAGTACATTTCATGAGAGTCTAAGAGTGTCTAATGTGTGCATGTGCATGTTATATAGAAATCCTAGGAGCTAGGTGTCATTTGCATGTATACATGCTATGACATGTGTCCTACAAGTGGACATGTGTCCAAGAGGGTGGCATGTGGTTGCCACATGGCCATCCATGTGGGCCCACCTTGGGTTGTGTGCCACTTCCTTGATTTACGTGTATAAGTTCCTCGATATACGTGTCAGTCTCAAAGTACATACAAACTGGTATTATTTCTAATGTCCGGGTCCGGGTACGGGACTAAATTAAATCTTATTATGGTCGAGTCGGTATGGTTACTACAGTCTATATGGTAATACTACAACACGTCTATACCGTCACATAATTAAAATAATAATATAATAATATAGTGGATCCAATACAGAAATTAGAGAAAAGCTGATATTATAATGACAGAAAATTACAGGTGTTACATCTTCCACCACCTATTAAAGGATTTCGTCCTCAAAATCTAGATTTTGCTAAGTCTTAGAAAGTACAAGGTACTAATAATATCTCAGGTTTTAAGGTTATGAGGTTCCCACTAGCTAACTAATCAGACCTTCTCAAAAATTCTTTCAAACGTCCAAACTTCTTTGCTAAAACAATGCCAAGTGAAATTCATAGTTCTGACATTGAATATGGCACCTTCGGTCTTTTGTCTTGTTCAATGCTGAGATTGATTTGGTGATCTGCAAGTTCTCTTTCGGGATCTTCTTTGTGGTGGAACCTTGTTCTGAGTTCCTCATTCCGGACACTCTTTGTGCACACGTCTAGTCTTTTCACGATTGAAGCACTGCGCCTATCAAATTGTGAGCTATTTCGGTGCTTTGTATTCTTTTAAGTGATGTCTAGATATTTCGCAGCTATCGCAGATATCGCGTTGCTTTGGATGTGTCTGAACGGTAGTCTGATTAACTTTCCTTTCATCATTTCTTTGCCTCTTGTGATGATTCTTGATGTATCTAGAGTTTTCCTCAATGATTGTGGACTGCATTTGAGTAGTTGTTCGTGATACTGGTTTGTTTCTTCTGCGTCTTTGATCAGGCAAGATTCTTACCTCTCAGCTTCTTGATGCGAGGGTTGAGAAGTCTAGTTGGTCTCACGATTGTCTTCTATAACTTGTAGGGTTCATGGCGTCCTTTTAAGCGTGTTGTTGTGATTGAGTTCCTTTGCATGTCGTCATGAAATCGTCATGGAGTTTTGGCATCGTAGATGATGGCACAAGTCGTTAAGCAATTTCTCTATGCATTAATTAATACCAAGCATATAAGTTGTTACTAGTAATTGGAATAGGATTGAATTCACTTGTAAGGAGTTGAATTCATAACAAAATGAATATTCATTATGTACTGAGTTAGAAATGAAGAGGTACGTGATCAATCACTTGTAGGATCACAATGTATGGAATGAGTATCTAAGAATAACCATTAGAAGATTACTATAGGACAATCATAGTAATGCAATGACTATAGGCGCAAGGCCTCCCAAGTAGGACATAAGAATTCCTTATCTCATGAGTCAATAATTTAGGTGAAGCCTTAATGATAAAAGTCGAGGTTACTAATAAGAAGAATTTGTGAAATGAAAGGAAATGAAGACTAATTTACAAAGGGGTGCAATATACTTGAGTTCCTTAGGTGAACAAATACAAAGAGATCCTTTGCAATAATGTCAAGGGATACGCACTTGCGAAAGTTGGTCAAACGGTTGACAGTCCAAACGATTTACAAAGATTAATTTAACAGATCATAAGTCCAAATGACTTACAATGATTGGTTTATAAATGAATTATTGGAATCGATTTTCATGGTGATAAGTCCAAAGAGGTGACTTATAGCATTAGAAAGCAAATGAATTCACAATTGGATTTATCAATGATCAGAATGATCCAAAATCTTGTTAAGTGAAATCAGAGAGGACAATGAATAACTATCAATTAGTGAAACAATAAAGGACATCCCATGGTTCATCATAAGGATAATTGATCTAACGCAACCAATGGTAGAAAATAGTAGGTTTACTCAAAAGGAGTTAAATTAGAAAGATCAGCCTTACATGGTTTTAATTTATAATGTGCGCAGGGTCATAGATACATTTCTTCAGCGTGTTGATGGAACGTCGATGTTGTAAACCCGAAACGTGTCTTCTCTTGGTAGGCCCTATGCGATCTGATCATTGGCTTAAAGGTGGAATGCAGTACTCATCTTCACTAATGCTCGCGGTGCGAGTCGTTCGTTGTGATTAAACGTGGTCGATGTCAGCAGTCTATGAGGTCATTCGATCTGTTGAAGGTATGTTCTATTCTTGCATCTTCCATCCCCTCGGGTTAAGTCAATATCTCATGTGCTCCTTGTAGTAGGGTTGACCTTGGTAGTGTAGCAGGTTGTGGCTTGAGTGGTCTCAAAAGCGATTCTGAATGGGCGATATGGAGGTGTCTAAACAACTCATTTACATAGTCACTTATGCTAGTGTCGTCAGCGGTCTTCCATAAGCCTTGTATCAGTCTTCCAAATATACCAGTGGGATCGATCTCCTTAGGTATTATGTTGCTTAGCCTTCTGGACTGGTCCTCAGTTTTTTTTTTTTTTTTTTTTTGAGATGATTCATCCATTGCAGAGATCGAGAAGATTCCTCTATTCCTACGTATGAGTTCGTGTCTATAAGGTTTCTATCATACCTTATGCGAGGCAATCATACCTACTACATCTCACATTATATTTATCATCATAATCCCGGTAGCTAGAATACGATGATTCAAACAATTGAATAAATTGACCCAAAATGAAGCTGAATCCGAAAAGGCATATGAATCCTCACAGATAGAAGTATAATAGTAGAATGATGTGATCCATTCAAGAATAAAATGTAAATCCAACAATAATTGGATGACTGATTACTATGGAAATAATCGTAGTATCTCAAGATTTGTAGGAAATGAAAGTAACTGATGGCATAAGGCCTTCAACGAATGAAATAAGAATTAGGTATTTCATATGTGAAATAGTCCAAACGAAACCCTACTGATAAAGAATAAGGAAGCAACTGAGAGAGACAATAAGAGGTCAAGATGTACAGAGAGTACAACGTTTTTGAGTTCCTAACAAAAACAAGAACAGAGAACTCATTTAGAATTATTTCAAATGAAATGAACTTGTAAGAATTTGTTCAAGGGATAATAAGTAAAAAAAAGAATGACTTTGCAGTATTAGTAATCAAATTTATTTAGAATAATTTCAAAGACAATGAACTTTCAAGATTTTAGTTCAAAGAATAGTAAGTCAAAAGAATGACTTTCCAGTACTAGTGATCGAACTTGTTCTCAAAAGAATTTGTCAAGAATCAGATGATCAAGGTACATACTCAAGAATTGTTGACTGGAGAATTTCTAAAAATTCAAGGAAATGAATTACTTATCAAGGAGTGTATCACAATAGTTATTGATGGCAATCGGAGCCACTTTACAAAATATATAGATACCATTTTCAGAAGAAATGGCCATTAGAATAGAAGGCATCGATTTACTCAAAAGGAGTGGAATGAGTAGAAAGGATATAACTACTTACTATGGTACTCCCTTACCATATCTAAGGTAAAGTTTTCCTCTCTTATTATCTATAATGGGTCCTCTAAGAATTCCTCCTCAGGGTCCTCTTCCTCCTCCTCCTCCTCGATGTCAGCTGGATCTGCTTCGTGGTTCTGCTCAGGCATTAGTATCATCTTGTCCTCGTCAACTGGTAGTGCTGGATGGTCGTGTACATCATCCCCTGGTCTCTGAAGATCGTCTGCTGGGTCAACCTCCTCGATCGGCTCGTCGTCGCTACTTGCCGGATCGTCCTCAATTGTCAGGTTATTGTCATCTTCTGTGTCGTCACCATTAGATGGGTCGTCTATTGAGTGGTCACTGCCTGTAGAATCCTCTCCACTCGCTATGTCATCATCGCTATCTATATCTATGGGATCTGAATCAGCATCTGGCTCTAGTATGGACTTGGGTGAGAATGGTAGTACTGGGGAGGCCATGATAATCGGGAAGAGTATATCGTCATATAGTGCCTTGTCCTGAGTCATGCTGATAAGGTCCTGGTGAATAAGTATGTTAGTCTCTGAAGCATGGATTGACTCGGGCCACACTCGATCCGAATACTGCAATGTATCGGTCAGCACAGCTCTCCGTATGTCCTTCTCCAAGATATGCCTTGCCCTCTACCAGATCCGTTGTCGATATAGTACAGGGTCGGCAGGCTGGATACGACCGTCGCGATTATAGTGACCTCCGAAATCATCGTGAACGAAGATCGACTCCATAGTCATGCAAAAGGAGTTAACTTAGTGTCAGTACTAATACGAGGTAAATCTTAGGCTCATAACTTAAAGTGTAGGACAATCAGTGAGCGCGTCTAAACCTAAAGCTGTGATACCAAAAATCCCTGTCACGCCCCGAAGTACCAAAAATAGGGAAAAAATAAATTTCCTTTATGGGTTCGTAGACACATGACTGGTTGTAAGTGTCACCTGATTGTCCAAACATGCTTATAACAATAATGTGATATGGTAAAGTGACTAAGTTCAGCGGAAGCAGAAATTTAAAACATCCAAGTCTTAAATCAGTAGTATATTACAGGCCAAAAAGATATCCAAAAGATACATGTTACAAGACTAGCTAAACTATTACATCACTAACATAATAATAATAACAGAACTATAACAAAAGAAAAGCTCCAAAGTCTTCAGCTGGCAAAACCGTAGCCTTCCTCGTAGTAATCTTCACTAGCATAGTCTTCAGTAGTAAAGTCAGCATCTTGATAGTAGTCGGCTCCGTCTGGACCTGCAAAGGCTGGACGTGGAAGGTCCAGTGGCATGAAAAGCTGTTAGCGGTTAAGCTAAGTGAGGGTCCCCTTAAGGTTACCACCACTTAAGGTAAGTTATTCTTCATCTCTTCTTATTTCTCGAAACCATATCTTGTTCATCATTTCTTATTCTCGATACTATGTCTTGTTCGTCTTTTCTTATTCTCAAAATCATGTCATATTTAAACCCAATCGTTCCTTTTGAAACTTAACCCAGAACTAAACTGACCAATGACATTGACTGAAAGAAGACTTAACTCCAAACGCATTTACTGGTCAAGAAAGTACAACACTCAACAATGAATAGTTAACTGTCGCCCAACTGACACTCAAACTGTCGCCCAAATGGCATTCAAACTATCGCCCAAATGGCATAAGTGTGCGGGACATTAACAATCTCTTGGTCGAACACGTCATGCCGATCCTCAGGTCGCCCGCACGTTACCGAACACGTCATGCCGATCCTCAGACCAAGGGTACGGGAAATTAATAATCACTTGGACGAACACGTCGTGCCGATCCTCAGGTCACCTGTACATAACCGAACACGTCATGCCGATCCTCAGTCCAAGGGTGCGGAAAAATAATCAACCACTTGATCGAACACGTCACGACAATCCTCAGGTCATCCGCACTTAACCGAACACGTCATGCCGATCCTCAGATCAAGAAACAAAACATAACTCACCAATCGACTCCATGGAATAATCGAAAGACCAATTTTACAAGAAATATCCAAACACGACACGAAAGTTCACGAATTAACTTTGACCGGTAGTCACATGACTAGAAACGAGGCCTAATGTCCCTTATTCGCATTAAATCTGTTATCGAAGGTTTTATCATTATTTTACGCGTTCGTACGTTTCGTAGTTTAGTTCATTAATATCATCCATTTATAACCGTTAATATTTCGCTATACGTCCGACGTTCCGTTTTTCTCTCACTATACTTACGATGGAAACTTTCCCGATCACTTATCAACGCAATAATCGTGCCATATAATATACTTATAGTTTGGGTATGAACTTTCCAACGGTCATTAAACTATATTCATAACAATAGAAACATAGCACGTAGCTCATGGATTTATAACGTGAATTTAATACCAATAAACACATAGACAAAACCCTTAACATACTCATCTACGCGATAGCACTACCATAGCACGAGATTTTTATAACAACACATGTACTGGGAAACTAGCATCAACAATCAACACCATGCATAAACAAAACATTATACAAAAAGCTGTACAATCTGCCAATATACATTTTCACTGTGTTGACTGAATTGACATGATTTATTTGGGCATGATAAATTATTTTGTAGATCAAACTCAAAACTAAAACATTGTAGATAATAGGAATATCTTCATGTACAAAAAAAATCTAGCTTCAATTACATTTTTGAGCTACTCAAACTATTTATTTTACAAGACATTTCTTATATCTCGGACTGTTCTGTCCCAGATTTATAGTACTGCATTGTACATGAATTTCACCTATGAAGGAGGGGTTTTTAGACTGAGCTATAGAAGAGTTATTTGTAGATAAATGAGTTAGCTTTCTTCACAAAAAAACCTATCTTAATTCGCATTTTGGAGCTGCACAAAACATTCATTTTACTAAACTATGTTCTGCTGAAAGTTTCAGTTTCTCAGATTTATAACACTGCGTTGTACATGCATTTCACCCATGAAAGAGTGATTTCTATACTGAGCTATAGAAGACTTATTTGTAGATAAATGAGTTAGATTTTACCACAAAAAAACCTAGCTTAATTCGGATTTTTGAACTGCACAAAACATTCATTTTACTAAACTATGTTCTGCTGAGAGTTTCAGTTTCTCAAATTTATGGATTTGTCTTGCATGTCATGAAAACTTCAACACAACATTAAACTTCTACTAAACATTAGTACATATTATATGGGTTCTAAATTGAGTTAGATTACTCACAATTACTCATAATTTACTCACAATTTACTGACAATTTACTCACCAAAACTTGAAATTGAGCTTAGAGGTTGTTTTGAGCTTGATGAAGCTTAACTTCAACTTCAATGGTGTCACCTTCTTCTTCTCCTTCTTTTTTTAACTTTTGCGATTCTCTTGAACTTCTAGGACTTTAAATTACTACTCCAAAGTCCCCAAGGTTGTGTGGGTGTAGAATGTATGGGTGTATGTGTGAGGGTATATGCTAGAGAGGGAGATGAGCTCTAGTTTTCTTCCAAACTTCTCTCTTCTATTTTGCAATGAACATGCAAGTCTCCCAACTTCTTCTCTTAGATTTTAAGTACATTTCATGAGAGTCTAAGAGTGTCTAATGTGTGCATGTGCATGTTATATAGAAATCCTAGGAGCTAGGTGTCATTTGCATGTATACATGCTATGACATGTGTCCTACAAGTGGACATGTGTCCAAGAGGGTGGCATGTGGTTGCCACATGGCCAGCCATGTGGGCCCACCTTGGGTTGTGTGCCACTTTCTCGGTTTACGTGTATAAGTTTCTCGATATGCGTGTCAGTCTCGAAGTACGTACAAACTGGTATTATTTCTAATGTCCGGGTCCGGGTATGGGACTAAATTAAATCTTATTATGGTCGAGTCGGTATGGTTACTACAGTCTATATGGTAATACTACAACACGTCCATACCGTCACATAATTAAAATAATAATATAATAATATAGTGGATCCAATACAGAAATTAGAAAAAAACTGATATTATAATGACAGAAAATTACAGGTGTTAAAATAGTTGGGTTTGCTCTCCTTTCACCCGTCATCCACTCACTTTGTCGGGTGCACCCGACTCATTGGGTGGTCGGGTGAGTCGGGTCGAGTCGGGTGAACCCGACTGTCTCATTTGTCTCAATTAAGCATTTGCTTTACTCATGACTTTATCTTCATTTTCTACTCTTTTCTTTTTTTTTTTTTTTGCTTTAAATATTTTTGTCTACATAGTCATGGGCTAACCAAAGCTCTGACCAAACAAAAATTAAAGACATAGTCATGTACTAGTTTGATGGTTTTATTGTTTTTATATCTCCGCTAGTGACATATATTTTATTGATACAAGAATATAACATATATATATATATTTAAAGACTATATAATACATAATACATATACAGATATAAACATATTACAGATATATATATATATATATATATTAAAAACTATATAATACATAATGCACATATTGATATAAGCATATTACATATATTTTTTAAAAAAAAATTAAGTGTGCTTCGAGTCGGGTCGGATGAATCGTATTTTCACCCCCTAGACCCGTGACTCCACCTGAAACTGTCAGGTTTCCACCCCCCAAGACCCGTGACTCCACCACATTGTCTAAAAACCAATAAAAAGGCTACAGGTGAGTCGGGTGGTCGGGTGAGTCGGGTGGGCGGGTGGATTTTGAGCAGCCCTAAGAAGGAGGGGGTGAGATCAGAGAGGAAGAAAGCAAGAGAGAGGTAGGAGAGAGAGAGAGAGAAAGAATTAGGGCTTCTGAAACTATAGGAGTAAAAAAGAAAAATGAGGTTTTATGTTTAGACTCATTACAAAATGCTATAATACCGAGCGTGTCCAGATGATAGGGCCAAAACTGAAGAGAGGGAAAAAAATTTGAACCAAGTTTTTGTTCTTAAAACATGAAAATAGATTTGTGACAATAGTTTGTTTGTCACTGTTTGGAACCCGTGTCAAAGTTTTCACATTCAAGTTTGTCACTGTTTTTGGATAGTGACAAATTTTGTCACTATTCTATACTGTGAAAACATAATTTTTTTGTCACTTTCTAAAATCGTGACATATTTTGTCACTGTTCAAAACAATGACAATTGTACACTGTGTAAAACAGTGACAATTACACTTGTCATAGTTAAGAACCGTGACATAATTTGTCACTATCTAAAAACAGTGACAAACGATGTGAAAACAAGTGTGACAATTCGGCCAATTTAGTGTGAAGTAGAGACGCTTATTTTACAGCTATAAAATATGGACATGGATATGTCGACACGACAAATCCTAAAACATGATGAGACGACACAGTGGGGATACGCAAATTTGTTTAGAAATGTAATGCAATTATTATCTACAAGATGTTGAATTCACCTTTTTCGAATGTTATTGTTTGATATTAACAAAATGAAGAGAGAGATAGAGAGAGAGAGAGAGAGAGAGAGAGAGAGAGAGAGAGAGAGAGAGACGATCAAAGAAGAGAGAGAGAGATGATCGGATAATTAAGAGGGTCTTGAGAGACTAATGTCAGGAAAACGTAAAAAGATAAGTGATGTAATGCTTGGCAAAATCCACTCCGTTTATGTTTTAAACTAAAATAAAACTAACAAAATGCAGCACTTCGGTCAAAAAAGAGTTTTCCTCCACATCCCTTAAAGTGTACATCCCGCCATGTCGGTGTTGTGTCCACTGTTAAAAATTGAATAACACAAACTAGACATATATTTGCTGCGTCCGATATGTATCGGAGGTGTGTAGGACACAGGTACGAAGCCTTTTTCGAAGTATTGGTGCTTCCTAATTTTACAGTATATAAGATACACAATAAGAAGAATTTGCAATGAAGCCTCAGCAGATTTGCACTTATATATATGTTGGATTAAAGTTGAGTTTTGGGTAATTTTTAGGGTCAAATAAAAGTGGGACCCACTTAGAGTTTAAGTGGGATCCTTGTGGATTTGTGTCTCCTCCATGAAGAGATGAAGTTTGGATATTCATATGTCCAAAACTATTTATGGGTGAATAAGAAATTAATGCTCAAAGGTTACCCCTTACAAGGAGTTGTTGAAATGGAAAAGGTTCACAACTTGCCTTGTCCCACATAGGAAAAATAGAAGTAGCCTTTAGTGTATTTATAAGGCTACTTCATGTTTTGGGTTTGGGCCCCAAGGGGTACCTAGTTTTGTGGAAGGGGGAGGACCTAAGGTCTTTTGGGTTTACTCCACACACGCCCGCGCGCATTCGACCAGCCGGCCGGGGGCGCGGCTCGCACAAAATCTTTCTTTTTGGACCCCAGAACTTTGCAAAAGACCTTTGGAATTTCTTTACACTTAGCATGTGACAGAAAGTGAAAGGGTCAAGAGTTACAGAACTCCAAAAGGTTATTGTTACAACCTTTGGAATTTCATAACCTGTTTGGAATTAATCCACAGATATCAATCCACTTTCTCCTCTGTCTATATATTGAGGTTCTTCATTTGGAGATACACAGAAATACAAAGTTCTTCTTCTTCTATATTTTTCTTGGTTTCCTGAGAGAGCACGAAGTATAGAAGTTCGCCAGAGCAGTTGTACACTTTAATTGTACTACTGTTAGAAGCCGATGTATCTTGGGAGACAGACGCTGACGATTTCCTCAAGCACATCCGGTGAGGCGGCGAGTCTATTTTAAGGAAACTATGAACTATCACAGGCCTCGGTTTGATCAATTTTCAGTTTCTGCTTTAAATTTTCTGTAATTTTCTTGTTTTCATAAGTTGTAATTCAGAGTCTGTTTCTGTTTTTCAAATCATATCAATATAATTTTTCCAACAATCTTAAAACAGATTCATATATTTAAAAACAAAAACTGATTCAGGTTTGGAAAAACAGAATTACTTTTGAAAAACAGTTTGGTTTTAGGAATACAAAAACTGCTACTGTAATTCTCAGTTTATGCCCAAACGGTGCAGAATCAGGGAAAATAGCATTAGACAAAAGTGCAGAATCGCGTTTTGCTTGGGATAGTGTGAGCAGAATCTTAAAATTCCCTCATTTTCCTTATAATTCTTTGAAAACAAATTCTGCCACTGTTAAAATTAAAAGGAAAAAAATTAGATTTAATTTCTTTTCTCCTTTGATAATTTTTTCAGAAATGGAAAATGAGACTGTGAACACTGCTACGAACCCTGTTGCAACTGACAGTGCTACTGGCTCCAACACCGTGGTGATTGGTTCGATATCTGTGAAGGTTCCTTCAGTCCAGGTTCTTGTGAACCACAGGGAGAAACCTGAGAAATTCCAAGGCGTGGATTTAAAGAGGTGGCAGCAAAAGATACTGTTCTACCTTACCACCTTGAACCTTGCGAGGTTGTTGAAGGAAGAGGCTCTTGTGCCTAATGAAAATGAACAAAATCGAGAGATCACCTTACAAGTAGCTGCTGCCATTGATGCTTGGAAGCACTTGGATTTTCTGTGTAGAAATTATGTTCTGAATGGCTTGCACGATACACTCTATAATGTGTATAGCGTCAAGACCACTGCTAAGGAACTGTAGGAGTCCTTAGACAGAAAGTATAAAAGCAAGGATACCGGGTCAAAGATATTTGTAGTGGGGAGATTCCTCGACTATAAGATGGTGGACTCAAAGACTGTGATCAGTCAAGTTTAAGAGCTGCAAGTAATCTTGCATGAAATCTATGCTGAAGGGATGACCTTGAGCGAAACTTTTCAAGTTGCTGCTATAATTGAAAGGCTACCCTCTGCTTGGAAGGACTTCAAGAACTATTTGTAGCACAAGCGAAAGGAGATGAAATTGAAGATCTCATCGTCAGAATTTGAATTGAAGAAGACAACAAATGGGCTGACAGGAATTTGGGGAATTTTGGGGCCAAGGCTAATATGGTGAGCATGGTCAAAGTTCACAAGGGAAGAAGAAATTTTCTTTAAGGAAAAGGGAACAAAATGGGGCTAAAGGGTGGTATCGCCAAAAAGCCTAAATTTCAGTTTCAAGGAAAGTACTACAACTGTGGCAAAACTGGACAACGTGCTTCTGAGTGTCGTCTGCCACAAAAGAAAGTCAAGAATAATCAGGTTAATATAACGGAGTTAGATTCTATCTCAAGGGATGTCTCTGACGTTAATCTGTCTATTGTGGTCTCTGAAGTAAACTTGGTGGATTCAAACCCAAGGGAGTGGTGGATAGACATTGGTGCCACTCGCCACATATACTCCAACAAAGCTATGTTCACTTCCTTCGAACCAATTACAAGTGGTGAAAAGATGTATATGGGAAATTCTGCTTCCTCAGATGTTGAAGGCTAAGGGAAAATAATTCTGAAGATGACTTCAGGAAAGGATCTGACTCTCAACAATGTCCTTTATGTACCAGAAATTCGCAAGAATTTGGTATCCAGATCTCTCCTTAGCAAGCTTGGATTCCGAATGGTCTTTGATTCAGACAAGGTGGTGCTGACCAAAGCAAGAATGTATGTGGGGAAGGGGTATATGTATAATGGGATGTTCAAACTTAATGTAGCGACTGTATTCCCAAAGATTAATAAAATGAGTACCTCTTCTGTTTACTTGCTTGAATCTTCCAATTTGTGGCATTGTAGACTAAGACATGTTAATTTTAATTCTTTGCAAAAGATTAATTAAATTAGACCACATACCAAACTTCCATATTGACACAAGTCAGAAATTTGAAACTTGTGTTGAAACAAAATTAACGAAGACTTCATTTCAATCAGTTGAAAGAAGCACTGAACCATTGGAATTAATCCACACTGATGTATGCGATTTAAAAATGGTTCAATCTAGAGGTGGTAATCAGTATTTTATTACTTTTGTTAATGCTTGCACTAAATATTGTTATGTGTATTTGCTAAAAAGTAAGGATGAAGCTTTGAATAAGTTCATTCTATACAAGACAGAGGTTGAGAATCAACTTGGCAAAAAGATTAAGGTGTTAAGAAATGATAGAGGTGGTGAATATGTAGCACCGTATGGTGACTATTGTGCACAAAATCAAATTATTTACCAAACCACTGCACCTTATTCGCCTTCATCAAATGGAGTTGCTGAAAGGAAAAATCATACCTTAAAAGAAATGATAAAATGCTATGTTAATCAGTTCTGGATTGCCATAGAACTTGTGGGGGGGAGGCAATTCTCTCTGCAAATTATATTTTAAATAAGGTACCTCGAAATAAAGTTGATCAAACCCCGTATGAACAGTGGAACGGTTAAAAACCTTCCTATAAATTTTACGAATGTGGGGGTGTCTTGCAAAGGTTCTTATACCTACTCCTAAGAAAGAAAGGATAGGTCTAAAAAATGTTGATTGTTTATTTATTGGCTATGCACATAATAGTAGTACGTATCAGTTTCTTGTACATAATTTAAAAATCCGGATCTACACAAGAACACGATCATGGAATCTAGAAATGCGTCATTCTTTGATAATATATTTCCTTGTAAAGAGGAATATAGTTCTAAAAAACGCACATTTTAGACTATTGGGGAAACTAGTAAAACCCAAGAAGAGAATGTTGATGTTGGGCCTAGACATGGAAAACGGGCTAGGACCTCAAAATCTTTTGGTCCAGACTTTCTAACTTATGTTATAGAAAGTGAGCCTCAAAGCTATAATGAAGCTATTAGATCACCAGATGGTCCATTATGGAAAGAAGCAATCAAGAGTGAAATTAATTCTATCCTACAAAACCATACTTGGAAACTGGTAGATCTTCCTCTTGGTTGTAAGTCATTGGGTTACAAATGGATTTTTAAAAAGAATATGAAGGCGGATGGTACTATTGATAAGTATAAGGCAAGGCTTATCATTAAAGGGTATAGACAAAATGAGGGTCTAGACTACTTTGATACGTATTCTCTGTTGGGTTTGTGCTTTCAAACCATTACTTTATATCTGAGACATTGACATTTTAATATATGGATATCAGCTTTGCATTTAGTTATCTATGTTTCTTTCATGAGATGATTGTTATCCTTAAGTATCATAGTAAGTAATTCGTGTATGTATGAGATACATACAAGTGAGATACGAATTACTATTCTTTGTTACTTAGAATGTGTCACAGTGGATGACGAGACTGGATATCTCATCGGGTTTACACTGTAGCATGATTAACTACCATTGGATGGAGTGATTAATCTCAATCACTAGAGTTTAACTCTTAGTTAACATGCTAGTGCTTATAGTGCATTGACGGACCTGAGCTTTCCTATTGACACTCAAGACTGTCAATCGGTCGATAAGAACTCATAACTTGTATAAGGTACGTGTTCTTAATCTTGAGACGATTATGAACACAGACTGTGGATATGGCTGCTTTGACTTACCAATCAGTGAGGTCTATAGAAGATCAACACCTGGGTATCTTGGGTATGTCATATTCATAGGGTTGTGAACATATATTGTCAAGACAGAATCTACCCTCTGTTTTAGAGTAAGCATTCCCTTGAGAATGTCACCAAGTTGATTACTGAGTACTGCAGTCTTGTTGATAAGAGTTATCAACATGTTTGGTAATCATGAGAGGTGAATGGGACTCAAGGAATACAAGAAGTAATCATGATTCAGGTTGACAATAACAGTTATCCGACTACCTAAATATGATTACGAATGCTGAAGGTAGAGGGACATTAGTACAACATACAAGTCTAGTTATCACTTCGGATATGTTCTTTTGCGTTGGAGTTCAGTTATCGTTTTATAGTAGAGTAAACGTTAACTGACCAGTTAGTTAGTTTGCTGATCAAAGAGTTTGGTCATGGTAATTAACAAACTAGTCTGAGCCAACAATAAAGAGCCTAGGAGGTCCCACTCTTAGCTCTGCTAGGATACTTGGAAAGACACATGAGGAAGTTGTCAAGACAAGTTCGATCGATTGAAGTATGTTCGATCGATTGAAGTCTTGGCAGGCTCGATCGATCGAGAATGGTTCGATCAATCAAAGGTTCGATCGATCGAAGATCTTCGATCGCTCGAATTCTAGGTCGGTTCTGGAAATCTATAAATAGGGCAGCTGCGTTTTGGAAAAGTAATTCGTTGTTTTTATTAACCAGATGCTGCAGAAACTGTTTTAGTCTTCCTAAACCTTCGCATCCTCTATATTAGAGATCCCACCATCTCTAGTCTTTCCGGCAGGCATCTGCAGGAGACATAAGGGTGAAGACAACCTAGTGGATGCTGCTGCATCACCAAGGAAGAAGAAGAAAATAAGAATTGGGTTCAAGACACTAAGGTATAACTCTTGTCCCCTCTTGTGCGCATCTATGGAATTAACGAGTAGTAGATCCTGGGCTGCCATTAAGTTTTTATAACTTGACTTTTCTGCTGCGCGTTTAAACTTTTAACTTAAACTAGTTTTTCCATCATTCTCTTGTTATGAGAATAACATCCATTCGTATGATTATTGCGATCGCAGCTTTGTGAGATCTTGAAATACATCAAATGGATGTTAAGACTGCCTTCCTTAATAGAGATTTGAATGAAGAAATCTACATGGAACATTAATACGTATTCTCTTGTTATGAGAATAACATCCATTCGTATGATTATTGCGATCGCAGCTTTGCGATCGAGATCTTGAAATACATCAAATGGATGTTAAGACTGCTTTCCTTAATGGAGATTTGAATGAAGAAATCTACATGCATGGAACAACCTGAAGGATTGTCAAATCATTGTATGGCTTAAAGCAAGCTCCAAAAAAATGGCATGAAAAATTTGACAAAGCTATACTCTCTAGTGGATTTAAAATCAATGAGTGTGATAAATGTGTTTATGTCAAAGACACGAATGAAGGCTACGTAATCTTATGTCTATATGTTGATGACATGCTCATAGTGGGTAGTAATGATAAGATCATTAAATCTACTAAGAAAATGTTGAATTCTAAAAGATATGGGACTTGCTGATGTTATATTGGGCATCAAGATCTCTAGAAATACTAATGGACTTGTTCTGTCACAGTCACATTATGTAGACAAGATTTTAGAGAAGTTCAACAAGTCTGATACAAGTGTAGCCAGGACGCCTGTGGACTTAAGTCTACACCTATCTAAGAATACTGGTGAGAGTGTTTTTCAAACAGAATATTCTCGAGTGATAGGAAGTTTGATGTACCTAATGAGTTATACAAGGTCTGACATTGCTTATTCAGTTAGTAGACTGAGTAAATACACTAGTAACCCTAGTGCTGAACACTGGAAATGGATAGTAAAGGTACTGCGTTACTTACGATATACACGTGATCAGGGATTGCACTACATGATATATCCAGCTGTATTGGAAGGATACAGTGATGCAAACTGGATATCCAATGTGAAAGATTCAAAATCTACAAGTGGATATGTTTTCTCACGCTTGGTGGTGTAGCTGTGTCATGGAAATCTTCAAAACAAACTTGTATTGCTAGATCAACAATAGAATCGGAATTCACTGCGCTAGACAAGGCAGCTTAAGAGGCTGAATGGCTTCGCCATTTTGTAGAAGATATTCCTAGATGGTCAAAACATGTGCCAGCTATTTACATATATTGCGGTAGCCAATCTGCTATTGGAAGGGCACAAAGTAATATGTATAATGGTAAGTCTAGATATATTCGTTATAGACACAATACCATTAAACAACTACTCTCAAGTGGGATTGTCTCAATTGACTATGTAAAGTCAAAGGACAATATTGCGGATCCGCTAACTTAAGGGTTAGATCGATAGTTAGTTAATAAATCATCTAGAGGAATGGGATTAAAGCCTATGACATTACATGTTACCGGAATGGAAACCCAATCTAGTTGACTGGAGATCCCAAGATCTAGGTTCAAAGGGACAACGTAATTTTATGTACCTTAGGAGAATCACCGAGGTGAAATGTTCTTCTGCCCATTTCTATAAGACAACAGTAATACCTGTATAATGTGAGTGTGATGGTAAGCTTAGCTTTTAATGACTATGTGCGTTGGTATAACCAAGAAGAGTATAGCAGGATACTCTAAATAAATCACCTATGTGAAAGTGAAGTAGGGCTGCTTCTAAAAGAATTTGAGAAAGGAAAAATTCTTTGATAAACATTCACTGAACCAGGCGAGTGCTTAAGGTCAAAATGAACATAAGTGTAAGAACTAAACTATGTTTGGAGAACTCCTGTGTGAGAGCTGTCGGTTGTTTACTCTAATGGCAATCAGTTCAAGACTACATATTCACTGGTCAGCTAGTTAATCTGATAAACTATCACAAGGGAAGGTTTAAAGCCAAAAGCTACCTATCCTGTAGCAGGAGTGATCCGTAGTGCTCTCTCTCTCTCTCTCTCTCTCTCTCTCTCTCTCTCTCTCGAGTATTCACTATCTCACATCGTTTCGATTAATTTTATTCATGTGGGGGATTGTTGGATTAAAGTTTTGAGTTTTGGCCAATTTTTAGGGTCAAATAAAAGTGAGACCCACTTAGCGTTTAAGTGGGGTCCTTGTGGATTTGTGTTCTCCTCCATGAGGAGATGAAGTTTTGATATTCACATGTCCAAAACTATTTATGGGTGAATAAGAAATTAATGATCAAAGGTTACCCCTTATAAGGAGTTGTTGAAATGCAAAAGGTTCATAACTTGTCTTGTCCCACATGAAAAATAGAAGTAGTCTTTAGTATATTTATAAGGCTACTTCATTTATAAGACTACTTCATGTTTTGGGCTTGGGCCCCAAGGGGTACCCAGTTTTGTGGAAGAGGGAGGACCTAAGGCCCTTTGGGTTTACTCCACACGCGGACGCCGTCGCCGCTGCCGCCCTCTGTTCGGCCGAGCAGGGTGGTGGGTGCGAGTGCGGCCCGCACAAAATATTTCTTTTTGGACCCCATAACTTTGCAAAAGATCTTTGGAATTTGTTCACACTTAACATGTGGCAGAAAGTGAAAGGCCCAAGACTTACAAAACTCGGAAAGGTTGTTGTTACAACCTTTGGAATTTCTGAACTGGTTTAGAATTTATCCACAGATATCAATCTACTTTCTCCTCTGTCTATATATTGAGGTTCTTCTTCATTTGGAGATACACAGAAATACAAAGTTCTTCTTCTTCCATATTTTCCTTCCTTGGTTTCCTGAGAGAGCACGAAGCATAGAAGTTCGCCAGAGCAGTTGTACACTGTGCTTGTACTACTGTTAGAAGCCACTGTATCCTGGGAGACAGGCGCCGACGATTTCCTCAAGCACATCCGGTGAGGCGGCGAATCTGTTTCAAAGAAACTGTGAACTATCACATGCCTCGGTTTAATCAATTTTCAGTTTCTACTTTATTTAAATTTTCTGTAACTTTCTTGTTTTCATAAGTTGTAATTCAGAGTCTATTTCTGTTTTTCCAATTATATCAATATAATTTTTCCAACAATATACACTGAGATGCACAAACTTGGAAAACGTTTGTTATCACGTTTGGTAAGCTATTTGGGCAGATTTAACTTAACTTTTGTTCGAAAAAACATGCCGTTAATTAAGTTATAACTTGTAAGGTAAGCTTATTTAAAATTGCGGTTGTGACAAGTAAAGATCAAATAAGGAGAGCTAGAATGAAGTCACTGATCTGTCCAGTTACGGATCTACAAATTTCAAGTTGGGGGCTTGGGGGTAGTTGACTATACAGGGGTTGGGGGGCAGTGCCACCCAGGTAATTTTCTTTGGGGGTCTATTTATACATATTTTAGTGCAGATGATCTAAAATAATGCTATAAATATTAATACAAAAACTCAAAAAAAAATTATTCTCTCCTATTCTATGATACATACATCAAAGTTGCAACACTTTATGACATATTACCATCCAATATAAAGTTATGAGTAATTAACAAATGGCACCTAAAAATTACAACTAGAATTTTTCTCAACCCAAAAACTTAAAGAAAATATGGACTTTATAAATTTTAGAGAAAACTTAAGTGTAAAATTATAATTTCTTTTAAAACATATAAGCAACTTTTTTAAAATTAAGGGGGACTTAAACTGTCACGACCCATCCCGCTAACGTGCAGAAATAGGACACGTGGCACGCCACCAAGGCTCATCCAACCCTTCAACAACAATACGCAGCGGAAATGAATTTTAAAACAACCTTGTGTATATAAAACTTTAGGAAACATTACCCTCTAAATTGTAAAATCCGTATAAAATTAAAAACTTAATTATATTTCAAATCAGATGAATACATGTTAAAAGGTGTCCCAAAGGTACCCTAAGAACCAAGCAAAATATTTTGAAAATCCCCGGAAGTAGTAGAAAAAGATTTCTGGCAGGGGGCATCTCGACCGGTCGAGCGATCTCATTTGACCGGTCGAATGACCCTTTAGCAGAATCTTGCACAATGCTGCATAATTTTGCTATGGCATCAAACAACCGACACTTTCTTCCTTCCACCAAACACGGTTACCTTTTAAACTTTACTATCTATACTAGACTTTCAAGAACATTATGAAGACCTGATAATACTCAAAAAGAATAATAACATAACAAGCTAAGGCTTAGTTGGATTAAAACATAAAAATGTCATTACATTCCTCCAAAAACCAAGTTTGACAAATAAAGTATTCAAAACACGTATCCATGAGTTCGGATACGTTCCAACATAACCAAAAGTAGTTTTAGGACATATTACAACATTCTAATCCATTCCAAAACTCCTAAGTTGAAGTTAATAGTTCTAACTTCCCAAAATTGCATTTTACATCATGTGGAATTGAAAACAAAAACATATACAGAGAGAAGGATCCCCGTCGCTCCCGCGGTCTCACTCCTCACGCTTCTTCTTCCTTTCTTCTTATCACTTGCAATGGAGTAAATCTCCACTACTCAGCTATATGCTGAGTGTACAATTCTAAACAAATGCATATGGGCAATTCATGCTTTAAACATCTCAATTCACATAATCTAGTCTTCGGGGAGAGAGATACGCATTCACCTAGTATATCGGCAAGTCTTAAATCTTAACCCGCGATGCTAATGGTTAGCCAAAGATCACTCAACCATTGCATCCAACTGCTCTGGTTGACCACTTCCCACACCAAGCAAGTAGTCGTCACTACTATAAACTCTCAAACATCGAGAGGAGTGCACTGGCATGAAATTATACCAAACTCCCTTTTGACTCACATAAACATTTAGCATACTCACATAATCATATCACCATGCTTTTCTACACGTACTTGCTAAAATTAACGGGCCTATTTTAACACATCAATTTTGCCCAGATCACAATTTCATACGTAATATCCAAAGCATCCAAAATTGTGTATATTACAAAGGTTCGGAATTCATACCTTAAGCTATCGTCTTAAGATTTCAAGTGGATTGCAAGGATACCGGAACTAAGCTAAATCTCCGATCCTACGCAAAACCTACAAGTTTTACATGATTTTTCTCAAAATTCTAGAATTAGCTTTTCGGAAATAATTTTCCAAATGTGGCCTAATAGGTATCAAAACGTAGCTAATACCTCGAGGAGTCCGAATATGAAATTTTGAGAAAAGCTTACGATCAAAAAATCGTCGATTTGTGTCTTGAAGCTCGTAGCCACCAAAATCCCCAAATTCTCTCTAAGCTTTCCAATTAGGTTTTGAACTTATGAAAATATCTCATGAGTTTCTATATATAGGCACAACTCTCAGAAATTATGTTTACCTCCCCACGAGTTCTCAAAACTTCTAATGAATTCTTGAAATGTCGCACACGTCCATTTTATAACTTCACGAGTGAAAACTAAAATTAATAAAAGTTTCTGACTAAGTCTCGTTTGGGTCCAAAATTACGTCCGAAAACTAAATTCTGAGGAATCTCTATACAACCTACCTTTTATATAACGTATCACTCATGTTCTCACCACAGTTGCCCAAATGCTCTATAGTGACAACAAAACTACCAAAAATTATACTACACAAGTATAATTTACTATTCATAAAACACCAGATTTTTCAAATAACATTTAAATCATATAAATGTCATTTAGCCATACTAATGCATCATGGTTCTCCGATCACTGTGTCCTCAACCGACACGTCACCGTTGACTACAGTCAACCACTTAACTCAATTATTAATAAACATTAATAATTCACATGTTACCACATTTTCATATTAAAACCATGCAATTTCTGGGACGGATGTGACATAAACACCCCTCCCCTCAATACATCCGCCCCTGGATCGATTAGTCGACAACTTGCGAAAAAAGAGGAGATGCTACATTTATGACAAACAATGCTTAAAAAAAATGGCAAACTTCATTTTTGCCATTGAATGTTAACCCGGTATTTCAAGAGTTACTCATAAATTTTCCTTTTTTTTTTGCTTATAATTATCTTTCTTATTTCTCACACTGTCACGCCCCGACGTAGCATAATACAGGAAAGCATTTAATTTCCTTTATGGACTTGTAGGTCGTGACAAGTGAGTATGACCAATTGTCCCTGCAGCAAATAACTTAAACAACATTTCTAAAGAAAGGTTACTAATAAAACATAAGCTCCAAAGTTAAAACTTACTAAACTATTACAAAAGTCCAGGTCTTAGGTACAAACGCCCTTATTCAAAACTAGCATAAAGTCTATTACAACTTTAAAGTAAAAGACATAAGAAATATAAAGCAGCCTCCTGGAAAGTCTCCTGCTTCTAACTAGCGTAGTCGAAATACCCTGGCTGCTCCTGACCCTGAAAATCTGGACATACAGTCCAGGACGCATCAACGCCCTCAGCTTATGCAAGCTGGTAAGGAAAATAAACAAGTGCTCGCAATGTACATATATAAGCAAATAAACAACGGTGCAATTTAACTTTAAAAGCAATAGATTCAAGGTTCCAATTTCAACATAAGTCACGGGGGAATAAAGTAAGCAATAAATATGCTACCGTGCATGAACAATGTAACATCTCATCTTTCTGACTCTTTTCTCTCAACAAGACTCGACTCAACCAACCATTACCTCAGATACCAGGAATAATATCCGATCGATATCTAAGTCGCACACCACGCTATCTCCTCAGATACCAGGAATAATATCCGATCGATATCTGAGCCGATCACGACCAACCATCGCTTCGGATTCCAGGAATAATATCCGATCGATATCCGAAACGAGCACCTTAGATACCAGGAATAATATCCGATCGATATCTAAGCCGTAACTCAATACCATCGCTTCGGATACCAGGAATAATATCCGATCGATATCCGAAACGAGCGCCTTAGATACCAGGAATAATATCCGATCGATATCTAAGCCGTAACTCAATACCATCGCTTCGGATACCAGGAATAATATCCGATCGATATCCGAAATGAGCGCCTTAAATACCAGGAATAATATCCGATTGATATCTAAGCCGTAACTCAAAACCATTGCTTCGGATACCAGGAATAATATCCGATCGATATCTAAAACGAGCGCCTTAGATACCAGGAATAATATCCGATCGATATCTAAGTCGTACACAACACTGTCGCCTCCAATACCAGGAATAATAGCCGATCGATATTGAGGTCACACACCAGACCGCCTGTAATACCCGTAAATTTCTATTAATTATAAAATGACCCCCCGTAAATTTTTGTCTGTATTTCCAGCATTTTGATTTCGTAATTCCAGAAACCTGGACATGGATGTATGTGTATTATTTTATCATTAACTTGAACTGTAAATTTTGACTCGGACTGACATATCACGCGGACCCGTAAAATCTACAATTACCTGGACTGGCTTGCACATTAATATGCTTACCAATCAACTGAAACCCATTTATCCAAACACCTCCCAAGAACCCACTTAAAACCATTGTGAACCCACAGATTGTACAAATAATAGTTGTACCAGCATGGAGATGTGTGCATGCACATGCTTAGGCATGTATGTATGGAACGATTGGTGTCCATAGTTGGACCATTGAGAGAAGAAGGAGTTACTAGCAGACTTAGCCAAAGCCCACGCCTACTCCTCTTCTCCAGGCAGGGTCACTTCAGTCTTGGAGAAGATGACGTGTGTGTGTCCATGTATAGGTTTATAAGTAGATGGGTTGGTGTATATATATGTACCATTGAGAGATTTGAGAAGCACATACACACTCACATTATTATCTGCCTCTGCACTCAGCACACACACACACACTATCTGCCTCACTTACGCACAGAAAGAAAAGGAAAGGAAGAGGGAGTCGCCGAAGAGAAAGAGAGAGAACCCGAGGCCCCCACAGGTAAATCCCCACCCCCTGCTTGATTCTACACACTCACACACCCTCACACACGTTCCCAGACCCATTATTATGACCTAAACAGAGCCTTAAGCCCTGGATTTAACCCAAATCACCATTAGAGCTCCTCACCGTAGCTTAATTTGTAAAACTCAACCACAGCTTCTAAAAACCATACCAAACTGACCCTAAGGTTTCCATTAGACCCCCTTTAATTCAGTTTTGAGATTGGTGCACCCTAGGTAGGCCATGCACGACATTACCCCTTGAAAACTCAAAAAGAATAATGGACCAGTAGGTCCAGCAAACGAATGAACCGGGTTATAGCCTCCTAGTATGTTGTAGAGGGTCCCAAACCGGTGCTAATGGCGTTGGATAGAGCCATTTTCATTGAGTAGAGAAAGAGATATGAGCGTTTGAAGTTTTCCGGCCAAATCGGGCTCGCCGGCGGTGACGTAGGCTAGCCGGAGAAGAAAAGACCCGTGGGTCTTCGGGTTATATCGTTTACCCGTTGGGTCGGGTCGGGTTCGCGTATGGGTGGGTTAGTATGTATGTGTAGATGGTATTGGGTTCGGGTTATATTAATATAGTGGTAAGCGGGTCGGATCTTTTAAGTTGGATCGGCTTTAGTGTGTATTCGGGTAACCCGTGGGTACGGGTTCGGTTTTGGGTTGACCAGTGGGTCTTTACTTTAATTATAATTAATTCATTTTATATCCTTAATTATTCTGTTAATCCGGGTTAGCACATTAATGATCCAAAATTAGCAATAATTTACATTTTATTAATTAGTTAACCCAGATTAGTAAATTTGTGGTTTTTTTTTTAGATTTATTAATGTTTAATTATTCTATTAATCTTAATTAAGATTGTATTAACCTGTTTTATATTATTAAGTATTCTATTAATCCTAATTAATATTTTAATATTCTGTTTTAGTAATTATTAATATATATTAACCTAGATTAGTATATAAATATATTATTTATAATATATTTTGTATTAATAAATAAGTATAAATAATTATAAATCATTTTAAATTGTTTTAAAAATCTAAAAAATATTTTCAATAATATTATAAATTATACTTTAATAAATGCTAATATTATTTTTGATAATATCCTGACATTATGAAATTATGAATTATTATTATTACGATATGATATGCTTATTATTTATTTGTTTAAATAAATAATAAGTAAATATTTTTAAATTAAAATAATTAGGTAATAAATACCTAATGACCCCTTTTCAAGCATAGGAAAATTATATTAAATTTTTCTAAGGTCTAGTACCTCTATGTTGTAAATTATTATTTACAAGACCCTAGCTTTAATATTCTAATAATTATTAATTGCTTATAAAGTATCCGTTTGGTTGTATTTTAATTATTTAAAATACCAAACGAGCCCCGAAAATTATGAAAAAAATACCTCTAGCCTATTTTAAGGCCTAGTATTTAATAAAAATATTTATAAGGGTCAAATATCTCCCTAAATCATACTTTATAATTATGGGGCCCCGCAGCCTATTATTAGACGATTTAAACTTCAGAAATTCTTAATAAATAAACCGTAGCTCAGAAAAATACGCGGTCAGTTACTAGAGTCTTAGAATAATGTCTAGAATATTCCCTTAAAGTTTGATGACCTTTTAACACGGTCAAAAATACAGCTTATAAAATAGGGCCCGAACTGGTATAGAAAACTCAGCCTTTTCTGCGACGGACTCCGATTTGAGTCTAGTCAATGGCTTTGGACTCAGAATGATGTCTAGATCATCATGTTGAGGTTTAGGAACCCACCCGGCACAATTACCATTTTGCCCCTGATTTTAGTAAGCTTACTAATCAATGTTCTATGTAATTTTATACTTTGTAGGAACCGCTACGCTTACTGTTACGCACCCGTTTCGAGGTGAGTCGTCCTAAATCACTTGGTATATTATAGAATTATTCTCTGATCATATATGTATGCCCAGTGCGTCCTGTGTGGACGATACTGATAAATATTAGTATTATAAATGTTGAGATTATTTTTTATATAATGAACGCATGTTAGTTAACTATACTCCATGCTTAGTTAATATTCGTTGATTTTCTCGTTTATCATAATTTCCCGATTATATAGTCACATGAACATTTACATGAACATGGTTGAGTCATGATGTCCATATTGACGTCTGCATGGTTAGTCACGGGGACTAACCCAGTCATATTGTTATACATGTTGAGTGGACCGTAGTGGTCCGAGTGGTACAGTCAAGTAAATGGGAACAACAATGAAACTGCTATAGGGCCCTGCTAGGCGACGATAGCCAGAGTTTCCATTGAAATCATTGAAGTTATGTATGAATTGATGATTGATACGCTATAGGGCCCTGCTAGGCGACGATAGCAATGTATCCATCAGAATACAATAGTTACCTTTCAAATGCTATAGGGCCCTGTTAGGCGACGATAGCGCTGTAACTATTCTATTCACCCGGCAAGGTCACAAGGACCTAAGAGTCCAATGATTACACTATTTTAAAACCAAAATTTGCTATAGGGCCCTGCTAGGCGACGATAGCAACGTAATCATTCTACTCTGAGCTAACGGCGTTACACTAGTAATGTAACGAGTCACATGAGTCAGTGGTGGTGTCCATGGTCGAGTTAAAGTCGAATATATCAATAATGCATTATGTCGTCATACTACCATGTCATATACTCATTAATGTTGGATCAAGATATTGTTATACTTGTATATCCTTAATTGTATTAGGAGTGATCGGTTAAGACGATTTCACTTAGCTTCAAAAGCTAACGACTCCTTCCCTGCCCTGAACATTTTACGTCTAGGTTATAATGAGGAGAACCATCAAGGTAACCATGAAGATGCATATCACTATCCTCAGGATGGGAACTATCAGGAAGGCAGACTATCAAGAAGAGTTCGATAATGAGGGTTACGGGTTTGCCAGTTAGAAGAAGGACCCTGGCCCATTTCCGCATTGAGACTTCTCTTATGTTTTAGCTATCTTTTGGTTGATGTAATAATTTAAGTGGCGTGAATCGCCCAAACTTATCTTTTGTGGTTTCATTTGGAACAACTGTAATAGCTTAAGTAGCAAAACGCTCTAAGTTCCCCCATGAATACCATTAGACGCTTTTGCAAATTTCTTACTCTGATATATATATTTTGTTAGTATGTCGCATGGACAGGTAAGTTTTATGTAACTCGTCATTCCCTACGGGTCTAGAAAGGAAATTTTAAATTTTTCCTATTTTTGGCTACTCCGGGGCGTGACACCGCCACTCTTTACTCTTTTCACGCTTTCTCACACACATGCATGTTGACACAACCTCGACCCGAATATGTATGTCAATGTTCATAATTTGTAGTAGCAGTTATTAATCTCAAAGCTGGATATTCGTTCAACATAAATCTCGGTCTTAAACGTTCTTATAAGTCCAATACCTAATCAGTGAGCTTTTAAAACAGTAAATCTGTCAAACAGTTCATTAAACACTTTCAAAACCTTTTCCAAACAGTCCCTTATATAAAAATACAAAAAAACTTCTCAAACTGCCCAGGTCGCGCGCGCGAAAGGGGATTGGTCGCGCGAGCGGGCCGCGCGAGCGAAGGGGGAGAATAGGTTGCATGAGCGGGTCGCGGGCGCGAATGGGTAGCAGGTGTCGCGCGAGCGGGCCGCGTGTGTGAATGGGGATGGGTGTCGCGCGAGCGGGCCGCAAGAGCGAGCCTCGTGCGAGCAGGTCACGCGCGCGAGTTGTCATAGTTTCATCATCTTCTTCGTTTTTTTCCTATTTTTTATTTTCAAACTGAAATTATACCCATTTCTGTATTCTGTTCTAAACAGTGCATGTAATATATGGATCCCTTCAGTTTTTCGCGTAGATTAAGAATACACGATCAATTTAAACAAATACTGATTGTATCTCTTACTTTTCGTGATTAAAGTAAGAGTGTCAAAACTTCAAATCATCAATACGTCGCCATACGGATAAATTGAGCCGTATGATTGAAACCATAGCTTATTGGGACTAAGATCTTCCATAATCAATTCACGGAATTGATTTTTGTTGAGTTTGTAAAACTCCAATTCAAAGCTTTCATGGTGTTCTTCACCTATATACATATATACACACCTATACACACTGAAATATACATATATATATATATATATACGTTGAGAGTGAGTTTATAATACTCATAGAGGGTGATTATACAGAGAATTTTGAGACCGAGAATTCCGCCGTCGATTCCGTCGTTCGAATTCTCCTCCGTTCTTGATTTTGAGATATAACAATATATAACTATGTATATGTGTATGTATATAATATATAATCTGTATATGTGTGTGATATATAATCTGAGTGTGTGTGTTGTGTGTTCTTGAGAGAGTTGAGAGAAATTAGAGGGAGATTTGAGAGATGCAGTGAGTGATACGAGAGAATGAGAGACTGTGATACACATATAAAGAGAAAATTATTTAGGCTCCAAGCAATGGGCGGATTTCGCCCAGTGAGGTTGAGCTCACGTGCTCCCTCACCCAAGACACGGTAAAAGGCGCAGATTTAAATCCAAACTGGTATTTTACGGTTGATATAAAAATACTAAAAATCATATTAATGTAGGAATTAAATCCCGGGTTGTACCAAAAATATAGATATCGATTTTTTTGAAACCATAGGAAAAATTTTTCTATATTTATGGAAATTACAATTTGACCCCCAAATAAAAATTATAAATAGCAATTAAAATTAAATATTCATTTATTAATGAAAAAGAAATTACAGGGTGTTACACTCTACCCACCTTAACAGATAATTCGCCCCGAAATCTGAGCTAACTAATCCTGAAACAACTCGGGATATATAGTCCTCATGTCCGACTCTAACTCCCACGACGCTTCTCCCTCGTCATGATGCCTCCACTGAATCTTAACCAAAGGAACGTCTCTTCTTCTCAGCCTCTTGATACTCTGGTCAAGAATCCTCACAGATCTATCCTTGTAGACAACATTTTGACTTGTCTCAATATCATTAAAATTAATAACATATGAAGGGCCCCGTATGCATTTTCTTAACATACTGACATGGAACACGTTATGAAGACCAGACATCTTTTGTGGCAACGCAAGTCGATAAGCCACTTTCCCAACACGTTCAAGTATCTCGAATGGTCCGATGAAACAAGGTGCCAACTTCTCTCTTTTCTGACCAAAACGTATTACTCCCCGAATAGGTGAAACTTTAAGGAGGACGTGATCACCGATACTGAACTCCAAATCCTTTCGACGTCGATCCGCATAACTCTTGTGTCTACTCTGTGCAGTTTTCATTCTTTCCTTGACCAGTGAAATCTTCTCATTGGTTTCTCTTACCAACTTTGGTCCCAACAATTCTGTGTCTCCCACTTCAGCCCAACACAACGGAGATCGACATGGGCGTCCGTACAAGGCTTCGAACGGTGCCATCCCAATACTCGAGTGATAACTGTTGTTATACGCAAATTTGACCAACGGTAAGTGCGTCTCCCAAGATCCTTCAAAATCGATTACACAAGCTCTCAGCATATCTTCTATAATCTGATAAACACGCTCGGTCTGTCCATCGGTCTGAGGATGGAAAGCAGTACTCATCTTGAGCGAAGTTCCCATAGCCTTCTGCAAACTTTCCCAAAATCCTGAGGTAAAACGTGCATCGCGGTCTGATACAATCGATACAGGCGCACCGTGCAGTCGCACCACTTCTGTAGATACATTCGACTCATCCTTTCTACTGGGTAAGTCATATTGTACGCGATAAAGTGTGTAGCCTTCGTCAGACGATCCACAATTACCCAAATCGTGCCATGGTCTTGTTGTGACCGGGGTAATCCAACCACGAAATCCATAGTTATGTGTTCCCACTTCCATCCTGGAACAGGTAGGGGTTGCAACAATCTTGAGGGTCTCTGATGTTCAGCCTTCACTTGTTGACAAGTCAAACATTTAGACACAAACTCGGCTACTTCTCGCTTCATCCCTTCCCACCAGAAGTTTCTCTTTAAATCTTTATACATCTTTGTTCCTCCTGGGTGTACTGTCAGTCTTGATTTATGTGCTTCTTCGAGAATATCCTTTCTCAAATCTCCTGAATCTGGCACACACAATCTGTCTCGGCATCGGTATCCTCCATCGGTCCCAACCTTCCATTCTATAGGGTCCTTTTATGACATCTTGGCGAACCATACTTGAAACTTCTCGTCTTTCTTTTGGGCCTCGATGATTCGACTCACAAGTGTTGGTTATACCATGAGGCATCCAAAGTGATGTCCGACACTTCCCTCAAAAATCTGTATATCAAATTCTGCGATTGTCTCTAAAGCTTTCCATTCCCTTATCATCAATAAAGCAATCATTCCTTGAGGTTTCCGACTTAGGGCGTCAGCAACTACATTTGCCTTACCAGGGTGGTACTCTAATGTAAAGTCGTAGTCCTTAATCAGCTCCATCCATCGGCGTTGCCATATATACAGCTCTTTCTGAGTAAACAAATACTTAAGGCTCTTGTGGTCCGAGAACAAATCAAACTTCTCCCCGTAGAGGTAGTGTCTCCAGATCTTAAGTGCGAATACAACTGCTACTAGCTCCAAATCATGAGTTGGGTAATTCAATTCATTTGGCTTCAACTATCGTGAACCATAGGCGATAGCCTTACCGTCTTGCATAAGGACACATCCCAATCCTTGATAAGAGGCGTCACTAAAAATAGTGAACTTCTCACCATCCTTTGGTATCGCAAGCACTAGCGCTGTTGTCAATCTCTCTTTCAATTCCAAAAAAGTGCGTTCATGCTTATCAGTCCATTCAAACTTCAAATCATTCTTAGTCAAACCAGTTAACGGGGCTGCTATCTTTGAGAAACCCTCTACAAATCTCCGATAGTAACCGGCGAGTCCCAGAAAACTTCTGACTTCTGTAGCATTAGTTGACCGAGTCCAATTCGCCACTGCATCGGTCTTTGAGGAGTCAACCGCGATTCCTTGTTGTGAGATCACATGCCCGAGGAACTAAACTTCCTGAAGCCAGAATTCGCACTTGCTGAATTTAACATACAGGCAGTGATCTTTGAGAGTCTGCAACGCGATCCGTAGATTGCTCATGCTCTTCCTCTGACTTGGAATAGATCAAAATATCATCAATAAAGACAATAACGAATTTATCTAAGTATGGCTTGAATACTCTGTTCATCAAGTCCATAAACACAGCCGGAGCATTCGTCATCCCAAACGGCATCACTAAGAACTCATAGTGTCCGTACCTCATCTTGAAAGCAGTCTTAAGTATGTCTTCCTTCAGCACCCTCAACTGGTGATACCTTGACCGTAGATCAATCTTAGAAAAGGTCGTGGCTCCTTGCAATTGATCGAACAGATCGTCTATCCGAGGTAAAGGATACTTATTCTTGATAGTAACCTTATTTAATTCCCGGTAGTCAATACACAACCGCATTGTCCCATCCTTCTTTTTCACGAATAACACTGGTGCTCCCCAGGGTGAAGTACTTGGACGAACAAAACCCAACTTCTCAAGTTCTTGAACTTGTTCCTTCAGCTCCAATAACTCAGTAGGGGCCATCCTGTAGGGAACCTTGGTTATAGGTCGAGTGCCTGGTACCAGTTCCATACAGAATTCTATATCCCTCTCAGGTGGTAATCCAGAAATATCTCGGAATACTTCCTCGAACTCTTTGATCACCGGTATTGATGACACTGTTACTTCTGCACTGACAACCTCAATGTTTGCTAGGCATCTGGTGAGGAACATATCACCCGAAGGGTTACATTAGAAATCGAAGAGTCGATTCCCATCGTCTGCAAATGTGATCCTCTTCTTTGCACAATCCAACTTCGCATGATTCTTCTCGAGCCAATCCATTCCTAGGATTACATCGAATTCTTTCATCGACAGAACCACCAATCTTGCCGAAAGTTCACGGTCTCCTAACCGTAAAGGACAATCCTTACATACATGTAATAACTTGACGCTGGTCCCCAAGGGTGAGACAGCACTCAAAGCATCATCTAAACGTTGCGGTACTATTCCCAACTTTTGAACCATCTTAACAGATATAAAGGAATGTGTAGCACCCGTATCAAATAAAACTTTAGCATTAGAGTTAAACAAGGTTAGAGTACCTTCCACTGCTCATTGCTCAGGAGGTTCCTCCTCATAAGCACCTTCTTCATAACCTGTTTCTTCATAACCAGCAGCCTCGGGAATAACAGCATTCAGGCGAGCCTGTCCTTGCTGACCGTAATTGCCTCTCCTAGGAGCCTTGCATTCCAGACTCATGTGACCTGGCATGCCACAATTATAGCACACAATTCTCGGACGATCAGCACGCCTAGTCAGTCTGCAATCTTTAGCTCGATGATCGGGATTGCCATAATTGAAGTAGTTATTGTTGTTGTTCCCTCCTGTTGCTCGAGGCGGATATTGCTGTACTACTTGTGTCTGTTGAGGTTTCTTCCCTTCATCCCAGGTCCTTTTCTGTCCCTGAGGGTACCCTAGTTTCTGTCCAGAATAACCCTTGTGCCGAGGTCAATTTCCAAATGGCTTCGAATTCTGGCAACCATCATTCTCTAACCCCGTAACCAATCTCACCAGAGCTTCAAATGACTGGCCCAGATGCCCCATAGTCAGATGTCGGAGAGACAAGTTGAGACCCCGGTGATACTTCTTGATTTTCCTCTAGGGTGTGTCCACCATATGTGGAGCAAAGTGAGACAGACGCTCAAATCAAGTAGTGTACTCACGGACAGTCAGATTCCCTTGAGTCAATTCCATAAACTCTTTCTCTCTCTTGTCCTTCTCTTCTTCAGGAAAATACTTTTCGAGAAATCTTTCCCTAAACACCACCTACGGCATTCTCCTTGCAGCTTCATCCCCTATGGTCACCTTTTCAGCATCCCACCAATCAGCCGCTGCATAAGACAGCTGAAAGATAGCCAGACGCTTCTTCTCCAGATCAGTACACTCTATGGTCTCAAAGATACGCTCCATCTGGCGTAGCCACTGTTCTGCTTGCCAGGGTTCATCAGTCCCAGCAAAATACTCAGGTCGCAGAGCGCGAAACTCCTTGAGAAGCTTGTCTCCAGTCTGGTGGGCTTGCCTCCCATTCCAGTTATGATTCCCATTCTGATTATTGTTCCTTGTGTTCTAATCACTAACCCTCTCCAATCTTCTTACAAAAACCTCAAACATTCCGGTTAGATCTATTACTGGGGGTGCATCTTCAATAGCGGGAAGATTCTTGAGATTTCTTCCAGCCATGTCTCAAGAGAAAGGTACATATTCATCAATCAACAGAATTCGGTCAGTCTCCAGCCATTGTTTCGCTTACCAGGGTTCATCAGTCCCAGCAAAATACTCAGGTCGCAGAGCGCGAAACTCCTTGAGAAGCTTGTCTCTAGTCTGGTGGGCTTGCCTTCCATTCCCGTTATGATTTCCATTCTGATTATTGTTCCTTACATTCTTATCGCTAACCCTCTCCAACCTCCTTACAAAAGCCTCAAACATTTTGGTTGGATCTACTACCGGGGGTGCAGCTTCAATAGCGGGACAATTCCTGAGATTTCTTGCAGCCATATAATCGAGAGAACGGTACCTATCCATTGATCAACAAGAAATCGGTCAATCTCTCGAGAAGAAAGGAAATTCTCAATGATAGAAAGCGACTAAACACGGAATGAAGTCGAACTATCTTATCTTAATTCTATCTTAACGGGAAATCCTATGTGTTCTGGACAATTGGTCGAGCCATAACCTGGCTCTGATACCAAAAAGCTTGTCACGCCCCGACGTAGCATAATACAGGAAAGCATTTAATTTCCTTTATGGACTCGTAGGTCGTGACAAGTGAGAATGACCAATTGTCCCTGCAACAAATAACTTAAACAGCATTTCTAAAGAAATGTTACTAATAAAACATAAGCTCCAAAGTTAAAACTTACTAAACTATTACAAAGGTCCAGGTCTTAGGCACAAACGCCCTTATTCTAAACTAGCATAAAGTCTATTACAACTTCAAAGTAAAAGACATAAGAAATATAAAGCAGCCTCCTGGAAAGTCTCCTGCTTCTAACTAGCATAGTCAAAATACCCTGGCTGCTCCTGACCCTGAAAATCTGGACATACAGTCCATGACGCATCAACGCCATCAGCTTATGCAAGCTGGTGAGCAAAATAAACAAGTGCTCGCAATGAACTTTTAATAAGTTCATTTCTTCATAATGTTGATGTTAGATACGCTAAATTTATGTACATACACTCTAATTATCACTTACACTTTCAACCATTATTGCATTTGCACCCATGCTTCACTTTCTTATATTATAATGTCCACAATTTCTTTCCTCTTCACTTTTATTTGTGTAACATGATATTGACTTTATTATTTAAACTTAAAACACTTTATTGTGAAAACCATACATTGGATAATGCAATTGCATACCCTATCCTCACAACTAAATAAATGCAAATGCATGCGCATACCCTATCCACAGAAAAGAGTTTGACTACAAATGAAAAGGACATGAAATAAATTCATTTTAATTTTACCAAATGATACAAAAGAAATGCCCTATTAACTCCACAATTTGAAAATGCCACCACTATTAGTGCAGCTGACTTTCTTAAACATATCCAAACTTATCTAAATTTAAGTTCCACTTTGCGTAATCATGAAATGACAAGTAAAAACACTTCAATTAGAAGTAATGTTTTGCTAATACTTTTAGTTCTAGCACCATCTGAGCAACAACTTAGCTTAGGTGGTAAAAGATTCTTTATACCACGTTCTTATCAGGGTCGAACATTGCTCCTCCTCTGGGCCTTGACATTTATGTCCTCGTACAAAACCACTATACCAAATAATCAAAATAATAATAATAATAATAATAAATAAATAAATAAATAAATAAAAAGTTTCTAGCATAAATTGTCCTGTGTCTTCAATTTTTTTAGAATAACCCATGGTACGCAAGGTGAGACACATATATCTATAATATATATAAATGTACCAATTTGTATAAGTGTTTTACACTTTTATCAATCGGTGCACTTTTACTTAAGTAATTTGTTTTAGAGTTTTAACAACATTAGTATACCACTTTTTTTTTTTGGTCCGTCCATGAGAGTCTTAACTTTTGATATTTCTTCTTTGGATATATCATGTTACATATGTTATATACAATCCCTATTGTTTAACAACTCATTTATATAATGACATACCACATTCCTATTGTGTTACAACTTCTTCCAAAACAACTCATAAAAATATAATTAATCACACTTTAGTTCATGGTTGGTTTCGCTTTTTGTTTTTTTAAGTGAACTCACGGCGGTTGTTTTTTTTTTTTTTTTGGATCCTAGATTCATATGGGGAATACTCCCCCCCCCCCGGCCACTTTTGTCCAAGGTTTTTTTTTTCTTTTTTTAAAATTTTTAATTTTGCCTAACAGTTATTTGTTTTCTTTTTTTTCTTTTTTCTTTTTTTTTTGTACAAACTTATAACTCCCTTCAAAACCCCTTCCATTAAAATACCATCCCAAAAAAGAATGTTTTTTTTTATCACGTGAGTAACACATGATACAAAATATTAACAACTTGATATTCATTTATTCATCCTTTTAGCCATTACGTAATATTGGACAAAATTATCCTTTGTCGCACACAGGGCCGGTCTCAAGTATTTGGAGACTCGGGATGAACTATTAAAAGGCCCCTATACGGGTGCCCCTGAGGCGATTTTTTTTTTTGGTTTACTTATACATAATTGGCAATTTTTTTAGGGTGTCTACTTGAATATAATTGATTTTGGGGTTCTTCTTATAATATGAGTCTATTTATGAAACTTAAATATTGTATGATGTCTTTTAAAATTCTAGGGGGACTATTTCAAAAAATTCTTACACTAAAGTGTGGCTCCAGTGCGCACTGGGTGAATCCACTGGATTTTTAAGCCTAAAAAAACAACGGGGTTCCCCACTGACCCGTGCCCAGTCCCACCGCCCCATTGCCCCACGGTTTTTTTAGGCTTAAAAATTCAGTGCGAACACCCAGTGCGCTTATCCAGTACACATTAGAGCCAGACTCTATATATAGTTGATGTCACTAAATTGGGCATTGGGCCCCTTTGGGAGGCCTAAACATAAGTTGATGAGGCCTACACATTATTGAGGGGAGCCTAATAAATGCAAAATACTAAAAAATCTCAAGGTAAAAATGTAATTATGAAAATTTCATGGGAGCCCCTCAAAATTTAATGAACTTTGGTTGCCCAGACAACCCAACCCCCCCCCCCCCCCCCCCCCCCCCCCTTATGCCGGCTCTGGTTGAACACATAATTGGCCTTGATTATACACCAAACTTTACGCAATTTCGCTCTAAAATTTTCAAGAACTCATAAAAGAGACAAAAATGTTATATTGCTATTACTTTTAGATCATGTGTTGGTAACATGACACAAAAGTATTCTTTTTTTTTTTTACGACAACATAACAGAAGGGGTAGTTGAAAAAAGTTCATAGTTGAATGGGTATTAGCGTAATTATCCCTTTTTTTAGACTTCATGGTGGATTGCGTTTTTAAGTTGCTTGATGGAATAGTGGATTAGTAACACATATCTCTTAAAGAGTTATAATAAATGTCTATGAAGAATTTTAGGACTCTTAACTATACTCCTATTATCAATTCTTAGTACCATGTTATATATAACTGCACTGAAGCCCTCCAGTGTTTTACACTTTTATCAATCGGTGCACTTACTTAAGTGGTTTTCTTAGAATTTTAATAACCTTTTATATTTTATTTTATGGTGTGCCATTTTTATTTTTATTTTTGGGTTCATCCATTAATTAAAGTCTTCATTTTTTCTTCTCTCTCTCTCTCTCTCTCTCTCTCTCTCTCTTTTTTTTTTTTTTGATATCCTATTTATGTGTTGTACAAAGTTGAGATACGTTTAGCAAACCATTGCTAACTTTTTGATGGACTCCAATGGAGGATTAGTAACATATATCTCTTAATAGTTATAGTAAATATCTATTATAAAAATGATAGGACTCTTCGCTATAATCCTGATATCAATTCTTAGTATTACATGACTCTTTTTAAAGACTCCCGATTTTTTTTCTTATTCTTCTTCTTCTTTTTTTAAAAGTATTTTTTTTTATCTGTCCATAAGATGTCCTCCCTTTGATAACTTTTACAAGAGTAAAATTGAATACACTTTTGAAAAGAGTCAATTATTAAAAAAGAGTTATCTAAAATTTAACCACAATTTTATTCTTTTCAAAGAGCCATATGTAGAGGCAATTGATGATACAACCTATTTCTTAATAAAATATATGAACTCCTATTGTTAATAAATTAATACACAATTCAAAGTAAACTTTTAGATTTATTATTTTTTTTATTTTTTATTTAGAAAAAGACCTTTACTTCTACTAAGTTATGCCTCTTATCAACTTCCTTCTATTTATTTTTTTCCTCAACCTACACGGATTATATTCTCTAATTATCAAACATTATATAATATGTAGGATTGTTTACATGCTACATTAAATATTACTATTGATATTAAATCTGCCAATTTTATCCAAATAGGTTTTTAAATCCAAAAATCTTCTCAAATTCAACTAAAAACCATATCCAAAATTATGGGTAGATTAATTTTCATTTCTTTGTAGATTTTAGTATTTTAATTAAAAAAATAAATGAAATAGTCATTAGTGGTTTAGTTAACATTTTCTAAAAATTAATATACGTGATTGGTATTATAGTAAGTAACTAATTTGGAGCAATATTATCTACGGTATTATATACTAACTTGCGTAAAAAAAAAAAAAAAAAAAAAAAAAAAGCTTATCAAAAATAGCAATATCAATATAAACTATAAAAAATAAGACTAAGATAGTTGTTCCATTTTTAATACCCATGAGTACTTTCAAAGAGGGTAGTAATTTGTTTATTGAAGATAGATTAATAATTTTCCTAAAAAGCATGATAATTTGAAATTTTAGATTTTGTTCTTTTTTTAGTAAATGCTAGATAAAATGCAAAGTTTTTCCTAATTGTCTGCTTGATGATAATTAAAAATTATATGTGTAAACAAAGCAAGATAGAGTAAAATTTTAGCTTAATTTGTTATTGTATTGGTGAGTTTACGATAAAGTCGGCAGATAAAATGCAAAGTGCTACCTATTGTATGCTTGATGATCATTAAAAATTACATGCGATGACTACACTAATAAAATGGATAGAAATATGCATATTTTTTTTTTTTAATTTAATAGAAAACTTTATCCATATAGACTTTATTGAAAAAATAAGTAAAATCATATCGCAAATGATCTATAATAGAAACAATAATATCTATATTATATGTGCACCAACTCCCTTATAAGTGTTGTACATTTCTTTTGACATACCTCATTGCACATTTCCAATTGGTTAGAATTTTATGTTGTATGTTCTAGTTTTTAGGAATCCTACTTCAGTATAATCACGTAAGGACACGAAATTGTTGATTACACAATTACTTTATCAATTAATTATGGCTACCACTATTTAACTATTGCCAAAGTAAACTGGCTATGCGGTTTTTTGCACCATTCATACTCTCCTTCTACTCTTAAAAAGAACTCTCTATACTTACTTTCTATATATTTTCCTTATTGCATGTCCATTATAGGGAAAATAATAGAAAAAAAAAACAGGATATATAACAGTTATAATTTCCACTTAAAATAAAATGTACAAAGAACGTGACCACATAGTTATCAAAGAAAGCAACATAGTCAAAATGGTAAGAAAAAAATTAGAAAAATGAAAGACTAATGTGTTAGAGTACTTCACTCAATACTTAAAAGGATATTTTAAATATCAATTTAGTGATATCTTACAATTTAGATAATTCAAAACTAGATATATATATATATATATATATGAGATGATACTTCTCTAAAATAAGTTAAGAAACGGTACGCATGTGATAAGTGTTCAAGTATGTAATAGTTGTTCAGCGAGTTTGATCCTTCAATTTGTTGTTATCTAGCCACTTGTGTACCAATCACGTGCATTGCAATATCTATCGTTAGTTTTAGTGTTTTTCACTTTTTTCAATTAGGTTCGTTCCACTTAATGAACACATAATATCTATTGATTTTTTTTTTTCCGATTCTTTATTTCCAATAATTAATGATTTTCATTTACTTGTTGTTTAATAGTCAGTCCTAATAAGATTACAATTTCTATTGGTTGAAATGAAAACGACAAGACTATCAAAAAAAAAAATCAAAACGACAAGGGTGAATTATACTGACTTCTCATGGGGTACGGTCAAAATAAGGGGAATCCTCGAAGTATGGAAAATTATAATGATCGAAATAGTAATACCAAATTGATTACATTAATTATTGATATGTGATACTAGAAAAATTTGCCCTATATGCTAATTCATGTTTTAGTACTTTATTACAATAGCAACTCAAAAAAATTCTTTTTTACTTTGTTTGAATATCTTTATGATTTTGCCTAACACCTATAAATGTTTTCACAAGGAATAGTTGTTTTAATTTTGTAAATTAACAAATTATCATCGTATGAATGAATTCAAGACTAAAAAAGAAGGCAAGAATTTAGGTTTTACCTAATTACATGTTAAAACTAAGCTAATCAAGTTGATATGAACTTATGATTATTTTTTAATAGAATTTATTCAAATAAAGTTGATTGTTAAAAGAAATCTTCCCATTGGTTGTACAATTAAAAGGTCAATTTTAAAAATTCCAACATCAGTATCACTTTATATGAACTCCTAAGCATTGTGTATTGAGAATTTTTTCTTCTGCTGAAAAAATAAAATAAAAAATCTTGATACCTAATGCTTAGGTGAAATGGGACGTGTTGAATATAGAACATAAGCCATCTCTTTTTGTTTAGGCATTTCAAAAGTGCTCATCGAAGAAAAATGAAGTACTTCAAAAGTGGTGTAGTTGAACTTTATTCTGCAAGTAAGGCTCAATTGTCATGTAAAAAGTTTTACTTTTAAACACATCAACTCAATGTTACCATACGAAAAATAAAACAAAACAATAAGTAGGGGTATGACAATAAATGACAAACAAAAAAAAAAGCTAATTGAATTTTTTGAATTAATATTGGTCAGACTATAACATCTTTAAGATACAAATAAAAAAAAATCATATTACAATACTTTCCTAAGATACTTGACTAATATTTAAAAGCAATAACTGAGCAATTTCATGTTATCTTTTTTTCCCTCAAAGAATTGATTTGATTATTTACAGTGAATGCACTTTTGCTACTACATTTAAATAGTCTACAATGATTGGTTTTGAGAGTATCCTATAACTTTGAATATTTTGTTAATTTTAATTTATGATAATGGAAAATTACAATGTTAGAATTTTTGGTTTATTGCTTTATTTTTAGCCATTGAAAATTTAAAATTACAATAGCCAATAGAATGAACTACTCAAATGCTTATTTTATAATACGTATGTTCAAAATAATAATATTCATCTTATCGTGTTTTCATTAGAAAGTACTAATAACAACTAAATTCAACTTGGTTGAATCAATATTATATCTAATAAACAATCAGTAAACTTTTTTTAATTTTCTCCCTGAATTGTTATGATACTATATCATAATACATGCTCCAATACTACAATTTTTTTTTTTTTAATCAAAATGCTCCACTGAAAAGAAAACATTGTTATAAGAATAATTGCGTATATAAGTTTTCTATGTATTTTAATTGTTTAATATTTCCAGTTTCATGCATTAAGTATTGACAAATTATTTACTTTAAGTTATAGATATATAATAAAAAAAGACATCATTCACGTGCAACGCACGTGCGATATAAACTAGTATATATATATATATATTATTTTTTCTAGAAATACTCACCATATATTGATATTGTTCGTATAATATGGAATAAAGCAAAATCTAAGGTGTCTAAATAGTAAATCTACCTAGACAGGCTAGAGCATGTTACAATAACTAATTAGAGCAAACCAACAGACCGAACTGATCAGTTTAGTCAATTGTCAAAAAAATATACTAAATTTAAAACTTGATTGAATAGAAAAAAAACCAACAAAAATGACCGAACATAGGGTATTTGGTTGTTTTTAAAACTTGACAAAATCGATCAAACCGACCGATTGACATGCTCGATGGCCCTTTGCAGCATGATTAAAAAAAAGAAAAAAAAAAATGAAAAATGAAAAATATGCAGGGATGACATGTGATGTGACAATGCTTCTCTTTACAAGGTTTGATTACAATACTAATTCATAACCAGAAAATGCTTACTCTTTGTTCAAGTAAATAACTTTATTTTAATATATATATATATATATATATAGAAGAATGTCCTTAACAGTTGACTATCTATTTTGTGTCCAATTATTATTGATTGGGTTTTAACCTTTACATAAACTGATTTTGACGAAAACTTTCCTAAATTTGTGTTTACCCCAATGATTTCTTTACTTTTTTCTTTCTTGGAGTGTAAACAATATTAATGTGTATCAAATATATGTGGTGGCTCCGGACCTCGGGTAAGTAGAGAATTGTCATGATGTTAAGTTATCTGGATAAAAAAAAAAATAGTTAGACAACATAGTTATCTGGAGAATTGTCATGATTTTAAGTTATCTGGATAACAAAAGATAGTTTGACAACATTGTGGCCCCCTCGTTACAACAAAACGGATTTTTTGTGGCGCGTCACAAAGTCTTTCGCTAGTGCGTTAGTAATTTTTGCGTCTCTGATAACTATTTGTGGCATAGTCTACGGGTCTCAAATACTATATTATTTGTAGCACGCTAAACGCGCCACAAATATGTTGGTTGCATCGGAAATGCGTCTCTATTATTGAGTATCTATTGCGCCACAAATAATATAATTATCTGTGACGCGTGAATTTTTCATCGCAAATAATTTACTATTTGTGGTGCGTTGACTACGCCACAAATAATATACCCAAATTTAAAATGTGGTAATATTTGCGACGTGTAATATGCGCCATAAATATTGTAAGCAAATTAGTAGTATTTGTTATAGCGCGTCACAAATATTATAAACAAATTTTGTTTACAATACTTGTGATGCAACAAGTGCGCCACAAATACTACCTGTAAAATTAAAACTTTGCTTCTTTTTTTTTTCTTTTTTTTTCATATTATATACCTGCTACAATATCACTAAATTTGCAATCACAAATAGAAATAAACTTTATGGACACAAAATAGTCATTCACATACAATTTTGGAAAAAAAAACCAACATGTGTATTAATTCATACAAATATTATGTTCAATTCTGTCCAAAATAAATCATTAAAGTTTCGGAATCTTAGAATTTAAAAAGATAAAAAATAAAAATAAAAAATCATCCAAAGTCAACATCTTCCAATAAAACTCTAAATCTGAAACATGAAAAATAATAATTACCCATTAACAAATCTACAAGTAATATGAGATTGTAAAAACCAAAAAATAAAAAGCTATGCCCAAATATTTGAAATTCTATTTTTTCACATAACTCACAAACCGGGAATCCGGTATAGATCTCGTTTATTCCTACAACTTTCTTTAGGTATGTGTAAGGTGTTGGTAAAGTTCCGTTCCATTCCAGTCGATAGTTTACCGTTTCACCCATCAAAACTCCAAAACTAAGTTTTATAAAAGCTAAGTGTTTGAAATTCTATTTTTTTTTTTTTTTTTTTTTTTTGTGTAAGTCGCAAACCGTTGTACTGTGCCACTTCAAACTCCCATATAAAGTTTGTGTTAGGATTTCATATAGGTAACTTTACATGACTTTAGCAGGTAAAATTTGCCATTTGCTGTTACAATTATAATATTACTAATACAATAATATTAGACCCACACAAAATTCCACATAAAATAATTCTGGCCCTTAATTCTAGTGACCCTCATGTGTGGAATTTTGTGTGAATCTAGCATCACTCTTACTTATATGCTTACACAATCCATTGAAATTTCATTTTAATTTTAAGGTAGTGATTGCTTATTGTTAGTTCACGAGTTGTATGTAATCCATAAATACATATATGCATATACATAAGGTTTTAAGCATGTGTAAATTACTCCCAGCATATTGCATATGTATGGAGGACGAATTAAAAGAGGAAGCATAACAATAAAGCCAATCTTATCAAATCTACTTCAGTTGAACTGAAAATTAATCATTACCTCCATGGCACATGCATGCATCACATTATACATAGTAGCAAAACCACAATAAGTTGATGCTGCTTCTGAACAACTAGAAGGATGGCAGCTGAAAACACAAAGAAACAAAATAAGCAAATAGAATCCTAAAGCGATTTGTTGTAGTGATACTGCTAATTAATTATGATTCTTGGTGGGTTATTGGAAGTAAAACATCCTCTTACAATTTTTTTTATTTAACCAAACAAAGACATTTTTTTTTTCAGTATTTTCTATTCCTTACTTTCACTAATCCGTTAGGAAACACATACGATTAGTATATCATCTCAAAAATAAATACTTTCCTTCGCGCCACAAAATTGAAAAATACTAAATCAACAAAAGCCTGCAATTTCATTACTGCGTACATAAAAAGGCATAGGAGTACAATAAAACCACAAACAAACAATAATTGAATTTTCACAGTTACAATTTTGAACAAAAAGATCCTAGAGACTAATACAAGTAAAGCTTCAGATAGATTTTACTAATTAATATACAAAAATTGCAACCCTTTCTTTATTGAAATCAAGAATACTAAGAAAAACAAACAAATAAAAGCCAAAGTATAAATTGATGGACCTATATATTCAAAGCACGCCAATACAAATGTAATGTTATATTATATAGGCATCTAGCATAAGTACTTTCACGAAGTGTATTTACCAGTTGAATCAAAATAAGATAGGTGGATTTAGTGAAATTAGAATACTTGTAATACTTTGGCTCTTTTTAGGAGAAGCACTAACGACAAGAAGATCCTAGAGCCTACTTGTAATTACTTGTCATGTTTTTGGAACAGTGAAAAACATCACACCTCCATAGCAAGTCTCAGCCAAGCAGAAAAGAATACGAAAAGCTGTTAGAAGATGATCAGATTCAATCCTTAGACCATAGAAAAAGACAAGTGTTTTTTTTGAATTAAAACAAAGGGAAAAGCAAGTTTTTTTTAGATACCTTCGAAGTACATACAAATTCGAGACCACATAAAACACCCCTGCAAGTAATATTGAAGTTCACCTATGGAAACCACTCACTTGAATTATTAGGTCCATCTGTAGTACTTCCAAACTTCTAGGAGATGGGATAAGTTTTTAATTTAAAAGAAAAAATGTAATACCCATATTTTCACTGTAATTATGACGTATACTGTAATACCCCGTATTTTTTAATAAATATTTAATGCAGAGAGATTCTATATACTTCATTTGACCATTCATGAAATTCAATATTCGATCGATCGAAGCTAGTTCGAGCGATCGAGACCCTTCAGTTCAAGCGATCGAACCCTTTTCGAGCGATCGAAAACCCTACCGACATAAATTAAATACGTGGTCCCCACTTCAATCGATCAAACCCTTTTTCAATCGATCTAACTGACCGATCTGAGTTCGATCGATCGAGCATCCTTCGATCGATCGAGAATAGAAATATCAGAATACCAGTTTTGCGCAAATGCTGCCACCTGCACCCCATCCTCTCCTATATATACACTGCATTCGTGTGTGTGGTGTGTTTGCTGAACCTTGTGACAAGAGAGAGTTGAGAGTGTGTGCTTGTGTGTTGGTATACATATATATACACATACCTCCATATATCTATATATATACACACACATATCTATATATATATATACTCAGCAGAGAAGAAGAAGAGAAGAAGAAGAAGAAGGAGAGAAAGAAAGAAGGAGACAGAGAGAGACAGAGACAAGACAGAAGAGAGAGAGAGTGGCCGCCATTAAAGCTTCGGAGCTAAAGCTTACCCAAACGCACCTTAACGACTTTCAGTGAGTTCCAAACTCACTCGGTAACTTAGTTATGATGTTTTACATATTCTGGGCGTATTAATTATAACCCAAACACCCCCTAACATATTCTGCACGTTCACTGGCAGAATCTGGGGAAGACGAAGTTCGACCGATCGAACTGAGTTCAATCGATCGAACATCACTAAGTCTCAATCGATCGAAATGACTTCAATCGATCGAGATCACCTTCACTTAGATCGATCGAGAAGACTTCAATCGATCGAACAACACTTTCTTCGAGCGATCGAGATGACCTCAATCGATCGAACCTAGCAGAACATGAATGTATTCCTTTCAGTTTATAATTCATAATGCGTAGTTGTTTAATTGTTGTTTCATGTTCCTATTATGCGATATTATGGATAACGGAGGTAATGGGATACGATAATGAGATTGAGATAACATGGTGAGTAACGTAATCGGGTTCGGAACGCTAGTAATAGTACGACGCGATAACGTAGTAAAGTTTGAGATGATAATACTGGGTAGTATTGGATAAGTGAGGAATGAGTCAGTAAGAGGATTTGTATGTTAAGGTTGTGTGAGTCGAGCTGATGATTCGCTCAGGTTGAATCCGATAAGTGTATGTCAAGGATTTGATCAGGATCGTGAGAATTATGGGTGCACAGTACTCGCAAGAGTTCTTAAAAGCGGTGAACAGTAAGAGTTCTTAAAAGCGGTGAACAAGAGTAGATGTGGCACGCCCATGATTTGAATTACCAGAGCTGTGTATGTATCGTACTCGCAAGCGTTCTTAAAAGCGGTGAACAGTAAGAGTTCTTAAAAGCGGTGAACAAGAGTATGGGTATATCCATGGACCAGTCGTTATATAAGAACGATGTATGGGTGCTCGCAAGAGTTCTTAAAAGCGGTATAGCGGTGAACAAGAGCACCGATATGTTGTGCTGATATAATCAGTTCGAGATAGTCAGTTGGGTATTGTGGAATCAGTCTTAGAATGGGAGTCGATAATAATCGATTAATGATATGTCTGAATAAAAGAATGAGGAATATATTTAGTATCACTGTCATCTATTGTTCATAACTGTAAATATGTCATTTCTATGAGACTGTGTTAGTTAGTGCTCACTCAGCTTTCAACAAGCTGACGGCCTTTATTGCCTGGACATTCCCCGTCCAGACTACCCTGTCCTTTACAATGCAGATAATGGAACTCATGGCGATAACGTTTACCCTGAAGGGAGTTACGTAGAGAATGGCCCCACTGATGCCAGTTATGCTGACGCCTATCCGTACGCCAGCTGAAGACCTGAAGATAGATAGTAGTTTACGTTACTACTTTTCTTTTACTGTTGTACTTTGTAGTTAACGGGTACTTGGGCATATGTTGTCTCCAGACCTGTTGTGATCCTGTGGACCGTACTCTGATGTTTGTAATAGATAGAACCGTGTTTATATTTCAGTTGTTTCACTGTTCCTGTTTGGACTAGTACTGTGTGGTGTGGATTATCAGTGACTTTCACTTGTCATTCCCTATGGACCCATAAAAGAAATTTATTTTTCTCTATTTATGCTGCTCCGGGGCGTGACAGGGTTTTTGGTATCAGAGCACCTGGTTATATTACGGTTAGGTTCTGATATTGTCGTTCACTGATGGATTCCACACCATCTGGTTCTAGTATTTAAGATTTTCTTGAGATGAGATATGAGTATAAGATAAGTTCGTCTTTCTGACGATAGATAGTTTTCCTTTGCAGGATAGCATGGATCCAGAGTTTCATCAGTTTGTTACCGATGCTTATGGAGGACACGTGATCCATGGGGATACCGTGGAGCCAGCTGACCCAGAGTTTTATCGAGAGCGTGTGTGCCAGATAGCTAGTAGACATTTGGAGGAGGACATGTGGAGAGCACTTTATGTGACAGAGAGGACTCACCCGACACAGATGCGTATGGATGCTTACCATACTGCGAGGATTGGTAGAGACATTTGCCAGGAGATATTACGGTTAGTTCAGAGTAAGCCTGAGATGGATGAGATTGAGTTGAGAGCTATTGTAGCCGGTCCACCAGAGCCTGTAGTTGCACCAGTGCCAGCAACACCACCACCATCGCCGGTACCCGACGTACCAGTTCCAGAGCCTGAGCCGATCCAGGAGGATGAGGACCTTGAGCATGCCGATGAGGACATGGACGAGGACGGAGAGGAGGAACCGATAGACGACGAGGACCCAGTAGAGGATGAGCATGCAGACGATGCAGATGATGATGAGCCTGAGGATGACCCCGAGGAGCCAGAGGATCCAGTACCAGACCCAGAGGCTGTTGAGGCAGACATAGTAGTAGATGAGGATGCGCCCGATGAGGAGGTAGTTGTGCCAGAGGCACCAGTTGTGCTTCAGATACCAGCTGGACCCATTATGCATATGGCAGCTATGGCCGATATGGCAGTAGGATGGATAGCTCAGATGGTCGCGCAGCCAGCAGATTTTGTTATGGGAGAGGCAGCCATAGCGGGAGCTCTTGATATAGCCGATGGATTCGCCGCAGTAGCAGTCGATGTCGCAAATCAGGCGATAGCAGACGGTATAGAGGATGATGATGCAGAGATAGTAGAGGATTGGGATATAGGAGTTGTAGTCGGAGATCTTGTTGCACCAGTTGAGGATGACCCACTCGAGGAGATGGAGATTGATTCAGAGGATGAGGTACCACCAGCAGGATCAGACGCTGACGACTTTTGAGTCAGGACCTGCAGGGCTTAGTTTTTGTTAGTTTTATCAGGACATGTTGTCCACTAGATTTTTGGGAGCTTGAGAGATAGCTATTTGACCATAGCTTTGTATAGACAGTAGTAGTTGACCTTAGTACTGTTTTAGCCTTGTCCCACGTGGTACATAGTATGGTTACTGTGTACTCCATGGTACATCTTTTGATATATACATATATACGAGCAGTACTTTTGATTTTGATTGTTGGATGTTTGATGTATTGTTTTGTAGAACTGTTAGCTCTTGTTACTTCGCGTTCTATCTTGGTTTCGTTTCTACGAGAAGACTTTCAGCTGATCAATATGTCTCTTGTAGGCAATACTCGTTATCATCATGGTAGGACCCTTGAGAAATCACCAAGCACGTAATGGAGCACCTATTCCAGAAGGGATGGATCCGACGGGAATTTTCGAAGCTTTCATGCAGAGGATGGAGCATGTGGGGGATACTTATAATCACTCCACCCACCAGAGACCTTTTGCACCCCCGCCACCAAGACAGACTGGAGATAAGTTGTTAGCAAATTTTCGTGGGTTACGTCCAGAGAAGTTCGATGGACTAACAGAACCATGGAAAGCGGAACAATGGATAAGAGAAATGGAGTTGATATTTGAAGCATTGGAATGCAGCGAACAAGAGAAGCGTCGCCTTGCTACTTTTCAGCTCACTTATGCCGCCGCAGATTGGTGGGAAGCCGAGCGAGCCACTATTGGGATCGATGCTGCTAAAGCTATGCCATGGGAGACATTCAAAGGACGATTTTTGGAGAAGTATTTCCCAGAGGATGAGAGAGATCAACAGGAAAGGAACTTTCTCAATTTGGTACAAGGAGGATGGAATGTCAGGGAATATACAACACAGTTTGAGCGTCTATCCAGATTTGCTCAGCATATGATAGACACGCCACAGAAGAAGGTGAAGAGATTTCACCAAGGATTGAATCCCCATCTCAGACATATGATGGTTGGTCATCTGAATCAATCATTTGAAGAGATTGTCAGATTTGCAGCAGGATTAGAGAAGGATGCTTATCCAGCACAACAACCACAGATGAATCGATCTCAGTCATCTAGAAGTTTTCAACAGAGGAATTTCCATAACTTGCCACCAAGGAATACTCAAGGTTGGAGACCTCAGAGTAATTTCCAAGGGAATAAGAGAACCTGGGAAGGAACCAGAAAGCCACAACAGGGCTATACTCGACCCCAGCAATATCGCCAGCAAGGATCACAACCGCAGGCACTACTGACAGCACCGCCAAGCAATAGCGGAGGATGTTTTAATTGCGGAAAGCCAGGGCACGTTGCCAGATTCTGTACAGCCCCTAGAGTTAATCGCAGAATGGATATTGTCTGTCGGAATTGCAACAAGCCGGGACATCTAAGCAAGGATTGCCGTGCACCACAAGGAGGATACTATGGAGCATCGATTCAAGGGATACAAGGACCTCCAGATCAGACAAGGATGAATGCTATCATTCCAGGAGAAGCAGGCTTTAACGCTGATGAGCAGCAACATTTGGAAGGTACGCTTGTACTCTTTCATAGTCCAGTTAAAGTTTTATTTGATACTGGAGCCGCACGTTCATTTATTGCTGTTAAGATTGTGCGTCAATTGGGATTAGAACCCCAGACACTTGAGTCAACACTGAATGCTGTGTCACCTTTGGGAGTGACTGTTAAGTTGAGTAAAGTGTGTAAAGATTGCCCATTGACTTTGGGAGATAGGAATCTGCCAGCAGACTTAGTCGTTCTGTCGATGTCAGAATTCGATGTTATCCTAGGGATGGATTGGTTAACTAAGTATGGTGCCAATTTGGATTGCCCTACTAAGACGATTGTATTTCCGAGACAAGGAAGGCCGACGATTAGATTTCAGTGTCAGCCGACGAGCGATATGTTTCTTACGAGTAGTTTGGCTACGATTGGGAGTACAAGTACAGAACTCACGATGGATCAGATTCCTAGTGTGCAAGACTTTCAAGATGTATTTCAGGATATTAAAGGACTCCCACCGAAAAGAGAAATAGACTTCTGTGTGGAATTAGTACCTGGTACATTGCCTATTTCCAAGACTCCATATAGGATGGCACCAACTGAGATGTTGGAACTAAAGAAGCAAGTTCAAGAGCTTGAAGACTTAGGTTTCGTTCGCCCGAGTACGTCACCTTGGGGAGCACCAGTTCTGTTTGTAAAGAAGAAGGACGGAACACTTCGACTCTGTATAGACTACAGGGAGTTGAACAAGGTTACGATCAAGAATAGATATCCACTTCCTCGGATAGACGACCTATTCGACCAGTTACAAGGATCGAGAATCTTTTCCAAGATTGATTTACGTTCAGGATACCACCAATTGTTAGTTCGACCAGAGGATGTATTGAAGACTGCATTCAGGACAAGATACGGGCATTACGAGTTTCTAGTTATGCCTTTTGGATTGACGAATGCGCCAGCAGTATTTATGGATTTAATGAATAGAGTATTCAGACCATATCTGGATCAATTCATTATAGTGTTCATCGATGATATACTGATCTACTCAAAGACGGAAGAAGATCACGAGGAGCATTTACAGATTGCCTTGCAGACACTTCGAGATAACAAGTTGTATGCAAAATTCAGCAAGTGTGAGTTTTGGCTACGGGAAGTCAAATTCTTGGGACATGTTATATCTCAGGACGGTATTTCTGTGGACTCATCTAAGATTGATGCAGTCTTAAGCTGGAATAGACCGACCAATGCGACAGAGGTCAGAAGTTTTCTTGGATTAGCAGGATATTACAGAAGATTCGTAGAAGGATTTTCCAAGTTAGCAGGACCACTGACGAATTTAACAAGGAAGGAGACAAAGTATGAATGGACGGACAAGCATGAGGGTGCATTTCAGGAATTAAAAGAGAAATTGACTTCTGCACCGGTACTTGCGATACCTAAGAGTGGAGAAAGATATGTGATCTACAGTGACGCATCGCACCAGGGATTGGGTTGTGTACTGATGCAAGACGGGAATGTTATCGCATATGGATCAAGACAATTGAAGGTACACGAGAAGAATTATCCGACGCATGACCTGGAATTGGCAGCAATAGTGTTTGCCTTGAAGACTTGGAGACACTATCTCTATGGAGAAAAGTTTGATCTGTTTTCCGATCATAAGAGCTTGAAATATTTGTTCTCTCAAAAGGAGTTGAACATGCGACAACGAAGATGGATGGAGTTACTCAAGGACTATGACTTTTCATTGCAATACCATCCAGGTAAAGCAAATGTCGTAGCAGATGCTTTGAGCCGTAAACCTCGATTAGTGATCGCTGCATTGCTAATTCGGGAATGGAGAGCATTGGAAGTGTTAGCTGAATTCGAACTTCAGCCAGTGAAACCAATGGAAAGACAACATTTTGGATGTCTGATGGTACAACCAACTTTGATCAGCCGTATCATAGAAGCTCAACAGACAGCAGAGGATTTGAAGTTATGGTTCACCAAGATGACAGCAAAAGAACCTGAGATCTGGAGTGTTAGTACAGATGGAGCTTTACGATGTAAAGGTAGACTCTGTGTACCTGACAAAGAAAATCTCCGGAAGGACATATTGGATGAAGCTCATAAATCACGGATGACGATTCATCCAGGAAGTACAAAGATGTACAAGGACTTGAAGAGAAATTTTTGGTGGGAAGGAATGAAGCGAGAAGTGGCTGAATATGTTTCTCAGTGTCTTACTTGTAAGCAAGTAAAGGCAGAACATCAGAAACCACCTGGACTTCTACAGCCGTTACCAATTCCTCAATGGAAATGGGAACACATCACCATGGATTTTGTGGTAGGATTACCAAAATCGCAGCAGAATCATGACGCTATTTGGGTAATTGTGGATCGACTTACAAAGACGGCACATTTTATCGCCTACAGTATGACGTATCCAGTGGAGCGATTGAGCCGAATGTATCTACAACATGTTGTACGATTACACGGAGTACCTGTTTCTATCGTATCAGATCGGGATTCGCGCTTTACTGCAGAGTTTTGGAAGAGTCTCCAGACAGCAATGGGAACAACTTTGAACTTGAGTTCAGCTTTTCATCCACAGACCGATGGACAGACGGAGAGAGTTAATCAAGTAATGGAGGACATGTTACGTGCTTGTGTCATTGATTTTGAGAATTCTTGGGAGACACACTTACCTTTGATAGAATTCGCATACAACAACAGTTATCATTCGAGCATAGGAATGGCGCCGTTCGAAGCTTTGTACGGAAGACCTTGCCGATCACCGCTATGTTGGACTGAAGTCGGAGATACTCAACTTCTTGGGCCAGAGATGATACGAGAGACTAGTGAGAAGATTCAGATTGTACGTGAGAAGATGAAGACAGCTCAGACCCGACACAAAAGTTATGCTGACAAGCGACGCAAAGACTTAGAGTTTGCCGTTGGAGATCATGTGCTACTCAAGGTTTCGCCTGTTCGAGGCATCGTCAGATTTGGTCAGAAGAGGGGCAAATTATCGCCACGATTCATCGGACCGTTCGAGATTCTAGAGCGTGTTGGAAAAGTTGCTTATCGTCTTGCGCTGCCACCGAAGATGTCAGGAGTGCACAACGTTTTCCACATCAGTATGCTGAGGAAATGTATTCATAACCCAGCGCATGAAATCAACTTCGAGGATATTGAAGTCAACGACAATGTTACGTTCAACGAAGGACCAGTTCGCATTTTAGATCGTGGAGTCAAGAAGCTCAGGAATAAGGAGATTCCATTAGTCAAGATTCAGTGGAAGCATCATGATGAAGGAGAAGCTTCATGGGAACTAGAGTCAGAGATGCGTGAGAAGTTTCCGTTTTTATTTTAACTTTGTATGTTTCTGATTTCGAGGACGAAATCTTTTGTTGGGTGGTGGATGATGTAATACCCCGTATTTTTTAATAAATATTTAATGCAGAGAGATTCTATATACTTCATTTGACCATTCATGAAATTCAATATTCGATCGATCGAAGCTAGTTCGAGCGATCGAGACCCTTCAGTTCAAGCGATCGAACCCTTTTCGAGCGATCGAAAACCCTACCGACATAAATTAAATACGTGGTCCCCACTTCAATCGATCAAACCCTTTTTCAATCGATCTAACTGACCGATCTGAGTTCGATCGATCGAGCATCCTTCGATCGATCGAGAATAGAAATATCAGAATACCAGTTTTGCGCAAATGCTGCCACCTGCACCCCATCCTCTCCTATATATACACTGCATTCGTGTGTGTGGTGTGTTTGCTGAACCTTGTGACAAGAGAGAGTTGAGAGTGTGTGCTTGTGTGTTGGTATACATATATATACACATACCTCCATATATCTATATATATACACACACATATCTATATATATATATACTCAGCAGAGAAGAAGAAGAGAAGAAGAAGAAGAAGGAGAGAAAGAAAGAAGGAGACAGAGAGAGACAGAGACAAGACAGAAGAGAGAGAGAGTGGCCGCCATTAAAGCTTCGGAGCTAAAGCTTACCCAAACGCACCTTAACGACTTTCAGTGAGTTCCAAACTCACTCGGTAACTTAGTTATGATGTTTTACATATTCTGGGCGTATTAATTATAACCCAAACACCCCCTAACATATTCTGCACGTTCACTGGCAGAATCTGGGGAAGACGAAGTTCGACCGATCGAACTGAGTTCAATCGATCGAACATCACTAAGTCTCAATCGATCGAAATGACTTCAATCGATCGAGATCACCTTCACTTAGATCGATCGAGAAGACTTCAATCGATCGAACAACACTTTCTTCGAGCGATCGAGATGACCTCAATCGATCGAACCTAGCAGAACATGAATGTATTCCTTTCAGTTTATAATTCATAATGCGTAGTTGTTTAATTGTTGTTTCATGTTCCTATTATGCGATATTATGGATAACGGAGGTAATGGGATACGATAATGAGATTGAGATAACATGGTGAGTAACGTAATCGGGTTCGGAACGCTAGTAATAGTACGACGCGATAACGTAGTAAAGTTTGAGATGATAATACTGGGTAGTATTGGATAAGTGAGGAATGAGTCAGTAAGAGGATTTGTATGTTAAGGTTGTGTGAGTCGAGCTGATGATTCGCTCAGGTTGAATCCGATAAGTGTATGTCAAGGATTTGATCAGGATCGTGAGAATTATGGGTGCACAGTACTCGCAAGAGTTCTTAAAAGCGGTGAACAGTAAGAGTTCTTAAAAGCGGTGAACAAGAGTAGATGTGGCACGCCCATGATTTGAATTACCAGAGCTGTGTATGTATCGTACTCGCAAGCGTTCTTAAAAGCGGTGAACAGTAAGAGTTCTTAAAAGCGGTGAACAAGAGTATGGGTATATCCATGGACCAGTCGTTATATAAGAACGATGTATGGGTGCTCGCAAGAGTTCTTAAAAGCGGTATAGCGGTGAACAAGAGCACCGATATGTTGTGCTGATATAATCAGTTCGAGATAGTCAGTTGGGTATTGTGGAATCAGTCTTAGAATGGGAGTCGATAATAATCGATTAATGATATGTCTGAATAAAAGAATGAGGAATATATTTAGTATCACTGTCATCTATTGTTCATAACTGTAAATATGTCATTTCTATGAGACTGTGTTAGTTAGTGCTCACTCAGCTTTCAACAAGCTGACGGCCTTTATTGCCTGGACATTCCCCGTCCAGACTACCCTGTCCTTTACAATGCAGATAATGGAACTCATGGCGATAACGTTTACCCTGAAGGGAGTTACGTAGAGAATGGCCCCACTGATGCCAGTTATGCTGACGCCTATCCGTACGCCAGCTGAAGACCTGAAGATAGATAGTAGTTTACGTTACTACTTTTCTTTTACTGTTGTACTTTGTAGTTAACGGGTACTTGGGCATATGTTGTCTCCAGACCTGTTGTGATCCTGTGGACCGTACTCTGATGTTTGTAATAGATAGAACCGTGTTTATATTTCAGTTGTTTCACTGTTCCTGTTTGGACTAGTACTGTGTGGTGTGGATTATCAGTGACTTTCACTTGTCATTCCCTATGGACCCATAAAAGAAATTTATTTTTCTCTATTTATGCTGCTCCGGGGCGTGACATATACAATGACTTCTATGATAACACTTGTCTTAATCTATCTTTGGTAAACTTTGGATGCCAATCCATTGCCAGGATATCCCAATCGATTGGCATCTTTTTTATACCAATAGATTGCCTCTATTACCAATCGATTGCCTTCAGCTGCCTTAGTCCCAATCGATTGCTACTGGTTCCAATCGATTGCCAGTCACTGAACTTGGTCTCCAAGTATTTTCTGCGAGGATGACAGCACCTGCTTCCCCATGCACGCTTTTGCTTATATATACTTTAAGATTTTCATCCCCAGACCTGTTTGGTAGATTCTTTGGAGTTATACACCTCTACATACATATATATATATATATATATGTTCATATATACACACACACATATATTCACACTTACACATGCCTTCAAACTCACACATACACATACTATCAAAAAAAGATGAAGAAGGACAGAAGATAGAGAAGGAGAAAAGAGAAAGAAAGAGTTAGAGAAGATAGAAAGAAAAGAGAAGAAAGAGTTCCACTATTAAAGCCTAAGGTTCAAGCTTCTCAAGCACACCACCACACCTGCACCCACTTGTGAGTCCTTAAACTCACTTAGTAACTTTATGAGGTATTTTTAAGAGTTTTTGTACGAAGAGAATAGATCCATAACGTTTAGTTTCAGTTATGTATAATTTCAGTACGTTCACTGTGAAGAAGATGAAGTACCAATCGATTGGCACTTTATCCAATCGATTGAACTTTGTCCCAATCGATTGGTATCTTTTGGATACCAATCGATTGCCATTAAGCTTAATCGATTGGCACTTAAGTTTCCCCAATCGATTGTTAAGACAGTGCAATCGATTGTCACTACACCATATGGCCTCATTACTAACGGATATATCCGTTAGAATAAATGTTACTAACGGATATATCCGTTAGTATTTTAGCGTTAGTAATATTACTAACGGATTTACTAACGGATATATCCGTTAGAAATCTAATTACTAACGGTTTTTTCCCACTTGATTTTAAAAGACTTCTACTAAATACTAACGGTTTGTCAAAATTTTCTAACAGATATATCCGTTAGTAATTTCTCAAAAAAAAAACAAAAAAAAAATACTAACGGATATATCCATTAGAAATATGCATAATTTTTTTTTAAAAAAATAATTGATTTATATGCTTCCCAATTTTTATTTGCACCTAATTTACATTTCACACCCACCTAATTTACAAGCATAATCAATTTCTAAGAAACACTAACAAGCTCAATCTCTAGCATAGAACAAAAACCACAACATAATTGAAGAGCAATTGAAGAAAAAATTGTATAATTTCCCATCGTTATTACCTAATGAAACAGAAGTACAATTAAATATGTTCAAATTGAACATAGTGGAAACAAATCATGGTTGTCCAATCTAAACCACCGTATCAGTGATATTAGAAGCTCAAATAATCATATTCCCAAGGGCACAACCCTTATTACAGAAGAAGTCACATGAAGAATGTAAATCTACATGTCCATGCCTTTCACTCTTGGGTCTCCACTAGAAAATTTGTAGCGTAACGAAACTTGAATGTACAGTACTTCCTATGCACCCCAGTAAGCTTCGGCTGCATTTTTGTGGAAACCTACTATCAATCTAGGCATTAATTCTCTGCTATAAAGCAACCAAAAAAAAAACTCATTAATACTTGATATATAGAGCTAAAACAAAATTCTATAACCAAAAGAAAGACAAAATGATTATAGAGCTAAAACAAAATTTGATAACCAAACGAAAGACAATAACAAAATTCGATTTCCAATATACTATAAGCATTTTACACAAAAGTATCACAAAATCATCACCATGAACCATGAGCCTTGAACATATGTTGTTCCTATATTCTCAACAAGCTCGTCAATTTTTACATAGATTCAATGCATCAATTTCACCATACTATTGTCGTTTCCTACAAATTCACATATAATCTATAATTTCATTCTTTACCTTCATTGGAGGTACTTATATTCATGTGTCCAAAACCTTCGACATCAAGTTCAAGTTCTCATCTCCATAATATAACGTTGACCAATTCTTGTGTGTACATTATCATGTCAAAATACAATCCATTTTATGGATTTCATGAGGGAAAAGAAAAGGGAAAGGAACACAAGAAGGAAAATGTTTTCCCTTGTGTTTTCCTGCATGATTAAATAACAATAAAAATTTAAATTTGCTAATACATAATTCCTGATTAACAAAGGAAAAAGTTTTCCTCTATGTTTTCCTCTATGTTTTCCTTTATTTCCCATTATAAAATTCAATAACCAAACAAAGCCTCAGTAAAAGAAAATCAAACAAAAAGATAAGTTAAGTATCATCTACTAACCTTCTTCTTCGCAGCGGCAAGCTCCTTTCTTTATTCCACCTTAAAGATGTCAACATTAGTTTGGTTAGAAGTTTTTTTGGATTTCCTTGTCACTTCTGATAAAGTAGTGATCAGCTGATATGTCACATTAATACTCAAAAGAGTGATTGAATATGAATATTGGGTTGACTCGAACCAGGTCAAGGGCAAAAGTAATTTTAACCAGACACTGCTAAGTGTGGGTTTTGGATGGTTTTTATCTCTAGTTGAGGACTTAATTGAGTTAAATTGTCAACACACATGAAATAAGTTCTAATGAGAATGTTCAAGTCTTACAGCAATCAATTGTGATAAAATAATGGCAAAGGTTGAAGTCTATCTCCCATACCCCTCCAAGCACCGCGCGTAAGTAGTAGCACCACTACCCGGTAGCTTGTATAAATGTCGTCGATGGATTAAATACTGCCAGAATGTTAAACATAGAGGCCCCTGCTTCTTGCCTGAATAAGAGAACACTGATCAAAATTTTCAAAACAACTAAAAAAAGTAGAAGAGTCATCTATGTACTTAAAACGATCTTTTATAAGTACAATTAAAGATATGTTAGATAATATGTAATAAATAAAAACTTTAACTGGATAATAAAAACTTTAACTGGAAGATAACCATTAACTTTAACAAAATCTTCAAAACAATTTCTTTCGAATTCTCAGCTTGTTGTAGAGCTACAGCGACACCGTTTTGTTATGAGCCACGTGAACCTTTGGCAAAATGTTTCTTATCCAACTGCTCAGGAGGTGTATGCTGTAGAAAAAGAGGTGTGTCTGTGGTCAGATGCAAGATTCCCACCCAGCATTTGCCTTGAGAAGTGCGCTTGAAGCAGTGGGTTCCCCTTCACATGCAGGTCAGAGCACTTCGGGTTCTCAAAGGAGAATCTTTGGTGATTAATTAGCCTTCGTATCAATTCTTCTTCTCCTGGTCGAATTGGAAGTAGGGCATACTCTGAAGCCGAAGCCAGGATCTCCAAAAGACCCTTCATCTTTGTTTTGGAGGTCAAAGAAGAACTAAAATGTTCAATTGTGGTGTAACTAATGTAATAATAAGATGTTATCATGCAAAGGTTCAATGGAGAGAGATCAAAATCATCCTCAATAGCAACACATTTACTCGCTTCCAAATCACTGATGGTATTCTCAACAAGCTCTGAAAGGTGATCGCTGAGATGTCGGTGACTCACCCCTGAAGATTGTAGTAGTTTGGATTCTGAGTGAGCCTCCGGTACATGAATGTCCATGTGAGATAGTCCACAGCATCTTGCTTGCTACCAATGACTCCCACAACCACCTCCGCATTCAGATTATCATGCAGGTAGTGATGCAAATGACTTTCAACCGGGAATGCTTCATATAGGAACTTCTTGTAGTACTCTTTATGAGGTGCATGGCATAGGATGACACATTTCCCAGAGTTATCCACAAGAGGTCGACTGGCATAACCCATCATCTGCAACAGATCAGTTACTAGATAATCAGTGTGAGCATTGTCCCGCCCATCATAGTATTGTGTTCCCATAACGACAACCAAATGTGCCGACAAGGGCATTCCCCAACACATTGAGCTGCTCACTACACAAACTTGGATCCACCCAGTTTCAAAGAGAGTTCTCACAATATCTTGATCTGTACTAGTCAAGCCCTCATGCAAATAGCGCACACCATACTACAGTGTCTCCTTCAACATCGGTTCCTTAATCCTGACAACGAACGGCTCCATCTTGTCAGCAGGCTGTAATAGGAAAATCGGCTTATCTCCACTGTCAACACTGGAGTAGGTCATCAGATATACAGCATTGAGCCGAGCATGCTTCCTTGTGGGTACAAACACAATGGCAGGTTTCCCGTTCTTTGCATGTTGAACAATTACAGTGTAAGTTGGTTTTGTCATCGCTTGCATCCTTGCTTCGAAGTTGACAATATCAATGCCCTGAATGTGTATTTCCAGAGGCACAAGCCTCACGTCTGGAGGAAAATTGAAAAGGTCGTGAGAGCTAGCTCCAATCCACTCCCCCAGATCCTTGATAGAGCCATAATACGAATCTTGTTCTCCCCCTGAGTTGCAATATATCTCATCCAAGACACTATCACCTCCAAGATGGGACCACCTTGACCTCCAATCAAATGGAGCTCATCAACAATGAAAAGACTAACCTACTGAATGTGTTTCCGCTGTATCCAGTGACAGGATAAAGCGTCCCACTTATCAGGAGTGCTGATTATTACTTGACCTTTCTCAAGAAGCTTCAAATATGTTGCAGTTTCACTAGTTAATTCAACCACTCTGATCCCAAGACCCTCTCCAAACTTCTTCCAATCATTATATCGTTCCCTAGCAAGAGCTTCAATCGGAGCAATATACACAGTGCGCATAGCACTCTCAGCTCCTTTTTGATGATTCTTCAGTATCGCAAACTCTACACATATTGTCTTCCCACTTCTAGTTGGTGCAGTAACTAAGACATTGTCATATGTATTGTACAAAACAGTGAAAACCTGAGTCTGGACAGGATTGAAGTGCTTGAATTCTTGATAAAGAGCTTCATATAAGGGGTTCCTCAATGCAGTCACAGGTAGTAGTTGCAAGTCCAATAATTCAAATGCTCGTTATATGTGGAAATTGTACCATGGGTTATATAATAATAGCTGGCAATGCGACCCAAATCAGTAACCTGGAAGTATCCACTTTTCCTATCTTACTTAACCAGGTTATTTTTGTCCAAAACTGTTGCTGCAGAATGTATCTGCAAAGACCATACAATGAGGCAGTTATGTCACGACCCCAAAATTCGACTTCAAAATTATGGGCTCGAGACCGGCCTCTAGGCCTCTTCGTAATTAAATAAAGCTCTAGCGGAAGCAAACATAGCTTAATTCTGTTTATATATTGAAGTCTACATAAATCTTGAAGATATTAATACATTTGAAGGCATAACTCTTCTGAATATTCTACATATCTAACAATCATCTACTCCTCATTTGCATCAAGAAGATAATCTTTATCTTCTATCAAAATGTTCTGTTCTTCTAAGGGTTCTGTAATAGCCTATCATCGTCACTTCGTCACCTGAAAAGGGTTTTTAAAAATATTTGGAGAGTGTGAGCTGAAGGCTCAGTGAATGAACATAACCTTGGAAATAATAATTTAAAAGGTTTGCCTTTCTAGAATAGATAAGATAATAACATTAAAATTTCATGCAATAAAATATAATGACATGTTCTATTTGCATGGAAAATTCCATCTTTACATAAATGTCAAATTACCAACCACCCACTCACACACACGTTCCTTTCATTACATGGCACAGTGATCAAAGGCAACCCTGCTAGTCGGGTTCATGGGTCCAAAAGGACCAGCCACTTGGGCTTCATTACATGGGCCCAATAGGACCAACCACTTAGGGCTATACTTTATAGTTTGTTGCGGTGGTAATCGACACTTTAAATAAATGAACATTTTAAATAATGGCATTTCAAAAGATACATGACATTGACATAAATTGGCACATTTGAAAATAATAAGTTTTGAATGTTAAAACCCTTCCAGGAACCAAGAAAGATGTTCCGAAAATAATTATAGTATTTTGATACTTTACATATTATAGTAAAATTTACTCATTATATATTGAGTTAATATAGAAAGGTAATGAACACTCACATATAGAGTTGAGTTAAATACAAGATACGAACACTCACATATGGAGTTGAACTGAATACCGGGTATGAACACTCACCTTGGTGACTTAGGAATTGACGATGAAACAGTTCCTACATCAATACAGGTAAAAGAAACTAGACATTTAATCATAGGTTGTAAGCATAAGGTTATAACTGCAATTAAGGCTTTTCTAGGGTATTTCTGTAAATATGCTAAAACTATGTCAAACCTTCACTATAATGTTCCTTACACTATGCTAAGTTCAACCTCACTAACTGGACTCAATTTGGAGTCCGTAGCAGGTCCTATTTCAAAACTACATAAACGTGGATTTTACAAATAAGCTGTATTTTAGACAATGTTGGATTGTCTCCAAACTTTTAAATATGATGCTAGACATTATTTTAAGACTAAAGGAATTGGCAGCATATTTTTCTGAGTTATAGATTATTTACTACGAATTTGGAAGTTAAAATACTATTTTTAAATAGTTACTATTGAGCGGTAAAGCACATATATAATCTCCATAAGGGTGAGAATTTATTTGTTAAACTATTCTTTATAAAATCATAATATTAATAGCGTATTACTTTTCTTTTACCAATTTTATTACCAAAGGATATAAAAGAATTAATAATTATTCGCACTTAGTACCCCAATATTTCTAATTGTAATATCTATTTGTTATATTCTAATGATACAAAATAATACTGAAATATAAGGGATTTCATTCATTTAATTTATAATCTAACAAGGCCTAACTTATTTACTAACACTATTTTTAAAATAGTTGTAACTGAATCGTAATTCCATTTTATACCCAAATACCATAATTTAAGTGTGGGACTATTTTTAATGGTCATAAAATGTCATAAGAATATTTGTATTTTTTCCATAGTTTAAGAAATACAATAGTTATAATAAAATAATCAAAACTCTATTTAAATCAATTGATAAGTAGTAAAATAATATTATTCTATAGTTTTATAATTATTAAAATTATAAAACAGTATATATTATCATAATATCATTATAGAATATATAAATGATTTATAATGAGTTTACAAAATCCCAGAATGACTAAAAATACCCTTTTTTAAAAGTTTAGGGGTCATTCTGTAAATACACCAAAATACAGGAATCATGTAAAAATATTCAAAAACTGTAAATTTACTATATCAGATTGTAATTAACAGAATTATAAGTTCTATGCTTGAAACCGTGATCAAATCCGATGTCGGAAGACCTTTATATGTTCATTTAAAGTTTTCAGGGATGTAAATGTAATTTTCGGAAATAAACTGGGCAGAATGCCCTGTTTGGCAGATTGTAATTCCAAACTTCTAATGGCCTTAACTCACTCATTTCTTAACCTTTTTAAGTGAAATCAGTGTCTATCTTGAGTGAAATTTCGTGGAGAATCCAAATCTAAAGTTGGTTTTAGCAAATTCGAATCACAGAATGTGAAATGACTAATTTACCCTTTAAGACGAATCCTAAATAAAACCCAAATGGTACAAGCAAATCAAAAACTGTTTTAAGGGTAGTTTCATGGGTATTTTAAGAGTCTACTCTTAAAATTTGAGAGCTATAGCTGGTCGGAGTACAGAGTTACACTAATTCTATTATTTCGAATCAAACCGAGTTATTTTCTTGAGTTTCCTAATGTTCATTGATTAATTCATTTAACCACTAATAAATTCTGTTATAAAAAGCTAAACATAATATAATTAATATACAGAAATAGTATGTATGTGTGTATGCATATACAAATTACATAAACCATCATAACTAGAAACTTACCTTTGTGTGAGTTGGGAGGTGGAGATGGGAGATGGAGAGAATGAGAGAAATGTTAGTGGAGTGTGCTGGAGAGATGACAGAAATTAAGTGGGGAGAGTTGGTGGAAGTGTGCTGGAGAGATGAGAGAATGAGAGGTAGGTAGGTGTATATATATAGTAATATTTTGATTGCCCACCAAGCACACACACAAAAGCACACTTCCAGCACACACGCACCCACTGCACTTTGTTAGGTCACATGGGATATTATCCCATGTGGTAAGCTCACGCCTCCACACACACACACAGGTAAATTTTGTACTGCAATCTCTTCAAACTGGTATATTTCTCTGACCAAATTTTTTTTTTTTTTTTAATATTTTAATATAAGCTTTAAATTTTCGGGTCATTACAAGTTATGATCGAACAATCATGAATATAAGGGAATCGGATAGAAAGCGTGGAAACATGATATCATAAATATAGCAAGATAAACCAACTTCACTAGACCATAAAGAAGACTTGTTATGCCAACATAACGAAAGAACCTGTGACAGTTATTAGGGGGAATCTGAAACTCCGAATTGGAAAATATTGCAAAACGTACCATCTTTACAAGAGAAACATACAGTCAAAATAATTAAAATAAGGGTGTAACAGAACACATAAAATTTTTGAGTCATTTTTTTTAATCCACAGGGTTTTACAATCTTCAGCTAAATGAAAACAATATATCACCATTATCAATTAGACATTTTCTCACATCATAACAACAACAATTATTAGAGGTAGTAAAGGACCATGTTTGAATGTACAACCCAGTCACATTGTCAGGTTCAAGTTCCACAAACAAGTATATCGAGAAAAAGGGAAGCCAGAACAGTATACCACAACTTTTAAGCATCAGGGCTCTACAATGAAAAATATTCCCACTAAGCATGTCAGACTAATTTAATACAAAAATGAACAACTCAAAACATAAACCTATATAGGCATTTCTGTATCTATATATGAACAAATATAAAGAACACATTAATTTAAGAAAGAACAACACATCAAAGATTGAAACAGACATGTTAAATTTGTGATAGAACTTTCAAATATTGAACCAGAACATACCTGAGAAAGAATTTGAAGAAGCTTTGAGATCTGAAAACGACGAATGAAGATCTACAATATCTGAGATTCTCATCGATACAAATGAATCTCTCAGGTCTCGAAATTATCGATAATGGCGATTTTTGATTTGTTCGTCCATACAAATATATCCGACGATCGAAGATGATGATGATGACGGTGACAGGAGATCGACGGGAGATCTAGATCCAAACTCATATGAGTCATAACCTAGATCTCATATATAACCAAACTCATGCGAGTCATACCTAGATATGATTTTCTAAGAATTCGAGGGTTCGAGGAGGCAGCGAAGGTTCGTGGCGGCGGCGAACAGTGATGGTGGCAATGGAGGGGGGCGGTGGTGACGAGGGTGAAGGTCGGTGGTGGCGAGGGTGAGGGTGAGGGTCGGTTTTCAGAACTAGAGAGCTTGAGAGAGAGAAAGAGAGAGACACAGATAATGTGTCGATGGTGGAGGAGGAGAAAGAGATAGTAAAGGTTTGGGGGGAAAATTTGGGGGGGTGGGGGGGGAAAAATTTGGGTAAATTTTGTTTGCACAGTTTACCTATAAAATTACCACTACATTTTCAACTTTCAGGTTTTATTTACAAAATTGCCACTAAATTCTATTTTTTTTCAGCTTTTCATTTTCAAAAAACATACTAGCGGATACATCAAATTACTTACGGATTTTTCTGATTTCTAACGGATATATCCATTAGTAATTACTAACGGATATATCCGTTAGAAAGCGTAAAATCTGTCTGTTAGAAATAGGTCCATATGGTGTAGTGTGTACTGAGGCAGTATATTAATAATCTATGTCTAAATTATTTTATTGTGATCGCATGTCTATCAAAGCTTTCGATTATTGTTTTAATATGTTAGAATGAGACTTTTGTACATTATGAAGCTACATGATTGAATAATGAACCTAATGTCAGTGAATAAGTAAATCGTTAATATAAGAATGATCGTATTGAGAAGTTGGCATGCATAGTTTGGTACATTTTAGTCGCGGAGACTAATTGTTTGTTCATATGGTATGAGTTAAGTGATTAAGGGGATTGCGAGTTATGTTGGGTTGAGTCTTCTTGTGTAGATCATGATCTGTTGTAGCAAGCGATAGCCATTATCACACCTGTTCCAAAATTTCATAAGTTTTATCATGCATATTTAAATCTGTGAGGTTATCAATGTTAGTTGATAAACGGTATTGAGGTTGACTATGAGTCAATGGTAAGGTGTCAGTGAGGACGCGGGAACATAATAATATATTCATTTTCCATTGGCATGAGTAAATGGCATTTAGATGAATTAAATGTTATTTGACTTTCTGGTACTTTGATGAATAGTGAATTTACCTTAATAGAGTAAATTCTTGTAATCTTGATATTGCTATATATTATTTTGAGAACTTTACTGAGAATGTGAGTGACACGTTATATAAAAGGTAGGTTGTGTAGAGATTTCACAGAATTTAGTTTTCGGACGTAATTTTTGGACCCAAACGAGACTTAGACGAAAACTTTTGTAATTTATAATTTTCACTTGTAAAGATATAAAATGGACGTACGCGACGTTTCAAGAGTTAACTAGAAGTTTTGAAAACTCGCGGAGAGGTAAACACGATTTCTAGAAAGTTTGTCTATAAATAGCTGAGGGTGAGTTTGCATTATTTGCAAAACTCATATAATATCTTGGGAGAGGAGAGAGAAAAGGAGATTTGATCCCTCGAGCTTTGCGACAACGATCAGTGACCTTTCGTCCGTCAGATTTTTTCCAAAATTCGAGATTTGAACTCGTGGAGGTAAGACCTACGTTTTGATAGTCATTAGGCCATGTGTTAGCAAACTTATGTAAAATTCTAATTTCTAGACTTTTGGGAAAAACCTAGTAAAACTTGTAGGAATCGCATAAAATTCGAGATCCGATGTTTAATCGGTCCTCTAACCGATCCTTCAAAGTTTGAGAAGATTCGCACGAGGTATGAAGTCCTAACCTATGAAATATAGGAATATACATGTTTTAGATTTCGACGACGAAATTAAGATCCGGGCCGGGCAAAGTTCATGTATTAATCTTAGGCCCGTTAATTATGCATGCGATTAAATGTGAAAAGCATGTCTACTTTTACGCGAGCACGTTGAGTTGTCTATATGGGTCAAAGGGGGGATTTATACAAATTCATGCCGGAATAAGCTTCTCGATATTTGAGAATTTATTAGCGACGGCTACTGTGCATGGTTGATAGACTTGGACTTGCCATGGCACATGGGGATGCAATGGTTGATAGACTTGGACTTGGCTTTGGCATCGCGGTTTAAGACTTCGACTTGCCGCTACTAGATGAATGCGTATTTTTCTCCCTAGAGCCTATTTGTTACGAATTGTGAAATTAGAGCATGTTTTATCATATATTGCATATGTTAGAACTTGCACACTCAGCATATAGCTGAGCAGTGGATGTTTACTCCATCGCAAGTAAGAAGAAAGACAAGAAGAAGTGTGATGAGTGAGGCCGAGTAACGCCGGGGAATCACCTTGTTTATACTTTTGCTTAAATCCTAAAAACTTGTATGAAGAACTGGAAGTTGTAATATGTTGTAATAGAACTTTGGAATAGTTTCTAGTACTGTAATCTTGTGTTCGAACACCTATAGTTATGTTTAAGTCATCGTATTATGTTTGTGTTTGTGTGGGTTTTGGTTTGGAAATTCTTGAATTGGATTCTACAATATACTCAGCAAACTGCCAGGAATCATGTCACGCCCCGACGTAGCATAATTCAGGAAAGCATTTAATTTCATTTATGGACTCGTAGGTCGTGACAAGTGAGTATGACCAATTGTCCCTGCAACAAAATAACTTAACAACATTTCTAAAAGAAATGATACTAATAATCATAAGCTCCAAAATTAAAACTTACTAAACTATTACATAAGTCCAGGTCTTAGGCACAAAAGCCATTAATCAAATGTCTGAAGCTAGTTATTACAACCCGAAATTAAAAAGACAATAGGAAATATAAAGCAGCCTCCTGGAAAGTCCCCTGCCTCTAACTAGCATAGTCGAAGTACCCTGGCTGCTCCTGACCCTGAAAATCTGGACATACAGTCCAGGACGCATCAACGCTGTCAGCTTATGCAAGCTGGTGAGCAAAATAAACAAGTGCTCGCAATGTACATATAAGCATAAGATCAACAGTACAATATAAACTGATAGAACAATAGATTCAAGGTTCCAACTTCAACAAAAGTCACGGGGGAATATAGTAAGCAATAAATACGTAATCGCACATGAATCATGTAACATCTTATCTTACCAATTCTTTTCTTTAAATAGCTCAGTTCAACTAATACATCACCTTAGATACCAGGAGTAATATCCGATCGATATCCAAGTCACACACCATACTATCGCCTCCAATATCAGGAATACTATCCGCTCGATATTGAAGTCACGCACCACTCTATCCCCTTAGATACCAGGAATAATATCCGATCGATATCTGGGCCGATCACAATAAACCATCGCTCTGGATATCAGGAATACTATCTGCTCAATATCCGAAACGCGCGCCTTAGATACCAGGAATACTATCCGATCGATATCTAAGCCGTACACAACACTATCACCATCCCTTCGGATATCAGGAACACTATCCGATCAATATCCGAAACGCGCGCCTTAGATACCAGGAATACTATTCGATCGATATCTAAGTCGTACACAACACTATTGCCTCCAATACCAGGAATAATATCCGATCGATATTGAGATCGCACACCAGACCGCCACTCTTTACTCTTTTCACGCCTTCTCACATAAATGCATGTTGACACAACCTCGACCCTAATATGTATGTCAATGTTCACAATTTGTAGTAACAGTCGATAATCTCAAAGCTGGATATTCGTTCAACATAGATCTCGACCTTAAACATTCTTGTAAGTCTAATTCCTAATAGTGAGCCTTTAAAAATAATATATTTGCCAAACAGTTCTTTAAAACTTTTAAAACCTTTTCCAAACAGTCCCTTATATGAAAATACAAAAACTGCTCAAACTGCCCCAGGTCGCGCGAGCGAAGGGGGAGAACGGATCGCGCGAGCGGGTCGCGCGCGCGAGTAGGGCAACGGGTCGCGCGAGCGGGTTGCGCGCGTGAGTAGGGCAACGGGTGTCGCGCGAGTGAGTCGCGCGCGCGAAGGGGGGAATGGTTCGCGCGAGCGGGTCGCGCGCGCGAGTTCTTGCAGTTTCATCATCTTCCTCGTTTTTCCCCTGTTTTCAATTTCAAACTGAAATTATACCCATTTTCTGATTATGTTCGTACCAGGACATGTAATATATGGATCTCCTCGGTTTTTTGCGTAGATTAAGAATACGCGATCAATTTTAACTAATGCGGATTATATCGCTTAATTCTCGTGATTAAAGTTAGAGTGAAAAAACTTCAAATCAACGATACGTCACTATATGAATGACTTTCTCCGTAGGATTCGAACCGTAGCTTATTGGAACTAAGATCTTTCATTCCTAATTCATAAATTTCATTTTGGTTAAGATTTACAAAACTCCAATTCAAAGCTTTCATGGTGAAATACATATATATACACATATACACACCTATATATACTGAAATATACGTATATAAACATGACGAGTAAGTTTATAATACTCACTGAGGGCAATTATACAGAGAATTTGAGACCGAGAGTTCCGCCGTTAAATCCGCCGTTGATAAAATTTCTCCGTCTCTCCTCCGTTCTTGATTTATATATATAAGTCTATGTATGTGTGTAGGAGTATATCATATATATATAATCTGTGTATGTTGTGTGATATATAATATGAGTGTGTGTATTGGTGTCTTGAGAGAACAAGAGAGGATTGAGAGAAAATTAGAGATGCAGTGAGTGAGAATGAGAGAGATGAGAGTCTGATACACATACATATACTGTATGTGTTTTGGGCTCCAAGAAAGGGGAAGATTTCTCCCGGTGAGGTTGAGCTCACGTGCTCCCTCACCCAAGACGCGGTATAGACGCAGATTTAAATCAAAACTGGTATTTTACGGTTGAAATAAAATTGCAGAAAATAATATTAGCGTAGGAATAAATTCCGGGTTGTACAAAAATATAGATATTGATTTTGAAACCATAGAAAATATTTTTCTATATTTATGGAAATTACGATTTGACCCCTAAATAAATATTACAAAGAGAAATTAAATCAAATACTCATGGAAATGAAATGCAGTATTTATTTATTAATGAAAATAAAATACAGGGTGTTACACTCTACCCACCTTAACAGAGATTTCGCCCCGAAATCTGAGCTAACTAATCCTGAAACAACTCGGGGTATCTAGTCCTCATGTCTGACTCTAACTCCCACGACGTTTCTCCCTCTTCATGATGCCTCCACTGAACCTTAACCAAAGGAACGTCTCTTCTTCTCAGCCTCTTGATACTCTAGTCAAGAATCCTCACAGGTCTATCCTTGTAAACAACATTCTGACTCGTCTCAATATCATCAAAATTTACCACATGTGAAGGATCCCGTATGTATTTCCTTAACATACTAACATGGAACACATTATGAACACCAGACATCTTTGGTGGCAATGCGAGCCGATAAGCCACTTTTCCAACTCGCTCCAATATTTCAAATGGTCCGATAAAACGAGGTGCCAACTTCCCTCTTTTCTGACCAAAACGTACTACTCCCCGAACAGGTGAAACTTTAAAGAGTACATGATCTCCGACACTGAACTCCAAATCCTTTCGACGTCGATCCGCATAACTCTTGTGTCTACTCTGTGCAGTTTTCATCATTTACCTGACCAGTAAAATCTTCTCATTGGTCTCTCTCACCAACTCTGGTCCCAACAATGCTGTGTCTCCCACTTCTGCCCAACACAACGGAGATCGACATGGTCGTCCGTACAAGGCTTCAAACGGTGCCATCCCGATACTCGAGTGATAACTGTTATTATACGCAAATTCGACCAACGGTAAGTGCGTCACCCAAGATTCTTCAAAATCGATTGCACAAGCTCTCAGCATATCTTCCATAATCTGATTAACACACTCGGTCTGTCCATCAGTCTGAGGATGGAAAGCAGTACTCATCTTGAGCGAAGTCCCCATAGCCTTCTGCAAACTTTCCCAAAATCCTGAGGTAAAACGTGCATCGCGATCTGATACAATCGACACAGGTGCACCGTGCAGTCGCACCACTTGCCGTAGATACATTCGACTCATCCTTTCTACTGGGTAAGTCATATTATACGCGATGAAGTGTGCAGACTTCGTCAGACGATCCACAATTACCCAAATCGCGTCATGATTTTGTTGTGACTGGGGTAGTCTAACCACGAAATCCATAGTTATGTGTTACTACTTCCATCTTGGAATACGTAAGGGTTGTAACAATCCCGAGGGTCTCTGATATTCGGCCTTCACTTGTTGACAAGTCAAACATTTAGACACGAACTCAGCTATTTTTCGTTTCATCCCATCCCACCAGAAATTTCTCTTCAAATCCTTATACATCTTTGTTCCTCCGGGGTGTACTGTCAGTCTTGATTTATGTGCTTCTTCAAGAATATCTTTTCTTAAATCTCCTGAATCTTGCACACACAATCTGTCTCGACATCGGCATCCTCCATCGGTCCCAACCTTCCATTCTGTAGGGTCCTTTTCTGACATCTTGGCGAACCATGCTTGAAATTTCTCATCTTTCTTTTGGGCCTCGATAATCTGACTCACAAGTGTTGGTTGTACCATGAGGAATCCAAAGTGTTGCCCGACACTTCCCTCAGAAATTTGCATATCAAATTCTGTGATTGTCTCCAAGGCTTTCCACTCCCTTATCATCAATGAAGCAATCATTCCTCGAGGTTTCCGACTTAGGGCATCAGCGACTACATTAGCCTTACCAGGGTGGTACTCTAATGTAAAGTCGTAGTCCTTAATCAGCTCCATCCACCTACGTTGCCTCATGTTCAACTCCTTCTAAGTAAACAAATATTTAAGGCTCTTGTGGTCCAAGAACAAATCAAACTTCTCCCCATAGAGGTAGTGTCTCCAGATCTTAAGCGCGAACACTACTGCTGCTAGCTCCAAATCATGAGTTGGGTAATTCATTTCATTTGGCTTCAACTATCGTGAACCATAGGTGATAACCTTACCGTCTTGCATAAGGACACATCCCAATCCTTGATAAGAGGCGTCACTAAAAATAGTGAACTTCTCACCATCCTTTGGTATTGCAAGCACTGGCGCTGTTGTTAATCTCTCTTTTAATTCCAGAAAAGCGCGTTCATGCTTATTAGTCCATTCAAACTTCAAATGCTTCTTAGTCAAACCGGTTAACGGGCTGCTATCTTGGAGAAACCCTCTACAAATCTCCGATAGTAACCAGCAAGTCCCAGAAAACTTCTGACTTCTGTAGCATTGGTTGGCCGAGTTCAATTTGCCACTGCATCGGTCTTCGATAAGTCAACCGCGATTCCTTGTTGTGAGATCACATGCCCGAGGAACTTAACTTCCTGAAGCCAGAATTCACACTTGCTGAATTTAGCATACAGGCGGTGATCTTTGAGAGTCTGCAACACGATCCTTAGATGTTCTTCATGCTCTTCCTTTGATTTGGAATAGGTCAAAATATAATCAATAAAGACAATAACGAATTGATCCAAATAGGGCTTGAATACTCTGTTCATCAAGTCCATAAACACAGCCGAAGCATTCGTCATCCCAAACGGCATCACTAAGAACTCATAGTGTCCGTACCTCGTCCTGAAAGCAGTTTTAGGTATGTCTTCCTTCCGCACCCTCAGCTGGTGATATCCTGACCGTAGATCAATCTTAGAAAAGGTCGTGGCTCCTTGCAATTGATCGAACAGATCGTGTATCCGAGGTAAAGGATACTTATTCTTAATAGTAACCTTATTCAATTCCCGGTAGTCAATACACAACCGCATTGTCCCATCCTTCTTCTTCACAAACAACACTGGTGCTCCCCAGGGTGAAGTACTTGGACGAACAAAACCCAACTTCTCAAGTTCTTGAACTTGTTCCTTCAGCTCCAACAACTCTGTAGGGGCCATCCTGTAGGGAACCTTGGTTATAGGTCGAGTGCCTGGTACCAGTTCCACACAGAATTCTATGTCCCTCTCAGGTGGTAATCCAGAAATATCTCGGAATACTTTCTCGAACTCTTTGATCACCGATATTGATGATACTGTCACCTCTGCACTGACAACCTCAATGTTTGCTAGGCATCTAGTGAGGAACATATCACCTGAAGGGTTACATTGGAAATCGAAGGGTCGATTCCCATCGTCCGCAAATGTGATCCTCTTCCTTGCACAATCCAACTTTGCATCATTCTTCTCTAGCCAATCCATTCCTAGGATTATGTAGAACTCCTTCATCGACAGAACCACCAATCTTGCCAAAAGTTCACGGTCTCCTAACCGTAGAGGACAGTCCTTACATACATGTAATAACTTGACGGTGGTCCCTAAGGGTGCGACAGCACTCAAAGCTTCATCTAAACGTTGCGGTACTATTCCCAACTTCTGAACGATCTTAACAGATATAAAGGAATGTGTAGCACCCGTGTCAAATAAAACTTTAACATGAGAGTTAAACAAGGTTAGAGTACCTTCCACTGCTCGTTTCTCGGGCAATCCCTCCTCATAAGCACCTCCTTCATATCCTGTTTCTTTATAACCAGCAGCCTCGGGAATAACAGTATTCAGGCGGGCCTGTCCTTGCTGACCGTGATTGCCTCTCCTAGGAGCCTTGCATTCCGGACTTATGTGACCTGGGATACCACAATTATAGCACACAACTCCCGGACGATCAGCACGCCTAGGTGCCCTGCAATCTTTAGCTCGGTGACCAGGAACTCCATAATTGAAGCAGTTATTATTTTTGGCCCCTTCTATTGCTAGAGGTTGATACTGCTGAACTGCTTGTGTCTGCTGAGGTTTCTTCCCCCCATCCCAGGTCCGTTTTTGTCCCTGATGGTACCCAGGTTTCTGTCCGGGATAGCCCTTCTGCGGAGGTCGATTTCCAAATGGCTTCGAATTCTGACAACCATCATTCTCTAACCTCGTAGCCAATCCCAACAGAGCTTCAAATGACTGGCCCAAATGTCCCATAGTCAAATGTCGGAGAGACAGGTTGAGACCTCAGTGATATTTCTTGATCTTCTTCTGGGGCGTGTCCACCATGTGTGAAGCAAAGCGGGACAACCGTTCAAATCGAGTAGTGTACTCACGAACTGTCAAATTTCCTTGAGTCAATTCTAAGAATTCTTTCTCTCTCTTGTCCTTCTCTTCTTCAGGGAAATACTTCTTGAGAAACCTTTCCTTGAACACCACCCACGGCATTCTCCTCGCAGCTTCTTCCCCAATGGTCGCCTTTTTAGCATCCCACCAATCAGCCACTGCATAAGATAGCTGAAAGATAGCCAGACGCTTCTTCTCCAGATCAGTGCACTCTATGGTCTCAAAGATACGCTCCATCTGGCGTAGCCACTGTTCCGCTTGCCAGGGTTCATCAGTCCCAGCAAAATACTCAGGTCGTAGAGCGCGAAACTCCATGAGAAGCTTGTCTCCAGTCTGGTGGGCTTGTCTCCCATTCCTGTTATGATACCCATTCTTATTATTGTTCCTTGTGTTCTGATCACTAACCCTCTCTAATCTTCTTACAAAAACCTCAAACATTCCAGTTGGATCTATTACCGGGGGTGCATCTTCAATAGCGGGACGATTCCTGAGATTTCTTCCAGCCATGTCTCAAGAGAAAGGTACCTATTCATCAATCAACAGAATTCGGTCAGCCTCCAGACGAAAAAGGAAGTTCTTAATGAGGGAAAGCGATTTAGTGTTGAACGAAGTCGAACTATCTTATCTTAATTCGATCTTAAAGGGAGATCCTATGTGTTCTGGACAATTGGTCGAGCCATAACCTGGCTCTGATACCAAAAAGCCTGTCACGCCCCGACGTAGCATAATTCAAGAAAGCATTTAATTTCCTTTATGGACTCGTAGGTCGTGACAAGTGAGTATGACCAATTGTCCCTGCAACAAAATAACTTAACAGCATTTCTAAAAGAAAGGATACTAATAATCATAAGCTCCAAAATTAAAACTTACTAAACTATTACATAAGTCCAGTTCTTAGGCACAAGAGCCCTTAATTAAATGTCTGAAGCTAGTTATTACAACCCGAAATTAAAAAGACAATAAGAAATATAAAGCAGCCTCCTGGAAAGTCCCCTGCCTCTAACTAGCATAGTCGAAGTACCCTGGCTGCTCCTGACCCTGAAAATCTAGACATACAGTCCAGGACGCATCAACACCGTCAGCGTATGCAAGCTGGTGAGCAAAATAAACAAGTGCTCGCAATGTACATATAAGCATAAGATTAACAGTACAATATAAACTGATAGAACAATAGATTCAAGGTTCCAACTTCAACAAAAGTCACGGGGGAATATAGTAAGCAATAAATACGTAATCGCACATGAATCATGTAACATCTTATCTTACCAATTCTTTTCTTTAAATAGCTCAGTTCAACTAATACATCACCTCAGATACCAGGAGTAATATTCGATCGATATCTAAGTCACACACCATACTATCGCCTCCAATATCAGGAATACTATCCGCTCGATATTGAAGTCACGCACCACTCTATCCCCTCAGATACCAGGAATAATATCCGATCGATATCTGGGCCGATCACAATAAACCATCGCTCCGGATATCAGGAATACTATCCGCTCAATATCCGAAACGCACGCCTTAGATACCAAGAATACTATCCAATCGATATCTAAGCCGTACACAACACTATCACCATCGCTTCGGATATCAGGAATACTATCCGATCAATATCCGAAACGCGCGCCTTAGATACTAGGAATACTATCCGATCGATATCTAAGTCGTACACAACACTATCGCCTCCAATATCAGGAATGATATCCGATCGATATTGAGGTCGCACACCAGACCGCCACTCTTTACTCTTTTCACGCCTTCTCACACACATGCATGTTGACACAACCTCAACCCTAATATGTATGTCAATGTTCACAATTTGTAGTAACAGTCGATAATCTCAAAGATGGATATTCGCTCAACATAGATCTCGACCTTAAACATTCTTATATGTCCAATTCCTAACAGTGAGCCTTTAAAAATAATATATTTGCCAAACAGTTCTTTAAAACTTTCAAAACCTTTTCCAAACAGTCCCTTATATGAAAATACAAAAACTGCTCAAACTGCCCCAGGTCGCGCGAGCGAAGGGGGAGAACGGGTCGCGCGCGCGAGTAGGGCAACGGGTCGCGTGCGCGACTAGGGCAACGGGTGTCGCGCGCGCGAAGGGGGGAATGGTTCGGCGAGCGGGTCGCGCGCGCGAGTTCTTGTAGTTTCATCATCTTCCTCGTTTTTCCCCTGTTTTCAATTTCAAACTGAAATTATACCCATTTTCTGATTCTGTTCGTACCAGGACATGTAATATATGGATCTCCTCGGTTTTCCGCGTAGATTAAGAATACGCGATCAATTTTAACTAATACGGATTGTATCGCTTAATTCTCGTGATTAAAGTTAGAGTGACAAAACTTTAAATCGACGATACATCACTATATGAATGACTTTCTCCGTAGGATTCGAACCATAGCTTATTGGGACTAAGATCTTTCATTCCCAATTCATAAATTTCATTTTGGTTAAGATTTACAAAACTCCAATTCAAAGCTTTCATGGTGAAATACATATATATACACATATACACACCTATATATACTGAAATATATGTATATAAACATGGCAAGTGAGTTTATAATGCTCACTGAGGGCAATTATACAGAGAATTTGAGACCGAGAGTTCCGCTGTTGATAAAATTTCTCCGTCTCTCCTCCGTTCTTGATTTATATATATAAGTCTATGTATGTGTGTAGGAGTATATCATATATATATAATCTGTGTGTGTTGTGTGATATATAATATGAGTGTGTGTATTGGTGTCTTGAGAGAGCAAGAGAGGATTAAGAGAAAATTAGAGATGCAGTGAGTGAGAATGAGAGAGGTGAGAGTCTGATACACATACATATACTGTATGTGTTTTGGGCTCCAAGAAAGGGCAAGATTTCTTCCAGTGAGGTTGAGCTCACGTGCTCCCTCACCCAAGACGCGGTATAGACGCAGATTTAAATCAAAACTGGTATTTTACGGTTGAAATAAAAATGCAGAAAATAATATTAGCGTAGGAATAAATTCCGGGTTGTACAAAAATATAGATATTGATTTGAAAACCATAGAAAATATTTTTCTATTTTATGAAAATTATAGTTTGACCCCTAAATAAATATTACAATGAGAAACTAAATCAAATACTCATGGAAATGAAATGCAGTATTTATTTATTAATGAAAATAAAATACAGGGTGTTACAAATCAGTCGACTGATCCCTTGTTCATTGTCACACCCCAACCCACCCCCGATGGATTAGGACACGTGTAACAAGAGTAACCGCACCCAAAACACACACTAATTAGAAAGGAAATGTGAATAAACCACTTTAAAGAACTCTAGTGTGACAAAATAGCCCCAAGGGCAAAATGGTCATTAAGGAAGTATGTAAAATATTTATACCCAAATTTAGCTTTTTTGAGTCCCAGATCCAACGCAACAAACGGCGCGCGAATCCGAGTTTTCTAGAAAAAGTTATGCACGTTTCCGTAAAAGCGGACATGCTGTGAAAATTACAAGGCGGATCGATCCCTTCATAAAGGCCGGATCGATCCATTTACTTGAGTCTCTCACAGAATGTCCCCTTGGAAGATCGAATCGATCCCTTCATAAAGGCCGGATCGATCCATTTATATGAGCCACAAGCAAATGTCCCCGGTAAAGGCCGGATCGATCCCTTCATAAATGCGGATAGATCCGCGACCTTCAGAACAGATTCTGCTGCTAAGTTTTGCTGTCAAAACAAGTTTTAACTTCCAAAACACAACCAATTCACATGGAACCCTTATGAAACTTTGAGAAAAGATATCCAACACATTTCCAAACATTTCTAAACTTAAGTTAAGCATGGATCACACAATCACATTCACAATTTGATCAAGCATGGATCACACAATCACATTTACCACAACAGAAATAGGAAAACGGTTTTCTTAAGCAATTTGCTTAGTGAGCATTCTAACATGACTGAATGTTTAACACGTGCAATGCTATAATTAACACATAAAAACACAACCATAGTCGCCGAGTCACCAGTTATATGGTTCATTCAGACCCGAAGACCTCCCTTGGTCCCGTGGCTACTTCTATTCCTTGGACTTCCGTATTTATCGGATTCTTCCTCTTCACCACCCTTATTACTCCCAACAATGAACCATTTCCCCGGTACTCATTGACTACCACATAAGCATATAGGCATACAAGCACACAACCATAACAATTTTTCATATAATTGACATGTAACTCATAAGTTAACAACTCTCATAGCCTCTAAACATAACTTCAACAACACAATATATATACAAACATTGAACACCTTAAACCCCAATCATTTTTAGGCTAGAAAACTCACCTTATTCACAGATTTTACCCAAATTCAAGCTAGAGGTGTGCTGAATTTCACCAATTTTAGCTCAATTCCTACACCACAGTGAATCCTACAAGAATTCGATAGACGACGTCTCACCGTTAAGTATGATCTACCAAAATCCAGCGAATTAAACATAAATTAAGGGTATGGAAATGTTCGTCTCACCTCCACGAGTCCGGAAGTGGTCTCGGATCGTAAATCCGACGAACGGCGGTGACGGAACGGCAAGATTTCAACGTCGGCGACGGTCCGTCTTCTCTCTCGGTGATTTCTCTTTTCTTTTCTTTTAATTTTCTGCATAAATGAGAGGTTAACTCTCTTGACACACACATGCATTGCATGTTGTGTTGGCAAACACACAAATTTTCTCATTTCTCGTTTACCTCCCCGAATTTTCATAAGTTCTTATTATGAAATCCCCCAAACATTCCATTAACTACCCAATTATCTAATGAATGTTTGTCTAAGTTCCGTATGGGTCCCAACGTGCGTCCCACATATTTTGTGAAATTGCTATCACACCTAAAAATTTAAAATCTTTTTCATTTCTACCCTTATAACACCAATACTACACATATATCAACATGCAATATGAAAGCATATAAGCAAATATTCATGTAGTCACATTAAATGCATTCAATCATTTAAAATGCAAATTACCAATTTACCCTTTGTTGGGTTAAATTTCAATACCTGTCCCACCTCACTGGGGACTTTTCAACTAGTGTCCCTCTCTGAACACTTTTTTACATGGGCGAGTCCAAGCCTCCCCTTAATCCATTTTATACACGAATTCTATTAATTAATGCATATTAACACAATAATTAACCCGTTCTCCGGGTAAGGGTGTTACATTTCTCCCTCCCTAAAAAGGAGTTTGGTCCCTAAACTTACTCTTACCTCAAGAATCAAAGAGATGTGGGTATTTGGCTCGGATCTCATCCTCCCGCTCCCAAGAGCCTCTTCCACTGAATGGCTTCGCCATTGAACCATCACCAAGGGAATCACTTTGGTCCTCAATACTTGATCTTTCCTATCAAGAATTTGCACTGGATGTTCCACATAATTTAAATCTTCCCGAATCTCTAACGGTTCCGGAATGATAACATGTGTGGAATCCGGCACATAACGTCGAAGCATCGACACGTGAAACACATTATGAACATTCTCTAATTCTTGTGGCAGCTCTAACCGATAAGCTAATGGCCCAATTCGATTAAGAATCAAATACGGTCCAACATATCTCAGACTAAGCTTACCTCGCTTACCAAAACATGATATGCCTTTTGAAGGCGATACTTTTAAAAACACATAATCACCCACCTCAAATTCCAACAGTCTTCTACCCGTATCCGCATAGCTTTTATAACGACTCTGAGTCGTTTGTAATCTCTGTTTAATCAATTTGATCTTGTCAGTAGTAATTTGAACTATCTCTGGTCCCAAAAGTTGTTTCTCTCCAACTTCTGTCCAACACACCGGCGATCTACGCTTTCTACCATACAGTGCCTCATAAGGCGCCATTCCAATGCTAGTTTGGAAGCTGCTATTATAAGAAAATTCAATCAACGACAAATGAGTTTCCCAATCAGCTTTAAAATCCATAACACATACTCTCAACATGTCTTCTAAAATCTGAATCACCCTCTCGGATTGACCATCAGTCTGGGGATGGAATGTAGTACTAAAATGTAGAGCTGTCCCCATAGCCCTCTGTAAAATCTCCCAAAACCTTGACACGAATCAAGTGTCACGGTCTGACAATATCGACACTGGTGCTCCATGAAGCCGTATAATCTCTCTGATATAAATTTCTGCAAGTTTCGATGTGTCTTTGGTCTTGATAGGTAGAAAATGGGCTGACTTAGTTAACCGGTCAACAATGACCCAAATACTATCGTTCGACTTTTGAGATTCTGGAAATCCCGATACAAAATCCATCGTGATATGCTCTCACTTCCATTCTGGTATTTCTAAAGGATGTAGTTCTCCTCCAGGTCGTTGATGTTCCATTTTTACTTTTTGGCATGTCATACATTTAGACACAAATTCTGTGACTTCTCGCTTCATACCACTCCACCAGTAAATTTCTCGCAAGTCTCTGTACATTTTGGTACTACCCGGATGTACTGAATATCTGGTATTGTGAGCCTCTTCCATAACTCTGTTTCTCAAATCACCAACTTTAGGAACACATAATTGATTGATGTAGTTCAGAATACCATCTTGGAAACTGAATTCTGGCCTTCTCCCCTCAGGTAATTCATCCACAATCTTCTTGAATTCTGGATCTAGAAGTTGATTAGTCTTGATTTCCCCAATTAAACTCGGCTGTGCCACGATCGCAGCCATTAAACCACCTCTAATTTTAGGACCTACTTCAAGCTTCAATTGTTCAAATTCCTTTATCAACTTTTCCTGTCCAGCCAAGGCATAAGCTAAGTTTTCCGACGACTTCCGACTCAAGGCATCGGCAACTATATTGGCTTTTCCCGGGTGATACTGAATTTTTAAATCATAATCTTTCATGAGTTCCAACCATCTTCTTTGTCTCATATTAAGATCCCTCTGAGTGAATAGGTATTTCAGACTCTTATGATCCGTGAAGATTTCACAAGTTTCCCCGTATAGATAATGTCTCCAAATCTTTAACGCAAAAATTACCGTCGCTAACTCCAAGTCATGTGTCGGGTAGTTCTTCTCGTGAGGTCTCAACTGCCTTGAAGCATAGGCTATTACCTTGTCATCTTGTGTCAAAACACATCCCAAGCCTTGGTGAGAAGCATCACTGTATATTCTGAAATTTCCAGTACTTGTTGGAATCGAAAGTATCGGTGCCGTAGTTAACTTCTTTTTCAATGCTAGGAAACATTCATCACATTCCTTGTTCCATTTGAACGGTACATCTTTTCTCATTAACCTTGTCATCGGAGTCACAATTCTAGAAAAATCCTTGATGAATCTTCTGTAGTATCCAGCTAATCCCAAGAAACTTCGAATCTCTGATACATTTATCGGCTTTGACCAATTCATAACGGCCTCAATCTTCTGCAGGTCTACTGAGATACCTTCCTTAGAGATCACGTGTCCTAAAAATGTGACACTTGTCAACCAAAACTCACTTTTCTTTAACTTTCTAAATAATTACTTTTCCCGAAGTCGTTGTAAAACCAACCTCAGGTGTTGTTCATGCTTCTCCGGACTCTTGGAATAAATAAGGATGTCATCAATAAATACTATCACGAACTCATCGAAGTACGATTTGAATACTCGGTTCATCAAATCCATGAAGGCGGCAGGCGCATTAGTAACCCCAAACGGCATCACTAGAAATTCATAGTGCCCGTAGCGAGTTCTAAAGGTTGTCTTCTCTACATCCTCCACTTTGACCTTCAATTGATGATACCCCGACCTCAAGTCAACCTTCAAAAATACCTGAGCCCCTTGAAGCTGATCAAATAAATCATCGATACGTGGCAACGGGTACCTGTTCTTGATTGTTACTTTATTAATTTCCCGGTAATCAATGCACATTCGCATTGTACCATCCTTCTTCTTCACAAATAATACCGGTGCACCCCACGGAGACACACTTGGCCGAATAAAACCCTTGTCTAATAATTCTTGCAACTGGATCTTTAACTCCTTCAACTCAACTGGTGCCATTCGATACGGTGCTCGTGAAATTGGTTGTGTTCCCGGCATAACATCGATAACAAATTTAATCTCTCGGTCAATTAATACACTAGGTAATTCCTCTGGAAATACATTTGAAAATTCTCGAACTATCGGAATATCTTCAAATTTAAGATTGACACCCCTAGTATCAAGAATGCTACACAAGAACCCTTGACAACCTTTATTCAACAATCGACATGCTTCAATAGCGGATACGATATATGGTGGTGATACAACACCCTTACCTTGAAAATAAAACTCATCTTGATTCGGAATACGGAATGCTACTCCTTTAGTGTTACAATCAATATTAGCATGATTAGCTGCTAACCAATCCATACCCAATATAACATCGAAATGCTGGATAACTAACGGTACCAAATCAACAGTTAGCTCTTTACCATTCACATTAATCTCACACTTTCTAAACACACCTGAACTAACCAACGGAGCCCCCAATGGTATCGTGACAGATAAATCATAATTTAGGAACTCTAATGGTTTATCTAGATGTTTAGCAAAGTGATGTGATGTGATACGAACGAATGGGTGGATCCTGAATCTATAAGTACATTTACTAGGTGTGAGCAAATGGGAACCATACCTGAGACAACAGTGTCAGTAGAAGCGGTATCTCCCGGCCTGAGTTGAAATGATCTTGCCTCTCGCTGCTCTCTCCTCGGAGGTTGAGTAGTCCTCGGTGTAATGGCACTAGCTATATATGAACCGGAACCGGAAGCTCCCTGGCGTTTGGTTGGATAATCCTTAGCTTGATGTCCCAATTCTTTACAAGTGAAGCATCGACCTCACATATCTATATTCTGATTCGGACAGTTTCTGGCGATGTGTCCCGGTTGTAAGCAAATATTGCAAATGATTGGATTTGGAAGTTGATTGCATCGGCCCCAATGAAATTTCTGACAAGTCTGACACCTTGGTTTATTTCCACCAGAACCACTACCAAAGCTAACTGATGATCCTCCTGAACTCTGCCTTTTTGCGCTCCCTTAAACACTGAACTGACTCGACCTAGCACTTTTGTTTTGTTGATTCGGTGGTGGTGGTAAGTTTGAAGTATACCCAAGGTCTCTTTCAGCAATAGAGGCTATATCCAGTGTCTTAGCATAGGTCTCTTGCCGGAATACAGTCACTCGCCCTCGAATATCTCTCCGGAGTCCCGCTACAAACTTTCTTGCCTTCACTTTCTCGGTTGTTACGATATCCCCGGCAAACCTTGCCAAACTTGTAAATTGTGTTGAATATTCACGCACTGACTTTCCCCCTTGCACTAACTCCATGAATTCTTGAGCCTTCTGATCCCCAAACGATTCCGGAAAGTATTGCTCATTGAATATCTCAAGAAATTGATCCCATGTTGTCGGTTGCCCCGGACCCAACTTAGTACGCCACCAATATTGCGCTTCGTCCTTTAATGTATCGGCCGCAAACAACACATTTTGTTCCTTTGTACATGGTAGAACCATGAAGATTTTCTCCATATCTGAGATCCAGAAATTTACCTTCATCGGATCGGCTTCCCCGCGGAATATGGTCGGCTTTTGTTTGTGAAATTTAGAAATAGTGACGACTTCCTCCCTCGGGTTTAGATTCACTTGCACCGTCCTTTCTTCGACCACATGAGTTTCGATGACTCGTACCAACCCTTCGATTGCTCTTTCAACCCGTTCCATTCGGTTTGAGGTGTCACCTGCAGACATTATGCCTGGCACCCACATATAGTACACACATGCACGTTACTTTTAAGAAACACATGACATGCTAATCAACATTTAAAAGCATGCTAAGTAAACGTGTATGCATGCTGATGCAACTACGTGTTGTTGTGTGCACACTACGCGTCGTATACGTCTCTTGTTCCCAAAGGCTCTAACTATTGCTCTGATACCAAAAATTGTCACACCCCAACCCACCCCCGATGGATTAGGACACGTGTAACAAGAGTAACCGCACCCAAAACACACACTAATTAGAAAGGAAATGTGAATAAACCACTTTAAAGAACTCTAGTGTGACAAAACAGCCCCAAGGGCAAAATGGTCATTAAGGAAGTATGTAAAATATTTATACCAAAAGTTCAATTTTTTTGAGTCCCGGTTCCAATGCAACAAACGGCGCGCGAATCCGAGTTTTTTAAAAAACGTTATGCACGTTTCCGTAAAAGCGGACATGCTGTGAAAATTACAAGGCGAATCGATCCCTTCATAAAGGCCGGATCGATCCAATTACTTGAGTCTCTCGCAGAATGTCCCCTTGGAAGAGCGGATCGATCCCTTCATAAAGGCCGGATCGATCCATTTATATGAGCCACAAGCAGAATGTCCCCGATAAAGGCCGGATCGATCCCTTCATAAATGCGGATCGATCCGCGACCTTCAGAACAGATTCTGCGGCTAAGTTTTGCTGTCAAAACAAGTTTTAACTTCCAAAACACAACCAATTCACATGGAACCCTTATGAAACTTTGAGAAAACATATCCAACACATTTCCAAACATTTCTAAACTTAAGTTAATCATGGATCACACAATCACATTCACAATTTGATTAAGTTAACCATAAACTCATCCCATTTGATCTAAAAACAAACTTTTCAACTTTAAAACTCTATTCTCATCCAAAATACATGAAACTTGCTAGACATGAACCCAAGATCATAACCAACATTACACATACAAATTTAACTTGTCAACAACACTTGAGACTCATCCGGACCTTCCAAGATGGTCCTAACTACCAACTTACTCCTCTTGAGCAAACCAAAGAGATTATACATAAGTGCTACTTTTCACTTCCAAAATACATGGTTATGATCTAAATTCATTTCCAACAACCCCAAGTATAAACATTAACATAAAAGAAACCATAATTACACCATTTTACAAGTTCAAAAGCAGTTCTCAAGCATGAGGCTCAAATCTCTCCCATCTCTCCCATCCTCCAGTCAAGACTTCAAGCCACAAGTCAAGGACCTCAAGCCATTAATTACACTGTAATATAGGCTTAAAACATATCTACAAGTTCCAAAACCTTTTTCCCCTCTTCCCGAGCACGTCACTTCCTCTCCGGGTATTGCTCCGTACCTGCGGTGGTTGTTATTTACCACAATAGAAATAGGAAAACGGTTTTCTTAAGCAATTTGCTTAGTGAGCATTCTAACATGACTGAATGTTTAACATGTGCAATGCTATAATTAACACATAAAAACACAACCGTAGTCGCCAAGTCACCGGTTATATGGTTCATTCAGACCCGAAGACCTCCCTTGGTCCCATGTCCACTTCTATTCCATGGACTTCCGTATTTATCGGACTCTTCCTCTTCACCACCCTTATTACTCCCAACAATGAACCATTTCCCTGGTGCTCATTAACTACCACATAAGCATATAGGCATATAAGCACATAAGCATAAATTTTTTTCATATAATTGACATGTAACTCATAAGTTAACAACTCTCATAGCCTCTAAACAAAACTTCAACAACACAATATAGATACAAACATTGAACACCTTAAACCCCAATCATTTTTAGGCTAGAAAACTCACCTTATTCACAGATTTTACCCAAATTCAAGCTAGAGGTGTGCTGAATTTCACCAATTTTAGCTCAATTCCTACACCATAGTGAATCCTACAAGAATTCGATAGACGACGTCTCACCGTTAAGTATGAACTACCAAAATCCAGCGAATTAAACATAAATTAAGGGTATGGAAATGTTCGTCTCACCTCCACGAGTCCGGAAGTGGTCTCGGATCGTAAATCCGACGAACGGCGGTGACGGAACGGCAAGATTTCGACGTCGGCGACGGTCCGTCTTCTCTCTCGGTGATTTCTCTTTTCTTTTCTTTTAATTTTCTGCAGAAATGAGAGGTTAACTCTCTTGACACACACATGCATTGCATGTTGTGTTGTCAAACACACAAATTTCCTCATTTCTCGTTTACCTCCCTGGATTTTCTTAAGTTCTTATTATGAAATCCCCCAAACATTCCATTAACTACCCAATTATCTAATGAGTGTTTGTCTAAGTTCCGTATGGGTCCCAACGTGGGTCCCACATATTTTGTGAAATTGCTATCGCACCTACAAATTTTAAATCTTTTTCATTTCTACCCTTATAACACCAATACTACACATATATCAACATGTAATATGAAAGCATATAAGCAAATATTCATGTAGTCACACTAAATGCATTTAATCATTTAAAATGCAAATTACCAATTTACCCTTCGTTGGGTTAAATTTCAATACCTGTCCCACCTCACTGGGAACTTTTCAACTAGTGTCCCTCTCTGAACACTTTTTTACATGGGCGAGTCCAAGCCTCCCCTTAATCCATTTTATACACGAATTCTATTAATTAATGCATATTAACACAATAATTAACCCGTTCTCCGGGTACAGATGTTACATTCATTCGACTGGACCACTGTATAATTTTGACTACTGCTTTTAATTATGGCAAATCCAGTCGACTGGTCCATGTTTTAGTCGACTGGACAACTGATGGAAAAATGTGAATTTTGGATTCTACTAGAGTCACAATCGACTGGGAAGAGTCAGTCGACTAAAAAATAAAGGCCCCCGTCGACTGGACCCCAGTCACAGTTGAGTGGACGGGCTGATGAACTTTTTAAAACCAAACTGCTTAGGTCTTCAGTAGACTGGACTCCCGATGCAGTCGACTGGACCTCTATATTTCAAAATGAATTCTTTTGGACTCATTCCAATTGGCCAAAACTTTTTATAACTCTGATTTTATATAAATTTGACTAATGTTTCTGCTACTACTCACACCGTAATGAACTGGATAAGCCTTGATGGCGTGCCACGTATCCTATTTTAGCATGTTAGTGGGATGGGTCATGACAGCCATGACTGTGGAAAGAGAAAGGATGATTAAGATGTGTAACGGCCTGTATGATGATACGAAGGCACGTTGTTTATGTGTTACAGCTGGCATGATGATACCAAGGCTTGTTTTTTATGTGTAACGGCCAGTATGATGATACCAAGGCACGTTGTGAATATGTAACGGCCGGTACTCCATACCAAGAAATGTCGTAGAGAGTGGGATAATTGAGGTTTCATACCAAGCTGACCATTACGTTACGAGAATGGGATAGCTGAGGTTTCGTACTAGGATGACCATTACTTTGAAGATGAATCAAGATCTTTGGAAGGGAGTTTCCGTCCAAGCAATATATGATTGGACATGCATGGGACAATGAGTCATAGATATGGACATATAGTCCATAAAATAGTAGAGTTAAGTCATTGATTCGCATATAGCATATCAGAACAAGTTAGAACGAGAACGTCGAGAGAACTATTTCTTAATGCAAATGCTATTAAAGAATTCTTATTTTGATACTATGTTAGTTTATTGCTCACCGACTTTCCCCAAGCTGACGGTGTTTATGCCACTGGATATACCCACATCCAGCTTTCCAGACCTATGGCTATACAGGTGAGATATCCATTGATGAGGGCTACTATCAGGAGTACCCGGAGGAAGGCTATGGCTGGGATGATCACACCGAAGAAGGGATCGAAGGAGATTACCACCAAGTTGATGACAACATCTACGCCACTTGAAGCTTAGGGCTAGATTAGTTGTTCTTTATATTATGTTTTGGCTATGTACTTTTTAGTTGGCAAGTGTACCTTGAGACTTGGATTTCAGTTTACTACTATGGTTGGATTTTGTAATAAGATCTCTTACGTTTAAGTTGCTATATTCAGTTTAGCATTTCAGTTACTGCATTTAATCTCTAATGTTTTATAACTGTATGTGGACAATCTAGTGATATTCTCCAATCACGGCCTACGGGTCCCAAAATGGAATTTATTTTCCCTAGTTTTGCTACGTCGGGGCATGACAAAGTATGAGAAGAAAGCTGTCACGCCCCGGAGTAGCATAAATAGAGAAAAATAAATTTCCTTTATGGGTCCATAGGGAATGACAAGTGAAAGTCACCGATAATCCACACCACACAGTACTAGTCCAAACAGGAACAGTAAAACAACTGAAATATAAACACGGTTCTATCTATTACAAACATCAGAGTACGGTCCACAGGATCACAACAGGTCTGGAGACAACATATGCCCAAGTACCCGTTAACTACAAAGTACAACAGTAAAAAGAAAAGTAGTAATATAACTACTATCTATCTTCAGGTCTTCAGCTAGCGTACGGATAGGCGTCAGCATAACTGGCATCAGTGGGGCCATTCTCTACGTAACTCCCTTCAGGGTAATCGTTATCGCCATGAGTTCCGTCATCTGCATTGTAAAGGACAGGGTAGTCTGGACGGGGAATGTCCAGGCAATAAAGGCCGTCAGCTTGTTGAAAGCTGAGTGAGCACTAACTAACACAGTCTCATAGAAATGACATAATTACCATTATGAACAATGTATGACAGTGATACTAATTATATTCCTCACTCGTTTATTCAGACATATCATTAATCGATTATTATCGACTCCCATTCTAAGACTGATTCCACAATACCCAACTGACTATCTCGAACTGATTATATCAGCACAACATATCAGTGCTCTTGTTCACCGCTATACCGCTTTTAAGAACTCTTGCGAGCACCCATACATCGTTCTTATATAACGACTGGTCCATGGATATACCCATACTCTTGTTCACCGCTTTTAAGAACTCTTACTGTTCACCGCTTTTAAGAACGCTTGCGAGTACGATACATACACAGCTCTGGTAATTCAAATCATGGGCGTGCCACATCTACTCTTGTTCACCGCTTTTAAGAACTCTTACTGTTCACCGCTTTTAAGAACTCTTGCGAGTACTGTGCACCCATAATTCTCACGATCCTGATCAAATCCTTGACATACACTTATCGGATTCAACCTGAGCGAATCATCAGCTCGACTCACACAACCTTAAACATACAATTCCTCTTACTGACTCATTCCTCACTTATCCAATACTACCCAGTATTATCATCTCAAACTTTACTACGTTATCGCGTCGTACTATTACTAGCGTTCCGAACCCGATTACGTTACTCACCATGTTATCTCAATCTCATTATCGTATCCCATTACCTCCGTTATCCATAATATCGCATAATAGGAACATGAAACAACAATTAAACAACTACGCATTATGAATTATAAACTGAAAGGAATACATTCATGTTCTGCTAGGTTCGATCGATTGAGGTCATCTCGATCGCTCGAAGAAAGTGCTGTTCGATCGATTGAAGTCTTCTCGATCGATCGAAGTGAAGGTGATCTCGATCGATTGAAGTCATTTCGATCGATTGAGACTTAGTGATGTTCGATCGATTGAACTCAGTTCGATCGGTCGAACTTCGTCTTCCCCAGATTCTGCCAGTGAACGTGCAGAATATGTTAGGGGGTGTTTGGGTTATAATTAATACGCCCAGAATATGTAAAACATCATAACTAAGTTACCGAGTGAGTTTGGAACTCACTGAAAGTCGTTAAGGTGCGTTTGGGTAAGCTTTAGCTCCGAAGCTTTAATGGCGGCCACTCTCTCTCTCTTCTGTCTTGTCTCTGTCTCTCTCTGTCTCCTTCTTTCTTTCTCTCCTTCTTCTTCTTCTTCTCTTCTTCTTCTCTGCTGAGTATATATATATATAGATATGTGTGTGTATATATATAGATATATGGAGGTATGTGTATATATATGTATACCAACACACAAGCACACACTCTCAACTCTCTCTTCTCACAAGGTTCAGCAAACACACCACACACACGAATGCAGTGTATATATAGGAGAGGATGGGGTGCAGGTGGCAGCATTTGCGCAAAACTGGTATTCTGATATTTCTATTCTCGATCGATCGAAGGATGCTCGATCGATCGAACTCAGATCGGTCAGTTAGATCGATTGAAAAAGGGTTTGATCGATTGAAGTGGGGACCACGTATTTAATTTATGTCGGTAGGGTTTTCGATCGCTCGAAAAGGGTTCGATCGCTTGAACTGAAGGGTCTCGATCGCTCGAACTAGCTTCGATCGATCGAATATTGAATTTCATGAATGGTCAAATGAAGTATATAGAATCTCTCTGCATTAAATATTTATTGAAAATACGGGGTATTACATCATCCACCACCCAACAAAAGATTTCGTCCTCGAAATCAGAAACATACAAGGTTAAACAAAAACGGAAACTTCTCACGCATCTCTGACTCTAGTTCCCATGAAGCTTCTCCTTCATCATGATGCTTCCACTGAATCTTGACTAATGGAATCTCCTTATTCCTGAGCTTCTTGACTCCATGATCTAAAATGCGAACTGGTCCTTCGTTGAACGTAACATTGTCGTTGACTTCAATATCCTCGAAGTTGATTTCATGCGCTGGGTTATGAATACATTTCCTCAGCATACTGATGTGGAAAACGTTGTGCACTCCTGACATCTTCGGTGGCAGCGCAAGACGATAAGCAACTTTTCCAACACGCTCTAGAATCTCGAACGGTCCGATGAATCGTGGCGATAATTTGCCTTTCTTCTGACCAAATCTGACGATGCCTCGAACAGGCGAAACTTTGAGTAGCACATGATCTCCAACGGCAAACTCTAAGTCTTTGCGTCGCTTGTCAGCATAACTTTTGTGTCGGGTCTGAGCTGTCTTCATCTTCTCATGTACAATCTGAATCTTCTCACTAGTCTCTCGTATCATTTCTGGCCCAAGAAGTTGAGTATCTCCGACTTCAGTCCAACATAACGGTGATCGGCAAGGTCTTCCGTACAAAGCTTCAAACGGCGCCATTCCTATACTCGAATGATAACTGTTGTTGTAAGCGAATTCTATCAAAGGTAAGTGTGTCTCCCAAGAATTCTCAAAATCAATAACACAAGCACGTAACATGTCTTCCATTACTTGATTAACTCTCTCCGTCTGTCCATCGGTCTGTGGATGAAAAGCTGAACTCAAGTTCAATGTTGTTCCCATCGCGGTCTGGAGACTCTTCCAAAATTCTGCAGTAAAGCGCGAATCTCGATCTGATACGATAGAAACAGGTACCCCGTGTAACCGTACTACGTGCTGTAGATACATCCGGCTCAATCGTTCCACTGGATACGTCACACTGTAGGCAATAAAATGTGCCGTCTTTGTAAGTCGATCCACAATTACCCAAATAGCGTCATGATTCTGCTGTGACTTTGGCAATCCCACCACAAAATCCATGGTGATGTGTTCCCATTTCCATTGAGGAATTGGTAACGGCTGTAGAAGTCCAGGTGGTTTCTGATGTTCTGCCTTTACTTGTTTACAAGTAAGACACTGAGAAACATATTCAGCCACTTCTCGCTTCATTCCTTCCCACCAAAAATTTCTCTTCAAGTCCTTGTACATCTTTGTACCTCCAGGATGAATCGTCATCCGTGATTTATGAGCTTCATCCAATATGTCCTTCCGGAGATTTTCTTTGTCAGGTACACAGAGTCTACCTTTACATCGTAAAGCTCCATCTGTACTAACACTCCAGATCTCAGGTTCTTTTGCTGTCATCTTGGTGAACCATAACTTCAAATCCTCTGCTGTCTGTTGAGCTTCTATGATACGGCTGATCAAAGTTGGTTGTACCATCAGACATCCAAAATGTCGTCTTTCCATTGGTTCCACTGGCTGAAACTTGAATTCGGCTAAAACTTCCAATGCTTTCCATTCTCGAATTAGCAATGCAGCGATCACTAATCGAGGTTTACGGCTCAAAGCATCTGCTACGATATTTGCTTTACCCGGATGGTATTGCAATGAAAAGTCATAGTCTTTGAGTAACTCCATCCATCTTCGTTGTCGCATGTTCAACTCCTTTTGAGAGAACAAATACTTCCGGCTCTTATGATCGGAAAACAGATCGAACTTTTCTCCATAGAGATAGTGTCTCCAAATCTTTAAGGCAACACTATTGCTGCCAATTCCAGATCATGCGTCGGATAATTCTTCTCGTGTACCTTCAATTGTCTTGATCCATATGCGATAACATTCCCGTCTTGCATCAGTACACAACCCAATCCCTGGTGCGATGCGTCACTGTAGATCACATATCTTTCTCCACTCTTAGGTATCGCAAGTACCGGTGCAGAAGTCAATTTCTCTTTTAACTCCTGAAATGCATCCTCATGCTTGTCCGTCCATTCATACTTCGTCTCCTTCCTTGTTAAATTCGTCAGTGGTCCTGCTAACTTGGAAAATCCTTCTACGAATCTTCTGTAATATCCTGCTAATCCAAGAAAACTTCTGACCTCTGTCGCATTGGTCGGTCTATTCCAGCTTAAGACTGCATCAATCTTAGATGAGTCCACAGAAATACCGTCCTGAGATATAACATGTCCCAAGAATTTGACTTCCCGTAGCCAAAACTCACACTTGCTGTATTTTGCATACAACTTGCTATCTCGAAGTGTCTGCAAGGCAATCTGTAAATGCTCCTTGTGATCCTCTTCTGTCTTTGAGTAGATCAGTATATCATCGATGAACACTATAATGAATTGATCCAGATATGGTCTGAATACTCTATTCATTAAATCCATAAATACTGCTGGCGCATTCGTCAATCCAAAAGGCATAACTAGAAACTCGTAATGCCCGTATCTTGTCCTGAATGCAGTCTTCGATACATCCTCTGGTCGAACTAACAATTGGTGGTATCCTGAACGTAAATCAATCTTGGAAAAGATTCTCGATCCTTGTAACTGGTCGAATAGGTCATCTATCCGAGGTAGTGGATATCTATTCTTGATCGTAACCTTGTTCAACTCCCTGTAGTTTATACAGAGTCGAAGTGTTCCGTCCTTCTTCTTTACAAACAGAACTGGTGCTCCCCAAGGTGACGTACTCGGGCGAACGAAACCTAAGTCTTCAAGCTCTTGAACTTGCTTCTTCAGTTCTAACATCTCAGTTGGTGCCATCCTATACGGAGTCTTAGAAATAGGCAATGTACCAGGTACTAATTCCACACAGAAGTCTATTTCTCTTTTCGGTGGAAGTCCTTTAATATCCTGAAATACATCCTGAAAATCTTGTACAATAGTAATCTGATCCATCGTGAGTTCTGTACTTGTACTCCCAATCGTAGCCAAACTACTCGTAAGAAACATATCGCTCGTCGGCTGACACTGAAATCTAATCGTCGGCCTTCCTTGTCTCGGAAATACAATCGTCTTAGTAGGGCAATCCAAATTGGCACTATACTTAGTCAACCAATCCATTCCTAGGATAATGTCGAACTCGGACATTGACAGAACTACCAAGTCTGCAGGAAGATTCCTATCTCCCAAAGTCAATGGGCAATCTTTACACACTTTACTCAACTTAACAGTCACTCCCAAAGGTGACACAGCATTCAGTGTTGACTCAAGTGTCTGGGGTTCTAATCCCAATTGACGCACAATCTTAACAGCAATAAATGAACGTGCGGCTCCAGTATCAAATAAAGCTTTAACTGGACTATGAAAGAGTACAAGCGTACCTTCCAAATGTTGCTGCTCATCAGCGTTAAAGCCTGCTTCTCCTGGAATGATAGCATTCATCCTTGTCTGATCTGGAGGTCCTTGTATCCCTTGAATCGATGCTCCGTAGTATCCTCCTTGTGGTGCACGACAATCCTTACTTAGATGTCCCGGCTTGTTGCAATTCCGACAGACAATATCCATTCTGCGGTTAACTCTAGGGGCTGTACAGAATCTGGCAACGTGCCCTGGCTTTCCGCAATTAAAACATCCTCCACTATTGCTTGGCGGTGCTGTCAGTAGTGCCTGCGGCTGTGATCCTTGCTGGCGATATTGCTGGGGTCGAGTATAGCCCTGTTGTGGCTTTCTGGTTCCTTCCCAGGTTCTCTTACTCCCTTGGAAATTACTCTGAGGTCTCCAACCTTGAGTATTCCTTGGTGGCAAGTTATGGAAATTCCTCTGTTGAAAACTTCTAGATGACTGTGATCGATTCATCTGTGGTTGTTGTGCTGGATAAGCATCCTTCTCTAATCCTGCAGCAAATCTGACAATCTCTTCGAATGATTGATTCAGATGACCAACCATCATATGTCTGAGGTGGGGATTCAATCCTTGGTGAAATCTCTTCACCTTCTTCTGTGGCGTGTCTATCATATGCTGAGCAAATCTGGATAGACGCTCAAACTGTGTTGTATATTCCCTGACATTCCATCCTCCTTGTACCAAATTGAGAAAGTTCCTTTCCTGTTGATCTCTCTCATCCTCTGGGAAATACTTCTCCAAAAATCGTCCTTTGAATGTCTCCCATGGCATAGCTTTAGCAGCATCGATCCCAATAGTGGCTCGCTCGGCTTCCCACCAATCTGCGGCGGCATAAGTGAGCTGAAAAGTAGCAAGGCGACGCTTCTCTTGTTCGCTGCATTCCAATGCTTCAAATATCAACTCCATTTCTCTTATCCATTGTTCCGCTTTCCATGGTTCTGTTAGTCCATCGAACTTTTCTGGACGTAACCCACGAAAATTTGCTAACAACTTATCTCCAGTCTGTCTCGGTGGCGGGGGTGCAAAAGGTCTCTGGTGGGTGGAATGATTATAAGTATCCCCCACATGCTCCATCCTCTGCATGAAAGCTTCGAAAATTCCCGTCGGATCCATCCCTTCTGGAATAGGTGCTCCATTACGTGCTTGGTGATTTCTCAAGGGTCCTACCATGATGATAACGAGTATTGCCTACAAGAGACATATTGATCAGCTGAAAGTCTTCTCGTAGAAACGAAACCAAGATAGAACGCGAAGTAACAAGAGCTAACAGTTCTACAAAACAATACATCAAACATCCAACAATCAATATCAAAAGTACTGCTCGTATATATATAGATATCAAAAGATGTACCATGGAGTACACAGTAACCATACCATGTACCACGTGGGACAAGGCTAAAACAGTACTAAGGTCAACTACTACTGTCTATACAAAGCTATGGTCAAATAGCTATCTCTCAAGCTCCCAAAAATCTAGTGGACAACATGTCCTGATAAAATCAAAAACTAAGCCCTGCAGGTCCTGACTCAAAAGTCGTCAACGTCTGATCCTGCTGGTGGTGCCTCGTCCTCTGAATCCATCTCCATCTCCTCGAGTGGGTCATCCTCAACTGGAGCAGCAAGATCTCCGACTACAACTCCTATATCCCAATCCTCTACTATCTCTGCATCATCATCCTCTATACCGTCTGCTATTGCCTGGTTGGCGACATCGACTGCTACTGCGGCGAATCCATCTGCTATATCAAGAGCTCCCGCTATGGCTGCCTCTCCCATAACAAAATCTGCTGGTTGTGCGACCATCTGAGCTATCCATCCTACTGCCATATCGGCCATAGCTGCCATATGCATAATGGGTCCAGCGGGTATCTGAAGCACAACTGGTGCCTCCGGCACAACTACCTCCTCATCGGGCGCATCCTCATCTACTACTATGTCTGCCTCAACAGCCTCTGGGTCCGGTACTGGATCCTCTGGCTCGAACTCTGGCTCCTCGGGGTCATCCTCAGGCTCATCATCATCTGCATCGTCTGCATGCTCATCCTCTACTGGGTCCTCGTCGTCTATCGGTTCCTCCTCTCCGTCCTCGTCCATGTCCTCATCGGCATGCTCAAGGTCCTCATCCTCCTGGATCGGCTCAGGCTCTGGAACTGGTACATCGGGTACCGGCGATGGTGGTGGTGTTGCTGGCACTGGTGCAACTACAGGCTCTGGTGGACCGGCTACAATAGCTCTCAACTCAATCTCATCCATCTCGGGCTTACTCTGAACTAACCGTAATATCTCCTGGCAAATATCTCTACCAATCCTCGCAGTATGGTAAGCATCCATACGCATCTGCGTCGGGTGAGTCCTCTCTGTCACATAAAGTGCTCTCCACATGTCCTCCTCCAAATGTCTACTAGCCATCTGGCACACACGCTCTCGATAAAACTCTGGGTCAGCTGGCTCCACGGTATCCCCATGGATCACGTGTCCTCCATAAGCATCGGTAACAAACTGATGAAACTCTGGATCCATGCTATCCTGCAAAGGAAAACTATCTATCGTCAGAAAGACGAACTTATCTTATACTCATATCTCATCTCAAGAAAATCTTAAATACTAGAACCAGATGGTGTGGAATCCATCAGTGAACGACAATATCAGAACCTAACCGTAATATAACCAGGCGCTCTGATACCAAAAACCCTGTCACGCCCCGGAGTAGCATAAATAGAGAAAAATAAATTTCCTTTATGGGTCCATAGGGAATGACAAGTGAAAGTCACCGATAATCCACACCACACAGTACTAGTCCAAACAGGAACAGTAAAATAACTGAAATATAAACACGGTTCTATCTATTACAAACATCAGAGTACGGTCCACAGGATCACAACAGGTCTGGAGACAACATATGCCCAAGTACCCGTTAACTACAAAGTACAACAGTAAAAAGAAAAGTAGTAATATAACTACTATCTATCTTCAGGTCTTCAGCTAGTGTACGGATAGGCGTCAGCATAACTGGCATCAGTGGGGCCATTCTCTACGTAACTCCCTTCAGGGTAATCGTTATCGCCATGAGTTCCGTCATCTGCATTGTAAAGGACAGGGTAGTCTGGACGGGGAATGTCCAGGCAATAAAGGCCGTCAGCTTGTTGAAAGCTGAGTGAGCACTAACTAACACAGTCTCATAGAAATGACATAATTACCATTATGAACAATGTATGACAGTGATACTAATTATATTCCTCACTCGTTTATTCAGACATATCATTAATCGATTATTATCGACTCCCATTCTAAGACTGATTCCACAATACCCAACTGACTATCTCGAACTGATTATATCAGCACAACATATCAGTGCTCTTGTTCACCGCTATACCGCTTTTAAGAACTCTTGCGAGCACCCATACATCGTTCTTATATAACGACTGGTCCATGGATATACCCATACTCTTGTTCACCGCTTTTAAGAACTCTTACTGTTCACCGCTTTTAAGAACGCTTGCGAGTACGATACATACACAGCTCTGGTAATTCAAATCATGGGCGTGCCACATCTACTCTTGTTCACCGCTTTTAAGAACTCTTACTGTTCACCGCTTTTAAGAACTCTTGCGAGTACTGTGCACCCATAATTCTCACGATCCTGATCAAATCCTTGACATACACTTATCGGATTCAACCTGAGCGAATCATCAGCTCGACTCACACAACCTTAAACATACAATTCCTCTTACTGACTCATTCCTCACTTATCCAATACTACCCAGTATTATCATCTCAAACTTTACTACGTTATCGCGTCGTACTATTACTAGCGTTCCGAACCCGATTACGTTACTCACCATGTTATCTCAATCTCATTATCGTATCCCATTACCTCCGTTATCCATAATATCGCATAATAGGAACATGAAACAACAATTAAACAACTACGCATTATGAATTATAAACTGAAAGGAATACATTCATGTTCTGCTAGGTTCGATCGATTGAGGTCATCTCGATCGCTCGAAGAAAGTGCTGTTCGATCGATTGAAGTCTTCTCGATCGATCGAAGTGAAGGTGATCTCGATCGATTGAAGTCATTTCGATCGATTGAGACTTAGTGATGTTCGATCGATTGAACTCAGTTCGATCGGTCGAACTTCGTCTTCCCCAGATTCTGCCAGTGAACGTGCAGAATATGTTAGGGGGTGTTTGGGTTATAATTAATACGCCCAGAATATGTAAAACATCATAACTAAGTTACCGAGTGAGTTTGGAACTCACTGAAAGTCGTTAAGGTGCGTTTGGGTAAGCTTTAGCTCCGAAGCTTTAATGGCGGCCACTCTCTCTCTCTTCTGTCTTGTCTCTGTCTCTCTCTGTCTCCTTCTTTCTTTCTCTCCTTCTTCTTCTTCTTCTCTTCTTCTTCTCTGCTGAGTATATATATATATAGATATGTGTGTGTATATATATAGATATATGGAGGTATGTGTATATATATGTATACCAACACACAAGCACACACTCTCAACTCTCTCTTCTCACAAGGTTCAGCAAACACACCACACACACGAATGCAGTGTATATATAGGAGAGGATGGGGTGCAGGTGGCAGCATTTGCGCAAAACTGGTATTCTGATATTTCTATTCTCGATCGATCGAAGGATGCTCGATCGATCGAACTCAGATCGGTCAGTTAGATCGATTGAAAAAGGGTTTGATCGATTGAAGTGGGGACCACGTATTTAATTTATGTCGGTAGGGTTTTCGATCGCTCGAAAAGGGTTCGATCGCTTGAACTGAAGGGTCTCGATCGCTCGAACTAGCTTCGATCGATCGAATATTGAATTTCATGAATGGTCAAATGAAGTATATAGAATCTCTCTGCATTAAATATTTATTGAAAATACGGGGTATTACAAAAGCAAAGTTTGTTTTTCTGGAACATAAGTAGGTGTTGTATTGTCACTCCCCAACCCGCCACGTGCAGATTAGGACCGTGTAACAAAGGATTATTCACTCTAAACACCAGTTAAAAATGTGGTTTTAAGAAATACCAGTCAGATTTATGAGAAACCATTTACTTTTTAAAACTAGCAGATACAGTCGACTGGTCATGAGTCTGGTCGATTGGAAATGCAAATTACAGAGAGCACAACTCTAAGAATCCCCTAGTCCGGTCAACTGAACTTTCAGGTGTCCGGACTGGATCGGGATTTATAGAGAGCTGACCCAGTCGACTGGTTTACAGCAGCAGAGTAATCTGCGGTAACCACTTGAATTTAAACTTCTAAACATCATTCTAAGGCATACAATCCATACCAAAACACTGTCAAAACTTGGTTATAAATGTCACTAGCCTCGTTAAACATACCCATAGCTACAACATGAGACATGGTGTACATAATCTATGAGTTCACAAGTTATACATATTACAAGAGTTCAAGTCTACAAGTTTCCTTGCCAAATTCGTTAAACAATGACAAAACTAGTAACATATAAACTAGAGGCAGCCCCGCCCACTTCCGCTCTTCCATCACATCCTCTCCGGAAACTGATCCAAACCTGCGATGGTTGTTATTGACCACAACAGAAAAAGAAAAAATGGTTTTCTTAAGCATTACGCTTAGTGAGCAATCTAAACATGTTTGAATGCTTAACATGTTCAATGCTACAATTAAACACATATTACATATTTGTAGTCGCCGAACCACCGGTTCAATGATTCATTTAGACTTGAAGACCTTCCCTTGGTCTTGTGGTCACTTCTATTCCTTGGACTTCCATATTTATCGGATTCTTCCTCTTCTCCTCTCTTATTACTCCCAACAATGAATCATTTCCCTGGTATTCATTGATTACCACATAATCATATAAGCATATAAACATGTAAGCACAACAATTTTTACATAATTGACATGCAATTCACAATTTAGCATTTGCATAACTACTAAGCATGAATTATCATCTTTAATTATCATTGAAGCATTAAACACACAAAACCCCAATCATTTTTTAGTTAGAAAACTCATCTTAGTAGAATTCCACCCAAATTAAGTCAAAAAATGCAGAATTTCTCCAAATCTTAGCTCAATTCCTACTCCAAAGTAACTCCTACACATATTTGCCAAATTGCGGGTCACCGTTTAAATTGGGTCTCCAAAATTGACGATTATAATAGGAAAGAAAGTCATATAAATGACCGTCTCACCTCTACGAGTCCGAATATGGCTTCGATTCGCGAATTGGACTACGATCGGTGACGAAACGGTAAAAAGACGACGTCGACTATGCGTTCTCCATCTAAATCTCTAGCTCTCTCTCTCTCTCTCTCTCTCTCTCTCTCTCTCTTGTTTAATTTCTATAAATAATGAGGCACCCTAACCTCTTGACACATCCACACAACATGCATGTTGTGTCATCACCACAATTTAGGTTTTTTTTTCATTTACACCACCAAACATTCCATTAACCACCCAATTGTGTAAATAGGTGTTTGTCTAAGTCCCGTATGGGTCTCACACGTAGTCCCAAATATTTCATGAAGTTGATATCGCCCTATTAATTATGAATTATTTTTCATTTATACCCTTACATAGGTACCCAATTGGTACTAGAAGCTAACATATAACAATATAATATGAAAGTATCTTAAACATATAATCATTTAATCATATCAAATGCATCTAAACATTTACATGTAAATTATTTCACCCAGGCCCTTCACTGGATCCCGCTTCATTACCTGTCCCATCTTACTAGGGACTTTCCAATTGTGCTCCTTACTGAACAATTTTCCATGTGTGAGTCCTAAGCCTCCCCTTAATCCAATTTTATACATTAATTATATTAATTAATGCATATTAAATGATATTTAAACTTTTTTCCTGTGTACGGGTGTTACATGTATAGAAACAAAAAATGTGCAAAAGCTAAACATAATCCGGTTGCCTTGTAGGTTGTAGCATATAAACAACATTTTTCATATTATATATTCTATATCAAGTGCACAATTCAAAATGAAGGCTCCACTGTTGGAGATCTCAAAGACACCATTGCACCTCATATGATGCACAGTGCATAAAGGATAGATACTTACATTTAAAAAATCCCATAGTGGGCAAAATGCGTCAAAAGGTAGCTCTTCGACATCGATCTCGTTGTACCTATCAATCAAATATAAAAGAACTTAATAAATGTAAAAACACCATACACTGGAAGTATTACCCATCGTCCAGTGTCAAGATTATTGTGTGGATAGCATCTTCAAGCTCCATATCATCTGTGTATCTACAAGTAATTTTCAAATCACCTCTTCAATCTTTGATTTAGAAATTCTGGCATGTTGAAGAAAATCAACAGGGTTTAAAGAGCATAAATTTTTGGCATCAAAACTGCATAATTTACCCATAAATTACAAAGCCCTAATCTTCAGTTCAATCCCCAATTCAATGTTGAATTTTGAATCACCAGATTTCGGTTAATCTGAGGTCAGAACATACTTATCTGATCTATGATTTCAAAAAATCACATAGTCAAACACCAATAAGTTTTGACTTCAAAGAGGAACAACAATCAGGTTCAAATCCAAGTTGAAAAAGGTGATGCATGTCAATAGAGTGACTGAGATTAAATGAGATCAAAAGCCAATAAAATTGAAGTCAAAGTGCATAGTAACGATCAAGTTTAAATTCAAGAAAACCCAAATTGCCAAAATTTGAACAAGACTTCATAGTTCAATCAAATTCGAGAAATGCGATGCCATAAATGAAATTCGAGACGAAATAACGGTCAGGTTTCAAATTCAAGTTTAGGTATGTGATTTGCACTTCAATAGAGTTGTTGGGACTAGAATAAGATCAAACGCCAAAGTGTTAGGAAAAACTTCATATAGTTAGAATCAAATTTGAAGAATCAAAGTTGCAAAAATGTAATCTAATTCAAAGATTAACCAAATATGCTGAAGTGTTGGAGAAAATTTGGAGGTAATAATTCCTCATAAAATCGTCATCTCAGTAAAAGCCAAAAACATATCATGATAAGTAGAATGGGATACAGTAGAACCCCATCATCACGAAATAAGCATTAGGTAATTTTACTAGTTTTACAAGCTGAAAGAATTGGAACATCCTGCAGCAGATAAAGTTTCAAAACTCAAAAGCAAAGAAATCAGGGCATAACCTCTAAATATGAATCGGACAAAATTTCAAAACAAATTGAAATTGATTGATTGATGATTCAGATGGTTGTGGCATTGCAACTGAATCACAAAACAACAAAATATATATCTAGCATAGCAGAGTTACACACTTCAAATTAACACCCAAACTTCTCAAAAATTGGCCCTAAATTAGCAGAGTTACATGCACTTGAAACACAGATGCACACGCACTCGCCCACTGTGTGTGTGTATGAGAGAGAGAGAGAGAGAGAGAGAGAGAGAGGGGGGGGGGTGTACTTGAAAGCGACGGCGGCGGAGTGAGAGGGAACAGAGAGTAAGAGGGAGAATATATCTTAAGTGACAGACTGGGAGAGAGAATAGAGAGAGCGGCAGAGTCAAAGAGAAATTTTGGGGGGTTTTAATTTTTGGATCCAAAGGTAAATTTTGACTGGTTTCAATTTAACACCCAAATATAATTTGGTCCCTTATTTCCAGCGCACCTATTACGCCACAAATAACCACTCAATTATTTTCAGCGCAAATATTGCGCCACAAATAACCACTTACCTATATGTAGCGCACATGTAGATATTTGACTAGTTTCGCTATTTTATTTACAACCTAAACGTTTTTGTCGCAAAAATAAAAGTGCGTCGCAAATGAGTAATTTTTGTGACGTATATTGTGCGCCACAAATACTGTCCACCACAAAAAGTCATATTTGTTGTGGTGCTGATGGTAGCACCAACACCTTGCCAAGGTCCTGATCGTACAATAATTTCTCTTAATATAACTAGAATGAGAGGAGAGGTTAAAAATGGGCCCCCCTTTAATGAGCATAAGTTTGGTTCAGTCCACTTGAAATGCCACGTCAGCAGAAAATTGCTGTGTTGGGAGGTGTGTCCTTACTGACATGATTACATCTTGTCTTTGAAGGACGATTTTTTTTTTTTTTAGAAATACTAGACACATATATCTCAAATCACATTTTAAATTACATTCATTGCTTTAAATGCATGTGTTTTGTGTTATTTGAATTTTTCACATTTTTTTGTACATCACTTACCCAGCACAGAGTACATACATTTAAAGCAAAAATATAATTTAAAGTGTGATTTGAAATATGTGACTAGCATTTCAAACATTTCAATTAGACTATAGTTATCTGAAAAGTCTCAGTAAGTTCTCAAAATACTGTTGCCTTTTTTTTTTCTACAACATTTAATAGTCCAAATCATTGCTTTTTAAAAAATAAAATTTTGAAAGAAGATACCAGAAAGGGAAAAAGAAGTCCTGGTAAACATTCATATTGAATAGTATTGTTCCTGACTTTTTTTTTCAAATTTATCATCCTTTACTTAATAAATTAACAACCTTTTTTTTTTTATCATTTCCTAATTAGCTAACATCAAAGTTCTCATATCCTTGCCCCATTTTGAAGTGTTTTAGACTGACGGTGTTGGTAACAAATAGTCTTCCATATATGTACACTAATAAAATAAAATAAATAAAAACAGTATTTTCCTATTTTGGGTATAGCAGAAAAATAATTATTTTCATTGGGTGTGTATACATATATATATATATATATATATATTAAATTAATGAACACGAAGCTGAAAGTTGAAAAGGCCCATTAATGTTGCTGTGGCGATAGGTTGAAAAATTGGCCTTTGAAATACTTTAGAGCTTAGGTTCAAAGAATGGCCTCACATGAATTAATTTAAGGGGAAAATATCTTTTATCCCCCTGTGGTAATACTCATTTTTTCATAATTTTTTGTGGTTCATTTTGTAACACTTAACCCCCCTGTACTACGGACTAAAGTGAGACTGTTAACTTTTGTAACGGCAGTCCCACTTCAGTCATTAGTACAGGGGGGTTAAGTGTTACAAAAATGAACTACAGGGGGTTATGAGAACATGGGTATAACCATAGGGGGGTAAAAGGTATTTTTTCCTAAAGAGTATGTATAGGGGCTTGGGGGTATTAACGTTATTTCCTTTTTTTTTCCTTAGAAAAGCTAACAGTCTCACTTTAGTCCGTAGTACAGGGAGGTTAAGTATTACAAAATGAACCACAGAGGGATTATGAGAAAATGAGTGTAACCACGTGAGGATAAAAAGTATTTTCCCCTTAATTTAAACTGACCCCTTCAATTTATAATCCAATTTGAAAACCAACTGCAAGTCTGCATAAGATTTGAACTTCGTTGTTTACTGCATAGTACATTGTGATTTTCAATAGTAGTAACAGTTTCTACAACTGTTTCAAGAAGATATTTCAACTTCTTATGAGCAAGACACTTTCTTTTTTTTTAATATTCTTTATGAAGAAGACACGTTTGTGATGAAATGAATTTGTCAACAAAAATAAAATAACATATAGAATCGCATCATATCTAATCAAATTTATATAATAAAAAGTGGAATCAAACACCTATCACGTGTCGGTGTCGGTTCTATGATTTTTTTTTTTTTTTTTTTCCACTTTTCTATATATTTTCGTTTTTCTTTTAACAGAAAATTATTGAAAAATTCTTAGAAGTAACTCTCAAGATTTTAAAGTCCAAAAGATATGTTACTTTGTTGAAAAGTCCAAACCAATGAATGAGCTGATGTTAGCCCTGTGATTGCCTTCTCCTTCAATGAGGCTTCGACTGTAGCCTGACTTAGGACTTTGAGTTCCCAAACACGGCCTTCTTTGATGGCATCCTCACTGGCAAGGCTTCAAAAAGGTTGCAGGGCTTGGCTGGTTTAGCCTTTTCTGGGACAAAGAAGTTAATGACATAGCCATTGATACAGAAGCCATCTTATTGGAAGCAACTCCAGAACCACACGAATCACCACCACCATCGCGAGTTACCTCGATCCACCACCAGCACCACCTTGATCCACCATCACATCCATCACAAATTTCTGACAAGTTTCCAAGAGCCACCAGCATCGTGAGTGTCCAGCGAGTTCTCCTAGGGCTTGGTAAACAGAACAAAATGTGGGTAAAATAGATTACAAAAGGCGAAACACCCCACCCCCCCCCCCCCCCCCCCCCCCCCCCCCCCCAACGAGAAGGTTGTGGGTTCAAGCCTCTCTAAGTGCTCCTAAGAAGTAATTAAGGGAGCCAATTACTTTAAAGTGGGGATATGGCCCTTTCCCCCCCCCCCCCCCCCTCCCCCACTTGGATGTGCGTGTGTTACTAACACTAACTACTAACCATATTCATGTTACAAAAGTGGTTTATTTTCGAGACACTTATAAAAAAAAATTTAAATATATATATGTTTGGTTGGAAAATTTATAAGTGTGTGCGAGCGTGCCAGGCAAGTAAATTGCCAATGTGTATGTGTGATTATCCAAACTGCGCCTCACCAGGGAATTGTGGTGACGTTCGATGCCTTGAACAGGACTTTAATCGTGTAAAGATGTAACTAACTGAAGAACTTCGAACTGATTAAATTAAAATCTACTCCTAAATAAAACAGTAAAATGACTAAAAGTAATTTAACTACTTTTATTAAATTAAAGAAACTACAATCTAACCTTGAAGGTAACTTCGAAGGTGTTCTACTCCTAATTCTAAGTATCTAGATAACAATACAATAGATGTATTGAGAGATATATGTTGATGTTTGATCGAAGGATCTTCTTTCAAATACACAATCCTTCTATTTATAGACATCGAGGCCTCAGTAACTTAATTCGAATGTTCCCTCATATTTTCAAACTGATAACTGCCTTTATCCGTGGCATTCCTTCATATTGACAACTGTCCTTCAATTATCCCATGATGTTCAACACGTGTCTTCCATTAACAAAATGGATTTACTTCAACTGCCTATAACGGTTTTCTTGTCAATCAATTTCCACCAATTATCTTGCCACATCACATCCTGTGTGTCAAACTTGTATTGGTTGAATATTTTCATCACAAACATTACCCCCCGCGCCATTTTCCTTTTTGTTTAAAAAAGATAATGGTGATCGTGGTCAAACCATATTGGGCAGTTACTACCTTATGCAGTACTTTAAATTGCATAATCATCTCTTCAATCCATTCCAAACCATCGCTTTTACTTGATCCTTGAGCCCCTATTTATTTTCTTGATCATGTCTTCTTCTCAATCTTCCTTCAATGTTAGCGATAGCTTTCCTATTGATCTTCCCGAAGAAGTGATGTTGTTAACCAAACGCCCTGATATTCCTCTTCGAACAAATTGGGATCCTCTTGAGATTCCTCCCGAACCTTTTACTTACTCGAAATGGGGAAAATGGCATAAAATGTTGAACAAACCAAGTGTTTCATCAAGGCAACATTCATCTTCGACTTCTCCCAAATCAATCTATAATAATCAAACGTTTCCTCCTGCTTGGGAACAACATATTTCCCATGGTGAAGGTGTAGGATATTACAAGGGAATGAAGCTCGAAACTCCAATCACAGTACCTTCAGTTGTTCATCCAAACTTCGAGTATCTTGAAACTGAAGGTGTTATTCGAAGTAGAACAATAAAACCATATTATCCATTTTCACATCATCTTTCTCGAGAACAAAATTTATTGAATGCCTGGCTGATCTCTTCAACCAGTCCTCCTGGTGAAAGATTCCAGAGAGGTAATATCTTAGTTCCTCAAGGCAGACCTCCTATTCATACATATGTAAGGACATCTCATGAAAAATTTTCCAATGAACATTACTCCTCAGCCTTCCTTTCAAAATGCAAACTTTTTGAAAAAGATTATGAAGAGAAAGTACTTCTCTTTGATCATTCTGTATTAGGCTTTCCTGATACCAAAGTTCAGGTAATAGATCCTACTGAGGACATTAGTGATCCTTTTTTAAAGCTAGATCAATTGTGTAGATATGGTCCTACATTCGAGCATACTCCATCTATTACATCACCTTCCACATGCTTGATTATTCAAGCTCAAAGGCTATTAGTTGCTTTTTCTCATCTTCCATTTTCTATTCTGCAAAATTCAAGGGCTCGAATCAATTTCGAATGGAGCTGTCATGTCTTATGTCATGAATGGAATATATCCACGCTTGTTCGAACTCAAATAGATTTTACCCTTCGAACTTTGGCTTCCCACATGAGATGGTATTCTCATCACCAAGAAAGCATCCATCATCTAAATTATCTTTTAGATCTCTATGAAAAACTCAAAGAAGCTCCCAAAGCACTCCTTGATGAAGTCCTAGAATTCAAAGAGAAGTACATTTATGGTTGTGGTAGCTCTGATGAAGAAAGCATCATTTCTCATTATTCGAAGCCTGATCTCGAAAGTCGAATTGCATATCTCAAAGATGAAGCCAAAGTTGTTGGTGTTTCTCTTCGAGGCAAAACTCCATTGGCCAAAGAACTTCGAAGTCTCTGCAAAGCTCTATTCAAGATCAATTTTCAGTTAAACCAATATGAAGAACAACTTAAGGAAGCTTACATTACCCTTCGAAGTGAAGACAAACTGGCATTAGAAACCAGAAACTTATGTTTCGAGATAGAACTAGAGGCAGAGTATTTTGCCTATTATTGGGTCATGTTTCATAACTTAGTTACTTATGGGTTTCCCCACTTTTATCAATTATGTCTTTGAATTGTAACTACACTTTCTTCTTAATGTAGTGAACAATGAAACATTCTCATTCCTTCAAATAGATTAGTTCATTCTGAACCAACATGCCTTTTATCTCTGAGATAACGGTCCAAAAAAGGTTAACCGAATCTAACGGCTACTTTTCAATAAATGCAACTCTTTCCAATCGTCACCAAGGGTTCATCAAAGGTTATAAATAGATAAACACAAAAAGAAATAAACCTTCTGACTTCATCAATTTGCTTTGCCCTAATCTATTTATCTCGCACTTCGCTTTTCTTTCTTGTTTATCTCTTCGTAATCCAAAGAATGACAAAATCTGATGACAATACCCAGCTTCAAAAGATTTGCGATGATTTTGGAAAGATCATAAAAGATGAGCAAGATCGCTACTCGAGTGGGCAAGAGACTTCTCTGGTTCACGAAATTCTTGTTCCCATTATTCTTCCCAGCCAAGAATCTTCAATTGCTGTAGGTCCCTGCCTAGGCATTCCAAATTTGAGACTCCATGTCTATTACCCTAGATTAGGGGAACAACGTCTGACTTACCAACGAGAACTCCCAAATCCCAAATATGACTGGAAATTTAGGCACTGGCCTAAACCTGCAAAGGATTGGCCTGAATGGGTAGATAGAATTTTAGAGAATAGGAGAGAAATTTTGATCACTACGGGGGTTTACCATGCTATCAATCTTTCAAAATTTCCCATCGAATCCAGTCCTAATTTAATAGCCGCAGCTCTCTGTTTTTGGAACCCTATTTTCAATCACTTTCAACTTCGATTTGGTCCAATAGGTCCAACTATTCTAGATATTTGTCATTTATTAGGGTTTTTATCTCATGGGGAAGATGTTCATCCCTATATGGCTGAGTCTGATAGTCCTTCAATTAATACTGACTCAAAATCATTAGGATACACCAACTTCTTAATTGCTCACAGAAAAACATCAGGAGCAGTGACTGATAAAGAATATTACTGCTTCCTTCTGTATTGGCTTTCGAAGCATCTATTTTGTACCTCTTCTCAGAGAGTTGTCCTCGAATATTCTAACATTGCCAAAGCTCTGGCTGCCGGTCGAAGGTTAGCCTTAGCACCTTTTGTTCTAGGATCTCTCTATAGATCTTTTTCTGATTTATGCTTTGATCCCTTCATTCTCACCCAAGGTGGTCCTTTTTGGATTTTACAATTATGGTTGTATGCTTACTTTCCAGAAATTCATAACCTAGGACCCTTATCTAATACTGTGGCCCATGGGATCTTTTTTGCTTTATTGCCGAGTACTGATAAAACTTTCAAAGAATGCCTCTCTCTCTTTTTCAATCTTCCTGAAATAAGATCAAACAAACTATTCCAACTATTCGAAATCCTTTACAATTCTGAAGACAAAACTCCTCTTTCTCCCCTTTGGCTCTGTCAAATTTTGGATAGAGCAGCAAATGCTCTCGAATTAAAAGCTGCATGGGGAAGTTTTCTAATTAGTAGAGACTTATTCTTTGGGAACATTCTTAGCTTCAAATCTCAGGGTGAACTTTACCTTCCCAATCAATTTTCGAGGCAATTTGGACTTACTCAGTCAATTCCTTTTCCAATCAGAAGTCAGGCCAATATACTCATGGCCTATAAAACTCATTCGAAGGTGCCAGAATCTGTGATAACTGCCGCATTAGCAGTTTATCAAAATAAAGTCAGCAACTTGGAGTTTACTTCTTTACCAGTGTATACCACTTGCACTCCTGCCTTTTCGAGCTAGTGGGAAAATTTAATGTCAGTAGAGATGGACAAATGCCATCTTTTGAGATACATTGATTCGATGAATCAAACAGGTAATCATAATTCTTATCAAATCCTTTCTCAAAATGATGAAAGAAACTTTGACTGATGACTTTTTGAATTTCAAAACATAGGGAAAACAGCTGGAGAAAGCTCTTCACCAATAACCAGAGCTTCAAAAGCTAAACCAAGCATTCAAGTCTCCTCAAAAGCTTCAAAAGCTCCTGCTCAATCATCTCCTAAATCAAAGAGGAAACTAGTCCTATCACCAGAAAGTTCTCCTATAGCCTCTGAACATGCTGATTCTGAAGAAGAAAAAGACACCAGTCCAATCTCTTCACTTGTTTACAGGAAAAAGAGAGCCAGAAAAACCAATGATCCTCCTGCCAGTACAGAGATCACTAAAACAGTACCTATCTCAGCAATTCCTATTTCGAAGGTAGCACCCCATCCTGAGCCTAAAACAACATCAACAATTCCAGAAACAAAAGCTCAGAGTCCAAAGATCCCAGAGATTCCAAAATCTCCTTCTTTGTACACTCATACTCCATTACTTGAATTCCAACCAATGGTAAGACATTCAAAATCCTCTCAAAAATCCTTTGATTCCTGATTGCTTTTCAAAAATAAATTCTGAACTAAATTCCCAACTTTTTGTTGAACAGGTTGAATCTGTTCCTGAAACTAGGGCTAGCTCTTCGAAGCCAAGTGCAAGCCCTGATCCTAAAGCCGCTCCTACTTCCACTTCATTTAGACCTCAAGCTACCTCAAGGGTCTCAAGCTCTGAAGAATTTCATCTATCTCTTCCTCCTAACTTGACTTCTGAAGAAGTCAAAGATTTTAAAAAAAATTTGGAATTTGTTTTGAAGATGGAAGATGTTACTTCGACCAATGTTCAAGAATTCTTTCAATGAATGACAGGTCGAAGCAAACCAAAATCACCTTCAATAGATCCGGTAGCTGCTCTTGCTACCTTGAGGCTTTTTAGTCAAGTTTCTTTTGAGATTTTTGAAGACAAGGAAGTGCAAAGAGCTATGAAAGTCTTATGCCAATTTATGTTGGAAAGCTCTAACATTTCTGTTCCAGACAAAGAAACAATTTCTGCAATCATGTCAACTTTTGATTTCAATTGCTTTTTGTTGGAAAAAGTTATCGAAGAAAGAGAAAAATTAGAGATTGACATAGAGTATACAGCAGAGAAAACTCTTGAGATGGATCGAACTTTGACAGAATTTGAAGGAAACAACATATCAAAAAATGTTTGGTTGGAAAATTTATAAGTGTGTGCGAGCGTGCCAGGCAAGTAAATTGCCAATGTGTATGTGTGATTATCCAAACTGCGCCTCACCAGGGAATTGTGGTGACGTTCGATGCCTTGAACAGGACTTTAATCGTGTAAAGATGTAACTAACTGAAGAACTTCGAACTGATTAAATTAAAATCTACTCCTAAATAAAACAGTAAAATGACTAAAAGTAATTTAACTACTTTTATTAAATTAAAGAAACTACAATCTAACCTTGAAGGTAACTTCGAAGGTGTTCTACTCCTAATTCTAAGTATCTAGATAACAATACAATAAATGTATTGAGAGATATATGTTGATGTTTGATCGAAGGATCTCCTTTCAAATACACAATCCTTCTATTTATAAACATCGAGGCCTCAGTAACTTAATTCGAATGTTCCCTCCTATTTTCAAACTGATAACTGCCTTTATCCGTGGCATTCCCTCATATTGACAACTGTCCTTCAATTATCCCATGATGTTCAACACGTGTCTTCCATTAACAAAATGGATTTACTTCAACTGCCTATAACGGTTTTCTTGTCAATCAATTTCCACCAATTATCTTGCCACATCACATCCTGTGTGTCAAACTTGTATTGGTTGAATATTTTCATCACAAAAAATATATATATATATATATATATATATCCATTGATTTTTGTACTTTGAGTGACCATCACTCACTTAGTACTTTATTTGCAGCAAAAGAAAAATGATTTGTACATGAGCAGAGTGAAGCGGTTATGGACCTTGTGTACATTAAAATGCTTTTTGTTATTATAAGTTTATGGTTTATGTAAAAAAATGTGTCGGAATTCTGCTGAAAGTTCCAACTAATTTGTGGACGCCGGTTTTTGTGGGGAAAAACAAAAAGAAAAGAAATGAGAATGGTAAAGATAAAATCTTTCTTTGTGTCTTCCCAAACAACTCCTTAGAGTTATTAACTACAGCTAGTAATATGGTAGGAATATGAAAATGAAGCTTAGCTACATAGTAACAATTAACAAGACTAGGAAGCTACGAACATCGTTGCCAATTGGTCCAAAATTTAAAATATTACATATATATATATATATATATACATGTTTGTACTAGTACGTATCACATTCACGACTCACTGTGTGCTTTTTGAATCATTGCTTGCATGTGTTTCTGATACTTTAGCACTTTGTCTAAGGTTCTCACGAGATCGATCATTATTAATGTTCTTATATATAGTTTTCTTTCATGGCATACTATTAAAGTCAGCGAGGAATATACAAACTAGCATATTCTTCTAAACCATCAAATTAATTTGTAACAAAACCGAATGCACGGGTGCTAGAAGTTTTTGGTAATGCATGTTCCCAGAATCTAACATTGAAATAATCAAGTTGAATTTGTCGAATTTTTCTGATGAATCTTTTTTTAAAAGTTATAATTTTAGAGTTAAAAAAGTTTATACTCATTTTATAAATCCTTTTTGTTTTATTCCGGTAGTTAGGGTGTAACAAAACCGATCGTACCGACCGAACCGATCGATTTGCAAATTTTTAATACAGTGAAAAAATCAAACCGAATTAAACATTTATACTAAATTGAACCGAACAAAGCTGGACCGAAACCAAACCATTTTCAACCCTATCGGTAGTGTCCTCGGGCACGGACAATAGCTAGTATATATATACATATAGATATAAACACACACACTGACACCCGCGGCTAAAAAAGCCTTTGTTTCAAGGTTTCTAAAAATTGAAGGTACATAAGTCTATAACCCCACAAGTCACTTTTTTTATAACCCTTCAAAGAAAATAATAATAATAATAATAATAATAATAAAATCCCAATTCACTTTTAAATAAAAGCTCAACAGCTAGTTTTAAAAAATATATACCATAACAAAAAAAAAAATAGACTATAAAATTTAATTCTGTAATTGTACATTACAAAAGACGAGTAAAATAGATTACAAATTACATGTTTACGATAGTATTAAAAAAAAAGAGTAATATTATAGGCACAATACAAAGTACAACAGGGCTTTAAATGTCTTGTACTATGTGCTGTTTGAATTTTTCACACTTTTTTATGCACCACTTACACAGCACAGGATACAAGCATTTAAAACTATGTTGTGCTTTGTGTTTTGCAATGTGTTGTGTCTCTAGCACTATTCTAAAAAAAACAACACCCGTTTAGAATTGTGGCTTTAGTTCCTCATCTTGTCTCGAGCTGGCTTGTCTGTATATGTATACACGTGTGTATATATGTATAGGCTCAAAAGGTGTTATTTTTTGCTCAATCGCCTCAGGCACGTCTTAAGTATTTGGAGGTCCGGGACAAACTACTAAAAGGAGGTCCTTATATAGGAATTTGGGGGATGTGATTTTTTTTTTTTTTTTTGTCTACTTATACATAATTGGTAATTTATGTAGGGTTTACTTATACATAATTGACGATTTTTTTAGGGTGTACTTATAATATGAGTCAATTTGTGAAACTTAAATATTATATGGTGTAATTCAAAATTCTAGAGTGGTCTATTTCTAAAACTCAAATTATTCTTATATTAAAAGTGTAATTTTTAAAATTTTAGGGGCCTTTGCTTTTGAGTTTTATATACATCTATCTATATATATATATATATTAATATATATATATATATATATATATATATATAATTGATGACACTAAATTGGACATTGGGGGAGACCTAAGGCGTAAAACTAAAATACTAAAAAAAATTCAAAATAAAAATAAAATTATAAAAATTTCATAAAAACTCTCAAAATTTTATAAACTTTAATAGCTCATAACGATTACCCTTTTTACCCCCTTGGGCGACCATGGTCATCGCCTTCACCGTTGAATCATGAATGTGGATGGCAGTCACATTAATACCGTGTAAAGTTAAAAGTTAATTAAACTATAGTAACGATGATGATGATTTAAAAGTTGAAAAAGTATATATACACTTATCAACAACCAACACCAACTAACCCCATCTAAAAAAAAGCTACACCAACAACCAATGGTTGTTTAACAAGTTTTAATGACCTCTGATTAAATTTTTGTTACTTTTTTCACCCCTATATATAAGACTTTGTCGGGAAGCAGTTGATGACCAATTTGTTGAACTAAAATAAATTAATTACTCCACTATAAAAATCAGTGGGCAAAAGGATGGTAGCATGAAAACTTGGAAGGATTTGGTTTCTCAAAAAAAAAAAAAAAAAAAAAAAAAAAAAAAAAAAAAAAAAAAAATTGATGCCTTCCAAAAGCATATGGCTTTCTAAATTTAAATAGAATAAGATCAGTAATGTTATGCTTTCTCAAATGTTTATTGTAAATGCTTTTTAAATACATATGATAATGGGTCTATTAGATTTTAATTGGAGAATATTGAAGTAGCTAGTTTCACTATTATTGAAAGTGGCCCCATACTACATGTATTTGGGAAACATTCAAAATTTAAGAAGCATAACATTATTCGAAGAATAAGCATATGGTTGCATCTTTTGTTCAACGTCCACTAATTAACCTTGTGCCCTCTCTAATCACCAATTATGTCTGCAAATGTATGATCGATGCTATAATTTTCATTTAAGTTAATACTAAGAAATTTAAGAAACAAAGTCAGCGCACGAGATTTCTGCCATTGCAGAATATGAAAAGAGTTGAATTATACAATCTTATCCCTCAATGCTGAAATATTATTTTTGCATGTTTCAAATACGTGAGAGGCACAGCCTTGTCACAATAGAGTAAACCTCCATAAATGGTGCTAATGAAGGAGAGTTATGGCCATATGCAAACCTTTGAAATATGTGCCTACTGGCAAGAGAAGAAAAATAAATAAATAAAAAGAAGAAAGAAAATGTCTATGAAGTGGGTATGTTGAAATATTTGAGAAATTGAAATGATATATGAGTAATTCTTGGGACACAACTTTCATACAATCTTCTTAAAAAATGTGTGTATATTTCATTTGTAATATCACTGGACCCCACAGTAACGCACAGGAGACAAATAGACACGTCTTTTAAGAAATTGTGTAAAAGTTGTATGAAAGTTATGTCCCAAGAATTAGCCATGATACATATACCATCACTCATGACGAAAAGGATTAATACACCAGAAAAAGATGTGCATTGGATTGGGGCAGAAGAGAAATCAAAATCTAATTAGGAGAATTGAAATCACTTTCATACAAGTTTGTCCAAAAGCTGAAAAGAAAAGGACGGTTGAGTTGTGGGCTAAATAGGGGTCCACATTGATATATTCATGGTCCATCATCTTGAAAAAATTTGTTTTGAAAAAGTTTGTCTTTCCTCGAATTGGGTCTAGTTTGTCTCATTGTGCATGTGGGCTGTGGTGACCACTGTCTATATCTGAGGACCATTGTTGAAGGAATGCATGATTAGTCAAAAAAAAATGTGATTAACACAAACTTAAAAACTCGGTAAATTTGGACTCTTGTTTTCTTCCTCTCTATATGTCTCTTTCCTCATTACTCTCCCTCTCTCTGTCTTTACTTGTACCAAATCTTTATCCAACACAAACCCTTTAGATTAAGCCCACATTGAAAAATCAAATACCAACTACGCGCAATATCCAGAAATTTACATAGTGGAGTAATAAAATATTTAACAATATTGATTGTACGTAGATGCTTACTTTCTCTACGCAATTGATCATATCATACTTAGGGCTCGAATTCTACAGACTGATTTAATTACTAGTTATTAAAACTTATACAAACTTGAATTTTCTTAGGTACGGACTGTGCGGCCATCATTCTTTTTTTGCGTTCTCTATATAAGTTTTTTTTAGTTTTTTTTTTTTTTTTTAATAGATGTAATGCTAATTTTTGAATTTTTATTCCAAATTTAATTTCCACTACATGTGTGTGGTAGTGTGAGACTACTGGAAATAACTTGATTAGATATATGCAGAAATAGTTAATCTTCTTGTTAATTTTTTTTTTTTCCCAGAGATATTTGTGCCAAAATTAATGGTAAAAAACTTTGCCTATATATAACTTGATACTTGTCAGTTACAAGAATTACACTGTTGTATTTCTAGTCATTCGGAACAGCTTTCAAGTGCAAACTCCTGGATCTGCCACCATTCACATGGTATAACATGCAATTGTTACTTGCTTTATCAAACTAGCTAGCTAGGGATTGTTGGCACCATCACATGGACGTCCATGTTTGGAGAACTATGACAGCAATTGTATCAACTGGTTAATTTGCTCTTCAATCCAATCCTCATCAACAACACATATGCATGATTACTTATGAATCTCATTTGTTAGGATGTACCCAATCAGGTGGATGATTTGTCCCAGTCAAAAAAAGCTCATAAACTAGGCAGTATTAGGTTCAATCCCCTTGGCTATATATGTTTGGGATGGAAGCTATCTAGAGTGAAACGAAGGGATGGGGAGTATAAGGATGGAATAGTGGAAGGGATGAGAAGATGGAGAAAATAGATATTCTTAAGAGGCAGTTGGCCACAACTCCCTTTAAATGTCTTAAATAAGTCAACAGTCCAGCCCCCCCCCCCCCCCCCCCTTTTTTTTTTTTTTTTTTTTTTTTTTAATGCCCTAACATTATTCGAAGAAAAAACATGTTTTACAAACAAACAAACAAAAAAAACGTTATTTTGCATCTCTAACACGGATACTGAAAAGAAATTTTTTTTTTTTGTCAAATCAACACTTCCATTGCGTAGATCTCGAAAAAATAGCTCAAATAAAAAAAATTTAAAAAAACGTCCAAAACAGCCCCCAAGATCGACAAGTTATGGCCATTTTACCAAAGGTCACTGTCTAATGTTACTGTCATTATAATACTACCAGGTTATGACAGTGTTATTTGTTCAAATCAACCAAAAAACACAAAATTATGGCCAATTTTCATATATTACTGTCTTTACAAAACTGTCCAAGTTTTTGTAAAGACAGCAACATATCATCAAATTCCAAAAAAAGAAAAAAAAAAAATTGAAGGTATCATGTCACTGACATATGCGACAGTGACATGATAGATTTTCAGTTTGATAGATTTTCTCAGTTTGATAGATTTTCAGTTTTTTTTTTTTTTTTTTTTTTTTTTCTTTCAATTTTTCAGTTTGATAGATTTTCTCTTCTAAATTACAGATTTATAAATTTTATTCACATTGAAGTTGTGGTTTGAAAGTTACAGTATTTTAAAGTTTGAAAAATTAAAAATAGACCTTGCATTAAAAAAAAAAAAAAAAAAAAAAAGTCTGGACTAACTGCATAATACTGCTTATTTCAAAAACTGATAATTAATTTTTCCTATTCTTAATTAGAGAAAAGAATGATCATGTTCATGTGTACTTCTTCTTTGGTTGGTCCATTGTAATAGCTAGAAAGCAGTTTACCCAACACCTTGACCTAGCCAGTTGTTGACAAAATTCTTTTTAGGTTGGCCAATTGTAAAAAACATAAAAATCCTCTCACAAGATTTGATACAAAGTTGGGAGGTGAACCCCTTCTAGACCTAAAAACTTCAATTTTGACCAAGTATTTTGGTGGTCTTGAGTCATAAAAAATTGCAATTGAAAATGTGTGGTTACTCCAATAAACCACACGGACACACGGGTTTACTATCCCACAACTACTACTATAGTATTGACTTGATTTTTAAAGTGGACAAGAGACGTACGTGTCTCTTCGTTATACTGAAGTTATTTAAGTAAGAGTAATATTTAGAGAATTAACAAATTTCATTAACACTTATATAAATATTTTATCTCTTTTTTAGTGGCATTGTTGTTTAAGTAATTGGGTCGATTACACTTTATCCTCTTGTGGTTAGGCTCATTTTTACTTTATCCTTTTGTGATTCAAAATAGTGAAAGCTTAACCTTCTTGTGGTTTTGGATTAAAGTCTAAAGTGAAAACTACTAAGATTTCTTTCAAAAGAACCCTATACAGAGATTTAGTGTTAAAACTAGCCCCAAATATGAAGTTTCACTGTCAAAATTAACTATATATAGGCAGTTAATCCCAAAAACCCTCCAAAAAGTCTTAAAAATTAGCCCCATATAAGTGTGTTTAATGACAGAATTATCTCCACATAAAGGATTTACCCCAAAATTATCCTCACAAAGGGGTTTAAGTGTTAATATTTCTGGCCGATTGTAGAGTTTTCATCTATTTTTGGATAAATATTAACAACTCCACTTTAGTCTGAAACCATATAGGAGAGTTAAGTGTTCACTTTTCAACCACATGGGACAAAGTGAAAATGAGCCTAACTAGAGGGGGATAAAATATATTTAAGCTTAACGTAATTTTTATAACAAACGCATTATATAATTTGCTTCAGATTCTTCGTAAATTCATTTTAGTATTCTAATTTTAATGAGATAATATGAATGCTTTAATTCATCTGATAATTTGTCATGTATATATGCATGTTTGCATAGGCATTCTGACCAAAGATTGAATGTAACTGTTACTTTAGTGATATTGTGTCAAAAATCAAAAGGATTCATTCCTCCATCTCTCTCCTTTATTTTCAGCCGAATCCAGGTCCATTGAAGCAAAATTTTGAAATGTATAAATATATTACAGATATTTTAGTGATATAAATTAATGTGATTTGTGCATTACACCAGCAGTCACCTGAATAATTTCTGGTCTCCAAAGCCGCTAGCCAATGAGCTTTGAACATTGGTCAAATTAGGCTGGGGCTGGCCAATAGGCCAGTCACATGCTGCTGTCAAGATTCAAGAATGACCTACTAATTAGGCGATGCGAAAAAAGGAATATCTAAGCAACTAGGCTTTAAATATGCCGAAATCAAAGCAACAATAACGGAAATAAATTAGCCATTTTTGGACCGTTTTAATACATTGACAAAGTTGAAAAAGATTGGACCACTTTCATTTACTGGTTTTCGCTCCAATTCATGTGGTCTGTGGTCGCCAATTTTGATATGGACCACCTTGAAATGTAAATGACTCCACTCACCTTATGATTGTTAAAATGATGGCATATTAATCATTTCAATTCGTTTTTGTGTTTGGGTTAATAATTCCCCATTTTTCAAAATTTCGCTCGTGTGTCCAAAAAGAAGTTGGGATCTTCAAGATTATTATTTTTTTTTATAAAATTTAAGAGTCAGTTTATTACTTTTTTAAAATAAAAATCTATCAAAATTTGGGAGCAGCTTTTCAAAATATAGAGAGTAATTGGATATAAGACGAGTGCAAGTCTTTACAACAATAGGAGTAATCATCACAACATTTTGATGTAAGAGCATAACGTTGAAAATATAAAATAGATCAAAACACAAAATAACTATTCAAAATTTATTTTTATTTTTTTAAATTTTGTTGATGTCTTTTTTTCAAAAAAAATTTAATATTGTTGATATTTTTTAAATTTTAAAAAGTAATAAATTGACTTCTAAATTTCATATAAAAAGTTAACTGATGTGTAATTATCCCAAAAAAAAAAGCTCGAATTTCTAATACACAAGGACTTGGGAACTCAAACTAAGTGTTCATCCAAACGTGGTAGCAAATTTGGCAAACGGAGGAACCCAGAGAAAGAGAGTCTTCAATCGAATTGACCAAAAGGATTCCAGGGCATTATTATATGCACATGTATTTTTGCTTCCAGGTTTTCTTTGGCATGATTCACATTTATGTAATGTTATATTTTTAATTTTGTATCTCAAATATGATTCTTAATACATGTGACACTAAACTCATTTGATTTTGATTAGAGGATATTAAAATTATACTGTCATTATTAAAAGTGATCCCACAGACACGTATTGATAACCACATTTAAGATACAAAATTTAAAAAACATAACATCTCTTCAAAATTAATGTAAACTTAATGCTATGGTTTAACACCAAAAAAAAAAAAAGTAGACTTAATGCTATGGTAAACGTACACATATTCATATATGTATGTCCTCCTATGAAGACTCGCTAGGATACTAATTTGGACCCTTGATGTGTCACCACTTTTTAAACCTTTTATATTTTCTTTCCCTCTTTATACATCATTACTACTTTCTCAATGAAAATACTTTTGCTCACCCAAAATTTGGTACACTAATGCTCACCCAAGTATCTCATTGGCCAATGCAGTGGGGCCCAGGATTAAACAATATTTAACAAATATTGTTTAATCCTGGGCCCCACTGCATTGGCCAATGGGATGCTTGGGTGAGCATTGGTGTACCAAAATTTAAATATTGTTTAATCTTGGGCCCCACTGCATTGGCCAATGGGATGCTTGGGTGAGCATTAGTGTACCAAATTTTGGGTGAGCAAAAATGCTCTCTTTCTCAATTCTCTCTCTCTCTAATTTAAATATGTACGGAGTATCTATTATTTATTGGAGAATTATTGAAAAGGATAATTATGGAACACTTGTTATATTTAAATACAATTTAAAAGTACACTTAATGAAAAGACCAAAAGTTGATAGTTGGTGCTTGCACAGTATAAGTGCCCGCACCATAGAAGATCTCAAGATCCCATGCACAACCAACTCAGTCTCGTCACCCACACGCGCATGACCCACGCGCCTCACGCAGCCGCCTTTCTTTGTAGACTGCTCGCACCGTGAGAGGAGTGTACCTGTAACAACCATAAATTTTTTAAGTGTATAAATAATTATTTTAATTATAATTTTCAGTTAGCAATATCATATGAGTGTGCCTATGTAAGAAACGTGCTTGAAAATTTAAAGTGTTTGGTGGACATATAAATTAAATCATTAGTGAGCCCTTTAGTTTGAATGCTACATTTTATTAATTTAAATTTATAAATAAAAAAAAAAAATGAAGGGTTGATATGTATTTTTTTATATAGTATTTACAGGCCCGCGAATGTGTCAAATAGTGTATCTGGTATTGAAATTAAGTACCCGGGGTATGAGTACTCTTTGGGCTAGCCATTTTAGTGGTTTGTGTTACATTTTGGGCTCATATGGGTCTATTTTGTGAGCCCATAAAAAGATAAACGGGATTATTAATATTTGTGTTAGTAATATATGTATTGTGTGTGTATTATATGTATATAGATAGATAACATATCCTAGGGTTAGAAAAAAAAAAAAAAGAGCAGCCTCAAGAGAGAGAGAGAGAGAGAGAGAGAGAGAGAGAGAGAGAACAATAGACAAAGAGAGAAGAGGCAACCCTAGTCATCTAAAAGGAGAAGAAAAAGATAAGAGAAAAGAAAAGAAGGGAGTTCACCATCATCAACATCATCTTGCTTTTCCCAATTTGGTGAGTAAACATTTAGATTTGTAGGGTTGATTCATAGTTTGATTGATTTTTGATTTGTGTTCATTATAATTTGAATAAATCCTATGGATGGGTGTTTATATAATACGGATCTATAGTGATATATACATATATATATATATATATATATATCAAAGGTTAGATATAAGTTATTTAGAAAATTGAAGAAAAAAAAAAAGATGACTAACACAAATTCGGATTTGGGTAAAATTGAATAAAACTCTCAAATCTGTTTTAGAAAATAATTCGTATTAATTCATACATTTTGTTTTTGGTAAAACTGATCACGCGGGTCAATGTAAAACGCGATTCTGCACGTGTTTCGTCTAATGGTATTTTTCTCAATTCTGCACCATTTGGGCAGAAAATTCATATTACAGTAGCAGTAAATATTAACTCTGAATTTCGAATTATGTTTATGAAAATTGTTAGAGATGTTTCTTGTTACGGTATTATTATGAAGAACAATTTCAACCCATGCTGGTTTTGGGGCTGTTTAATATAAGATTTGTTTGGGACAATTTTAAATAGTGCTGTTGAATGCCGATTTTAAATGCTATAACTTATGCTATGTGCGGTATTAAATGATGATTGTGAAAATACTACGTTAGAGACGTGAATAGAAGTTTGGCGCAAGGGCCTTATTGTGAATAATCGAATAATGATAATCCATGTAATAAAATATAAATTTTCGAAGTGGTTAATGACGTGATTAAATCCTCATGAATGGTACTTGTGTGAATTAACGTAGATGGTAAAAAAAAAAAAGTGGTTTCAAGTTCCTTAGTGTTCACCGCTCCCCGTTGTGTGATATATTTTTTTTGTAGCTCGACTTGCTGAGTGTACCCTTTTGCCAGTGGCTTCGTAATCAAGCTGCCCTAAGCCTTATGCCCGGCTAATTTGTTAGACGTCTAGGCATATTGACTTGGCCTTCTGTATGTATACCTGGTTTGGTTGATACCCCAACCAAACTAGCACCAGAGTGAATGTTAGTAGTATGTCCGGGCACACATGGGATATATGTGTGAGTGTACCATGGAGGGTGACCAAGTGGTGAAGCTAGAAAATTGAATAATGAATCGTTCATAAAAAGTAAGTTGACCATGAGTAGGGTGACCTTAGTGGTGAACCTAGGGCAAGAAAAAAATGACAGTGATTGTAGAGCGTTAAATGCAAATGGATAAACTGTTGCGAAACATGAAATTGAAAACTCGAAATGGTTACCGTGGTATAATGCAAAGGAAATTGATATAATGATTCGATATTGGAGAATTTCTTATTCTAATACTAAGGATTTGTGCTAACTCTCGAGTTGCAGGATGGTGGGCCCACTAACCATTGTATGCAGGCTTTGGCTCACCATGTTATTTAAGAGTAAGTGTTTCTTTTACCTTGTGGGTGGAACAAACTGCCGCCGTGACTCTAGGAAACTACCGCTTGTCCTCACTCACGTGTGGAACTACAGTTCTGTCTATAACTTTGTATGTGTTTGTGGTCAAGAGAGGGAGGGAGTCCAGCGGATTCCCAACCTCCGGAAAATTTATTGGGTATTATTATGTTAATTGATTATTGTTGGGTTGGAGTTGAGGGGACTACGAGTGATCCTTGAGACTGAAGCGTGTTTACTCATACCAGTGTTGTTATACAATGCTGACCCGTGTGATGTTTATCATGCGGGGGCATTTCTTAGGAAACGCAGCCGTTTTGCAGATTAAGGAGTAGGCCGGTATGACTATTGGATTGCATGGATTTGCTTGAGGGCATGAAGACCTTTACTGTTCATTTGCTATTTTCATTTATTTGGCATTGTGGGCCATTATTGTAGTTGGTATTGGGACGTTTAGTAGCTCTGACCAAAGGTTGTAAGAGAGGTTATTCTTTCAAAACTTTAATTGTAAATGAAAAGATTTTTATTCTTAATGAGAATTGAGAAATATTTATTCAGCTTCAGCTTTTCAATATAAGTGATTTAGTAGTTGTAGCTTTAATCAAATATATTTGAGTATTGTCGGAACCGCATGAGTGTTTTTTTTTTTTTTTTTTTTTTTTTTTTTTTTAATGAAAATGTGGTGGTTTTGTTTTAAAAACATAAATGGAGATTTATTACAAATGTTTTAACCAGGTTTTTAAGAACATCTATTTACATTAAAAAGTTTTATTAGGATGGGCTTCGTGGTGTTCACTCCGATAGTTGGGCAGTCGAATAGTAGTCTAGATTTAGTTCTATGCTGATTATTTGGTTTTCCAAAAATCGGGATGTGACAGTACCGTATCATTTTCAATTTCAAAAAATGTTTTTAAACTTTAAACATCCATAACTTTTGACCTACAACTCCATTTTTCACAAATTTTATACCGTTAGAATCGTGTCAACCAGAGCCACAAAACTAGTACCATTGTTGATATGTTTTGAGGAAATTTTTTTTTCATATTTTTACATACATAAATAAAAAGTGAAATTTCACTTGATATACATAAAATATTAAGTGAAATTTCACTGAATACATGAAATTTTTCATGTTTTTACATACATGAATATTAAGTGAAATTTCATTTGGTATACATAAAATGTTAAGTGAAATTTCACTGAATACATGAAAATTATTAAAAGCTCTCCCCAAAAAAACCCAAAGTTCAATTTTTGCAAAGCTCATAAACTAGTTACCAAATAAATTAACATGAAATTGTGCTTTAAAAAAGGAGAAGCACCAAAATGGGGGTCAAACTAAGCCTTAATGAGGTAGCAATAGCTTTATTGCAATTCGTCTTTTTTTAATTTTTTTTTTCTCAAAACATATAAATTTGGCATACATAAATATTAAGTGAAAATTCACTGAACCTGTACATGCATTCTTGCTGAAAAACTTGAAGTTAAACTTAACATTCATGTACTCGTTCAGTGAGATTTCACTTAGTAGGTCAAGTGAAAATTAACTAACTATCCCAAAAGTCGCTAGAAGTAACTCTCTAGAGTTGAAGGTCTAATTTGATACTTTGTTAAAAAGTCGCTCAAGTGTCAATTTTAAGTACAATTTCACTTAATATTCATGTACAAATTCAGTGAAATTTCACTTAATATTCACATATGCCAAGTGAAATTTCACTTTTTTTTTTCTCTTTCATATTAAATAATGCATATTTCGTTTAAAATATTAAAAAAAAAAAAAAATCAAATTTCACATATCAATTAAAAAACATAGTTTTCAACCTCAAACAAATGCAAAATTCTTGTAAAATTTCACTAAAACTCTCCTTAAGAACAAAGTGAACATTCGGTTTTTTTTTTTTACTCACAACATATCAACTTGGCATATGTGAATATTACGTGAAAATTCAATAACCCATACACGAATAATATGTGAAAATTCTATTAGGTTCGTCTGGAATATGACAGGTAAAAATAAGAGTTTTTTTCTCTTGCTCAAAAGGTATCAACAATGGTACTAGTTTTGTAGCTCTCGTCGACACGGTCCAACGGTATAAAATTTGTAAGAAACCGAGTTATAGATAAAAAGTTATGGTGGTTTAAAGTTTAAAAAAAAAAACATTTTCGAAATGGATATCATATGATACAGCTACTCACACGGTATGAGTGGTTAAATGAAAGAGGCAAGCGCATGAGATGTTGGGAGTCACGTGGGATCTCCTATGGTGCATGCACTTATACAGTGTGAGCACTGATTAGATTCCTTTGGTCCTTTTAAAAAAATGGTCAAACCAATTGGAGTTTTAAACTTATGAGGGTTACTTATCGGGATTTTCCAACATTTTTCTAATTATTTAATTACTATATCATAAAATTATTTAATACATTTTATTTATTTAAGTTTGAACAAAAAAAAAAAAATTCAAATAGTGCCCTATGCATATATTTGGACTAGCATTATGTTCACTTTCAAATACTAGAATACATTTTTGGCATCTCACTAAAACAAGGACATAAAAGATATTTGATAACGAGAGTACTAAAGTAAAGTAAAAAAATAATTTTAGTGTTTCGATTTTAACGAGATAAAAGAGGCTATTTAAAAGTGCATAATTTTAGATACTTAGGTTTAGCTTGCCCCTATTTTGGTGTTTTTTTCTTTTTTGAAAGCACAATTTTAAGTTAATTTATTTGATATCTAATTTATGAGCTTTGTAAAAACTAAACTTCGGGTTTTTTTTGGGAGAGCTTTTAAAAGCTCTAGAATGAAGCTTTTAAAAGTTCAAGGTTGTTTTTTAGTTTCATGATGTCTTTTTGAAGAGTAGTGTGTCACTTGTATAAAATTATCAAACAACTTAGGATATGTTTAATAACCCAATTAAGGGGCCGTTTGATAAAACTGAAAATTAAGTACTGAAAATTAAGTGCTGAATTTTAAGTACTGAGAATTTTCAACGATGGAATTTGCAATACCAAAAACAGTGTTTCAATTGCTGAAATTGACTGCATTTAGTGATTATTTTCAGTAGAATTTTTTCACTTAAAGTTTTCAGTGGGTGTTTGGCTGCTTTTTCAATTAAGTGATACATTATCAAACGCACTGAAAATAAATAAGTGCTGAAAGTTTTCATTTTCACCACTTAATTGGGTTTTCAAACACACCCTAAGTGTTGAAAATGAAAAGATTCAGCCCTTATTCATTTTCAATGCATTTGATAACGTACCACTTAATTGAAAAAGCAGCCAAAAAATCACTGAAAACTTTAAGTGAAAAATTTCTACTGAAAATAATCACTGAATGCATTTTATTTCAATAGTTGAAGCATTATTTTTGGTATTACAAATTCAATCACTTAAAATTTTTAGTAATTAAAATCCAGCACTTTATTTTCAGCACTTAATTTTCAGTTTTATCAAACACACCTTTAGTCAAAAAATATTTATAAACTCCTTTTGAAAAACCACGTAAGGGCCAAACTAAGTTTAGTAGGTTAAATTAGGGGTGAACAAAAAAACCAAAAAATTGAAAATCGACCAACCAAAAAACCGATTAATCAGTTTATAAAATACATGTATAAGTTAAAATCAGTCAAAAAATTGACCAAAACCATATCTATTGGTCGATTTTAAAATACATAAAAAATCGACCGAAACCGACCGCGTACACCTTAAGTTAAACAACTAAATGTTTGCACTTTTTTCTTTCTTTTTGAAAAAAAAAAAAAAAAATTCTTTGCTATTACACATGTGTGGCTTTGTCCGTTATCCTAGATACTGCATGTGTCACTTCTGATTTTATTGTGCTCAAATTCAATGTGTCACTTCTGATTTTTGTGCTCCAAGAACCGTTGCATCAAATTTGACTCCTTTTATGATACATAGAATGTTATTTCCGTATTAATTAAGGGTAATATTTGGGTGATAAACATTTTGTATAAATATTTATAAACATATTCTATCTCTCTTTTAGGTGATATTGTGCGATCCGGATAATTTCAGTAGACCCTATAGTGTCATCTAAAATAGAGATAGAATGTATTTGTAAGTGTTTGTCACACTAACATTATTGTACTAATTTATTCACTCTCATGACACATCCAAATATATTACTAATTCAAAATTCAAAATTTGATGTATGAGTTAGAGAATCACACTAATGGATCAAATCTGAATTTGATGTAGCAAATTACAAGTTGTTATATCTAGGGTGTAAATCGATTAATTTGGTCAGTTTTATGTTATTTTTAACATTAACAAATGAGGTTCAGTTTTGTTGGATTTTTTTTTAATTTCGGTCAATTATTTTTAGGTAAGTATGTATCTCTTTTAGTAAACCAACTGCTAGAACAATTTGGTTAGTCAATTTTAATTTCGTGATTTTTGTTACACCCGTAATTACATCAGATTTGATGTAACATTTGAAGATGGTCTTACAAGGTCCACATATCTATTTGTTATTGGGATACTGGCCCACCGTTGTCAAATGAGCTCAAGCTTGCCCTGTAGCCATCCCTGTATCTAAAGTCTTGTAAGTTTGTAACCATTCAAATCCAAAAATTTATATATTTTACACATATTCAATATATATATATATATATATATATATACGATTAAAATTCAGGTCGGCATAGCCGCGTGATGAACATATTCAAGAACGTGATATTTTTGACGTCCCCATATTCAATATCCATCACTCTATGTCTGTCTCTTCTCGTACCATTTATAATTACCATGACACAAAGGCCTAGGGACCAACTTCCAATTTGTTAGGCAACAGTCTTGTCCTACTCTTCATTTCAAAATGAGTAATATTTGGGACACAATCTTCATACAACTTTTATACAACTTTCCTAAAAGATGTGTCTATCTCTCTCCTGTGATGTCACTGAACCCTACAGTGACACAAGAAAGAAATAGACACATCTTTTGAAAAAATTGTATGAAAATTATATGAAAATTGTGTCCTAAATATTACCCTTCCAAAATACTTGATCTGTTCTGTGTGTCAAGTTCTATTGATCATCTAGATAAATTAGTCACTAAAGAACCACCTGTTTTGATATACAATAATGTTCCAAGTTGACTTGCATGCCATAATTGTTTGTGGTGGAAGAGGACCTAATCAACAATGCTACACACACAATTAAATGCATAACTAATTGCACAATACTGCTTAAAATTGTTGGACTTTGTGCTGAAAAGCTTGTACACACAGAATGGTGTGCAGTGTGTGTGCAAATTTTTTAGCACAAAGTCCAACATTTTTAAGCAGTGTTGTGCAATTGGTTGTACAATTGGTTGTGTATGTAGCATTACTCGGAACTAATTTGTCTAAATTTTGGCTTGGGCTTAAGTCTAGACGATGTTGATCATTTTATGACAGGCCTAGCCTATACAATAAGGGTGCACATAATACCTGAGACCAGTAGACCCGATCCGAATCGATCCGTATGGTTCTAGTTGGTTCGGGTCTGTGAGTATGCCGGTTCGGGTCTGGCTGAGAAGAAGAACATTGGTTCGGGTCGGGTCTAATGTTCACCAATGCACAGAAATATAAAACACACCCAACCGAACCCTTTATGTGTGTCTCTCTCTCTCCCCTCTCTCTCTCTACACCTCTGAATCACCTAAGAAAACCCAAACCTTCTCTTCTCTCTCTTGACAATCTCTGTATATTCTTGACGAGTTCGATCGTAACTTCTCTGTGGTTGGCTTAATTGAAAACCCAGAAGCTGAATCGACACCTTCCACTTGAGAAAATTTTATGATCGTAACTTCTCTTTTTTTGGCTTCAATGCTTCAACAAGGTCTGAATCTGAGAAATTTTTACCAGTATTTCAGTGTTTTAAAAGATCCAAGGGACCATTTCCACAGAGCTTGAAAAACCCTCTAGTTTTTTCTCTTCTTTCTGGGCTCCATATACCATTTGAGGTCCTATCATAGCCTCATAGGTATACACAGTGTAAGAGAGAGAAGGGACAAAAAATGAGGAGAAACCCAGCTTGTGTAAGAGGGATAGCGTTGAAGATTACAGAGGTAATTTCACACACTCTCTCTCTAGACTTATCTTCTTTTCTACCATGGTTGATGATTGCGATTTTCGTGATCATAAAAAAGGTAAAGTAGTCTCTATATTTCTCTCTCTATATATCTATATATATAGCATCATACCTATTTTATATAAACAGTATGTTTCCAAGCAGGGGAAATAAACGGGGAGAGAGAGAGACCGACTCGAACCGAACCGTATTTAATGGGTCGGTCCTGATCGGGTCATGTTCTTTCAGGGTCGATTCTGGGTCTATAAATTTAAGAACCACGATAGGTGGGTCGGGTCCGGTTTCATCAAGACCCGGGCCGACCCGACCCGACCCGACCCATGTACAGCCCTATACAAGACCGGGTAAGGATTCTCAGTAGTACATTATAGGTAGCACTTTGGGTAGCATTCCATGTGAGGTGCTGTCCAAAGTGCTGTCGAGGATCCTTGGACAGAACAACCATTTGAAGATTGAGTTGGAAGTTTGGATTGTTATATTCCAATTTATGGCATTTCTTCTACAATGTGGTTAGGTTTACTTACTTTGGTTTAGTATCTACCAAAAAACATAATAATGTGGATTTAGTGTTGTTACTAACAATTTAGTGCTCGTTTGGTAACATTGTGTGATTAACAATTTTCTGCTTTTGTTTTCATTTTTCTGAATCGAAAACAAAAAATGTGATTGGTAAAGTTTAAGTTTTTCTTCTTTTTATAAACACAACAAAATGGGGCCAGAAAACGGGAAAAAAAAAAAAAAAAACAAAAAGCAATTTTTAGTTTTCAATAATCGCTCTAATAAAAAGAAAATAAAAACTACTTTCCATTTTTAGAATTTATAGAACTTAAATCTCAAAAAGTTACCATGCATGTGGTTGACAATGTGTGCCTAGCATTGTTGCATGTCTCCATAATAGCTGTCTAGTTTAAGAGGTATTCCTTGATCTCTCTCTAGAAAGGTGCATGATTCAAGATTTATATTAGGGAGTTGCCAAATATATGGACCAAATTTTTCTCTACACTCAAATGTACAACGGTGAAAAAAAAAACTCTTCTGTAATGCATAAGTGCTGGTGTATTGAGCATATCAGTCATACCCCATCCCTCCACGCGTGGATTAGGAACGTATAACAAAGGATTGTCCACCCTAAATATCAATTATTAATGTGGTCTTATGAAATATAAATCATAGTTTTGATAAAAACATTCATATTTTTAAAGCTGGCAAATTCGGTCAGCTGGTCGAGAGTCCGGTCGATTGGAAATGCAAATTACAGAGAGCTCATTTTATGAGCACCTCTGGTCCGGTCGACTGCCTTAGTCCGATCGACTGAGTTTTTAGAGACCAATGTCACACCCGTTCCAAAATTATATGTTTTATCATGCATAATTGAATTTATGAAAGAATTTATCAATGTTAGTTGATAATGAGGTTGAGGTTGACTGTGAATCAACGGTATGGTGTCAGTGAGGACACGGGAACATGATGGTTTATTTTACATTGGCACAAGTAAATGACATTTATGTGATTTAAATGTTATTTGACTTATCTGGTATTTTATGAATAGTGAATTATATCTATATAGTATACTTTCTGGTAATTTTGGTATCGTTAGATATCTTTTGAGAATTGTAGTGAGAACGTGAGTGACACGTTATATAAAAAGGTAGGTTGTGTAGAGATTCCACGGAATTTAGTTTCGGACGTATATTTTGGATCCAAACGAGACTTAATCGAAAACTCTTATAATTAGTAGTTTTCACTCGTAAAGCAATAAAATAGACATGTGCGAAGTTCTAGGAATTAACTAGATGTTTGAGAAACTCGCGGGGAAGTAAACGTGATTCCCGAAGAGTTTGTCTATAAATAGTGGTGGATGAAATCGTCATTTCTTGAAAACTTCATATAATTTCTTGAGAGAGGGGAGAGAAAAGGGAGATTGATCCTACGGGCTTTGAGACGACAAACGGCGACCATTCGTCCGTCTAAATTTCACCAAATTGCATATTCGAACTCCCCAAGGTAAGGGCTTGTAGACACCCCATTTTTTCGGCAACAGATCTAGAAGACTCATAGCTTGATGGTTCACAATGATCGAAAAAGACTGAAAAGGACTCCAGGAAGTTAGTTCTATTTCTCAAAATACTCAAAATGACCAAAATGCCCCTGAAAGCCTGAAAATTTCCAGATTTGGTCCAAAAGTTCTGAAAACATGCTATGTCATAAGAAAAGTAAAAAAATGAGTTTTTAAGTAAAATCAGATGAAATCGTCAGCTCCCAGAGACCCTCGGAAGTCCCGGAAGTTCTCGGAAAGTCCCCGTTGACCGGTTTAACCAAGGTTTGACCAAGGTTGACCAAAATCGTCCAAATTTTCCGGAATCACTCTAGATCATGTGAAAAGTATTAAAATGAGTTTTAAAAGAAAATCGAACAAAAACGTCAGCTCTTGGGAGCTCCCAGAGGTTTCCAGAACTTTCCGGGAATCCCAAGTTTGAACAGTCTGACCAAAAGTTGACTTTAAAACTGGAGCGCCGTATCATTTTTCAAATATTTTTCATAGATACTAGAGGTTAATTGCTTTCCAAAGATATGTCGCACATAATTTCTAGATTTAAAACGGGTTTATTATGAATTTTCGAAGGTAAAAAAGGCGAGCAAATCGACTTTTATCGCGAATACCGCAAAACTTTTCAAAGTAACCTATCTCCGAATATTTTTTATGTGAAGTAAACTCCATTACCTTTCCAACGGTATATCACAATCTCAATTTGGAGTTCGTATGCATTTTCTGTGAATTTCGGACGAAATAGGGCCTTTATCGCGAATACTGGAACCTCTGGGGGCTTAAACGTAATTTTTTGGGCATCTGAGGAGCAGTGCCACGGCGGCACTGGGCCACTGCCGCGGTGGCACTCTCCTCCAGAACAGTCCATTTTTGCAATTTCTTTTGGGGGTCCATTTTGATTAATTAGAAATCAAAACGACGTAGCTCTATGTTTTCAATTGTTTGGGACCAATGGGAGTACTTCTAAAACTCCAAAATCACCCTCAAATTAGCCTATATAAACCCCCCATTGCTCTTCATTTTAGGGGAGCCAAGTGAAAAGCTTGATAAAGTTGTAGAGAGAAAGAGAGATAGAGATAGATTTAGAAGTGAGAAAGGAGCTTCCTCCTACTATTTTTCTATAGAAAGTGAGTTTGAATCTTGTCTTCCTCCACCATTCTTCTATATATTTCATCATCAATACACCCAACCACCATTTCTTTAATCATTTTTGAGTTAGGAAGTTACTTCCATGTCCAAATGTCAACATCTATGAGTGAAACACCAAGTTACAAGTCCAATATCACTTTGATTATCATTTATTGATTGTTATTTACTTGCTTGTTTATATTATGTTCATCTCTTCCTAACCTCATTTCTTTTTTGACATTTTTATTTACTTACTAGTTCATCATCCTCTAAATGATGACATGAAGTTTGAGGTGAGTTTATCCTTATGGATAGTAGCACTTGACCTCAAAAACATGTTTGATAGATGATGATTATAACTTCAATACCTCCAAGGTATCCTTGAAGTTATGTTCAAAATAAAAATGAATCTCTCCAATAATATTGGGGATTCTTGATGATGAATTTGATGTTGATATTCCAAGAGGTTATAATCTCTATTTGATGTTGAAAATATACTTTCAAAACCTCTCTTTCAAAACCCCTCTCAATCTCTATCATTTTGATTTCAAGAAAGAAAACTCAAGTGTTTCCCAAAATTTTCAAAACAGTGAGTCAAAACAGTGAGTGATCTGAGTTCAAAGATTTCTCTAGAACTCAATACTCAATGTATGGATGCAAGACCACTTGTAAAATCTTCCTAACTCATTAAAGAACACCCATGATTTTTGGTTTGACTTGGAAATACTTGAAAATGGTCCATTTGGACCCAAACATTCTCTCCAGATATTCTGTTTTTGCTGTCACCGCAGCTTGGTCTACTTTCAACTAATTTTACAGAAAACTTTTCCAAAAGGGGTGTCCTAACTTATTTTTACTTTGAATTTCAGTGTCTTAGGGAACTTTTTGTATAATATGGGCCTCTGGATGTTTTGTTTTCATTTTCTAAGATTTTTTGACATTTCAGTCGACAGTACGAACTCTGTTTCTGAGTAACCTCTATTGTTCATATGATTTCTCTCCATCTGTAACAGTTATTAAAGATTGGATTTTTGGGTTGTGTTCTAGACACAATAAGGAAGATATCCATAAAAAATCATGCATTGAAAACATTCCTAACCCCTCTTTTCCATTTTTACAAGATTATGTTACTGTTATGTCCACTATTCACAGCAAACATACTTTTACTCCCATCCTTTGATTTGATGCTTACATGCACTCCAAATTAGCTCATGTCTTAGGAAGTAGTTCATACTACATTTGTACATATCCCATGATGATTTCATTCATTCATTCATACACATTCTAGACTTCTAAGTCATTCTAGGAATTCATGAGCACAAAGCACACTACAACCTTGGCACATTTTAGATACATACATTGCATCCGTGCAAAGATTTGGGGTTTTTGCAACTCCTAATCTAAGGAGATTATAAGGAATGAATTTGATCACACGTTCATGCTCTCTCTCAATCTAGTCTTCATTTCTCATCCGTTCCGGGGATTGAGAAATCTTCTTTCCTCAAAGATTAACATGCATCATAATAACTTGCTAAGCATTTTTCTTGATTTCTTTGATTATTTGCTTCAAGAACAATTCATGTCCCCTTTAGATTAGGGAAGCCTAATTACTTGATACATGATTAGACGATTTTTTCTAGGTTTATTTGTGTGATCTTTCACTTTACATTGTATGATATTTGACTTAGATCTTATGAATGATATCTTATATTTAGATCTTCCATTTCAAAATTTCTTATGTGATGTAATATACTATCATAGTATTAATTGTCGAACCACACATAGTATAAGATGATTATTTGGATGCTAATTGAGGTCCGTCGAAAGACGGGGCGAGTTGAGGGTGTTTTAGTCGCGACAAAGGCTCCTTCCTCTCTCGTACCAAAATCCCGAGCCAAGTCTTTGGTTATGAAGGGCCGGTGCCCTTTATCCGTTTGGGTGAATCAAAATTAGGTTTCTTGGTTCCTTAAAGACCAAGTGGCGACTCTGTATCTGTTTTCAACGGACCATTTTCTCTCTCTTTTCAAAATCAAATTTCAAACAAAAACTAGCAAGAGGTGGAATCCCGCGTGTCCACAGGGCTACATATTGATAGTCTTTAGGCCACGTTTGGTTAAGAATTTATAAATTTCTAAATCTAAGAAATTGGGGAAAACATGTATAGACTTGTAAGTTTTACGTAGGATCGGAGATTTGGCGGTTATTCGGGCTTTTAGTCGTTTCCTCCAAGTTATAGGACGTTTGCACGAGGTATGAATTTCTAGCCTATGATATATAGGTGAAATGTATATTTTATATTTCGACGACGAAATTGTAATCCGGGCGAAATTCATGTGTTAATCTTAGGCCTGTTAATTATGCACGCGATTAAATGTGAAAAGTATGTCTAAATTTACGCGAGCACGATGAGTTGTCTATGTGGGTCGAGGGGGGGGGGGACTTATACAAATTCATGCCGGAGTAAGCTTCTCGATGTTTGAGAATTTTAGTAGCGATGGCTACTGTGCATGGTTTAAGGCTTGGACTTGTCAGGGCTCTTGGGGATGTAATGGTTATAGGCTTTGACTAGCCATTGACATCGCGGTTTAAGGCTTGAACTTGCCGCTACCGGATGAAGGCGTATTTGTCTCCTTAGCGACTATTTATGTGATATTGAGATTAAAGCATGTTTTGTCATATATACATATGTTAGAAATTGTGCACTCAGCATATAGCTGAGCAATGTAGATTTATTCCATTGCAGGTGAAAGGAAGAAAGGGAAAAAGAAGCGTGAGGAGTGAGGCAGACGAATGCTGGGGATTAGGGGTGTAAATCGGTCGGTCGGTCGGTTTTTTTTTGTTTTTTTCGTGTATAAAAACCGACCAATAGGGGTGTAAAGCGGTCGGTCGATCGATTTTTTAGGGATTTGGTCGGTTTTGCGGTCAGTTTTAGCTTGTACATGTATTTAGAAAACCGACCAATCGATTTTCGGTTTGGTCAGTTTGCGGTCGGTTTGCGGTCCGCGGTTTTTTCTTATACCCCTACTGGGGATCCTTTGTATATGTCTTTGCTTTCTATTCCAAGTCGTGTAATAATGAACGTTACGAATAGCTAGCACTTTGTATTTGGCTTAAAAGGTGTAGTATAGTTTCATGATGTTGTAATAAGCACTGAGACTCTTCTTAGTTATGTTATAATGGATCCGAAATCATGGATTCACTACACCATATGGCCCGATTTGTAACGGGAATATCCGTTACAAAAATTATTTGTAACGGATATACCCGTTACAAATAGGGCGTTGCAAAATTGTAACGGATGTTTGTAACGGATATATCCGTTACTAATTAGTAACGGATTTTGTAACGGTTATACCCGTTGCTAATATCATTTTTGTAACGGTTATACCCATTACAAATTAGTTTAGTAACGAATATGTATTCAATTTTTTGTAAATACTAACGGTTTTGTAACGAATTTGTAACGGTTATATCCGTTACAAATTTCCAAAATGCCTAAAAAATAGTAACGGATTTTGTAACGGATATACCCGTTACAAAATTTAATAAAATATTTTAAAAAATAATTAATTTATATGCTCCCCAATTTTTATTTGCACCTAATTAACAAGCATAATAATTCATACCAAACACAAAACTCACAAGCTCAATCTATACTGAACATAAAAAAATTATTCCATAATAATTGTAATAAGAAAATCGTCCATACATGTTTAACCAACAAGATCTCACTACACCAACCTAACATATTTGAAGTTTAACAACACTAATTAATCTTACAACACTCAACACTTAGAAAACAAAATTCTCATGTATCATTTCACCCAATATCACATATATATGGTGCTAGAAGGAAATGACAAACGAATCATCTTCTACAACAACCTTGGTGCCTAGGCCCCTTGAGCTCTTGTTGAGTTCTTCTTTTGCATCTTCATCATCATTCCCCTTATGAGCAATGCAAGCTCTTACCCACCTTGGAACACTACAGATACCCCTGCTCCAAATGTACTTGTTAATCTTCACATGCACCCTCACATCCTTTGTCGTGACCAATGGATCACAAATCTTGTCAACACAAATAAACCATTTATGAGTCATGCAGATTTCATGAGTGAAACAATTCTGAACAAATGTTTACAATTTGATCCTCTAGAATGAATTTATTCGAAAACATTATAACTATCTACAAATCATGCTTAAGATCAAGAATTTATTCATCTCAAGAAAACCTAGCAATGATTGGGATGAAGCTTTCCATTACTCTAAATAGTCTCATCCAAGAAGATGACTCTTACATGGAAGTGCTATACAAATTGTTAATGGAACCGTTTAAAGTCATAGGATGTCCAAACATACCATATAATTAATTGGAAGAACCACATTGTGACAAATAGGTCAAGTGTCAAATCTTAATGGGGATCTAACGCCCAGAGGTCAAGTGTCAAATCCATTATGATAGCTGAGACTTGAGTTGCAGAATCATTTGTATTTTGTAAGTTCCTCAGAAATGAAGAGCCAAGATAAGCTTGAAACTCAAAAAAGATTAAGTGAAGTAACTAAAGACCTTTGGTACTCCGCTAACTGTTCCAACAGGTAATGCAGCACGCAGGGCATCCCAGCAAGTCAGATGGTCAAGCAACTCCCCTATAACCTGTGAAGGGAAAAAGAGAAATGACATGTTTGTTCACCAATAGAAATTATCATGTTATAAAATAAGATAAAATCAACTTCATAAAAAGAAAGATCTGGACATTTCTTTTTTTACTTTTGCTTCTTCAGTTCTTCCCCATGTTGGAATGGGACTAGAGGTGTATCCGAACCCTTTCTTAGTGAAATTATATTGAAATTTCATGTGCACATCAGATAATCCAGATTTTAGCATTAGTAAAACCTCCCCGTGGAGCTAATGTGCATCACATGGGAGTAGCGTTCAATAGTCATAAGTTGTTGCTCACAAGCTCTCTATATTCATTTATTTTTTTTTTTGACATTATGATTACATAATTTCACAAGTTTGGGGTTATTTTCAGCTCTATTTAGGGGATAAAAAACACACTAAACTCAACAAAGCATGGGCTGTTTTGGGGGCTATTTTAAGCTCTACTTGGGGGCTGAAAATGCAGCAACATTTGGGCTATTTTTAGTTCTATTTAGGGGCTGACATATTCAGCAAAGAAGAAGAAAATGGGGATTTAAAATAGATAACAAAACAATAGCAAGATCAAAAGAAATTATCAACAACCGCAAGCTAGATATGGAAAGACCGTTTGTCAAATCCCGGATTTGGATCTTCTTGCAACTGTATTAGTAATTAATAAGCATCATAGATATTTATGCACATGACATAATGGATCAAATAATTCTACTAAAGAAAGAAGTACACGCACGGACTTCTCAAATGAAAGAGGAAGAAAGGATTATACACCCAAAGAAGAAATCAAACAAGAAAATAAACAAGCACGCAAGAACGTAATGGTTTGGCGTAAAGCCTACGTCCATTGGCTACATGTGCAATGTGGGCAGCTTCTCTCACAGTTTGATTCTGAGTTGAACATCATGGGTTTAGACAAACAATAGTCTGGACTTTATGGTTTTGTCGGGTTAAATTGAGCCACTATATAACACATTCCGTTGCAGTTGAGATGACATCATTTAATGAGAATGATTAATACCTAATAGAAACTCCCAAATTCTAACATGACTTGAACATCTAAATTATGGATACAATCTTTTGTACATTGAATTGAAGAATACAAAATCTTTAGTTATATTTCTCTCTTAAACCAAAGCAAGAATAAAAGTGTAAAGTTTTGGTTCTTACCATATTCATCAAGTGGAGCATCATAGTCATAGCTGGTAGTGATGAAAGGACCCCCAGCTGAGCATCCAAAATTGGTCCCTCCATGGTACTATTTAACATAGTTCACAAAGGAAATTGGTTTTACTTGAAATGACTCAACATAGTCAATTTTTTGAATAGGATGAAAACAATCATAGGAAAAATGCTAACCATGTAGTAATTAATAAAGGACCCTCCCTTTTGTATGAACCGAGCAACTCCAAATGCCAAATCTTGAATTGGTCTATCATGAATTGGGCCTCCAAATTCTGTAAACCTTCAAAATTTGGTTCAAAGATAGAATTATTCAGGAAACCTTTGTCTTAGAAATATTGACTGGACTTAACAAACTGTGTATGCAAATACCATCCACTCCAAGCTTCTATCCAATTGTAGGCTTGTAAGGGTCTATTAGGAGAGAAAACATCACAGTAAAAGCCATTGCACGTGTTTATCTGTGAGACACATCCACAAAAAGATTTTCTATGATTTTGTTACACAAAGTTGGGAAAAATTGTGGAACTAAAGACTAGCAAGTCTAGCATTCACATTTTCAAAACTTGCATCTTTTTCTCAAATTGCAGCTCTAAAGACTAGCCAATCTAGTATCTAAGAAATATAATTCTGTTGTAATTTTTCTCCTTTGCTAAATAGCAGAGTAACCGAGTAACATGGTACGGGCATGGTGTGACCAATATGTAAAGGTTAAAAATGGCCAGCAGGTCCAAATCATTGTTTATGACAGCTCTTGCATTAAGGCCCCTAACATAAAATATAGTCCAATACAAAACATAAGACATGAATGTGTCAGTCATGTTAAATATTGTAGCTAGGGGTTCAACATTAATCCCAACAAAATTTGGCATCAAATTTGGGCATTGCAATTCCAAATAACATATTTTATTTTATAATTTTATTTGATTAAGATAGTCAACACTGTCAAAATGGAACATATACTGTTGGAACACATATGAAGATGCCACAAGATAGAGCTTTCATGAGCCTGGATATCAGAACTGGCCAGTGAAAAGTGCAGAGATCTGTGTATTGATCGATGGATAGATAAACCACTTAACATAAGCAACGCTTAGATCACCCACTACCCTTTTTTTAAAAATAGATATTTCCTTTTCCAAAAAATAGATTAAGACCTCACTCATTGAGGAAACATGGTGTCGATTCTGAATTAATTGAGCAAATGACAGATATTAACGGCGATGCATTAAAATGCCCATATAGATAACAAGAATGTTTGCATCAAGAAAACCAAAACCAAACATAGGATATAGGATATAGAAAAATAAATCAAGCACAAGAGTAAATTATTTGAAAATGAAATACAAATACCAGAGCTTCTAGGTTCTCAAATTCTGCTAAAAGTTCCTCTTCATCTTCTGCTGATAGTTTCTCCCCCAAAATTGCATTAATTTCCTTAAAAATGTCAATGCATGTACATAAAAGAAGTTAGATCAAGAAGCAGTTTAGAGGTAAAAGCTATAATTACTAAGATATAATCCACAATAACCAGTAGGGAACAAACAGAGGAAAAGAAAAGGTTAAACCTATCAATTTAGTTCCAAACATTAAAGACGAGGAATAAATATGTTAAGAGTCATTAGGAGATAAAGAAGCATGTCAGAAAGAGATCTCCTTGAGTCCTCATAAATGTTGTTTTCAGAGTGGAGTAACTTGTATCACAACACAATGTCCAATAAGAAAATTCAAATGCCAATCCTCCCAAATACACTATATGAAACACACTTTAAACTTCCAGGTATATTCAGGATAATTATAGAAAATCAAGAAAAGAAGAAGGGAAGTGACTCACAAGTGACAACATTCAGAATTTTTAATTTACTTTTCACACTATATTATTCTCCTCACTGTTTTCCTTGTTAACCAAACTAAGAAAAATGTTTTTCTTGGTGTGTTCTATTCTTTCCCTCACCATATCCATGAACCAAAATTACTTGCGCAATTCAATCTAGCTAGGAAATACAACAGTCATCAAGTAATTAACAAGAAATTCACCAAAGCACGGGGGTGCTTTTACTTTAAAGGTTATGATAATAGTTCAATTCATGAATGCAAACACATAAGATACTACTTACTAAGTTTGTCCTTCAAAGTTTAATATTAAGTTTGTCCTTCAAACACATAAGTTACTACTTTTCCTTATTAACCAAGAGGAGAAAAATAAGTGAAAAAGAAAAAATGAAACTACAAAAAACTAGAATTCAGAAACAGTCATTGTAATGTCAAACCCGTCACATTATAGTAGAGGAAATTAAATTAACACATATACTACATTATTACACGATCAAAAATCATTTAGCAACACACAAGACACAAGAAACACATACCACAAGATTACTAAATCGAGCCATGATGTGATATAGAATTTGAAGATGATAAGAAAGAGTAAATTATAATCTTTTAAAAATTGATAGAGAGATAATATTATGTAAGCTTTAAGAACTTTTCCAGGTAGGCATAAGCGTTAATATCTGACTTGAACTAAACACTAGTCTAATCGGCCAATTTAGTTGGGTTTAATTGTCTTAATCAAATCAAGCCATGGCAAGTGGAGTGCATTGTCTTGATGTGTCATTTTGAAAATTCTGTGAAACCCAAAAGTGAGGCAAAGAAAGAAAAAATAATAATTTATTTCGCACTTTTAAACTACATAATTCTATTTCTCACTTTTTTTTTTAACAAGGAGCCATGTTTTATCAAGCAGCAACCCAATTGTTTTTAACTATATTTTAACTGCTGGGTATATATTTATAGGTTATAGACATGAATGAGGAACGCTATCAGCTATATATCCTAAGAGTGATTTCATAGGGTAAATACTCACTTCAATGTTCATAGGGTAAATTTATATAACAACTTTTTCCATCTATATACTCACTTCAATGTTCATAGGGTAAATTACATTTTGTACCCATATAGTTTGGGTGTGATTTCATTTTGTCCCTACAGTTTTCAATTTTATCACTTTGGTTGTTACAGTTTTAGTTTAGGTTCAATATATTCCATTCATCATTTTTTCTTATAATTTTTGACAAATTTAGGTTCAATATAGATGTGTAAAGCGTAATTTTTCTCTAAAAAAATTTACCATTATGCCCCTAATGATACCTCGTGTTTGCATCACATTACCTATTTCTGTCAAACATTGTAGAAAATTTTCATGAATGGACTGCATTGAACCTAAGCTGAAACTGTAAGGACAAAATTGAAACTACATGGACCAAAATGACATCACATCCAAACTACAAGGGTGTAAAGTGTAATTTACCCATGTTCATAAGAAAACTTTGACAAATTTGATGTTTTGGGGTACCATTAAGGACATTAATGTCAAAATAAGTGAATCCAAACAAAAAATTTGATATATTATACGCTTGGTCTAATTAGCATATATAATTAAGTGGCAATTTTCTGGATCTCTAATGTTGTTGTGGAGGGGATTAATTAGTTAGCAAGCATATAAAATAGACCATTATATCGTTCAAACTTCACATCATCATTCGAACTTCATAGTCTGGTTTGAATACAGAAATAAAAATCCTAGTGTTGAAAGAACAAGTTATTCCCCTTCATAGGATGCTATCTATCATCTTTAAATCACATACACGAAAAAAAGAAAAAAAAAGAAGAGATTAGCTCACCTTGAGTCTAGACTCAATTACCTGATACACAAAACCAGAGGCCAAAAGGGCATAAGCATAACAATAACAGCCATAAAGCAGCACTTTCACAATGCACATTAAGCTGTTGAACACGGAGTAATAGTTCATCAGCGATCTGGTAGGCAAAACACCAAGGTAAACTATTGAACACGAAGTGACACCCAGGCTCCAGGACATCATCAAACTTCCCAAACTGTTCCTTAATGGCAACGGTAGACTGGTCTACTTAAACATAACCAAGTGCTTGACCCATGGTTCAATTCTATAAATAATATTAAACTTATGTGTGTGAATTGGGATTATTCTAATGATGAAGCTTGTAGTCAAGATTAAAATTAGAAAAATGAATAACTGATATAGCAATAGATCAATGTGAGAAATATGTGAACCCTAGGAAAGAAAATTTAAAATTACATGAGGAATTAACTTTACAACTAATTTATTATGAATAGTAACACTTTATTTCAGAAAAGCAAGCCCCAGATTGTAAAGAATTTCTCTTCTAGAACAAGAAAAATTCAACCATGAACGAAAAAATTAAGATCTGAGATAAGTTATATAACATATTTACAATTCTTTACAGTCTCTGCAACAGACAACAACTAAACCACATGGAAGGTATTTCCCAATTGGGAAGAAACATTAACATTGAAAGCCTAAAACATGGATATTCCTGATCTATGTCTAGGGCACATAATGAAAACCCAAAAAAGAGTTGTAGGTTGAAAACCCTAACTTGATTTCTAGGGCACTGTTGAAATAGATTCAGATCTGGTCATTGAGAACCAGAGAAGATGAGATTCAGAAAAGATGAGAGAGAGGGAGATACTCATTACCAATTAGTGCCTTCAGTGGACAGAAGGTGGTGGTCGCGCGGCAGGTGGTCCCCTACAGTGGACGGCGGCGGTGATGGTTCTCGATCTTGTCGCCTCTTCTCTCTCTCTCTCTCTCTCAATATAAAGACTTATATAGGCCTAATATAAAGCTATAAACAACCAATAAAAAGAGACTCTAATTAAAGATCTACGAACTGGTGGCTACATTAATCAAGAGATTTAACAAAATATGCAAAAATGACATAACAATAGAAGAAGAAGAAGAAAAAGAAGAAGAAGAAGAAGAAGAAGAAGAATATGGGTACCGCAAGGAGGTCGGTGGCGGCTTTGGTTGGTCGGTGGTAGGAGCTCGGCGTCGGCAGGAGGTGGGCAGCGGTAGGACGTCGGCGGTGTAGATCGATCTAGGGTTTTCCCCTTTCTACTCTCTCTCCTTTCTCACTTTTATGAAAAGTGAAACGCAGAGATACAGCCCGATGGTTTTTATTGTAAACATTATTTTATTATTATAATTTTTTTGGGGATTAATTTTGTAACGGATATAAATGTTACAAATATAAATACACCCGTTACAAAAACTAAGTAACCAAAATTATGGTAATTAGTAACGGTTTTTTGATTTTTGTAACGAATATATCCGTTACAAATTAGTAACGGGTATACCCGTTACAAATCATAAAACATGTCCGTTACAAATTTGCCCATATGGTGTAGTGATTCATATTTTGAATGCTTGACCTATCGATTTTGAAGTTTGAAGGAAAAATAGATGAAGTTTTGTGAATCGAGCCAAACAAGCCTTAGCGTGTTCCGCTATTGTCCTTTTTCATGGATTAGTAATCTAAAATTTTGATTTTGATAACATGTTGTAACTTGTGAAGTTTAAACTAAGGTAAACTTGTGTACAAGAATGAAAGGAGAAAGGTTGGGTGATGCTTTAGGCAAAATTCTGTAGCTTGTGCATGATTCTACTAAAGGGTCATTCGACCGGTCGAATAGGTTGAATGGGGTTGTTCGACCGGTCGAAATGCCCCCTGCCAAAAATCTTTTTCTATACCTTCCGGAAATTTTTAAAAGGTTTTGATTGGTTCTTACGGTACCTTTGGGACCCCTTTCAACATAAAATAATTTGTTGCGAAATATGATTGTGTTTTCAATTTTATATGGATTTTACAACTCGGAGGGTAATGTTTCCAAAAGTTTTATACACTCAAGGTTGTTTTAAAGTCTTTTCCGCTGCGTATGGTTATGAAATGAACTGGATAAGCCTTGATGACGTGCCAGGTGTCCTGTTCCCGCACGTTAGCGGGATGGGTCATGACAACCAGGTCGACTGAACCTCAATCCAGTTGACTGGATCGGGATTTACAGAGAGCTCAACTTTTTGAAAGATAACCTGGTTGACTGCATTGGAAATCCAATCGACTGGTTTAGAACTTTATAAAAACTGTTATGAAACATTGGAAAATGCAGTTGACTATGCACCCGATCAGTCGACTGGTTTGCACCAACAGAGCATTCTACAGCAAACACATAAGCAAACCCTAAGCAAATCTAAGGCATAAAACACACGAAATTCAAGCTAGAACTTACCAAATATACCCATTAACATAGTTAAATATTTCCAAGCTACAGAGTGAGTCTTAGGTTACAAAACCACACAATTCACATGATTCTAGTTTTACAAAAGTTAACATATTACAACTTAAGTTCCAGGAAAAATTTCCAAAAACAACAAGTACATACTTAAACAAGTTTATAACATAACAAGCAGCTCCCAAGCTTGCTCCCAATCCCAACGCATATGTCATCTCCTCTCCGTGCCATGTTCCGAACCTGCGGTGGTTGTTATTTACCACAACAAAAAAGGAAAATAATTTTCTTAAGTATTATACTTAGTGAGCAATCTAATCATGATTGAATATTTAACATGTGCAATGCTACAAATATAACACATAAATCATATCTGTAATCTCCGAACCACAGGTTGAATAATTCATTCAGACCTGAAAACCTTCCCTTGATCTCGTGGTCACTTCTTGTCACATCCCAACCCGCCCCCGCGGGCTAGGACACGTGTAACAAAGCCAACAAGGACCAAACAATCATTTTTAATGTTTCAAAAATTACATTTTGACTGAAATACCGGGGGTAAAATATCATCTTATCAAATAAAATAATCAAAAGAAATAAAATAAAGTTTTAAAATCGTTGGATGGTACTTAAGCAGAGTTTCCCCTATTACAGCTCCATTTACCCTGTTTTCAAAACATGAATATGTTAACCCCTGCTACACTTATTTATTTAAATATTCTAAAACACATCAAAGACCTAACTAAAATATATAGATTCATTCTAACATAATCAAAGTCAAAATCATAACTTCTAATATGTTCTCATACATAAAACTATAATCATTATACCACAACTCCCAAGCATCTCCAACTAGTAATTTAAAAATAAATAAAATGAATGATACAAAATCCATCTAAGCAAACACAGCCCCGTAGTCTTGATCATTTTTCACTGTGATGTTCATATGAACCTGCGTGGTTATTAGCCACAAAATCGAATAAACTTTCGCTCAGTGAGTACGTGGTACTAATCATGCAATTGGAGTATTTAATGATGCATAACCCCAATTAAACATTCACAACAATAAATGGTCGCAGGCGTGTCAAGTAATCAATCATCATCGTTCTGGACCCCTGATTCCGGGCCATTCTCACTTTTTCCGTCGCATATAGCGAAATCACTCATTCATTTGTGACCGTAGTCAATTCATTGTGGTCGCCACCACTATCCCATTTTCTTTGAGAATTTCATCATCTCTCTATTCCTTATATATGGGCTAACCAATGGTGATTATGTCACACCCGTCCCGGAAAATATACTATTTTTAAATGCTTAAGTGAATTTAAGAGAATTATTAATGTTGATTAATAATTGTGGATGAGTTTGACCGTGGGTCAACGGAAGGTGTCAAGTGAGGATACGGGAACATGGAGAATCATGTTGCATTGGCATGGCTAAATGACCTTTATATGATTTAAATGTTATTTGACTTATCTGGTATTTTGATGAATAGTAAATTTACCTGTGTAGAGTAAATTCTGGTAATCTTGATACTGTTAGATATCTTTTTGAACACTGTGGTGAGAACGTGAGTGACACGTTAAATAAAAGGTAGGATGTGTAGAGATTTCACAGAATTTAGTTTTTCGGACGTAATTTTGGACGCAAATGAGACTTAGTTGAAAACTTTTGTAATTTATAATTTTCACTTGTAAAGTTATAAAATGGATGTACGTGACGTTTCAGGAATTAATTAGAAGTTCTGAGAACTCGCGAGGTAGTATACGTAATTTCTGGCAAGATTGTCTATAAATATAGAGGGTGAGAATTTCAGTTTGCCTAAACTTTATAAATATCGTTAGAGAGGAGAGAGAAAAGGGAGATGGTTGCCATGGGCTTTGCGACGACGATCGGCGACCTTTCGTCCGTCTGTTTTTAACCAAATTTCATATTTGAACTCCCCAAGGTAAGGGCTACATTTTGATAGTCTTTAGGCCATGTTTGGCTAACTTTTTATAAAATTCTAATTCTACAAATTTGGGGAAAACGCGTATAAACTTGTAGGTTTCGCGTAGGATCGGAGATTTGGCATTTACTCGAGCTTCTAGTCGTTTCCTCAAAGTTATACGACGATAGCTCGAGGTAAGAATTTCTAGCCTATGTTATATAGGAAAATTTCATATTTTAAATTTCGACGACGAAATTGAGATCCGGGCAAAATTCATGTATTAATAGTAGGCCAGTTAATTATGCACGCGATTAAAAGTGAAAAGCATGTCTACTTTTATGCGAGCACCTTGAGTTGTCTATGTGGGTCAAAGGGGGAACTTATACAAATTCATGCCGGAGTAAGCTTCTCGATGTTTGAAATTTAATAGCGACGGCTACTGTGCATGGTTTAAGGCTTGGACTTGCCAGGGCACTTGGGGATGTAATGGTTGTAGGTTTGGACTAGCCATTGACATCGTGGTTTAAGGCTTGGACTTGCCGCTACCGGATGAATGCATATTTTTCTCCCTAAAGACTATTTGATATGATTTATGAGGTTAAAGCATGATTTATCATATATTCATATGTTAGAAATTGTGCACTCAGCATATAACTGAGCAATGGAGATTTACTCCATTGCAGGTATGAAGAAAGGCAAGAGGAAGCGTGAAGAGTGAGGCCGTAGGAATGCCGAGGATTACCTTTTGTTTATGTTTTTGGTTTTCTTTTCCATATTGTAATAGTGAGCTTTTCGAATAGCTAGAACTATGTTTTTGACTTGGAAGATCTGGAATGGTCTAGTAGCGTTGTAATAAGTATTAAAACTCCTTTTGGTTAAGTTGTAATGAATCCAAACTTATGGATTCGCTTTTTGAATGTTTAACTTATCAAATTCGAATTTTGATTTGAATGTGGTTAGAGTTTTGTGAAACGATCCAAACGAGCCTTAACTTGTTTCAATCCCGTTTCTTTTCAATGTTGGACAAGGTTTATGTATGTTCTTATAACCTTGATGTGTTTGGAAAGATTGGTTTAAAGTATGAGAGTTTGAGAAGTTTAGAATATGGAAGGTTGGGTGACTTCCTTAGTAAAATTCTGCTGCAATAAGGAATTCTGCTAAAGGGTCATTCAACCGGTCGAAGGGGGTCGTTCGACTGGTCGAAATACCCCCTACAAGAAATCTTTTTATACACCTTCTGGAATTTTCAAAAGGTTTTGATTGGTTCTTATGGTACCTTTGGGACCCGTTTCAACATAAAATCATTCGTTTCAAAATATGATTGTGTTTTCAATTTTATACGGATTTTACAACTCGGAGAGTAATGTTTCTAAAAGTCTTATACACTCAAGGTTGTGTTAAAAGTCTTTTCCGCTACATATGGTTATTTAATGAATTGGATGAGCCTTGGTGGCGTGTCACGTGTCCTATTTCCACACGTAATGGGATGGGTCGAGACAGATTATCACTTAAGACCCTTTAACCAAAATAAGCACATAAGCAGCTCAACATGTCAACATGATAATTTCAACATTTTAGACATGTTAAATACAAACTAATCACATGCGTTTCTACTTAATCAATAATTAAGCATTTAAAAGCATTTAATAATAAATTAATAACATTAAACATCCAATTTTGATATTAGGACACTCACCTCTACGAATAATCAAATAAGCCTAGAAACCTTGAATTTATCCTAGATCCAGCCCAAATCTAAACCTATAATTAATCTTACACAATTTTGGTAAACTAAATGTTACTAACCCATTTGGGTCACGAAAAATCAATCGATTAAACCCAAATTAAATTATACCATAAAGTTAGGCTTACCCCCACGAGTTCAAAAATGACCTCATATCATGATTTGGGCAATATACGGCAAAGCTACGGCGTCAAAAGTGACGGAGAACCCTCATCTCCTCCTTAGCTCTCGGCTCTCCCACTCTCTGTGTTGTTAAATGAGAGATAAACCCCCCCCCCCTCTCTCTCTCTCTCTCTCTCTCTCTCTCTCTCTCGTACTATATTTATGTATGTATGTTTATTAATATGGTATAATATATAAATATCATAAATATATATAATATACTCCCTCTGTCCCATAATAAGTGTCTACATTTCCTTTTTTGGATGTCCCATAATAAGTGTCCACTTTCCTTAATTGGCATATAGCTTTTACTTACTTTCCAAAACTACCCTTATAATAAAGACAAAGAAGCATTTATTTGTAGTCCCAAAACAAGCAAAAAGTCAAACACCTATCACATCTAAGGGTAAAATTGAAAAGTGACTCTTTAATGAACCAAAAAAACTAATATAATACAACTTTCTTAAATATTGTGCAAAAAGTAAGTGGACACTTATTATGAGACGGGGGGAGTAATAGATATACACCAAGTTGGCTAAACTGACTTGGTACTTACACAGCACACACCTCATTATTATTGTTTTTCCTTTTTGTTCTATTAGACACAAATGTGGTCATAGGCCACGTGTCACCCTTTGGGTGATTTACTAACGGGTCTTAAACGTGGTCTCCAAATATTATATGAAGGTACTAATTAGCCTACTAATTATGCCACGTGTTCAATTACATCCTCACAAGAGTATCCAAACTGATCCCATAAATAAACATGAACAATAAAAGAATATTAAAGCACTTAATATTTTATCAATTTAAACAATTATATGGCATCAACATGTGTTATAACGTACACATTTACATTTACATGTCTACCATTTAATCACAGAAATGCAATTAAATGCAATTTATCCAATCTAGACCTCTTGTGGGTTCCGTTTCACATTTGTCCAACCGTGCCCTTTATCAAGCACTTATCACATCGGGGTAACTGAAACTTACCCAAATCATCACATGTAATTATTTATACTAATTAATGCATGAAAAATAAATATTACTTCCATTTTTCGGGTACGGGTATTACATATCTCCCTCCCTTTTAGAAAGTTTATCCCCAAACTTTTCTCACCTTACGAATCAAATAGCTTCCCAAACCTCTACTGGTTCATATGCAATAACACGATGATAGAATACATTACATCCATTGGTGTGATCACAATCATAACCGACAGGTACCCATTCTTTTCAAACTTTTCAATAGGCGTACTGAAATTTCAATCTCACTTGGTTCGTCAAACTATACCCTTTTCTGAAGAAAAAATCGCAAACCGCAAACCGACTAAATCGAAAACGGATTGGTCGATTTTCTAAATATATGTACAAGCTAAAATCGATCGCAAAACCACAGACCGATCGATTTATACCTCTATTGGTCGATTTTTAAACACCAAAAAAATCGAAAAAAAATCCGACCGACCGGCTGATTTACACCCTACTTGCATCTCTCTAGGCAACTCAAGTCATGACTCATGACTTCAATTTCTATTTACAGCCCCTCAACTTTCAAACTCTATTATGAAATCCCCAAACATTCCATTAACTACTCAATTATCTAAGTGCGTGTTTGTCTAAGTTCCGTATGAATCTCAAATGGGGTCCCCAATATTTTATGAAGTTGCTATCGTACCTACTAATTATGCACTTTTTCAGTTATGCCACTATCTGGGTACCTCAAACTAGTACCAAAAGCTAACACATATAACAATACGTAATATGAAAGCATTTAAACATATACTCATTTAGCCATATAAAATGCATCTAAACATTTAAATGCAAAATTATGTCCCCGAGCCTTTCACTGTGTTCTGCTTCATTACATGTCCTACCTCACTGGGGTCTTTCCAACTGTGCTCCTTACTGAACAATTTTCTATGGGTAAGTCCTAAGTCTCCCTTTAATCCATAAAATACACTAATTATATTAGTCAATACATATTAAATAATAATTAAACTTTTTTTCCAAGTGTTACAATATCTCTCTATGGTAATTCATACTTTTGGTTTAGGAAGAGAGTTGTCATCAACTTTACTAGCCTATTTTAAAAAGAGGAATGTCCGGTTCACCTAAAATTTAGGCTTAAAAAGTACACCCAAAACCTTCAAAAGCCTAATTGGTGTGCCTCAAGTGGAGCAACTCATTAGTTTTCTCACTGGGCCTTTAAGTTCGAACTTATTGGAAACTTTTGAAAAGGTCTGTACCTTCCTGTTCATATTAGTTTGGGCTGGGCTGGGTTGTAGTCTCTTAGTTCTCAGTGGGCCTATTGTAATTGTTTGTTTTCCTGTTCCACACACACACACACACACAAATAAATAAATAAAATAAAATATTCACAAAGCTTTTGATGATTCTAATAATTTATGTGTCTTGCAGAGGTATTTTTATTGCATAGAGTTCTTGTCAAATAATTTTTAAAACACTTTCTCTCTCAAACCAATATGATATTCTGTTTATCAAAACTAAATAGAGAAATGAGAATGAGATTAAACATCATCATGATTCATGAGTATTTATGAATTTTTAAACAGGCGTGACAAAAAGAGAAGAAAAGAACAAAAATATTTATTTTCTAGTTCCCTGAATAAGTGATACCCAAAAATATGACAATATTATTATGTATATAAAATAAATTTTTAAAAAAAAATAAGAGTACATACACTTATCTTTGTTGGAGACTTGGGGTATGTAACATATGTCTTGTCGTATATCTTCTTCTTCTTTTTGATAGCGCCTTGTCGTATATCTACGTACAAACTATAATACGTTCAGTTTTGTTAGTAACGTGTTAGTTGATCAATAAAAATGTTAACCTTTTTATCAAAATTTTCGAACACTATTTTTCACTCTAAAAATAAAAAATAATAAAAACCCAAAAAATATTTTTCTCCATCTCTCCAAACAAATAGATCAAATTTTATTTTAATATGTGCTGATTTTTTTCATTTTAAAAGCATATTCTACTTGGGTTAAAAAAAAAAGAAAAAGAAAAGAAGAAGCAAATTCTACTTATGGGGATAATGGGCCTTTTGCATCTTCTATTACTTTTCTTTTCTTTTTCCCCTGTAGCGCTGGGAAAGGTTACAAGAAGGCTAATCCTCTCTAGGATATCCTACACCAAAAATGTTTGTCAATAAAAACAAGTTTATACAAGTAGGAGGAGACCCTATTTCAAGTTTTCAACACAAGAAATTTCCTGATCAGATCTCATGTTAACTAATTAATTGGCCCACTTGTTTCCTTCACTCTTAGGCCTACGTTTGCTTCACAGGGTTGGGAGCAGGACTATACAGGACATGAACTAATAGTTCATTTTAATTAGGGGTGTTAATTTTTGACACGATAACACGTTTTACTGAAACAATCCGATCATGACAAACAAGACATGATTAAATTAAAAAAATTCATATATTTTTTTAATTAAATAGTACTCAAAACTAAAAATTAACCCAAAATCACGCAACCCATTTATAACCCGATTATGACACGTTTAACCCGAATTATCACCCCTAATTTTAATTGAATAAATAACCCATTGTTTGATAACGCTTAACACGATGAATTAATAATCCGTTTTAATTTAGAAGTCTATCTAGAAAAGAAAAAGATAGAAGTAACCAAATCCGTTACTTGATTTCTTGGATGACTATTATTTTCACAAATGGATGCATTTTAGAAGGGAAAAACTATGATGTATCCTAGTGGTTTTGATTAAGATGATAGTCCACATCGGATGCTATATAAAAAGTGAATGAGAGAAATGAATCCAAACCAATAACCAAACAGGCACAGGCCCTTAAATTCAGTCTAACTCAAGCATATATAGGAATCATCAACTCAAACGTTGACCAACTCATGCAGCGAATTTTCTTGACCAAAAAAATGATGTAGCAAAATTTTCTTTTGCGTATTAAAATTAAATTTAATGTACGAAATTTCAACAATGATACAACTACATCTCTGATCTCTAATTACACTTAATTATATTCTTGTTTTAAATGTATGTATCATGTGTTATGTAAGTAGTGCACAAAAAAGTGTGAAAAAATCAAACAGCATAGGGTACCTACATTTAAAGCATAGAATGTGGTTGGAGGTGTGGTTAATTAGAGATGTGGGTGTATCATTGTTGATGAAATTTGTTGCATCAAAGTGCAATCTTCCAATTTATCAAAGTTATATACTTTTGTTACTTTTCTTTCTCTCTCTGTTTTTTTTTTTTCCCCTTTGGATGGCCGGGTCATGGAAATGATTTAGGATGTATGTTAAGTTGTTAACAAGCTTGTACATGCAGGAATATTTTGAGAAATAAAATTTTCATAGACTAATAATGAAATGAAATTTGCTATTGGTATTAGCGCAGTACATATATATATATATATATCTATATCTATATCTATATCTATAATATATATAAATGTACCAATGTGCATAAGTGTTTTACACTTTTATCAATCGGTGCACTTTTACTTAAGTAATTTGTTTTAGAGTTTTAACAACATTAATATACCACTTTTTTTTTTTGGTCCGTCCATGATAGTCTTAACTTTTGATTTTTCTTCTTTGGATATATCATGTTACGTATGTAATATGCAATCCCTATTGTTTAACAACTCATTTATATAATGACATACCACATTCCTATTGTGTTACAACTTCTTCCAAAACAACTCATAAAAATATAATTAACCACACTTTAGTTCATAGTTGGTTTCGCTTTTTCTTTTTTTAAGTGAATTCACGGCGGTTGTTTTTTTTTTTTTGGATCCTAGATTCATATGGGGAATACTTCCCCCCGGCTACTTTTGTCCAAGGTTTTTTTTTTCTTTTTTTAAAATTTTTAATTTTGTCTAACAGTTATTTGTTTTCTTTTTCCTTTTTTTTTTTGTACAAACTTATAACTCCCTTCAAAACCCCTTCCATTAAAATACCATCCCAAAAAAGAATGTTTTTTTTTTTTTATCATGTGAGTAACACATGAGACAAAATATTAACAACTTGATATTCATTTATTCATCCTTTTAGCCATTACGTAATATTGGACAAAATTATCCTTTGTCGCACACAGGGCCGGTCTCGAGTATTTGGAGGCCCGGGATGAACTACTAAAAGGCCCCTATACGGGTGCCCCTGAGGCGATTTTTTTTTTTTTTGGTTTACTTATACATAATTGGCAATTTTTTTAGGGTGTCTACTTGAATATAATTGATTTTGGGGTTCTACTTATAATATGAGTCTATTTATGAAACTTAAATATTGTATGGTGTCTTTTAAAATTCTAGGGGGCTATTTCAAAAAATTCTTACACTAAAGTGTGGCTCCAGTGCACACTGGGTGAACCCACTGGGTTTTTAAGCCTAAAAAAATCACGGGATTCCTCACTGACCCGTGCCCAGTCCCACCGCCCCATTGCCCCACGGTTTTTTTAGGCTTAAAAATCCAGTGCGAACACCCAGTGCGCTTACCCAGTACACGTTGGAGCCAGACTCTATATATAGTTGATGTCACTAAATTGGGCATTGGGCCCCTTTGGGAGGCCTAAACATAAGTTGAGGAGGCCTACACATTATTGAGGGGAGCCTAATAAATGCAAAATACTAAAAAATCTCAAGGTAAAAATGTAATTATGAAAATTTCATGGGAGCCCCTCAAAATTTAATGAACTTTGGTTGCCCAGACAACCCCCCCGCTATGTCGGCTCTGGTTGCACACATAATTGGCCTTGATTGTACACCAAACTTTACGCAATTTCGTTCTAAAATTTTCAAGAACTCATAAAAGAGACAAAAATGTTATATTGCTATTACTTTTAGATCATGTGTTGGTAACATGATACAAAAGTATTCTTTTTTTTTTTTACGACAACATAACAGAAGGAGTGTTAGTTAAAAGTTAGAATGTAGAGGGGGTAGTTGAAAAAAGTTCATAGTTGAAGGGGTATTAGCGTAATTACCCCCTTTTTTTTTTACTCCATGGTGGATTACGTTTTTAAGTTGCTTGATAGAATGGTGGATTAGTAACATATATCTCTTAAAGAGTTATAATAAATGTCTATGAAGAATTTTAGGACTCTTAACTATACTCCTATTATCAATTCTTAGTACCATCTTATATATAACTGCACTGAAGCCCTCCAGTGTTATACACTTTTATCAATCGCTGCACTTACTTAAGTGATTTTCTTAGAATTTTAATAACCTTTTATATTTTATTTTATGGTGTGCCATTTTTATTTTTATTTTTGGGTTCATCCATTAATTAAAGTCTTCATTTTTTCTTCTCTCTCTCTCTCTCTCTTTTTTTTTTTTTTGATATCCTATTTATGTGTTGTACAAAGTTGAGATACGTTTAGCAAACCATTGCTAACTTTTTGATGGACTCCAATGGAGGATTAGTAACATATATCTCTTAATAGTTGTAGTAAATATCTATTATAAAAATGATAGGACTCTTCGCTATAATCCTGATATCAATTCTTAGTATTACATGACTCTTTTTAAAGACTCCCGATTTTTTTTCTTATTTTTCTTCTTCTTTTTTTTAAAAGCATTTTTTTTATCTGTCCATAAGATGTCCTCCCTTTGATAACTTTTACAAGAGTAAAATTGAATACACTTTTGAAAAGAGTCAGTTATTAAAAAAGAGTTATCTAAAATTTAACCACAATTTTATTCTTTTCAAAGAGCCATATGTAGAGGCAATTGATGATACAACCTATTTCTTAATAAAATATATGAACTCCTATTGTTAATAAATTAATACATAATTCAAAGTAGACTTTTAGATTTATTTATTTATTTTTTTTTTATTTAGAAAAAGACCTTTACTTCCACTAAGTCATGCCTCTTATCAACTCCCTTCTGTTTATTTTTTTCCTCAACCTACACGGATTATATTCTCTAATTATCAAACATTATATAATATGTAGGATTGTTTACATGCTACATTAAATATTACTATTGCTATTAAATCTGCCAATTTTATCCAAATAGGTTTCTAAATTCAAAAATCTTCTCAAATTCAACTAAAACCAATATCCAAAATTAGGGGTAGATTAATTTTCATTTCTTTGTAGATTTTAGTATTTTAATTAAATAAATAAATAAAATAGTCATTAATGGTTTAGTTAACATTTTCTAAAAATTAATATACGTGATTGGTATTATAGTAAGTAACTAATTTGGAGCAATATTATCTACGGTATTATATACTAACTTGCGTAAAAAAAAAAATTTAATTAATTAATTTTCATTTCTTTGTAGATTTTAGTATTTTAATTAAATAAATAAATAAAATAGTCATTAGTGGTTTAGTTAACATTTTCTAAAAATTAATATACGTGATTGGTATTATAGTAAGTAACTAATTTGGAGCAATATTATCTAGGGTATTATATACTAACTTGCGTATAAAAATAAAAAATAAAAAAAAAAGAAGCTTATCAAAAATAGCAATATCAATATAAACTATAAAAAATAAGACTAAGATAGTTGTTCCATTTTTAATACCCATGAGTACTTTCAAAGAGGGTAGTAATTATTTGTTTATTGAAGATAGATTAATAATTTTCCTAAAAAGCATGATAATTTGAAATTTTAGATTTTGTTCTTTTTTTAGTAAATGCTAGATAAAATGCAAAGTTTTTCCTAATTGTCTGCTTGATGATAATTAAAAATTATATGTGTAAACAAAGCAAGATAGAGTAAAATTTTAGCTTAATTTGTTATTGTATTGGTGAGTTTACGATAAAGTGGGCAGATAAAATGCAAAGTGCTACCTATTGTATGCTTGATGATCATTAAAAATTACATGCGATGACTACACTAATAAAATGGATAGAAATATGCATTTTTTTTTAAAAAATTTAATAGAAAACTTTATCCATATAGACTTTATTGAAAAAAAAAATAAGTAAAATCATATCGCAAATGATCTATAATAGAAATAATAATATCTATATTATATATGCACCAACTCCCTTATAAGTGTTGTACATTTCTTTTGACATACCTCATTGCACAATTCCAATTGGTTAGAATTTTATGTTGTATGTTTTAGTTTTTAGGAATCCTACTTCAGTATTGTAACACCCGTACCCGGAAAAGGGGTTACTTAACATGTTAATATGCATTAATTTACGTAATTAGTGTATAAAATGGGTTAAGGAGAGGCTTGGACTCGCCCATGGAAAAGTCCCCAGTGAGGAGGGACAGGTTTGGAAGTGGGACCCAGTGAGGGCCCGGATAAAATATGAAATAAATTGCATTTAAATAATTAGATGCATTTTATATGACTATTTGGAATATGTTTAGTTGTTTCAATATCAAATTGTTAATATGTTAGCTTTTGATATCTACTAATTAACCCAATAAGGGCATTTTTGCAAAAAGGTGCATAATTAGTAGGTACGATAGTAACTTCACAAAATATGTGGGACCATGTTGGGACCCATACTAAACTTAGACAAACACCCACTTGAGTTTTGAATAGTTAATAAAATGTTCGGGGGGTTTCATAATAAGAACCTAAGAAATTTGGAGGGTATAAACGAAAGGAGGCAAAAATGTTGCCAACACACTGCATGTATTATGCATGTGTGTCAAGAGAGTAACAACTCTCAAATTAAAATAGATTGGATGAGAGAGAGAGGGAGCCGGCGAGATAGAGAGAGAGAGACGAGAGTCACCGTTTGCCGTAATCTTGACGTTCCGTCGCCGTCCGTCGCCCAATTCGCGAACCGGAGCCGTATTCGGACTCGTGGAGGTGAGACGAACATTTCTATACCTTTAATTTACATTTTACTCGTCGTAATTTCGGTAGCTTACGCCAATCGGTGACACGAGGTTGCCGAATTTGTGTAGGATTTACTCCGGTGAGGGGATTGAGCAAGAATTGCTAAGGAATTCTGCACAATTAGCTTAATTTTGGGTATAATCAGTGAGTAAGGTGAGTTTTCTAACTTAAGCTTTGATGTAGGTACATGTTATGTGCTTCAATTTCTAGTTAGAAATAATAATTCTGGATTTAGTAGTCAAATTCATGTTAAAGTTAGAATTACATGTTGATTTGGTAAAGAAATATTCATGATTATATGACTATGTGCTTATGTGTTAAGTGGTCAATGAATGATTGGGAATAATGGTTCATTATGGTGAAATAAGGGAGGAGAAGAGGAAGAAATTTGCTTTAAGAACGGATGTCCAAGGAATAGAAGTGGTCGCGGGACCAAGGGAAAGGTCTTCGGGTCGGAGTGAACCATTAGCCCATGAATTCTGCGATTACATATGTTTATGTGCTTAAATTGTCGCATTACACATGTTCATGACATCATTAGCATGTTAGTTAATTCACTAAGCGAAATGCTTAATAAAACCGTTTTCCTATTTCTGTTGTGGTACATAACAACCACTGCAGGTTCGGAGCAAGGCTCGGAGAGGAGGTGAAACGAGTTTGGACTAAAGCAAGGCTAGGACTTACATGCACGTGTTTACAATCGTATAATATGATGTAAATTATGGTGTTGGACTTGTGATACTTAAGTTATAGTGCTTATAGTCGTGGGAGTTGGAGTTAAAACTTAGAAGAACTTATGTAACTCATTTTGTCTAAACTATGAATTTTGTATATTAGTTGGGTTGGACCACTCCGGCAAGTCCGTGTGTGTGTCGCAACCATTTTGGACAAGTTTTGCTTGTAACTAAGTTATATGTGAAGTTTTGAACTCTCTTCCAACAAAATTCTATGTTCATATAAGTTTAATCAAGATTTGGGCTTGTATGTCTTATTTTGATTCAATCAAGCTTGGGTACAAGTTTAGAGTGGTTGAAAGTATCCTAGTGTGCATTAGGATCATGTTCAAGAAGTTTCATAAGCTTTCACAAATGTTTGGATGAGTTTTAGTTTCAAAACTTCTTATGGACAGATTGAAAGTTGCTGCTGCAGAAATAGTTCTGCAGAGGGGCTTTCGACCGGTCGAAGGGACCCGTTCGACCGGTTGAAAAATCCACTGATAGCCCTTTAATTTTAGATGTTTTCATGTTTTGTTTTAACTTTTAAAATGCCAAGAGGATGCCTTTGGGGTCCCATTGACCTATAAAAACTTCACTTTCAATTACAAAGGTTGGTAGGTATTTTTCACGGAATTACCTAATTGGCACAAGTTATACTAGTATTATTTCGCTCAAGCTTGTTTAATAAAGCTTCAAACTCTTCCTCAAATTGTTTTCATGTATATGCTAGCTCTTGTAAGTTCTTGGAAAGAACTTAAGTTCGTTACATGCTTGAATTCGGTTGGAATGAATTGAAATCTTACAACGGTTGCGTGATTTGATGAGTTTTCGATGCTTTTGTGCACTTTTCGGTAGTTCTAAGTTGGTTGGGAAGTAGCCCCAAGTGACTTGTGTGTTTGGGGGCTTCTTAGAATGTTAAATGAGGAAAAATATGGTTCATAGGGTATCTGGACCGGTCGAATTGACCCGCTCGACCGGTCGAATGCCCCTCTGCACAAGACAGTGATTTCAAAGGTATTTTTCGTCGCCTTTTACGGAAACGGGCATAACTCTTTGTAGAAAATTCGAATTCATGCGCCTTTTTTTTTTGCATTGGAACCGGGACTCAAAGAGCTATCTTTTGATGTAAAATTTTGTCATATTTTATTAATGACCATTTTGTCCTTGGGCTATTTTATCTCAGCATAGTAGTTTTAAGCTACTTCAAATCATGTTTTTCCTTCATAACTAACATGGTTCTTGCTTATTAGTGTATTTTGGGTGCGTATAGTCATGTTACACGTGTCCTAATCCGTGGGGGCGGGTTGGGGGTGTGACAAGTATAATCACGTAAGGACACGAAATTGTTGATTACACAATTACTTTATCAATTAATTATGGCTACCACTATTGTCAAACTAATAGTAACTATTGTCAAAGTAAACTGGCTATGCGGTTTTTTGCACCATTCATACTTTCCTTCTACTCTTAAAAAGAACTCTCTATACTTACTTTCTATATATTTTCCTTATTGCATGTCCATTATAGGGAAAAAAATAGAAAAAAAAAAAAAAAAACAGGATATATAACAGTTATAATTTCCACTTAAAATAAAATGTACAAAGAACGTGACCACATAGTTATCAAAGAAAGCAACATAGTCAAAATGGTAAGAAAAAAATTAGAAAAATGAAAGACTAATGTGTTAGAGTACTTCACTCAATACTTAAAAGGATATTTTAAATATCAATTTAGTGATATCTTACAATTTAGATAATTCAAAACTAGATATATATATATATATATATATATATATGAGATGATACTTCTCTAAAATAAGTTAAGAAACGGTAAGCATGTGATAAGTGTTCAAGTATGTAATAGTTGTTCAGCGAGTTTGATCCTTCAATTTGTTGTTATCTAGCCACTTGTGTACCAATCGCGTGCATTGCAATATCTATCGTTAGTATTAGTGTTTTTCACTTTTTTCAATTAGGTTCGTTCCACTTAATGAACACACAATATCTATTGTTTTTTTTTTTTTCCCGATTCTTTATTTCCAATAATTAATGATTTTCATTTACTTGTTGTTTAATAGTCAGTCCTAATAAGATTACAATTTCTATTGGTTGAAATGAAAACGACAAGACTATCAAAAACAAAAAAAAAAACAAACAAAAAAACAAACAAAAAAAAAACAAAAAAACAAAAAAAAAAACCAAAACAAAACAAAAAAAAATAAAAATCAAAACGACAAGGGTGAATTATACTGACTTCTCATGGGGTACGGTCAAAATAAGGGGAATCCTCGAAGTATGGAAAATTATAATGATCGAAATAGTAATACCAAATTGATTACATTAATTATTGATATGTGATACTAGAAAAATTTGCCCTATATGCTAATTCATGTTTTAGTACTTTATTACAATAGCAACTCAAAAAAATTCTTTTTTACTTTGTTTGAATATCTTTATGATTTTGCCTAACACCAATAAATGTTTTCACAAGGAATAATTGTTTTAATTTTGTAAATTAACGAATTATCATCGTATGAATGAATTCAAGACTAAAAAAGAAGGCAGGAATTTAGGTTTTACCTAATTACATGTTAAAACTAAGCTAATCAAGTTGATATGAACTTATGATTATTTTTTAATAGAATTTATTCAAATAAAGTTGATTGTTAAAAGAAATCTTCCCATTGGTTGTACAATTAAAAGGTCAATTTTAAAAAATTCCAACATCAGTATCACTTTATATGAACTCCTAAGCATTGTGTATCGAGAATTTTTTATCTTCTGCTGAAAAAATTAAATAAAAAATCTTGATACCTAATGCTTAGGTGAAAGGGGACGTGTTGAATATAGAACATAAGCCATCTCTTTATGTTTAGGCATTTCAAAAGTGCTCATCGAAGAAAAATGAAGTACTTCAAAAGTGGTGTAGTTGAACCTTATTCTGCAAGTAAGGCTCAATTGTCATGTAAAAAGTTTTTACTTTTAAACACATCAACTCAATGTTACCATACGAAAAATAAAACAAAACAATAAGTAGGGGTATGACAATAGATGACAAACAAAAAAAAAGCTAATTGTATTTTTTGAATTAATATTGGTCAGACTATAACATCTTTAAGATACAAATAAAAAAAAATCATACTACAATACTTTCCTAAGATACTTGACTAATATTTAAAAGCAATAATTGAGCAATTTCATGTTAGATTTTTTTCCCTCAAAGAATTGATTTGATTATTTACAGTGAATGCACTTTTGCTACTACATTTAAATAGTCAACAATGATTGGTTTTGAGAGTATCCTATAACTTTGAATATTTTGTTAATTTTAATTTATGATAATAGAAAATTACAATGTTAGAATTTTTGGTTTATTGCTTTATTTTTAGCCATTGAAAATTTAAAATTACAATAGCCAATAGAATGAACTACTCAAATGCTTATTTTATAATACGTATGTTCAAAACAATAATATTCACCTTATAGTGTTTTCATAAGAAAGTACTAATAACAACTAAATTCAACTTGGTTGAATCAATATTATATCTAATAACACAATCAGTAAACATTTTTTAATTTTCTCCCTGAATTATTATGATACTATATCATAATACATGCTCCAATACTACATTTTTTTTTTATAATCAAAAAGCTCCACTGAAAAGAAAATATTGTTATAAGAATAATTGCGTATATAAGTTTTCTATGTATTTTAATTGTTTAATATTTCCAGTTTCATGCATTAAGTAATGACAAATTATTTACTTTAAGTTATAGATATCATAATACATGCTCCAATACTATATCATAATACATGCTCCAATACTACATTTTTTTTTTATAATCAAAAAGCTCCACTGAAAAGAAAATATTGTTATAAGAATAATTGCGTATATAAGTTTTCTATGTATTTTAATTGTTTAATATTTCCAGTTTCATGCATTAAGTAATGACAAATTATTTACTTTAAGTTATAGATATATAATAAAAAAAGACATCATTCACGTGCAACGCACGTGCGATATAAACTAGTATATATATATATATATATATATATATACTAGTAATAACCCATGCCTAAAGGCACTACCAAACATTTGTAACCATGCGATTGTAAACTAATGTCTAATGGCTAAAGGATAGCAACTAACTTCGTGCCTCTATGGTACTTAAAACGATTTGAAAAAAATTATCCGAATACCTTATTTTTGAAAAAACTTAGTAAAAAAATTTCTTTGGCTAAACCTTTTTCCAGGAAATTTTTATTTTTTTTTTGGCACAACATATTTTGTCTCTCACAGTAAACTTTTTTTTGGGGTGAGCTTTCTTTACAAAACACCAATTAAAATCCGTGTGAATTAATCTGAGATAACTGTTTCCCATATTTACTTCTTTACCACTTTTTCCCCTTTATTTTATTTTGTTTTTTTTTATTATTATTTATGTTGAAGAATTGTTGTCTCTTTCTATATCTTTCTTCTTCAAAAAAAGATACTGTATTAGATATAGAAAGAGAATGCATTTAAAGACAATACATCCATCTAGGAAAAACCGACACTACACTTAGTTACCAGCAATCAAATTCATTACATGGTCATGCTGCCTTCTCTTTTACATGCTAGAGTCACACACTTTTCCACAACACTATGCTTTAAATGCATGTACCTTCTCTTTTACATCCATCTTGAAATTTTCACACTTTTCTGTGCACCGCGTACACTGCACAGGGTACATGTACATGCATTTAATTAAAGCTGGGTGTGACAAAGTGTGTGGGTGTAGTAGTGCTTAAAAAAATTAGACTAGAGATAGGTATCCGTATGTCAACGATAGAGTGATAATTTAATTGCATCTAAGATGTCTTAAAATCAGATGGGAAAGCACAAATCTATAAATAAAATATGAGGACAAAGCTAAAACATTAGCGAAATACATTACAAAAAATAAGAAAAGAATTGAAGCTTATTTAGTCATCTAACATGGACAGTAAAGAACTGATCCAAAAAAAAAAAACCAATTATGTGGCATCTATAGCTCACACATGGTTAGAAAACCACACTTTCTGACTACCCACAAATTGAAAGTTGCAATCACAATTGCACGAAGCGAGAGAGAGAGACCAGGATTTTAACCATTCCTCCAACATTTCCTTGCTTCAGATTATTCTGTTTGATACTTACATAAGAACGATCATGTCCTTCACGAATATGTTATATTACAATCAAGTAGTACGATCAAGTAAATTTCTAAATTTGAAGAATGTTTAAAAGAGAGGCAACATAGAAAAACATACTTGGATAGATTCTACAGTGTGAAAAATTTGTCCAAGGTTGAGATGAAATAGGGCTAGGTTGAGAGAGAGAGAGAGCATAGTAATAAAATAGCTTGGAAAGAGAATCGTAATGGACTTTTCTTTCGTTCTTTTTTTTTCATATTTTATCTTCCAATTCAAGTTTCTTTGGATTGAAAAAACTTAAGGGACAGATTTGGAAAGAAAACATATGTTTTGGAAAGAAAACAAATTTGTCAAGCTAGCATTCAATTACTTAAATATAGTAAAACAAAGGGAAAGAAATTGTTTGGGGAAACAATCATTTCCAAGGATTGTTTGGGGAGAAAAATATATGGGGAACAAAAGTTATGGGGAAAAGTTTGGAAGGATTTGGTGAAACAATTATTTCGGGAAACAGTCATTTGGGGAAATGGAAGCATGAAAATTAAAGTGAGGGAGGATTTCATGGAACTGATAAAGCCAAAATCCTCTAGCAGCAAATTAAGGTTCTTACCAAAAACCCCATGGAGATGACCCATTAATTGAGTTTACCAATTATGGGTAAACACAATACTTACACTTCAATTGAGAAGTTAATGCCCTAAAGAAAAACACACCCGAGGAAACCTAACAATTCTCATGTATGTCATCCTACAATTTAATTAAGAATATTAGATTAGTAACAAAGAAATAGATCCAAATAAATCTAAAAGCTATGCTCCAACTACATAACATATACTGGCGTTGACAACCCCAAATCATTTTCAGCCCTCAATTCTATAAAGTTTAAAAACAAAAATAAAATCTAGAGCACAATTTTACTCTTCAGGTTCAACTAAATTCTCTACCAGATTGGAATTTAAAAAGAAAGTAGAAATGAGAGAATGTATGAAAGAGAACTTAACAATGTCATTGTTAGTTTCCATATGTGAAAACAATAGAGCAGACAAATAACAGAGAATAACAAACCTGAAAATAAGCATTGTCACATATGTTGAAAACCATATTTGGCATAAGCCAAAAAAAAAAAGCATAGCATTACTCTTTACTTACATCATGCCTGTCAGTAGCAAATGCTCATGTATGTATGTACAGAATGTTGAAAAAAGTGAAAAGAGCAATCAATTTGAATCCATACACTTCAATACTCTTCCCTCCTAAAGCAAATAATAAGAACAAATGTTAGAGACACAATTCATCTATGTAAAACTTTTGGGAGCAAATATACCAGCAAAACCACCACTCCAATGCGGTTAGCTCCAGGAACCCCCACTCCAAATAGAGATGCATATATGGACAACTTCGACCTTACATTTTGCTTTCCTTTCTGCAACATCATATGCACTTAGTGATTCTTAATGCATTTATAAGACAATTAAAAAAAAAACTCAGATGAGAACAAACCCAGGCACCCAGCTATGCTATGCCCCTCAGTCGTAGTGCGGCCTAAACACACTCTTATGCGTTATGATGGCTGAGATACAAAGTTTAAAAAATTGGAGGCCAGTCAATGAGTATATTATATAGAAGATGAACAATCGAAAACTAATCCCACCACTGGAAAGAATACAAAATGATTAAGGAAAAAAAATTCTCAGAATTTTGAAACTAAAAAAAAAAAAACATGACTCAGAATCATATGACTAAAATGATCATATAAAAAATCAAGCGAGTTATGTTCGATGTTCATTCAACATTTTCGAAGTTCCAACTGCAAAAATATATAGAGAATAATTCTGAACAAATAATTGCAACGATCTGGACAAAAATGGAAAAGAGAAAAGTACTTAAAAAATTAATCAACGATCTGAAATTAATCAACGATCTGGAATAATAGCAAAAAAATTTCGAAACCCTTATCTACAGATCGAAACATGAGGCTTTGACTATACATTTTTTCGAAACCCTTATCAACGATCTGAAACATAAGGCTTTGACCAAAGCTTGAACACGCGGTGACCAAAGCGGCGACGACTGGTGGTGGGTTTGAGAGAGAGGTAGCGGCGACGGCGGCGAAGGGGCGCAGATGGGTGGTGGATCGAAACAGATCTGTTCGTGCGGATCTCTTCGTGCGAACCCCTTTGATGGTTCAACACAAAGAGTGTGAAATTTGCGATTGAGAAACTGGTGCGGATCTGAACGTGACATTGAGGGCTTCAAAAGATCGAAACAGAAGGTTCTTAAGCATAGAATCCCTTTGATGGTTGCTGCTACATATGGCAGTGTTCGATGTGGAGAGAGAGAGAGAGAAAGAGAGAGAGAGAGAGAGAGAGAGAGAGAGAGAGAGACGATTGTGAGAGAGGTGGAGCCGAGAGTAGAGGTGAGGCGAGAGAGGGAGGTGGTTCAGTGGTGAATCAGTGAGGGGGAGGAAGAGAGAGAGAGAGAGAGAGAGAGAGAGAGAGAAGAGGAGGCGGGCAGGGGAATAGTGATACTGAGATAAGGTTTTGAGTGTTCCAAAATATTACACTCCCGGTCAGCAATCCAACTCAGCAATTTCTTGTCCTAGTCATATAAGTTCTAAATTATAATATAGATATACATATAAATATATAGATTGGTAGCTGCACGGGTCAAATTTAACGTATATGGATATTGAAGCATTAAACTTGCAGTCAATAAGGCAATATGTCTATCTTCTTTCGACTAGTCCAAACTTAATTGTTTGTATTTACGTAGAATTCAAGGAAGAATAAGTAATTAATAAATTCTGGATTATTATTTTGTTTTGGCAATAATGATAAACAAGAGCTAGCAATATTAACAGAAGAAGATAAATCCACGCATGGCTTAATCAGGGCCGGCCCTGAGGGGAAGCGGCACATGCGGTCGCGTAGCCCCCCTTTTAGGTAGGGCCCACTCTAATAAATACTAATCCAAATTTATTATTTAAGTAATTAATAAGTAATATTTGTAATATTTATGCTAATGGACTGCACTTCAGTGTTGTTAAAACAGTGCTGTTTGTGCTGTTCCTCTTACAAAATGAACAGTAAAACTGCTTTTGTATAAGCAGTTTTTCAAAAACTGCCCAATTTTACTGTTCATTATGTGAGTGAACAGCACAAACAGTACTGTTTTAACAGCACTGAAGTGCTGCCCTATGCTAATATACAGAGGACCCCCATTTAAAAGTTCGAGTAGGGCCTTCAAAATCTCAGGGCCGGCCCTGGGCTTAATCACGAGTAAGTAATTACTAGTTCGTTAATTACAGTCATTAAACTTAATTGAATACTACGTTTATAAGTACGTTCTCATAATAATCCAAAATTAAATAGAAATTTTAAAAAAAAAAATGGATGTCAATGTTGTCGAATTCTGAGAAGGCGCGGTGGGGAATATGCTCTTAGTTTTTCCAAGTATGACCCCACATATATGGATGGGAATTGTCAAATTTGCAAACAAAAAACACAGTACGTCATTTACTGTTCAAACTTCAAATGTATACTAGTGTGTTTTTTTTTTTTTTTTTGGGTCTTAGTGTTAAAAGAGAAATTCCAAAGACGTACCACCGAATTGAAGCCGGCCACCTACAATGTTACTTCCCACATACCGACGAGACCGGCGACGGAGGATGAAAGGGACACGAGCCGTTCTCATTTCTCTGCAGCTTCTTTATTCTTTCCTCCTAATTCACGCGAGTGTGTGTATACGTACAATATTACAATACAAACACACATAATTGGGTAAATATTATTGACCTCCCTTGAAGTATTAGTAAATAATATAATATCAATCATCTTTCTTGAGTTTTGAAAAATATCAATGACCTTCCTCTAAGTTACATTTGACTTGACTATGGAAATAGAATAGGCAAAGCTACTCATTTACCCTTTTATTAAATTCAAAAAAAAAAAGCCCAAAATAAAATACACCACCATGGACAGCACTTCAGTGCAGTTAGAACTGTCATGTTGGTGCTGTTTCCCTCACAAGTAAACAGTAAAACTGGACAGTTTTTAAAAAACTAAAAGCAATTTTACTGTTTACTTGTGAGAGAAACAGCACCAACAGAGAAAGTGTTTTTTTTTTCTTTTCTATTTTTCTTTTTTTTTTTCATTTTTTTTTTTCCAGATAAACAAACAAAAAATGTTGCATAGACATATTGATATAGTCATATAGACATGTATGAATAAACAAAATATTTGCGATCAATGTAGACTGATGCATGTACAGATTTTCTTATACTCGAGGGTATCTTTTGTGCATTTACTTCTCATGACGCTAGTGAGGGAGAAATTATTCAATGAGTCCGTCACGCTACGTTGACATGCTGATGTGGTGTGATCATTTAATTTTAACTACCCACTTGCCCCCTCCTTTTAGGTGGATCATGACAAATAGTTATCATATTTGAAATTTGAAATTTCAATAACCACTTGTCATGATCTCCTTAAAAATAAGAGGCAAGTGGGTGGTTAAGATTAAATGATCACACCACGTCAGCATGCTGACATGGCGTGACGGGCTCACTGAATAACTTCTCCTAATGAGGGTAGTTTTGTGTAATTGTGTGTATGTGTGTGTAATTGCATGTGTGTGTCTCTATCTATGGGATTTGTATGTGCATTTGTATCTCTGTATGTGTGTAGCAGAGTATTTTTTGCTTGGAATGTGTAACAAAGTGTTGATAGGAGGAGATGAAGAATGTGTGTAACACTTATTTGAGGGAGATTTGACTTCAAGCTTATCACCTAAGTTCTTGGAGGGAAGGTCTATTGATGTTATATCACATGTGGGATAATCTCATTAATTTAGTGATTGTGATTTGGTTAGATTCTTATTGTGATTTGGTTTTCTTGATAGAGTTGTATTACTTATTCATCAAGTAATGGTTAATAAACTCTCTATATAGCGATATTGTATAGGAATTTAAGAAGCTCTCGGTGTACCAAATTGGTGGTCTTTTCTCATGGGGGTGCATGGTTTAGGGTGTGAGTGAGTTCTTTGGGGTATTGAGAGTAAAAATACAAAAGGGTGTGAGGGTTGGGTTATGAGATTTAATCCAAAGTTTTTTATACCAATTATTTATTCTCAATAGTGAAATAATTGGTCTCTCGGGTGTGGACGTAAGCATGGTTTTGCCGAACCACATATAAATCTGTGTTTTCTTTGGTGTGCATGTTTAATTATCGTTCATGTGTGTATTTTATTTTAGAAAATTTGGTTCCGCATTTTAAATTCCCAACAAGGTCTGGGTAGAGAGAGAGCGAGAGCGCAGGGGGGGGGGGGGGGGGGGTGGTTTGAAGATTTTGGGCTTTTGGAGAGATATAGACCAGTATCTGGACATTGATTAGGGGTATTTGAGTCATGTTGGCGTAGTTTTTAATGATGTCCGCACATTTTGTTCGGCGCCGTTAATTGCCATTAATGGAAGGGTGTCCATTGATACTAGGTTATTAAAATAAAGAAGGTTATTGATAATTTTTAAAATTCAGGGGAGGTCGTTAATATTATATAATACCTTAAGGTAGGTCAATGATATTTATCCGAATTAATATTGTTCATACATTACACGTGCGTGCATATTTGTGCTTGTGATCAGCCTACCTCCAGTCCATGTTAACATCAATGGGATCTTTGTATTACTCGTAAATATATGGGGAAAATACCTTTTATCCCCTGTGGTTACACCCATGTTCTCATAATCTCTTGTGATTCATTTTGTAACACTTAACCCCCCTATACTATGGATTAAAGTGAGACTGTTAACTTTTCTAACGGCAGTCCCACTTCAGTCATTAGTACAGGGGGGTTAAGTGTTACAAAAATGAACCATAGGGGGGTTATGAGAACAAGGGTGTAACCATAGGGGGGTAAAAGGTATTTTTTCCTAAAGAGTATGTATAGGGGCTTGGGGGTATTAACGTCATTTCCTTTTTATCCGTTAGTAAAGTTAACAGTTTCACTTTAGTCTGTAGTACAGGGGGGTTAAGTGTTACAAAATGAACCACAGGGGAGTTATGAGAAAATAAGTGTAACCACAGGGCGGTAAAAGGTATTTTCCCCTAAATATATCTATCAAATATTTTGTTACCTTAATTGTTTGCCTTGAGTAAGGGCTCGTTAGGATTAACCATAAACATTGTGATAATTAGACATAACATAAGTACAAATTACAAATGACATCGGCACGGGCGGACTGGGGAAGGCTTTAAGGGGGCAATTAATTTTTTAAAATTGTGCTTTTACTTTATATATTTCATATTTTATTCATTTTTGCCTCTTAAATTTCTAATTTGTCCATTTTAAGCCTCAAAATGCACTTTGTACCATTAAAGTTTAAAAAATCGGGTCCTGTCCCCCCTGAACAAAACTCTTACGTCCGCCCCTAGGACTCACATCGGTAAAACTAAGAGTCTGCTTCTCTGTGGTTGTGCCAATTTGACCCGTGATCAATCCGTAGAACTTAGGGGTGTCATTTGGAACGGAATTTCCGATTCTGAACGATTCCGAGCCGAAAATTTCCGATTTTGGAAGCAAAATTTGTATTCCGAATTCCGAAATTCCGAATTCCGAAAAAAATTGGAACGGAATTGGAATTGTTTTTAGAATTTCGAAAATTCCGAATTTCCGATCCGAAAATTCCGAAAATATTCTGAAAGAATTCCGAATAGAATTTCCAAAAATATTCTGATAATATTATGAGTTCTTATATTATACAATGTAAATATGTAATACATATATACTATGTAACCATGTTTGATATTTTTTTAGGTGTTGATATTATGGACTTAATGTGTTTTAAGTGTTAGTTGTTGCTTTAAAAACAATGTGTTGTATTTTATGTTAGAAATTTGTAATAGCTGTGTGGATTATTTTTATTGTGTAGGCAGTGGTTGGAAAATTCCAAAAATTCTGAAATATTCCGAAAATATCCGAAAATTTCCGATTCCGAAAATTTCCGAAAATTCCGAAAATTCGGAATCGGAAATGCTTTTTAGAATTCCGAAATTTCGGAATGGAATTCGGAAAGCATAAGTAGATTCCGAAAATTTTAGAATTTTTTCCGAAATAGCCTATTCCGTTCCGTTCCGTCCGAATGACACCCCTAGTAGAACTACTTAAAAGGAGAACTAATTATTATAGTTCAAGTATTCGGTTGTGCAATTGAACAAACATAGAGGGAATCGTAATCCCGGCCCCACGGTAACCTAGAGTGCCATTTTACTCACCCAATTTTTGTTCACCTAGTTAGAATGGATTAGCTAGAGTGTGTGCAACAATTCATTATTTATGTTATGTAGGGGGACTTATTTATTATCATATATGTTGGATGGTTGATTATGTAGATTGTTGGATTTCTTTTTGTATGACCTACTATGTATTTTTTAGATAAAATGAAACTTATGTTAGTTGAACGTAATTATTTAATATTACGGTATGTATGTTAGATATGCATGTTTTGATTATTCCACATTCAAACATTGGATATGCTTTGAAATACTACAGGATTGATAATAAATATTGGATTGAACAGGTATTGTTGGGGTTAGTTTTAGTGAAGAAACTATTTTCTTGCCTTAGATAAATAAAATTGGCAAGGAACCATATTTTCGTTGCTAAAAATCAACTTAGCAAGAAAATGATTTCGTCGCCTTAGGTTAGTATTATGGCAAGGAAACAAGATTTCCCTGCTAAAAATCACATTTAGTAAGGAAATTATTTCGCCGCGTTAGGTTAATATTATTGGCAATGAAACCAAATCTCCTTACTAAAAACGACTTTTAGCAAGGAAAATATTTCATTGCCTTTGAGTTACATATTTAGAGACAAAAAATTTTCAATGCTAATTGTCTATAGTAAACACGAAAATTGATTTTTTGGCAAGGAAGTTAAGTCATTTAGTGACGGAAAATTTTGAGTATTAGCAAGGAAAATTTTCCTTGCTAAAAGTTAAGAATTGGCAAGAAAATTGGTTTTCCTCGCTAGAGGCTTTAGAGAGGAAGCTTTAGCAAGGAATCTGGCAATGAAAGACTTTCTCGCTAAAGGTTTTACCCACAAATTGTGATATTTAGCAAGGAATTTTTCCTTGCGAACGCCCTTTTTTTGTTGTAGTGACCCACTTTTGACATGTTGACATGTGTCCCATTGTATCCTCATTTTACCACTAAGGAATTATATTCCCATTCCAAAATTGAACTAATGCACTCCGTGGTACTACTAATATACCATGCAGTACCATGCAATCAATGTATTCTATATGTGGAGTGCATTGGTTCATCTATGGAGTACTGCGAATAGCAATTCCCTTACCCCTACTTTGGCTACACAATTACAGAATGAGATATTAATTGAATACATGCCAAACATGGTAGTGGTGGGTGAGCAAAGTATGAGGAAAAATTGAGTGAGCAAAAATAAACTCCTCCACCTGCTTAACATGAACGCAGATTTAACACACACATACACCCCTCCCCAAAAAAACGGTTTGTCCATCGCAATTTCGGCAATGTTTGCCTTCTGCGACTTCGCCCTTAAAATCTTAAAGATAAACGGGCTCTAAGAAAATTATTATCGGGCTGAAAAATCAATACTTTTAATTCAACCAAAACATGCTTTTAAAACTTTAAAGTACTTCTTAGAACTAACTCAAACAGATAAATGTATGTGTTTTAGTTCCCAAAAGCATGCTTAGGCCAAGGTGTATTTAAAAAGCTATTTACAACGGGTCCTAAGAGACTGTTAGGGGAAGCTCAAAAAAGCTTTTTAACGCCAAATGCTAGAAGTTTTAATAGCTCATTTGGGTTAGCTAAAATATTAAGTGATTGTTTTTTAAGTCATAAAATATTAAGTGATTATTTTTTAAGTTGTGAAATATTAAGTTTGGTGTTTAGGTTGGCTAAAATATTAAGTGACTGTTCTAAACAGGAGTGTTTGACAAACAAGCTGGAAAAAAATTTTTTGATTGTGTATAAAATGAACAAAAAGGACAACATGCAAATATTTAAAGTTCTTATTTAAAGGTATTTGTTGTCTTTTAAAAAATTAAAATTGAAATAAAGTGATTGTATGAAAAACAATCTACTTTTTTCAACTGATTTGTTTAAGTACTGAAATTTTAAACTAACGCAAATGCTTCCATATTATAAAATTTTTTTTTCGAAATCCGTAATTCATTACTTATTTTTTAATTTTTAGCTAACCTGAATAGGCCTATTGTCATTGTTATTGCGATTTGTGGGTCAAAATAGCAGATCGATCTGGGCACCAAAAGTAGTTTGCATGTGTTTATTTGCCCAAATCACGATGAAAGATCTGCAATTTTGGAGGAAAAAATCTATGTTTGCACTAAGCAGGTGGGGAGTGTTTTTCACGATTCTCACTACGTTTAATCAGTTACACAATATATCAACCAAACACGTAAACCATGTTAAGTAGTCCTACTTTTAAGAAGATCTATCAATCACGATCAAAATCACATAAGCATAAGCACTAGTAAAACCGGGCTCGAGTTTGAGTAAAAACCAGGCTCTGGCTCAGGTTGGATTGGATTGGTTGAGCTGAAGTCGGACTTAGGTGATCGAGCTTGGGTTTGGGCAGATTGCTCTAAACCTCTGGTTGAGCCTGAACAGAGCTAAAATCAAACCCAGTCCACCTGAGTTGCAATCTTAATAAGCACAGACAAACGGGCTTTACTATATTCAAATTTCTTTTGAGGTGTGATGAGAGAGTCCAATCATAAATACACTTTTAAAATCAATTTAAAAACTTTTGGCACTCAAAATAAATTTAGGGTAAATTACACTGACCTCCCTTAAGGTTTGATGAAATTACACGAACCTCCCATGTATATTGAAAAATTACACCGACCTCCCCTGAGGTTTGACTTTACATTACAAGGACCACCCCTCCATTAATGGACATACAAAAACTGAGACAAAATTCGCTGTCATCACCTATTTGTGGAACCTTAATACCGAGAATACCCTCAATTAACAAGATTAAAACCCAACACTCAAAACCCATTGCCATTACACACCCTTATTCTTACTCAGCAAAGTCATTCTAGGGCACGATATGTTTTTTCCTCTTTACATCATATGTATGTGTGTATGTATACATATGTATACATATACATATATATACTTCCCTCTCTCTCTCTCTCTCTGTCTCTCTCTCTCCGATTTCTCACTCCCTACCTCTGTCTCTCTAAATGTATAGATATATTTTGCAGATTTTCACCTCTCTCTCTCTCTCTCTCTCTCTCTCTCTCTCTGATCATATCAATTTGATTTGTTCTAGAATTTCATCTTCAAGTATAGATTGTAGCAACTTGGGTGAGTTTGGAGATCTAAGATACCGAAACAAGATGTGTAAATGTCAGTAGCGATGTACCATCAAAATTACCGAGTCAAATGAGAAGAACAACAAAGGGAGGTTATATTATGTTTGCTCGAATGGGAGTTGTAATTTTTGGAGTTGGTATAACCCAGCATCCCCTAATGTAATTGCAACATCAGCAACAAGTCAGTCAATCACCGGAATATAGAAAGGACAGAGCACAGAATTGAGAGAGGATGGCGAGATGATAATTATTGGAGTTGAAGATCTGGATGGTAAGAGGTGTTGTGGTATCCCTATTATCAATTGTCATAGCAGTGGCCGCTTTGTTCAAGTGAATTGTTGATGTACTATCTTTTTGGGTGTGGTTGTTGCCCTCAATTTGGTTATAGTGTCTAATGTAACTGTGTGGTAGAGGGGCAAATATGGTAGTAGGTTTTTTTCGCTAGAATGTGACAGACAATGTATTTTCAAAGACGGCCAAGTATGTTGTATGTTGTTTATAATGACTTTAATCTAACTTCTAACAAGCTAGCAGCTCTATTTTTAATTTTTGCTTAGCAATAGTGATTGTGACAAGCCAACGAAAAACAGCAGCAGCCTAAAAAGCCCAAACCATCCTTGAAACTTACATGTCCAGAAAATCCTGAATTCCAAAGAGTATAAGCACACAAACAAGCTAGCACCATAACATAATATAATCGCAAATGTCACATAGCCAAACTGTCATATATCAAATTGTGAACATCATTTTACACATTGTCAACATCCTTCTACCACTAAACATAACATAATATTGTCAATAGACCTTCAGCCAAAAACATTGTCGTCCTATCATATATGCAAAACATGCACACTACATATACCCTTTACAAATATAAACGTTAGATCCAAAAATACAAATATAAACGTTAGATCCAAAAACATAAATGGATGCAACATAACCTACTGTATAGAGAAAACACAATAAATACCCCCCTCCCCTCCCCTCCCCAGGCTGGTGCATGAAACTTCCGTCCCATCTAACTGGTTGAACAGGAGAGGACTGGGTACCAGGTCCTTGCACAGAAGAGGACTGGGTACCAATGTGTCACGCCCCGACGTAGCATAAATATGGAAAGCGTTTAATTTCCTTTATGGACCCGTAGGTCGCGACAGTTTGAAGGATCGATTCCGTCTCAAACGTCGAACAACATAAAACCATTAATCAGAGTAGAGCAATCAAGGCTTATAAAAATTTTCTAACTTAATAAATATTATAGCATGGGTCATCTAAAGGCACAGACCGCCTTGAAACAAAACAATAACTTATCATCTATTACAGTCATCCTTATTATAAAACAGTTTATAACTTAAAGCATAGGATATTGATAACAGTTCTATCATTCAAAGTAGTCGTTCTCAGTTTGCATGACCATACTGTTCCGCTTGATCAAAACCTGAAAAGCCTGAACACGAATGTCCAGGGCGCATCAACGCCGTCAGCTTCAAGAAGCTGGTGAGTATTAAAAACATAACTTTGAATGTAAAACATACTCATTTACCATTTTCAAAATTCCCAATTAATTCAACGAGTTTACATTAGAGTAAAGAATTCATTTTAGAAAACAACAACAATATCATTTGAAAGCTATAATTCACATATATGTGACCGTGTATGAAAACAATGCACCAAACTTATCTTACCCACTCTTTTCTCTCGATAAAACCCAACAATCCACTATCACACACCAGTATCTTTGAAATACTCCGATACCCACACTTTAGCACAGGGGTGCCAGGGAATGTCCAGTTTGCCTCACACTTTGGTCCGGGATACCAGGGAGTGTCCAATGCCTCACACTTTAATACCTAATCCACCATGCAAATACCGGAGGAACCCTCACGCAGTATCCAGACTCGGGTATCAGGGAGTGTCCGTAGGCCACACTTTAGCACTACCATGGGTGCCAGGGAATGTCCAAGTTCAGCTTCACACACTTTGACACTACCATCGTCGTCAGGGAGTGTCCAATTTTGCCACCGTCGCATTTCAAAGACACCCTTGCCGCAATCTCAATCACAACACACTTTGGTACTCACTTACCAGGGAGTGTCCACAACACAATCTCAACCGCACTCACTATACCACACTGTCCATTACTCTTTTCCATACTGACCAACACTCACCATGCATGTACAACTGACTCCACATGAATGATATGTGACTTAATACAAAAATAAAAAGTACTAGGAACAATAACCATAGATATACGAGGAGAAATCAAATCTTATATGAAACAACAGGTGAATTCATCAAAGAATGCTCTAATATGCTTTTATCGCTACTAGAATACAAGTGGGTCTACTTTGAATCAATGCCCTCAAAAATGAGTTATAATTTGTGTACATGAATTACATATCAAAAGAAAGGTCTTTGAGTCTAGTTTCCAACACTCCAAACGGTGCGTGTTTTCGAGTTCTCTAGAGAAAGTTATGGCCGTTTTAGTAAAAGTCGTCAGTGTTGAAAAATGTCAATCGATTGACAAAAGTGTCAATCGATTGGAACACATACCAATCGATTGGAACCTATGTCAATCGATTGGAACCTATGTCAATCGATTAGAACCCATACCAATCGATTGGTATCAGCAGTTTCTCCCCTGTTACGAATTTAAAGCCTCTTTTTGACCCATTTTCAAATCCGAATGCAAACATGATTTGTAATATATGGTTCTCTCCGTTTTTCCGCAAGGATCGCAAATACGCGATAGGTTTTAACTAATTTCAATCGTAGCTCTCGGATTTTACGAAAAACCGAGAGGTGTCAAAATTTCATTTTTAATATACGTCGCGATATGAATGAATTAAGCTCTACAACTTGAAACATAGCATCTATGGACTGTAATCTTTCATTTTCATTTATCAAAATCCATTTTGGTTAAGTTTGGAAAATCACCAATTTTGAGCTTCAAGCTTTCATACGAAAATTAACAATGGTGTTCTTCAAATTAAACTAAACTAACAGTAAATAAATATGAGATTACATTCCAAGTGAGTTTAGAATACTCACTGAGGAATTAGATTGAGAATTTAGAGACCGAGAATTTCCGCCGTCAATTCCGTCGTGGTGAATTTTACTCCTCTGTTCCCTCTCTTGAACTATATATATATATATATGTGTATGTGTTTGTGTGTATATCTTACATATACAGTTGGTGTGTATGTTGTGTTTGCCTTGAGAGAACAAGAGAGTGTTAAGAGAATTTGAGAGTGATAGAGAGAGACAGTGAGTTAGAGAGAATGAGAGACTGTGAGTGATATACAAATATATATACTGATAGAGTTGTGGCCTCCAAGCAAACCACGGAGATCATCCCGTGTGGTTGAGCTCACGTGCTCCCATACACAAAATGCGGTATAATCGCAGATTAAAAATAAAAACTGGTATTATCCGATTGAAATAAAAATACAGAAAGTTACATTAACGTAGGAAATAAATTCCTAGTTGTACAAAAGTATAGTTATAGTTTTCAAAACTATAGAAAGTATTTTACATATTTATGAAAATTATAGTTTGGCCCCAAAAGAATTTTAAATATGAAATATCATAAGAAATCAGATTTCAAAATATGAGAATTGCAATTTATATTAACACCAGGAATACAAATTTAATGTGAAATACAAATTAAAATTAAATGAAATGCAAGTTGTCACATCCTTCCTCCCTTAAACAAAATTTCATCCCCGAAATCAAGACTAACCAGTCATGAAACAACTCCGGGTACTTCTTCCTCTTATCGGCTTCAACTTCCCACGAGGCTTCATTCTCGTCATGGTGATTCCACTGAACTTTCACCAACGGAATGTCCTTATTCCTCAACTTCTTGATACTCTGATCTAGAATCTTTACGGGTCTCTCCTTATAACAAATGTTATGACTCGTCTCAATATCATCGTAACTAACCAAATGTGAGGGGTCTCGTATGTACTTTCTAAGCATACTCACAAGAAATACATTGTGAACCCCAGACATCTTTGGTGGTAGCGCCAGTCGATATGCCACTTTCCCAACACGTTCCAAAATCTCGAACGGTCCGATGAAACGCGGGGCTAACTTCCCTCTCTTGAGACCAAAACGTACCACTCCTCGGGTCGGTGAAACCTTAAGGAGTACGTGATCTCCAACACTAAATTCCAAATCTTTCCGGCGTCGATCAGCATAACTCTTATACCGGCTTTGAGCGGTTCTCATCCTTTCCTTGACCAAGGAAATCTTCTCATTGGTTTCTCTAACCAAATCTGGTCCCAACCGTTCCGTGTCCCCAACCTCTGCCCAACACAATGGAGAACGACATGGTCGTCCGTACAATGCTTCGAACGGAGCCATACCGATACTCATGTGGTAGCTGTTGTTGTAGGCAAATTCGACCAAAGGTAAGTGTGTCTCCCAAGATTCTTCAAAATCGATAACACAAGCCCTAAGCATATCCTGCATGATCTGATTAACACGCTCAGTTTGCCCATCTGTCTTAGGGTGAAAAGCAGTACTCATCTTGAGCGAGCTTCCCATAGTTTCTTGCAGACTTTCCCAAAATCCAGAAGTAAAATGCGCATCACGGTCTGACACAATTGACACAGGTGCACCGCAAAGTCGCACAACTTGTTGTATGTACATCCGGCTCATCTTCTCTACCGGGTATGTCATACCATAAGCAATGAAATGAGCAGATTTCGTCAATCGATCCATAATTACCCAAATGGCATCATGATTCTACTGCGATCGGGGCAATCCCACTACAAAATCCATGGTTATGTGCTCCCACTTCCAACGAGGAACAGGTAGCGGTTGCAACAATCCTGACGGTCTCTGATGTTCAGCTTTGACTTGCTGACACGTCAAACACTTGGATACAAATTTGGCCATGTCCTTCTTCATACCTTCCCACCAAAAATTTCTCTTCAAATCTTTGTACATCTTGGTTCCTCCCGGGTGAACTGTATATCTTGACTTGTGTGCTTCTTCCAGGATATCATTTCTTAGCCCTTCATCACTTGGCACACATAATCGATCTCTACATCGATATCCTCCGTCAACCCCCACTTTCCATTCTGTCGGGTCTTTCTCTGACATCTTTACGAACCACGCCCGAAACTTCTCATCTTCTTTCTGAGCTCCAATGATGCGGTCGATAAGAACAGGCTGTAGGATAAGACACCCAAAAAGTTGTCCTTATCTTTCCTCAGCACTCTGTACGTCGAATTCCGTCAACGTCTCCAATGCTCGCCATTCTCTAACCATTAAGGAGGCGATCGTCTCACGAGTCTGTCGACTCAATGCATCAGCAACCACATTAGCTTTACCAGGGTGGTATTCTAACGTGAAGTCGTAATCTTTGATCAGCTCCATCCATCTGCGTTGCCTCATGTTCAACTATTTTTGCGTGAACAAATATTTCAGGCTCTTGTGATCGGAGAACAGATCAAACTTTTCACCCTATAGATAATGTCTCCAAATCTTGAGTGCAAACACTACTGCTGCCAACTCCAGATCATGAATGGGGTTGTTCAACTCATTCGGCTTCAGCTGTCTAGATCCATAAGTGATAACTCTACCATCTTGCATAAGTACACACCCTAATCCTTGATATGGCGCGTCACTAAAGATAGTGAACTTCTCATCAGGCTTGGGTATTGCTAGTACCGGTACGGTAGTGAGTCTCTCTTTCAATTCTAGGAAGACGCGCTCATGCTTCTCTGTCCAATCGAACTTCAAATTCTTCTTCGTCAACCCAGTCAAAGGTGCGGCTATTTTAGAGAATCCCTCAACAAATCTTTTGTAGTAGCCTGCGAGTCCAAGAAAACTCCGAACTTCTGTAGGGTTGCTCGGCCTAACCCAGTTCGACACAGCATCTGTCTTGGATGAATCCACAGAAATTCCTTGAGATGACACCTTGTGTCCCAAAAATTTCACTTCTTGCAACCAGAACTCACACTTACTGAATTTGGCATACAAGTGGTGGTCCTTAAGCGTCTGCATCGCAATCTGTAGATGTTGCTCGTGCTCTTCTCCTGACTTAGAATAGATCAAAATATCATCTATAAAGACGATGACAAACTGATCCAAATAAGGCTTGAACACTCTGTTCATCAGATCCATAAACACTGCCGGGGCAATCGTCATTCTGAACGGCATCACCAAGAATTCATGATGACCATATTGGGTTCTGAACATAGTCTTAGGTATATCTTCCTTCCGTACCCTCAACTGGTGATATCCCGACCGAAGGTCTATCTTGGAAAATATCGTGGCTCCTTGTATTTGATCAAACAAATCGTCGATCCGAGGCAAGGGATACTTGTTCTTGATAGTTACTCGGTTTAATTCTCTGTAATCGATACACAGCCTCAGCGTCCCATCCTTCTTCTTCACAAATAACACTGGTGCTCCCCAAGGTGATGTACTTGGACGTACAAAACCTAGGTTCTTGAGCTCTTGAACTTGTTCCTTTAATTCCAACAGTTCGGTAGGGGCCATTCTGTAGGGAACCTTGGTGATTGGAACAGTACCTAGTATAAGCTCAATACAGAACTCTATACTTCTCTCGGGCAGTAAACCAGAAATGTCTTGAAATACTTCTTCGAAGTCCTTGACTACTGGTATAGACGACACTGTCACTTCTGTACTGACGACTTCAATATTCGCCAAACATCTTGTGAGGAACATATCTCCCGAAGGGTTACATTGAAAATAAAAAAGGTTGATTCTCATTGTTGGAGAATGTAATTCTCTTCCTCGCACAATCCAACTTCACTTGATTCTGAGTGAGCCAATCCATTCCTAGGATTATGTCAAACTCCTTCATCGATAGGACGATCAACCTTGCAGGGATTTCACGGTCTCCTAGCCGTAAAGTGCAATCCTTGCACACGTGTCCTAACTTGACTGCGGCTCCTAATGCTAAGGTAGCCCTCAAAGCTTTCTCCAAACGATGAGGTAAAATACCCAAGGGTAGCTAACCTCCTCATATCCATCTCATTGCACTGAACAACGTCGAACATGCGGTCCATCCGTCTCAACCACTGTTCCGCTTTCCAGGGCTCTGCAGTACCCGCAAACTACTCCGGCCTGAGCGCACGGAATCTCTCCAGCAGCTTATCTCTAGTTTGGCAGTCTCGTTAGTTTTCATTCGTATTACTAACCCTCTCGAGACGTTTAACAAAGGCTTCAAACATTTCTGTGGGACCTGCAGCCAAAGGTGCCTCCTCACTCAAATTCCTGCTCATCCTTGGTCTCCCAGCCATTCTTAATGCATGATAATGATAACCGAATGAGGAACATGCATGAAGCAGTAATATAAAGCAGTTTAAACAGTGACAACAACCTAAAGAGTAAATATCACTATATCACATACTAGCACTATAACATAAGCATACAATAAAATCCAAATATGCAATATATATATCAAGTACACATAATACACTAAACACGTATTCGAACTAGGGCTGTCTAATAGCAAAGAGGTCGTATTCTTATTCTTATTCTCCATACTCTGGGCTGTGGGCCATGCTGACTGTTCTGAGATTTGACTCAGGAAGTTCGTCAATGCCTAAGCTATTTATGAGGGCTATGGTATGCCTTCACTCCTTAGAAACTTGGCTACTATCTGTCTGTAGGGGCATCATAAGTCATGGCCATCTCGGCTAATTCTAAATGGATACGTCTGAAGATATATGGCAACTGCTATCATTCTTTGTCGATGTGACAAGACATTCGTGTAATCATCTCTATGACGAAACCAACCTAGAACTTAGTTTCTGAACTAAGGATAATCCATACTAAACTAAAACTGGAACTTGGTTGTTCGGTAAATATGAGCTTGGTAAATCAGACTATTCTTAGAGAAACTTGGTTGTATAGCTTAGTAAAACTTAAGGGTAACCTGTGTCACTAATTTGTGGCGTGAATAACTGAGCCTGGTCAATCTAGGTAACCTGGTTCTGATACCACTAAATCCTGTCACGCCCCGACGTAGCATAAATATGGAAAGCGTTTAATTTCCTTTATGGACCCGTAGGTTGCTACAGTTTGAAGGATCAATTCCGTCCCAAACGTCGAACAACATAAAATCATTAATCAGAGTAGAGCAATCAAAACTTATAAAATTTTTCTAACTTAATAAATATTACAGCACGGGTCATCTAAAGGCACAGACCGCCTTGAAACAAAACAATAACTTATCATTTATTACAGTCATCCTTATTATAAAACAGTTTATAACTTAAAGCATAGGATATTGATAACAGTTTTATCATCCAAAGCAGTCGTTCTCAGTTTGCATGACCATACTGTTCCGCTTGATCAAAACCTGAAAAGCCTGAACACGAATGTCCAGGGCGCATCAACGCCGTCAGCTTCAAGAAGCTGGTGAGTATTAAAAACATAACTTTGAATGTAAAACATACTCATTTACCATTTTCAAAATTCCCAATTAATTCAACGAGTTTACATTAGAGTAAAGAGTTCATTTTAGAAAACAACAACAATATCATTTGAAAGTTATAATTCACATATATGTGACCGTGTATGAAAACAATGCACCAAACTCATCTTACCGACTCTTTTCTCTCGATAAAACCCAACAATCCACTATCACACACCAGTATCTTTGAAATACTCCGATAGCCACACTTTAGCACAGGGGTGCCAGGGAATGTCCAGTTTGCCTCACACTTTGGTCCGGGGTACCAGGGAGTGTCCAATGCCTCACACTTTAATACCTAATCCGCCATGTAAATACCGGAGGAACCCTCACGCAGTATCCAGACTCGGGTATTAGGGAGTGTCCGTAGGCCACACTTTGGCACTACCATGGGTGCCAGGGAATGTCCAAGTTCGGCTTCACACACTTTGACGCTACCATGGTCGTCAGGGAGTGTCCAATTTTGCCACCGTCGCATTTCAAAGACACCCTTGCCGCAATCTCAATCACAACACACTTTGGTACTCACTTACCAGGGAGTGTCCACAATACAATCTCAACCGCACTCACTATACCACACTGTCCATTACTCTTTTCCATACTGACCAACACTCACCATGCATGTACAACTGACTCCACATGAATGATATGTGACTTAATACAGAAATAAAAAGTACTGGGAACAATAACCATGGATATACGAGGAGAAATCAAATCTTATATGAAACAATAGGTGAATTCATCAAAGAATGCTCTAATATGCTTTTATCGCTACTAGAATACAATTGGGTCTACTTTGAAGCAATGCCCTCAAAAATGAGTTATAATTTGTGTACATGAATTACATATCAAAAGAAAGGTCTTTGAGTCTAGTTTCCAACGCTTTAAACGGTGCGCGTTTTCGAGTTCTCTAGAGAAAGTTATGGCCGTTTTAGTAAAAGTCGTCAGTGCTGAAAAATGTCAATCGATTGACAAAAGTGTCAATCGATTGGAACACATACCAATCGATTGGAACCTATGTCAATCGATTGGAACCCATATCAATCGATTGGTATCAGCAGTTTCTCCCCTGTTACGAATTTAAAGCCTCTTTTTGACCCATTTTCAAATCCGAATGCAAACATGACTTGTAATATATAGTTCTCTCCGTTTTTTCACAAGGATCGCAAATACGCGATCGGTTTTAACTAATTTCAATCGTAGCTCTTGGATTTTACGAAAAACCGAGAGGTGTCAAAATTTCATTTTTAATATACGTCGCGATACGAATGAATTAAGCTCTACAACTTGAAACATAGCATCTATGGACTGTAATCTTTCATTTTCATCTATCAAAATCCATTTTGGTTAAGTTTGGAAAATCACTATTTTTGAGCTTCAAGCTTTCATACGAAAATTAACAATGGTGTTCTTCAAATTAGACTAAACTAACAGTAAATAAATATGAGATTACATTTCAAGTGAATTTAGAATACTCACTGAGGAATTAGATTGAGAATTTAGAGACCGAGAATTTCCGCCGTCAATTCCGTCGTCGTGAATTTTACTCCTCCGTTCCCTCTCTTGAACTATATATATATATATATATATGTATGTGTTTGTGTGTATATCTTATATATACAGTTGGTATGTATGTTGTGTTTGCCTTGAGAGAACAAGAGAGTGTTGAGAGAATTTGAGAGTGATAGAGAGAGACAGTGAGTTGGAGAGAATGAGAGACTATGAGTGATATACAAATATATATACTGATAGAGTTGTGGCCTCCAAGCAAACCATGGAGATCATCCCGTGTGGTTGAGCTCACGTGCTCCTACACACAAAACGCGATATAATCGCAGATTAAAAATAAAAACTGGTATTATCCGATTGAAATAAAAATACAGAAAGTTACATTAACGTAGGAAATAAATTCCTAGTTGTACAAAAGTATAGTTATAGTTTTCAAAACCATAGAAAGTATTTTACATATTTATAAAAATTACAGTTTGGCCCCAAAAGAATTTTAAATATGAAATATCATAAGAAATTAGATTTCAAAATATGAGAATTGTAATTTATATTAACACCAGGAATACAAATTTAATGTGAAATACAAATTAAAATTAAATGAAATGCAGGTTGTCACACAATGCCTCCTCTCCTCTAACAACTCCCCATTTTTTTGGCTCTTCCTCTTCCAAGATGTCCATCGAACCCCTCCCACTTCCAGCAACTCTAGCACTTCTTTTTGAACCCCTCCCATTTCAGAATTTCCCTCTATACCTCTTTCTCTAGCAACAAAACCCCTCCCTCTTGCAACATCAGTCCTTCATCTTCCAAAATATTCCTCAAAACCCCTCCCTCTTGCAACAACAACCCTTGCTCCATAATTTTTAGCCATAGCACTAGGCACTTGGTTCACTTGGTTGGCTTCCACATTTGTCACTTGGATGGCCTAAGATATAATTGACACTTGGTTACTGAAAAAGTAAACCATAAAAAAATATACATGAAAATAGTAGAACTTAAATATAAGAATATTGCCTAATTAGTATTGTTTGATCCCCCAATTGGTGCTCGTTAGCATGATCATTGATTGTGCCCCAAATGTTTGAAAATCCTGCATCTTACAGTTGATGACCTTCTAGATGTACTAGTCCCAGCAGCTAGTTTGTCATGCTCTCTTATCCTACTTTTCCTAGGCCTCCCAGGTAATCTTCTTAGCTTTGGTGGCTGTATTGGGTCAGTATCATCAGGAGTCCACATTCTTTGATCCACAATTGGATGGATCATTCCCCCGCAAGCCTTCAAAGATATGTCTTTGGAATAGAATGGATCACAATATTTCTCAATATCGTACTTCCTATAAGCAATAGCAGCTGCAACATGCTTACAAAGGGACCCCTGATATCTTCCAACCTCTGCAATTACATGTCCCCTTGGTTAGGTCCACAACATTTGTTAAACCCACATCATCAACAACCTCATACTCTACCCCACTAGAAAATATTACCTTGCACCCCCTTGAATCTTCTATGCATTTGTTTAGCTTTTGTCATATGTTTTCTGTGACATAAGTTTCCCATAAACATGCTTTCTAAAATCTAAGTTATATTCATCCTATTAGCTTTTTTCGTATCACCTAGTACTGGCTTACACCTATAGTGGCCTACCCAGTTGTTGAAAGACTCTGTAAGATTGTTTGTGACATGGTCAATCTCTAATCTTTCATCAAATGTATGACGACACCATGTGTGGACTGGATTCTTCATCAACCAAGTGTAGGCTTCTGTAGACAGTGATTTCAAACTTTTCATACTATCATTGAACCCTATCTGGTTGTGTGATCTTGCAGCCTTCCAGAAGTATTTTTTTACTAGCAAACCAGGGTACTTTGCTTTGAAGTTACTGACAAGTGCCGACAACAATGGCGATGATTCAATCTGGGAAAGACCTCTGTAATTGCTGGTCCAAGAACTTGCAACCAGTTTAAATTGAAATAATGCAATGTTAGTATAACTGGAAATATTGAATATATGTTAAATTGAAATTATGGCATAATCACTAACTTTTTGCTAGTCTGATATGAAACACCATGGGTTTGGTTGATCCCCACCAATTGCAGTCTGCAAATGGTATAAGAAAAGCTCCAGCTATGCCTTCCCTCACTTTCTACCACCCCAACTGCCAGAGAAAAAAGGCCATTGTTCCCATCTAGTACAATGGCTGTTTCTTTCAAGTGGCAGCCATCAAGAACGATAAATGGTCTACACCCTTTCAAAAACCCAGTATTCATGCACTCAAATGTGATAAACATTCTCTTAAACATGGGGTTGGCTCTAATTCCAGGTCTCTCACACTCAATGTTAACTATGCTCCCAGGATTGGATTTTAAAATTTCATTAGTGTACATCCGAAGCTTTATGTAGGAGTCCTCATGATTTCCCTTAAGCTCGTCAACACACCTTCTTTTAGCTCTATACAGTTGCACTTTATGAGGTTTTATCCCAAACTTTTTATGGACAGTAGCTTGTAGAACATCAAATTTCATCTCTGGATTCTCCTTCAGTTTGTGACCAAGTTTCTTGGCAATCCATGTAGAGGTTGCTTTAGGATTGGTACTAAGCCTCACACATGTATGGTGGTAGCCATTATATGTCTTGATTTTGAAGGTCACACTATCAAGAAGATGAGAGACATTAATCCTCCATGAACAACCTATTGCAGCACAATGACATGTAATTCTGGCCTTTTCATTCTTATCCCTAACAATCTTGAACCCTTATTGGATTGTGAAGTCCCTTAACACTTCCCAAAAATGATTAACATCCCCAAACAGGAGACCCTCTTGCAACACAATCTTAGAGCATGTACTTTTTTCAAACTCCTTCCCATACTTTGTTTGATCATATGCTTTTGCCAACCCTTTTGACCTCTTCGGACTTCGCCTTTCTTCCTCATCAGAACTATAAATTTCACCATCATCTCCAGATTCATAATCAGACAGACAACTCTCATTGCCCTCTAGTATGTCTTGATTTTCTTAGTTGTCTTCATTACACTCATTTTCATCTACTAACCCATTACCACCAGCTTACACTAGTATCAGACTCATTATCACCTTTCCCATCCCACTCCTCATCTTCAGACCAATCCACACCATCATCACCATTTTGATTATCCTCTACATTATCTTCCAAACCTTCGATATAATCTGCAACATCCTCATTAATAGGTTCCTCATTGGGTTGAGGAACTTCAGCATCATTAGCTACATCTGCTTGAAGAATTTCAGCATCACTAGCTTGAGGAACTGCAACAGTATTTTCTTGTCCCACATGACTACTCTCTCCAAGCACATTGCCCTCCCGTTTGTATTCCCTTCTACTCGAACATACAAGTGAATATACTTATGTTTTTATACAATTCAAACATCTTTAGGACATCACCATCACCAGCAACAACCATTAAGTCATTTGACCCAAGCATATAACAACTGAACGTTATGCTCATCCCCAATTGTGAAGGATTATAGGGCAATGCAACTTTGCACACATCCGACATTAAATCAAATAAACAATACATATCTGGATCCACATTTTCTATACTACGTAAGATTGATAAGTAGTGCACTAGTATATCATGCAGGTCAAATGCCATTTCTGAAAGATTCAATATTTTTTGAAAAATGCGATAATTAGAAGTAAGAAGAAAACCCTAGTTTTCAAAATCACAATAGTAGTTGTGAATCGTCTAAACCCAAAATATAATTTTTTTTAAATTATCCCTAATTTGAAACCCTAGTTTTCAAAATCTCAAAAACACTACCATTGAATCGCCAAAAATCTAATTGAAAAAACACAAAAACAGTAAAGTAAGATGAGTAGAAGGTATCATACCACCGATCGTTTTAATCTGTTGAGAGTGATTGATATTGCTTCGCTTGATTTAGTATTTGGAAGAGGAGAGCCTTTGAGATTTACGCTATTGACATTTACACCATTAACATTGCTTCGTCTTCTTCACGCCATTAATTAACAGTGTGCTTCATCTTCTTCATGTCATTGAGTAAACAGCGATCAGGTGGGAGTTTGGTCAGTGGCATTAATACAAGGGAGGTCAGATATTTGTTAGGGGTACAAATGTAAATGTACATCACAATTTAACGCCGAGCTCCGTTGGTCTTTCATCACATTGAATGGAGGTCGGTGTAATTTTTCAATATACAGGGCAGGTCCGTGTAATTTCATCAAACCTCAGGAGAGGTCACTGTAATTTAACCATAAATTTATAACTTTTTCATGAGCGTCCAAACCCTGATCCATCAGTGGACACGGATGGATTACCAGTCAAGAGAATAACAAGGGTACCAGTTACATAAGAGCGCATTTTTGTTCACCCAGTGTTAATTTAGGTCTTTAATGGGTGACATGTGTTCCATTCCAGTTCTATTTTGCCCTTGTATTATTAACATAATTACTAAAATGTGACATATGTCACCCAATAGATGCCTGAATGAGTAATGGGTGAGCATAAATATTTTCGTTGCATAAATAGTTCCATAGCACTTTATTGGCTTGTTCTTAAGCAAAACCAAGGCAACACTCTTAAGCAAAACCAGGGCAACAACATCAAATCATAGATGCATATTAACATAATTGTTTAGACTTAGGTCCTATGTGCTTATGGTTATGGGATTTTGATCTTGGTAGATAATCTTGAAAATGAAGAATTATTGAGAGAAAAGTAAAATTGATTCTCATTAACTGAATGAAAGAATTTACAGTTTATATGCTATATAGAGAGAGATACAAGAGTAATTGGAAATAACAAACTTTCTCTAATAGAAACAGAATTCTAACAGAATGTTGTAACAGAATTGTAATTGGGAAATCACTGACTCAATATCAGCACATGTCTATATTATACTTAACATCCCCCTTCAAGCTGATAAGGGGAAGCACTATCCGCTTGGCATCAATTTGCCCTTCAAGTACTTGAACCTAGGAGCAGACAAAGCCTTGGTGAATAAGTCTGCCAGTTGATCAACTGAAGAGATGTGAGCAACTTGTAATTGCTTGGTTCCAATCTTCTCTCGGATAAAATGGTAATCAACCTCCACATGCTTAGTTCTAGCATGGAATACAGGGTTTGCAGCAAGTGATAAGGCACTAATATTATCATACCACAGTGTTGGAGTATGAGCCAAAGAGACATGTAAATCAGAGAGAACTTGCTGAATCCATACAACTTCAGCTGCAGTATGAGATAATGCTTTGTACTCAGCTTCAGTGCTGGATTTAGCAATAGTGGGCTGTTTTTTTGCTGTCCATGAAATCAAATTTGAGCCCAAAAATACACAATAGCTAGTGGTAGACCTTTTATCTATGGAGTCACCAGCCTAGTCTGAGTCTGAATAAGCAATTAGTTCAAGAGGACCAGATTGCATATGAATCCCATGATGAATAGTACCTTTAATAAACTTGAGAAGTCACTTAAGAGCTTGAAAATGGGAAGTAAGAGGATTATGCATATGCTGACAGACTTTGTTAACAGCAAATGAAATATCTAGTCTGGTAATGGTGTGGTATTGTAGAGAGCCAACAAGACTTCTATAGAGTTGTGGATCAGAAAAGGGAGTGTCCTCTGGGGGCAATGAAGGTTTGGTAGCAATAGGAGAAGCTGTAGGTTTACACTCAGCCATTGCAGCTTTGAGTAACAAATCTGAAGCATATTTTGCTTGAGACAAAAACATCCCTTTAGGGTTGTGAGAGACTTCAATCCCTAAGAAGTAGTGAAGGTAACCAAGATCTTTCATAGCAAAGACTGAGCTCATAGATGAAATTAAAGAAGAGATAGCTAAGGGATTACTTCCAGTGATTAAAATGTCATCAACATAAACTAAAACAATAAGGACCTGATTGGAGGTATGTTGGATAAAGAGAGAGGTATCAGCCGGACTATTCACAAAGTGATGTTGAAGTAAGAACCGGGAGAGAGTAGAGAACCAAGCTCTAGGGGCTTGCTTTAAGCCATACAGAGCTTTATTGAGTTTACAGGCATGATTAGGAGCAGATTGATTAATGAATCCTTGTGGCTGACTCATATAAACTTCTTCCTCAAGAGTGCCATAGAGAAATGCATTGGATACATCTAGTTGCTTAACTGGCCAATTAAAGTGAAGAGTCAATGTCAACACAAGTCTAATTGTTGGTTGTTTGACTACAGGGCTGAAGGTTTCAAAATAATCCAATCCCTCTGTCTGATGAAACCCTTTGGCAACCAATCTAGCTTTATATCTTCCAAGACTCCCATCAGCATTTTTCTTAACCTTGAAAACCCATTTACAACCTATTACTGGTTTGTTAGCAGGAAGAGGAACTAAAGTCCAAGTTCTTTGAGATATTAAAGCATTGTATTCCTCTGACATAGCTGTTCTCCAAACAGCAGATTTGTAAGCAGTAAGAAAATTAGGAATTACCTGACATGATTCATCTTAGATTTCTGGAGAAGGTTTTGGAATCGAGCCTTCAACGAAACCAAGAAGCTGATTAGCTCTTAGGGCACTGTGTAGTTGTAATTGCCAAATCATGAAGTTATCGTGATCCAATTTGATTGTAACAAAAGAATTGAGGTTTGAGACAAAGAAAATTAGATTGGTAGGAAGATTTAGAGATGATAGAATCACCATAGCAGATCAGAAATGAACCAGTAACAGAGATGAAGAAATGAAAAAGGCGATGAAGAAGATGAAGCAGATTGGAATTTACAGATGTAGAACCGAGAGCTCTGATACCATGAAGAATTATTGAGAGAAAAGTAAAATTGATTCTCATTAACTGAATGAAAGCATTTACAGTTTATATGCTATATGGAGAGAGATACAAGAGAAATTGGAAATAACAAACTCTCTCTAATAGAAACAGAATTCTAACAGAATGTTGTAACAGAATTGTAATTGGGAAATCACTGACTCAATATCAGCACATGTCTATATTATACTTAACAGAAAAGTATCCCCACACCTGCTTATGCTCCAACTATTTTTTTTTTATATAACCAAATTTGCTTCTTCTTTTTTTTATTATTGGTTAGTCTATTGTGAGAAACTTCTTATATGAGAATGCATACATTTATTGGTTCAAACCCGCATTCTCATATGAGAAATTATTTACTATAAAATTATCCTTTTTTTTCTCAAATAAAAATATTATAAAACAGTTTGGTCCACCAAAATTACGTACATTTGAACAAATAAAGAATAACAAATGGACTCATAAAACATATTGTCAAGCTAAAGACCAAACACTTAAAAAAAGCACTTAATAAAAGTACCGGAATAGACGGTAAAAGAGAGACTAAAAAGCGAAAGTAGACCCAACACAGCACAATGCTTTAGGGTGTAACCTCCACGTGTACAATCTTATCCGTTTGCCCTTCTCATTTCCTTTTATAAATATAAACAAACCAGCACAAACGGTAAGGGTAGTGTTCGTCGTCTAAGGTAACCTTCGAAGCTCCCCTTTTCGCTCTCTCTCTCTCTCTCTCTCTCTCTCTCTCTGTCTATATATATATATATATATATATGTTTGGATTATTCCATGTACACACAGTAAAAATGGCCGCCAATCTTCTACCCTTCAGACTGGTCGGAGTTCGAGCTTGCGCCACCTCCGGTCACCGGAAACCAGACACGCACCGCCAGAAAAGTTCACCATCAGCATCTAACTGGTGGAGCCCGCTCTTCGGCTGGTCCTCCGAACCTGACTACATTGACTCTAATAGGAACAGCAACAAAAAGCCAGATCTGTCGGTGAAAGCAGACGGCGACTCCGAACTGAACGGCATCCCGAAACCGGCGAAATCTAGGTTCGCTCCCGGCGGATTCACCGAAGAGAAGGCAAGGCAGCTTCGGATGATGACGATGGGCACCGATTCGTTTCACGACATCATGTACCACTCCGCGATCGCTTCTCGGCTCGCTTCGGACTTCTCCAACAAGTCCGATCTCTAATTTTCCGGCGTCGGTCACTTTTTCCGTTCATCTCAGGCGATGACTTGCAATTTGTCGACTAGATCGGATTCTACATTTACTCTATCTCTCTCTCTCTCTCTCTCTCTCTCTCTCTCTCAAGACTCAAACTCCTCCTCTTCTTAGAATTCCTCCTCGATTTAATTTATATGTTGCTCAAATAATTAGAAACTGAGATGATGATGATGATGGATTGATCATTGACGTATGATGATGTATAGATAAAATCAGACAGATCGATGGTTAATCGTGTATTGCTATATGTATATAGAGGTGTATATATACATTTCATTAAAGTGAATTAGAATCCGATTTGTGGTATAATAATGTCATTATTTTATTCTGCATTATTTTTTTGGGTTGTCTGATAATGGCCCCTAATTTTGGGTTAATCATAAAAGTGAGGGTTAGTAGTTTGAATCAATAAGTTTCTTTGGACAATTTGGGTCCAACTACATGTGCGTCATATTTGATGGTATGGAAGGTAAAGATGTAATGTTCCAGTTCCACCAAATTGATGTGTGGAGATGATGGTTTGATATATGTTCTTATGCGCAAGGAGTTCCACCAAATTTTTGTTTTATCAAAAATAGAACTGGAGCACCCAGGGCATGCGTACCGGCCCTTCAACATGTGCACCTAAGTAAGTAAGTGAGGAAGGTGAATGAGCAATAAAATTCGAACTCACACCAAACTCTAAATGCAATTCATCTCTTACTTAACACCTATTCTTCCATGTTTTCAACTCTTAACCTCCCTTTCAAACACCTCTCGCCTAGCCGCCGAGTTGGCTAAAAGGATTGCTCTCGTGTTGAGAATAGGCGGAGTTGATAGCAGTAGGTCAGGACTCACCCACTTGCTCAATACTAGTATATTATTTGGATTCTGAGTAGGTTCAAAGAACTTTCCAAAGGATGCTCAAGTATCTGACGAGGAATATGCTATATATATTGATCACATCTTTCCCTCTAATTCGTCTTTGTTTTCCACTTCCCTTTTCTCTTCTTCTTCTTTATTTAAAATTATGGGTAAATATTATCTCTCTCCCTGAAGTTTGGCCTTGATATACATTGACATACCTCTCTTTACATTTTAGGAATCTCACTTATTTTCTTTATTTCTGAATTTTAGTGTTCAATTTTCTAACGATTTGGTAAAAAAAAAAAAAAAAAAGAGGGGAGAAACAGATACTAAAATTACAAAATAAGGGAAAATAACTACTAGGTAAGTAAGATTTCTGAAACGAGAGAAAATGTATGCGTATTAAGGTCAAACCTCTGGAGAGGCACATGATACTTACCCTAAAATTAGTATCTTGCAAATGCTCTTGATTGAATTGCAACCATACCGCATTTGCATTGATAGGGATGATAAGCGTAGAACAAGAAGTTACTCTCAAAATGGGTTGGAGATCCTGTTAAAACCTTCACATTACCCTTCCCAAAAATGACTCTACTCGCGGGTTTGACTGGTGGAACTGTGTACCAGTGGTCATTCGAACTGGTTGTGTTTGTGCATTTGAATCGGTAAAAATCGTTGTGAATCTCTTAAATCAAACAAATTCCGACCAAACTGATTAACTTATAGGAGTGTTATTTGCATAAAAATTTGTGACAAGTGGTAATCTAAAAAATACTATGAAACATGTTTATTACTGTGATATTACTACCACTAGACCACCATGAATTGTTGAATTTTGCTGATACAATATATGTTTATCTACAAAAGTGTCATATATATATACTAGTCATGTAGCACGTGCGTTGCACGTGATTGAGCACGAAAGTTGAATACTAATAATTTGATGCATCAAATTAGTTGAACGTTCATCACAAGCTTCTACTCTTGGTTGAATACCAAGTTGAAGACCATAAATATCAATTAGTTAAGAGCAACACAAAACTAACATGCACCGAAGATAGGCCTACAAATCCAATAATTAACTTCACAATGCAATACATTGTATCAAGTAATCATGCAAATAGCCCAATATTCTAAAATGAGTTAAATTTTCATGGACCTTGTTTTAAACCTTTATTATATAAAATGTTGTTATTTGTTTATTCTTGGACTTCAAAGGAATAACAGTTATATGATCAGTAATTAGTCGAGAATAATTATAGCCATGACATGATTAGAGTGCTTTGTAATAGGATTATTTTCTCTATCTTGCTATTGATATTTATTATTTACTATGAACTCTGTTTGGAAAATTATATAATGACATTTCCTTAAAGCAACACATTATAGTGTTATAATGTATGAGATTCGTTACTCATACTGTTTACATGCTCTATGTATTGTAGAAACCTTTTCTAGGATGTGTCAGAAATTTTTAGCAAAGATGTTATAACATAAGTATTGGATTATCAAATTTAAGGATTCTGTACCATATAAGAGTTAACTTAAATTGTTAACTGCTTTTTTTTTTTCACAAACATTCTTTAAGTCTGACATTATTCTCTTCTACTTTTTTTTTGGGTGCTAGAGACGTTCTTATATCCTACTTTTTAGTACTAAATTAATTTTATTTACTTGCTAAAAATTTGTCTTAATTTTTGAACCTCATTAGTCCCCTTTTTTTTAGTCACAACACTTATTTAATTTTTTCACAGGGTTTTACGTGATGAAATTGGGATTACAAGGACAAAATTTATCAATCACTTAAATTTTGTGTATCCTAAGAATAATTTAATAAATTATAGCTTAATTTCATTCGAGTTGTAAGATTTTTAGATTAAACTAAACATTATTAAGATAGTAAGTTCCATTAAGATAGTAAGTTCAACCATAAGAACATAATTCATTGTTACTAATAAAATAAAATAAAAAGCTAAAATATTTCGGAACTGTGATTTTAGATAAAATATTAATTCATCTAAAATTGTTAGTAAATATATTTTATGATTCTAAAACAAATTGGTATTTAATATTTTATAGTATGTTTGTTCAAAAAGTAATGCTTAACGTAGTGCACCAAAAAAGAGAAGAAGTTGTTAGTTTTAGTTTAGTTAGATTCCTTAAAGCATCTCGATTGTTGTTAAGGAAGGTAGTGTAAATTTAGTCTAAGTTTGTGTAACAACATGGAGAATGCCACAATGGTGCAGTTAATTAAACAACATGGGATTGTCGTCTGGGGTACAAATGGTGTTGCCTTTATCGACCACCTCCCAACCGTCATTATCTTTGTCGGCCACCACTGAAAGCAATTTAAACGACATTAATTTCGTTGAATCGTTGATTTCAATGACATGCGCATTCCCTATGGTGAGTCCAATTCTAATGAAAAGAGTCATTGCAGTCTGGTGTTAAAAGGTACAATTTTTTCCGTTTTGAATGGGGACGTTGTAGCTTCTGCCTTGTGACTATAGGGTAAGAAAAATTAGTGAAATGGTAAACTTTGGTTCCCCTACCGTACAATATCCTAATTTTCCCTACTAACTACACTGTTGCAAGCACCATATGCTAACATAATTAACTTCAGCAAAATAACGTTGACCCTTCATGATTTTGTATCTATTTGTGTATATCTACACACACGTCTACTTTGGGAACACGTGCGATGCACATGAAAATATTCAAGAATAATACTGATAATGTACACCCAAATCCTTACTATATAACATATTCAGCTTTTTTATTAACTTTATATAATTATCATAACAAACCATCAAGTTAAAATTATGATATTGTAAAGGATTACTTGTTTTGAAAAGTTATGTTCTAGTTTTTTTTTTTTTCCAATTTATTCATTTGATTTTAAATCTGATTTTCGATAAAGCACAAATGATGCGAGTTTCACATAAATCTTGTATAGCATTTTGTTGTGTACACAATCATTTTATATGACTTTGTCCTACTCACTAATAAACGTACGAAAATTTCGATTTTTCCTTTTCTTGAAATTCGTTTTCTTCAATTTCTTAATCCATATATTTATATTACTCAATAACTAAAAGAAATTCTAGAATTTTCTATAAGATAGACGTATTTGTTGATGTTTGAAAAATGATAGTTATTCTAAAATTCTTTTTCTCTAACCCATTATTTTTCTTAACTTCTTTCATTGAATATTGTCATTTAAATATAATCAATATATATAATAAAATTAATACGATGTTCTAAATGGTAATCATAGTTGACTATTTAAATGTAGTTACAGAATTGCAACCAAAGCATATCATTGCCAAAAAAAAAATCCAGATATCAAATAGTTTAAATTTTAAATGTTGTTCAAGTATTTCAATAAAGTGCTGTGATAAGTTAATTTATTGTCTTAAATCAATATGTTAATTTCTCAACAATTTTAGTGTATTTTACCTTTCCTAATTACTTAGCATCTTAATTACGTTATCTTATTTGTAAATGATGTATTCGCACTCTTTTGGATTAATTAGGATTCAGTCAACTTTTTGTGTCAATTTGCGTGCCCGTCTCCACTTTTTTGTTAACTATATATATATCAATTTAAAGTGAAACAAAATTAAAAATACATCCTAAAAATTGGAAAAATATCAACTTTTGATTGTTTAATTTTTAAAATTATGAATGTGCATATAAGAATAATTAAAATTAGTTTTGTGTGAGTTGCGCCTAACATTGTGCTTAGTTGCTCCACACTTTATGCATACTTGCTCCCAACATTCTGCAATTTGCACAACACAGGAGCAACTCATCATAAAATCATATGCAACTCACAAAACATGGATTTTACATTCTCTTGTAAATATACTATGTCGAATATTAGACTCTATAATATATCTATAATATAAAACATCATAAATTAGATTTTTTTTCTTCAATTGACAAAAAAAGTGTAAATTGACACATAAATGACAAAAAGTTGACAGAATCCAAATTAACCACATTCTTTTATGATCTACAGTGAAAGAAAACTACCATCCAGATACTCAAAAAGTTGTAGATAATTGTGTTATTATAATCGAGAGTTCTAGACAAAATTTTTCTATACTCTATTTGAAGTAAATGTAAAATAAAATTACACATCTTGTAGGTCTATACAAATTGCTAGTAAATCACCTCACCATATATACTAATATAGATAAGAGCAGTGGTTAATTTTATTTTTTTTCCAATATACTTCAAATTCGGGAATAACTTGTTTCTCATATATCCTAAGAAATCTGATATTGTATCTACCAATATCATTAGTGACAACAAACACATTCTAAAATTTCTAAAATTTTGGTAAGACAGAGATTAGAAAAAAAAATATATAAAGAACAGCAACAAAACCAATCACATAGTTTGACCACCACGTACATACTTGAATTTTTCTTCACCAAAGATATTAAGGAGGTTAACTAATGGAGTCTTGCAGGTTTGATATTTTAATAAAAGAAAAACTAATCAAGTCCTTAAAAGTAGTGCTTTATAATATTAGGATAAAATTCAGTCAAGTAGGATTTGATTGAAGTCGTGAAAATTATAGAACTATTCCAGTAAAGTACTACTTAATAATAAGACTCCAAGTCTTGAAAATAGTTGTATAATGTAATAGGACTGGACAATCCAACATAGAAGTGATGCTTAAAAAAGAAAAGAAAAAAGAAAAAAAGAAATGTGTTTATAGTTAACAGATTCATTTGATTTGTACCAATTAAAAGAGCAATGGAATGCTAATAAACTTTGTACGGTAAAAAAAAAAAAAAAAAAAAAGGTTAGTGGAATGTCAAGAAAATCTATTAAGTAAAAATTGGCTGATTAATGACCGATGTGACAAAATACTTGGGAACCATTTTAAGATTCAAAATTAGAGAAGCGTAGCATTATTCTTCAACAAAAACAACAAAAACTTGTATGACGAAAGTAGAAGTTGTTGCCAAACAGGCCTAAATCATGAAACAATCATAGCAATAAAACATGAAAACCAGTTAGATATCAAATAGAACTTAAAAATATAATATTTCAATAAACTCTATATTAAGAGTTTAAAAAACCAAAAAAAACAAAAACAATAACAATAACAAAAAACAAAGAAATGTACACATGATTAAGAAGAAACATGAAAAGAGAAAAAGAAAAAAGAAAACACTTTCCCCAAAATAAAATGAAAAGACTTCGAAAAATTTATCAAGAACTAATCTCTGCAAATATGAATGTTCATATTTACTTACCATTATCGGTTGACTCTTGCATCTTCTTTCTTCTTCCTTTTTCTCTGCGTATCTCTCTTTATTACATTATCGATTTATTACTCTTGGTTAGGGATCACAGTGTTTGTCCAGTAGACGATGACCCCCTTTTTTTTTTTTTAAATAACCGCTAACCTCTTAGTTTTAGTTTAGGTAGACTCCTCATTATTATTACCTAATCCTTAATTACAGTCCACCAATAAGATATAAGGAATTACAAAAAAAAAAAAAAGAAGAAGAAGAAGTTAAAAGGAAACAATTCGAACATAGAGATATGAATGGTTAGAGTCCTAATCTACGAGAAGTTTTTGTGTACCCTCAAGGTAGCGCCTATGTGGTGCCCACACCCAATGAGGTAGCACAACACAGGATTGTTAGGCCATTTAATTTTTTGTGATGGATTCCATTGTTCATGTGGTGCGCTACTATTGGGTAGGGAGTACCAAGTGACATGCCACGTGGTACCTTAGGGGTACCCAAAAATTTCTCTCTAATCTACATCTACTATCTAAGAAATTAAAAGTAAGAGAGAAAAAAAAAATTTAATTTTTTGTGGTGGATTCCATTATTCGTGTGGCGCGCTATTATTAGGTACGGAGTACCAAGTGACATGCCACGTGGTATCTTAGGAGTACCCAAAAATTTCTCCCTATTCTACATCTACTATCTAAGAAATTAAAAGTAAGAAAGAAAAAAAGAAATTAAATTTTTTGTGGTGAATTCCATTGTTCGTGTGGCGTGCTACTATTGAGTACAGAGTACCAAGTGACATGTCACGTGGTACCCAAAAATTTCTCCCTAATCTACATCTACTATCTAAGAAATTAAAAGTAATTAGAAAGAAGAAAAAAAAAAAAAAAAAAACCCAATATCAACGTGAATTTAGCTAAGTCCTATAAGAGTTAGTTTAGTTAGATTCATAGTCCATATATATATATATACAAATATATGTAAACCAATACCAATGTCTCTAAAAGAGTAAATCATTACAAGCATAAACATGATATCACGGAGGGAAAACAAAAGAAGGAAAGTAATAAGGTTTTTTTGTTTTTTGGAAACAATTAATATATGTACACATTAGGAATAGAAGTTGTATTTTCTAAGTTGTTTCCTAATCTTAAATAATGTATGTATATATAACATATATATCAATGTGGACGGCCCAAAAAAATGGTCAAAAAAAAAAAAATAGCATACTAAACTTACTAAAACTTTAACAAAAATTAGTTAAAGTAAAAGTGCACCGATTGATAAAAGTATAAAACACTTATGGCCATCGGTACACTTATATATATATATATATTATATTATAGATTATAGATAGATAGATATATATATATATTCATACCTTCTACTAAAACTATCTATAATTGTGGAATGAAAATCATGGTTCAGCCAGTTCGCCCAACGGTTAAACCAATGAGGGGTAAACCGGTCACATTGTCGAGATAGCATTTTGGTTCCGGCTCATTAACAGGAAATGAAGAGAAACACAGTCAAAATGAAAAGAGCGGTGTTACATAGTCAGAGAGAGTACTTGTTTGATTACATGCACTAAACTTGTATAAAAGGAAGGTGCATAGCTCTTTGCACATTTGGACGGTTTGATCTCTTTGCTTGAAGCTTATATAATGAAATCTTCAATTACAAGGATGTAGTTTGTTTTTTTGTTGTTGAGAGAGAGAGAGAGAGAGAGATGTAGTTTGTTTTTTTGTTGTTGTTGTTGAGAGAGACAGAGAGAGAGAGAACAACAATGAAATTTCTTAATTTCTCAATGCCAGTCATTACTTTTTCAAAAAAAAAAAAAAAAGAACTTTTTTTGTAAAATTAAAATATAATCAAATTTTACATGACGTTTTGGAGCAACTTTTCGAAACGTTGAGAGTAAATCTTCATAACACAACACAAAGTGCAACTCGTTTCAAAATCGAGTGCAACTCTACACAATGTTGGGAGCAATCATCACAACGTTTTGGTGCAAATCAACACCGCCAAAAGCCTGAAAACATAAAGTAGACTAAAACACAAAATAAATACCCAAAAGTTGATGTTTTTAATATATTTTATTGATGACTTTTTAATTAATGTTGATATTTTTCTTAATTTTAAAAGTAGTAGACAGACTTCTAAATGTCATACAAAAAATTGATTGAAACATAAATATCCCATAAATCTTTTCGAAGGGGTTCTTTAGTCAAATCCACACAACCTTGAAACACATAGAAAATGAGACTCGGACTTTACCAGATCGTTGCATTCCCAAACAAACCCTAAAAGCCCAAAAAGAAATGTAATAGACTTTAAATAATTTATAGGGCACTGCTGTTTCTGCATACAGTCTACATGTACGTTTTATGCAGCAATTAGATTGTTAGAAATAGGAATCTCTTTAACATCCAACAAAGTTCTATTAGGGGTTTGTAATCTAAAAGCAGGTTCCAAATATAGTTGAAGGTGCATCCAAAACTGAAAGATATCTCATGCTCAGCCAAAACTTCAAGAAATTTGTGGAGACTTAGAGAAAAAAGTTGCCTTGTGCCCGAACTTTCTTCATACTAAGAGAACATTAGATGCAGGAACACACACCCACAGGGCCACAGGCTTACAAGATCAAGTAGCATGTGCATACAGATGGAAGCTGATTGCTCAAGAGCCAAACATTAGCTAAGCTCCTCTAAGCTCTGTTTGGAGTCTTTTGGACATAGGTGACTACTGAATCTTCTTTTGTACAATAAAATAAAGAGTAATACTTGGGGCACAACCAAAGCCACAACATTTTGCCCACAACCTCCATTTTGTGTCTATCTCTCTCCTAGTGGGCACTGTGGGGTCACTGGCACTGTGGGACCCATCAAGAGAGAGATAGACACAAAATAGAGAGAGATAGACACAAAATAGAGGTTGTGGGCAAAAGGTTGTGGATTTGGTTGTGCCCCAAGTATTACTTTTTATAAAATACAGCTAATGGATATATATATATATATATACTGTAACCCTATTGACCTTCATCAATCGATGGAGCAGTACAAGATCCATGTAAAATGCTAAACCATCAGCATATATGTGCAAACAACAATGCTAGGGGTACACCCTTACACAGCCAAAAAGCATCCACACCCTGAGATGGACCAATGAGAAGAGACTGCCTGCAATCTCTCTCTCTCTTCTCATTGGTCCACCTCAGAGTGTGGATGCCTTTTAGGTGTGTAAGGGTGTGCCCCAAGCATTACTCATGTGCAAATATAAGTTGATCTCATTCATATAAACACCTAGATTCAAGTATTCCTGTCCATCAACAATCGCCTGAGTATAGGTGTAACAATGAGGGAACAGAAAAGAAACACCAAGGAAATCACTTTTCATTGTTTGGTCCATAAGGAAAAACAGCGAGTAAAGTAGTAAGAAATAACAGAAAGTAGATGGTGAGAAATAAGTTTGAAGCATTTAATTTTGCGATTCATTTCCTTTCTTCTTTCTTGAGTTTCTATGACATTTTTAATGTATGTATATAAATATTTAATCATGGAGGAAAAAACTAGAAGGAAAAGAAAACACTAAAGAATTAGTTTGACTTCTCGTTTTCATTTCCCTTTTCTAATTCTGCAAACCAAATAGAGCTTTATAAGGGTCTTCGGATGCATTTCTAAACAGACTAAACATCAAGAAATAATACTGTTAGGAGACTCCCAGCCTCGGACACACCATTCACATTTCCCCAGGAAAAAAAAAAAGCATTTAGGCTTTGTTTGATTCATTGATTAAGTGAGGGAAATGAAAATAAAATATAGAGGAAAACCATTTCCTTATGTTTGGATGATAAGGAAAACAATGAGAAAAATAGGAAGGGGAAGAAAATACGTTGAGAAAGAAATTAAACATTTTGAATATCGTGAGTCAAATCCCTCCTTTTTTTCTTACTCTACAATTATATTCTGAAATTTTGTTATTTTTAAGGTTGTTTAAGCATGAAAAAAAAAAACACACACAATGGAAAATACAAGGGAATTGGTTTTCTTCTTGTTTTCCTTCTCTAAGTCCGCAAACCAAACAGAGCATTGATAAATCTTGTTTATAAATTATGGCTACTTCCTCCTCCCATCATTTCAGGCAGATGAATTTCTACTAAATCAGAGGTTCACAAAATTTAAGCAGCTAATCCATTTTGGCAAGTTATTTCACTTCAAATCGAAATAATAATACTAACAGTTATTCATTGAATGAAAAACTACAACCCCTAATAGGTCGGTAAAATTTCATGTTTTACCAGTATCAAGCTGGCACAGTGGCATATGCTCCGGAAACTGACAAATGTTGTTGTAGAGGGGTTGTAAGCAAACTGATACATCAACCTACGTTCTGCAGGTTCATTTGCTCTCAGCATCATATAGATCTGATCTGAACATATATATATCAAGGAAAATACAGGATACAGAGAGAACAATCAATATAGAGGTGTCTTTCAACACTATCAAAATGTTCGGAAACAGCGTTAATTGAATAATTCATATTGTCTCTACATCACTTTACACAAGTTACATTTAATTTATTTCCACAGAATTTGAAGTTAGTCTTCTAGTTCTAGCTTTGGAGGACATCAACACCAAGGCTCTATCTGTTTGGCTTGTGAATTCATTGAAGGAAGAGAAAAGGGAAAGGAAACCAGAGGACAACTAACTCCTTTATGTTTTGCCTTGTGTTTTTTTTCCATGCTTAGCGCTGAAAGTTAAAAAGTGTCAAAATTTGATTGTAACCTAGGGAGGAAAGTGACTCACAAAGTTAAAAATTCGCAATTTACTTTCCACTATATTTTATTTTCCTTCCTACTTGAAAAACCAACCAAAGGAAAAGGTTCTCCTTTGTGTTTTTCTTTCATTTCCCTCTCTAAATCCGTGAACCAAACAGAGCCTAAGGGCGATTACCTTGTGGCAAGGCATAAGCCGCTTATGCAGCATGCTTGAACGGGTAGACTGGAGCCAGACTTATCATTTCGTATTTTTTGCACAAGTCCTCAAGGCACTACAAATTTCTAAGGGCGAGCCAGCTTAAATGAGGAAAAGACTTCAATGAGTGAGAGTGAGTTTGTGTGCGTGTGCACGCATTTATGAATAAAAGCATTATAAATAAGGTTTCACAAAATGTCATGAACAGCTATACGGCAGAACGAAAAATGAAGGACTCGCAAGGTAACGTTGTGGTTTTTGGTTTTCATTTTTTGAATTGATCATAGTCAACTTCCAATACAAAAAATGGAAACAAAAACTGAAAAACCAAAAACCACAACATTACCATGCGAGGCCGAAGTTTACAAGGAATCTGAGACTTTGATTCTGTCCACAACATATTAGAGAGAGATGATCCACAAAGATAATTACACTAGTTTCTTCCAAGCAATGTTAAATACTTACTAAGATCTTATACAGCATGGCATTAAGAGCTACACCATTAGAAGGAAAAAATTAAGATTGCAAACAAGTCATAATCTGATTATGTCAATGACAGTGCGGCAAGTTGCAATAATCCCCCAAAAATAACTTCACTTTCGGTTTTACATTGATGAGTTGCTAACAATTGGAACTTCCAAAATGGTGGTGTAACCCATGTACATACAGGTATACAACTATACAATCAGCCACCTTAGTGTGAATCCCCCAAAAAATCTACCACAATTACTGTTACTGGAAACTCAAAACAGTTACTGGAAACTCAAAACAGAAATAATCAAAGCAAAATAAATTTCAGTCTAGCCACTGTATGTTTGGTGCCCTCAAAGATCCCTTATCACGTTCTCTTGAACACCCCACATAAGGATAAAGAGGCTGTATTTATTTCTAAGCCAACCTAGCTCTTTTTTGTGTGTACAGATACACCCCCAATACCTTGCATAGTCCACTTGACACCCAAAATACATGCAAGCTTCCTTCAACCTACAGCATAGAATGGAAAAACGAAGTCCAAATAGAGAAAGAGTTTGCAAATACATAGTGAGGAAAGAAGTAATGCTCTCCTCTCTCTCTCTCTCTCTCTCTCTCTCATAGAGCAAATTCTTCGAGAAAAGTAGCCATCATTTTCCTCCTCTTTTGAAGCAAATGGAAATATCTATAGGCAGCGGTCCGCCGGTCCACATGAAAGCCTCCACTTTCAGTAGAACCTTGGAAGTCAAATCAACCACGGGGGAAGGAGAAAATGGGCAAAAAGATTAACCAAGGAAGTTGCAAGAGAAGCACAAGACAAATCAGGGGAGAAATTAGTTTTACATCATTGGGGATGAGCAGTAAAAGGTCAAAAGGTATGGTTTGTAAGTGAAGATCCCAAGAGATTCGCCAGAAACATACAAACTAGGTGTGGAATATGAGTGCTATAGTGTGAGTAGAAGAAACAAATTAATCTTTCTAAACTTATCTCATCTTCTTCAAATGCCACTCCAAATCCCCCATCCGTTTCTCACTTGTCAAAAAAAAAAATACATCCCTTCTTCCCACGGACTTATGTCTCCTTTTTCAAGCTTACATATAGTAACATTAAAGTCTAGCTTCGCTACATCTGATTGAATAAAGATTACTTAACCCCCAGTATAAAGAAAAAAAGAGTCTTCTTACCATTGTTACTAATCAATCAACAACAATGACAATTTAAGCAGCCAAGGGATATGGAGGCTTTCAAACCCTTTCAATAGTTACAAACACACAGAGCATTATATATGCAACAAAATTACCCAAATCAAACAGCATTAACAGAAAAATAAAAATGCAAGCTACTTAGCTACGTACATAATCAAAAGGATACATTAAATAAAACCCATGAGCGAATGCCCCGGCCAACACAGCACCGAACAAACGGTCCCTCAAAACTGGGTTACGTCGCAATTGAATCCGAACTGAAAGATCAAACACCCACAAGTGAAACCATTGAAATGAACAAAACCCATATAAGAAAAACTATAAATCTGATTAAAAAAAAAAATTTACAATCAAACGGAATCACAATGAAAGATATACACATACAAGAGACTTACTGAGAGGAAGAACAGGGGCATAAATGAGAGGAACCATGAACTTGTAAGGAATTCCTCTTTTTTGGTTTCTCACAACCTTCCTTCAACCACAATTTCATAAAACCAACTTCAATAACAAAATAGAGAGTCTACAGAGAGAAGGAATTGCGAATAGATGGTTAACACGAAGCTACATGCGTATATGTACGATTGAGCACTTACTGGTTGGTGGGATCGGACGGCGATGCCATTGTAGATTCAGAGAAATGAGAGAGAAGTGCCCCTTTGTTGTGCGAAAGTAATCGCGATTAGGTGATAGTTTGGTCAATTCGATTTCTGTACGTTTTTTTTTTTTTTTTTTTTTGGTAATCGGGGGTGTCCGGGCCAGCTTGCGCGCACCTCGACTAATCCCCCGAGGCCTGGAGGCACCGGGTGAATACTCCAGTGGCCACGCCCCCATGACTCGAACACTAAACCTCTTGGGTAGTACACCCAAGAAGCTTACCACTCGACCACAAGGGACTTGGTTATTTCTGTACGTTTACATATACTAGGAGGATAGAGGCCGTGCATTGCACGCCTCTGTCAAAATTAGAAAATAAATTAGATATATTTATTATTAAAGTATTTATAGTTTTGTTATTTAAAAAAAATTAAATCAAATAATACTAAATTCTTTAAAAAAAAATCAAACAATATTAAATCTTAAATATATTAAATATGTACTACTAACAAAATAAAATTATAAATGTAAAAGCTTCAATAATTCTGAATGGAAGCAAATATATTTTCTTTTCTTTATTTTATTTTTTTCGTTTCCAAATCTTTCTTTAGTGTTTTCACTTATGTTTGTTTTAGCATTTCTTTTCTTTAATTTATTTATTTTCTTAATCATAATTTATTGTATGAATTATGTACAAAATAATACAACTACTTATAAACTTTATACAATAAAGTTGAGAGTAATGTTGTTTAAAAATAATAACTTATTTTTAATATCATAGCACGTGATATTTTGAAAAACCTTATCATCTTTTTGTCTTTTGTCTTTTGTCTTTTTTATTTAATTACATACAAACTTCATACAATAAAATTGAAAGTGTTATTTAAAAGTAATAACTTAGTTTTAACATTATACCACATGATATTTTGAAAAAACTAATCATATTTGTCCTCTTTTTTTTCCCCCTCCTTATTATGGGAATGATATGAAATTGCATGAAATTATAAATTTCAAAAATAAATTAATTAAATTTATTAAAACTATTATTATTATAGATTTATTATGAGTATGTAAGTAATTATAAATAACAATTTGTCTTTTAAGTTTGCAAAGTATTTGATATATATTTATTATACGTATGATAGAAGTGTATGTGTACGTGTGAATTAGAATTATAGGAATGCGTACGTAATAAAATATGATTGTAGATGTATTAGTAATTGTAAATTACAATTTGTCTTATCACTTTGCAAAGTATTTCTTATATATGTATTATTATTATTATTATTATTATTATTATTATTATTATGTATTTATGATGATGAAATAAATTTATTATATCTATTATTATAAGATATTTATGAGGAGTATGAAATGATATGAAATTAAATTTAAAAAGCAAACGAATGTATGTGTGTGTGAATTAAATTTATAGGTATGTGTGTGTAATAAAATATGATTTTAGATGTATTAGTAATTGTAAATTACAATTTGTCTTTTAACTTTGCCAAGTATTTCTTATATATGTATTATGATTATTATTATATATTTATTATGAGTATAAAACAACAATGATAGGAATACACAACAAATAACACACTGTGCTTTAAATGCATGTATCCTGTGCTGTTTGAATTTATTACACTTTTCTGTGCATCACTTACACAGCACATGGTACATGCATTTAAAGCTGGTGTGTCGTTTAGTGTGTCATTTGGTGTGTATCCCTATCATTTTTTAGTATGAAAAGATATGAAATTGTATGAAATAATAATTTTATAAAACAAATGAATTAAATTTATTCAGTGTAAATTATATATGTGTAAAGCCTTATTTGGGAATAACCAAAACAAAAAAACAAAAACCAAAGCACAAAATCGATTTGCCAAACAAGGCACCAAAATTGTTGACTTTTGATCCAATATATGTGCGTAAAGCATTGTTTGGAAAAAATGAAAACAATAAAACAAAAATAAAGCACAAAATCGGTTTGCCAAGCAAGGTAGCGAAATTGTTGACTTTTGATCCATGGGTTTAGTGCCTTGTTTGGGGAAAAGTGGAAACAAACAAGACAAACAAAACCACAACTAATTTGCCAAACAAACCCTAGTAGTTTTTTAGTGCCTTGTTTGGGTTTAAAAAAAACACAAACACAAACACAAATAAAGGCAAAATTCGGTTTGCCAAACAAGGCATAGCATCTCAATATAAGAAAGTGGTGATGATCTCTTGGCCATTAGATCAGTACTTTAGGGATTCCACACCTTACTCCAATACGAGATAGAGGTGATGTGATGCTTGAATCGGGATTACATGAGTTCAATAATATGTTTAATTATGTTTTATGATATTTCGATTATTTCTTTGAACTTTCATAATCAAATTTATTTCAATGTATGTGTTTATAATTAATCTCTTTTTTTTTCCCCTCTGATTTTGAGGTTTTTTATGTTTCTCAAATACTCTGTCAATTATACCATATATTGTGGGAAAGGTTAGTGTGTAATCATGCTAATTTATGTCAATTTTATGGTAATTCGGGTTCTTCTATTATGGATGACATGACTATCTACAGTCAAGTAAGCTTTATTAATCTATAATAAATATTTAAATGTTTATTTTTCTTTAGCTGAACTTTCTATATTTATTTTATTTTTTATTACACTATTTTACAGATGGATGGAGACCTAAAGAAACTAGTGAGTATTTATATTTTGATTTATCAGCAATTATTACTACCTTTTTTTATATGCCAAGCCCTTTGCCTTTTGAGCTATGCCAACCTATGGGCAATTATTACTAATGTTTGATAAAATAGGTCCAATTTTTACGAAAAGGAATTGTTGGCATTGTCATTCAAGAGGAACCTGCGTTAAATAGGGCGGTGCATTAACTATTTATAAATAGACCCAAAGAAGGATACACTTAAATAACTAATAGTACAATTCCTCTCTTTGACATATAAAGGTATCCTATGGGTTTGGAATAGTAACTAAGGAATTTTTTTATATTTTTTTTAGCTCCTAATTTGGGTTGTTCTTAAATAACATGGGCAACTAAGTTGAAATTTTTTTTGGGTCACTTGAATAACAGAGATTGCTTTATGCAAAAGAATATTTAGGTGGTTTTTTTTTTATTTAAATAATTTTTTTACACCATGCACATTGGCATGGTACATACTAATATTTGACAAGACTATAAGAAAACAATAATATGTTATTTTGACACAAAAGTTTTGATAAAAAGTGAAGGACAAACAAATTTTAAGTTTAGTTACCATTCTATTTTAGAAATAAAAATAATTTAAGTAAAATTTCACTAGAATACTTATTTAGCCTGTGTAACATTAACAATCCAGAACATACTCGTCGGCACCCACCCATATATTTCCATAGCACTTTTTTTTGTGTGTTAAAAAATGTCACACCCCAAACCACCACCGGCTGATTAGGACACAAGTAACAAGACTCAAAATACACTAAAAGCAAGAGACCATGGTGTTAGGAAACTGTGTTCTCAGAATCCATTGACAGAAAAAAAAAATTACGTGAAAACTACAATAACCCTACAAGGGCGGAACTAGGGTTACCTTAAACTGCTAAAACAGATTGCTGTAGTAGACGAATCGAGAACACGGGCGAGATAACAGCTCACGATCTTCTACCGTATTCCTTTGCTGCCAGAATATCGAACTGAGTGTGGGCTCTTTTGAAATCCTTTTTGTTTTCTGCTCTCCCTCTTTTACGCTCTCTTTTTTATTCCGAGTTATAATTCTCTATATAGAAAAACGCTAGCTGAGGAGAGAGCCAAAGCAGCATATATATAGGCTACGATAGGGACCATAAGAAGTCAATAAGGAATAGGCTTCCTTATGGAATTAGGAAACCCTAATTCGAACTGAATCAGATTCCTATTTTCATAAATTATAATTCATACCACTAAAGAATTATAATTACACTCCTACCCTTATCTCAAAAATATATTTCGAGCTCCATGTTATTAAATGCTTATTATCTCCCCATGTTAAGATTACAGATATCCATTAATTAAATATAATTACTGACAATCATATTTAATTAATTGCTTAAAATTTCTTGAGATCCTGATCTCTGCTTAACTTATCTGATATGTCGGATACAAAATCCACCTGCAGGGTTTGACATAATCAAAACTTATAAGCTTTCTCAAGGGGATATCATCAATCCCAAAATTGAGACATGGATTCCATCATTAATTAATATCCACCACACAATTAATATTGCCACCCAATTCAATGAGATATTGACCCATTTAAGGATCTCACCCTTTTAGGGATCAAAGTGTAAATATCAAATGTACGTGTCTACAAATCAACTTAGGATTTAGAGCATAAGCACTCATAATAGCCATGAGGTATTAATTATCTTATAAGTCAGTATAAAGATAATTACCCCAAGTCAGTCCCGTTTAATACACAAAGTGTACCAGCATAGTGAGTTGAAACTATACCGTTTTCCGTAGTCAAGACAAACCTACTACAACACCATGCTGCAGTCCTATCGATGGTGTGTCCAATCTCATCTAAGACTGTAAACCAAAATCTTACATTCTATAATATCTGATGGCCTGATCTTCCGTGTGTAAGCCGAACTCTACACACCAAACCACGTACTATATAGAATGAGAGACACACATGCATAATATTAAATAAATAATATAATACAAACATTGCCCACACAGATTCTCATAAAAAAAATGGATTAACTGATTTTATTAAATGAATATTAAATCAACTACATAAAGCATGGCTTTTAGTATATATCCCTAACACATGGTAGTTATTAAAGGAAAACATGATTTGGAACATCATAAAAGGGTTTACTGAGACAAAACAACCCCAAGTGCAAAATAGTCATTAATAAAGTATATCACAATTTTATACCAAAAGGTAGATCTTTGAGTCCCGGTTTCAACGCAAAAAACGGCACGCGAATCCGAATTTTCTAGAAAGAGTTATGCATGTTTCCGTAAAAACGAACGTACTATGAAAAATACAAGCGGATCTATCCCTTCATTAACCCAGATCAATCCATTTTGCTGATTCTTCCGCAGAATGTCCCTTTAAAAGGCCGGATAGATCCCTTCTATAACCCGGATCGATCCAGGTTCTACAGAACATGTTTTTGCTGCTAAAAACACTGCTAAAACATACCCAACTCATATCCAAACCAAACCAAACTTCAAGAAACATTAAGAAAATATTTCAAACTCATTTCCAACCACACTTTAAATATCAACCCAACATGTATGACATAGCCACAACCACAATTTAATCAACCAACCATAAACTCAACCCTTTTCTTGAATCAAACCAAGTTTTTGCAACCTCATCACTTATCAAAACTACTATTTTATAAGAACAAGATGTAATTGAACACAAACTACAACTAACATGATACACACAAGTGGAACATGTCCAAAACACTTGCGACACAATCCGGATTTGCCGAAAAGGTTCCACATATCCATACGCACAAAACCAACCGTACATAGAAATCTCTTACAAGTTTTCTAGTTTTACTTCTAAACCACCATATAACAAGTTGGAAGAACTAATCCCCAAAGTTACTACAAGAGTACTAACACCATCATTAAAAGTACAATAATTTACAATATATTACAAGTTTAAAGAGATATAATATACACTAGTCCCAAATCTCCCCCATCTTTCTCATTTCTCCCATCATTTTCTCTCCGGGTATTGCTCCGAACCTGCGGTGGTTGTTATTTACCACAATAAAAAAGAAAAACGATTTTCTTAAGCATTACGCTTAGTGAATTAACTAACATGCTTGAATGTCATGAACATGTATAATACAACAAATATAGGCACGTAAGCATACGTAATCGCAGAATTCATGGATTAATGGTTCATTCAGACCGGAAGACCAACTCCTTGGCCGCACGGTTACTTCTATTCCTTGGACTTCCGTATTTATCGGATTCTTCCTCTTCCTCTTCCTCTTCCTCTTCCTTATTACCCCCAATAATGAATCATTACTCCCAATAATTCATTGACCACTTAACATATAAGCACATAGCTCGGTAGATGGCGTCTCACCGATTAGTATGAGCTACCAAAATTCGACGATTAAAACGTAAATTAAAGATATAGAAATGATCGTCTCACCTCCACGAGTCCGAAAAAGGCTTTGGTTCACAAATTGGACGACGAACGGCGATTCTACTGTGTCGGCGTCGGCGTCGGCATCTCAGAATCTCGTCGACTCTCTCTTTTTCCTTTAATTTCTGTAAATTTTGGAGAGTTTACACTCTCTTGACACACATGCAATGCATGTAGTGTGTTGTCACTGTTAGGGATATATACTAAAACCATGCTTTATGTAGTTGATTTATTATTCATTTAATAAAATCAGTTAATCCATTTTTATGAGAATCTGTGTGAAAATATTTGTATTACATTACTTATTTAATATTATGCATGTGTGTCTTTTATTCTACATAGTAGGTGGTTTGGTGCGTAGAGTTCGGCTTATACACGGAAGATCAGACCATCGGATCTTGTAGAATGTAAGATTTTGGTTTACAGTCTTAGATGGATTGGACACACCATCAGTAGGATTACAGCATGGTGTTGTAGTAGGTTTGTCTTGACTACGGGAAACGGTATAGTTTCAACTCACCATGCTGGTACACTTTGTGTCTTAAACTGGACCGACTTGGGGTAATTATCTTTATACTGACTTATAAGATAATTAATATCTCATAACTATTATGAGTGCTTATGCTCTAAATCCTAAGTTAATTTATAGACACGTACATTTGATATTTACACTTTGATCCCTAAAAGGGTGAAATCCTTAAATGGGTCAATATCTCATTAGATTGGGTGACAATATTAATTGTGTGCTGGATATTAATTAATGATGGAATCCATGTCTCAATTTTGGGATTGATGATATCCCCTTGAGAAAGCTTATAAGTTTTGGTTATGTCAAACCCTGCAGGTGGATTTTGTATCCGAAATATCAGATAAGTTAAGCAGAGGATCTCAAGGAATTTTAAGAGATTAATTAAATATGGTTGTCAGTAATTATATTTAATTAATTGATATCTGTAATCTAAACATGGGGAGATAATAAGCATTTAATAACATGAAGCTCAAAATATATTTTTGAGATAAGGATAAGAGTGTAATTATAATTCTTTAGTAGTATGAATTATAATTTATGAAAATAGGAATCTGATTCAGTTCGAATTAAGGTTTCCTAATTCCATAAGGAAGCCTATTCCTTATTGACTTCTTATGGTCCCTATCGTAGCCTATATACATATATATATGATGCTTTGGCTCTCTCCTCGGTTTGCGTTTTTTCATCAAGAATATTATAACTCGGAATAGAAAAGAGAGCGTAAAAAAAGATAGCAGAAACATAAAGGATTTCGAAGGAGCCCACACTCAATTCGATATTCTGGCAGCAAAGCAATACGGTAGAAGATCGTGAGCTGTTATCGAGCCCGTGTTCTCGATTCGTCTACTACAGCAATCTGTTTTAGCAGTTTAAGGTAACCCTAGTTCCGCCCTTGTAGGGTTATTGTAGTTTTCATCTAATTTTTTGCAGTACCAACTTATATGCACTGTCAATGGATTCTCGGAACGCAATTTCCTAACAGTCACTTCCTCATTTTTTCCATTTTCCATTTACACCCCTAAAACTCTTAAGTTCTTATTATGAGATCCCCAAACATTCCGTTAACTCCCCAATTATCTAAATGAGTGTTTATCTAAGTCTCGTATGGATCCCACCGTGGATCCCACATATTTTATGAAGTTGCTATCGTACCTACTAATTATGAATCTTTTCAATTATACCCTTATTTGGGTATCCAACATAAAACCAATTACTAACACATATATCAACATATAATATGGAAGCATTTTAAACAAATACTCATATAATCATATAAATGCATGTAATCACGTAAAATGAATTTTTTTTTATTCGACCCTTCATTGGGTCCCACCTCCGAACCTGTCCCACCTCACTGGGGACTTTTCCAACTGTGCCCTTTACTGGACACTTTTCACGGGCGAGTCCAAGCCTCCCCTTAATCTATTTTATACACTAATTAAATTAATTAATGCATATAAAAATAATAATTTACCCGTTCTCCGGATACGGGTGTTACAAAAAATAAAATAAAAAGGGTAAAATATCTGACAAATCATATAGAGTCTGCGTCAACTTTAAAGCCACTCACTTTACCTATAAACTCCACTCTTCGTCTCGCCCCTCTCTCTCTCTCTCTATCTATCTCTCTCTCTCTCCTCATTTCTTCTTCAGTGGTGAACACTCCAAAACTCCTCGCGAACTATCGCAAATTAGCATAAGCACATCGAATTGTAAATTTATATTCCAATCTCTATCTCTCCCTTCAAATTTTCTGTTTTTTGTTTTCTTCTTCTCTCACTTTCACATTGTCGATCTCAAATTTTTTTTTTTGAAAAAATTAGTGAAAAATCCTTACAACAAACTATTAAGAGGCTAAACTCCATTTTGGTTCTTATTTTGTTAAAAAGTCCATAATTTTAATTAGGGATGTTCAAGTCAAACCCGAACAACCCGACCAACTCGAAGGCTATTGAGTGGTTTTAGTGGATTGGTAGATGAGTCACAGATTAGAAGTTGCCAAACCCGAGCTTCTCGGTTCGGTTCTCGGGTTGTCACTCACGAAACCCGACCACTATATGTTTCACACTCAACATTCATACATCACACACGTTTCAACTTTTCACAGCCTCTCTTCCTCTCGTTCTACCTCACCATGTGCACCTACCTCACCATTCTCTCTCCTCTCGCCGTTGGAAGCTTCCATGGCGCATAGCCAAAGATTCTTCTTCTTCTGATCAGTCTACTCTCTCATCTCATTCTTTATGTGTACACAAAACCAAAGAAACCCTCTCTACTCTTATCTTACCTCATGGCAAGCGTCTTCGCTGACGTTGACAACGGCACTGGAGGTGGTGCGACCCCATCGAACATAAGCTTTTTCATTGTCGGACTCAGGGGCAGATCCAGGATTTTGGTTCAGGGGGGGCAAACCTTAAACTACGGAGTTTTTACAATAAGAAATCAATACTTTAGACCATTCAAAAATAACAGAACATTACTCCCTCCGTCCCATATAAAGAGTCTCTTTTGGGAATTCCAACTTATTAAGGGGACAACCTTGATTTTGGTGAGATTTTCAACTTTCCAACATTGCCCTTTTTGAAATTCAAAATTGTAGTGTCACATCAAAAAAAGAGAAAGGGAAGAGTTGGATATAATAAAGGGCAAATTTGGAAAATGTGTATTAAAGTTCTTTGACTTTTCAAAGAGGACTCTTAAAATGGGACATCAAAATATGGCATCAAAGACTCTAAATATGGGACAGAGGGAGTAGTATTCATTGATATCAATTCAGGTTATACGTTTACAATTGACCACGACGTGTTTTCATGCATTGAAACTGTTGCAAGATAGCCTCCTTATCAACGGTACTTAAAACATCTTTTTCAACATAGACAACTAAACTATCATTCATCCACTCATCTCCCATTCTATTGCGCATTCTATTCTTCACAATTTTCATTGCTGAAAATGCCCTCTCTACTGTAGCAGTCGCGACAGGTAAAATCAATGCCAAAGTAATAAACTTGTAAACAAATGGATACACGTTATCTCTTTGACTTTCAACCATCTTCTGTGCAAGTTCAGAAATTCCCTTCAGTTGGCAAAACTCACTACTAAAGCGCATATCAGTAATATAAACCACAAGTTGATCATTAAGTGCCAAAAGCTCTACTTCTGAAAAGTCTCTAGGGTAGAATTGGGAAAGACGAACTAGTTTTTGCTTGTCAAATGCAGAGAATGAGTCATAAGGATTTAAACATGCAACACAAAGTAGCAATTCTGTGTTCACTTCGTTGAAACGGTTACTTAACTCTTGGAATTGCCTATCTATGACAGTATAAAATAACTCAACTTGGTAGTGATACAAGTTTGGCTTTTCTTCAGACCTACACCTTGATTGCCCTCGAGGTACATATACATTGTCCATAATAGGAATATCAATGCAATGTTTACCACAAAATGAGCAAACTTCATTAAAAATAGAACTCCATCCATCCTTCCTCATGTCTTGGAGGCACTTTTTGGATGCTTTAACTAATCCCATGGCATTCACAATATCTTGATCCTTCCTTTGTAATGCTTATGACAAGTTATCAGTGATTCCCAATACAGATCTCATCAAATGCAGATTAAATACAAATTCAAAAGATCTCATCTCATCTAACAAGTAATTTGCTTCTCTTATTTGGTCTAAATTATCACCATCCTCTTCAATCATCTCAACCACCTCAATAATTGGTGAATACATACTAATCAAGCTAATCAAAGAATGATAATGTGACCCCCAACGTGTATCACGACTGCGTGCAAGTGAACTTTCTTGATTAAGGCCTTTCCCACAAGAAATCTCATCATTCTCAAGAGCTTGAATAATTGTAGCAGCTTGTTTCTCTCGAAGTATATCTCTACGTTTACATGAGGCACCAACAACATTCACCACATTAGAAACCTTGTAGAAGAGAGAGTTAATTTCGACATGGTTCTTCGCAACTGCCACAAGAGCTAACTGAAGTTGATGAGCAAAACAATGGACATAATATGCACATTCATTCTCTTGCAAAATAATTGTCTTAAGACCATTAAACTCACCTTTCATGTTATTAGCCCCGTCATATCCTTGCCCACGTAGGTGCGATATGCTTAGCCCGTGTTTAGAAAATATCTCTTCAAGGGCTGTCTTAAGTGAACGGGCACTAGTACTAGTGACATGCTTCAGACCCAAGAATCGCTCAACTACACAACCCTTTTTGTCTACGTATCTCAAAACAACTGCCATTTGCTCCTTCATTGATATATCACGAGATTCATCTAGAAGAAAGCAAAAGGGCCTATGACCTAGATCTCTTATGATGGCACTAGTGGTTAAAAATGCAGCGGCGTTTACAATGTCTTTTTGAATTGAAGGGGCTATCAACTTTAGATTAACCGGGGCATTTTTCAATACAACAGCATTTATATGTTCATTGTTGTGAGCTAGAACCTTCAAAAACTCTAAACAGTTTCCTTGATTTGGTGAGTCCTCAGTTTCATCGTGACCTCAAAATGCAAGCCCTTGCTTTAGAAGATAAGTAATGCTTTGGACAGAGGCATCCAAGCGAATTCTATAACCACTTCTAGCTTCATCTAATTGTTTGGAGATAATTGTCTCAATATGTTGCCTTTGATTCAATAAATCTTGACACTTAGCCCAGCATTTGTTATGAGAACTACCTACACCTCCAACATGATCTCTAAGTCTAAATTTTTTCTTCCAATTTAACGAATCACCACCGGCTTGCTCACCAATCTCTGCCTTAAAAAGATAACAACATAGGCAAAATGCTGCATCTTTATGTTTGCTATACTCTAACCAAGTGCTAAATTCATTTAACCAAGAGGGTATGAAACGTCGTACTACTTGTCCAAACTGTGTTTGTGGAAAATTATGATTTTGAGGTTGAGTAGGGCCATCCAATAAATATTTTCTACGAACTTGATCTCGAATATTAGGACTATAATCTATAACACGAGGTCGTAGACCTGGGTCTGAAGGAAGATCAGACATATTAAATTCTGTGCGAATTTGTTTTAAAGTTTCACCATCTGTTTGTGGATGGGAGTCATCAGGGGCAGATTCATTCTGTAATTTTCTTTTAAAATACTTCTCCATGGCTGTTTCACAAATTATTATTAGCAATTAGTATTATTCATTCAACAATCTGAAACTAATTTGCCTAAATAAAGAATAAATCTGAAACTAATTTACCTAAATAAACTAATTTTCCTAAATAAAAAGAATTAAACTAATTTACCTAAATAAAAAGAATAAATCTGAAACTAATTTACCTAAATAAAAAGAATTCATTAAATGTTTAGACTTTGAAGAGTTGGAAAAGTAAATTTGAAAGATTGAAACTAAACTCAACAAAATTAAGGAAACAAACTAATACAAATTCATTAAATGTTTGGAGAGTTGGAAAAGTACCTTGAACTTGCGATTTGCGATTTGAGAAGAGAGAGACGAGATCGGCGATTGCGAGATGTAGAGCAGAGGTGAGATCAGAGAGCTTTAGGAAGATGGAAAACCGAGATCGGCGAGCTTTAAGCTTGCAAGGCACTGAGCAGTTGGAATGAGGCCATGAGGGGCTGCTGAATGTTGAGAAGATGGGCTTCAATCAAAGCCTGATTTCCTATGAGAGAGAAGGTCGAAGGGGTTTTTTTTTTTAGAGAGAAAGAGATCGTGAGAAATGAGAATGAGGGCTGCTGAGTGCTTACCATTTAGGTAAGGTAAGTGGGGTCCAACATTCCAAATATTTCAGGGGGGTCAAATTTTTTTTGCATATTTCAGGGGGGTCAAAGTTGTCTATATATAAGAGTTTGCCACATAAATTAGCTATCTATATTAAAATTTTCAACTATGTCAGGGGGGGCAACTGCCCACGTATGAGCCCTCTTAAATCCGCCCCTGGTCGGACTTCTTTGAGTCTTCGACCCATTCTCCATCGATGCCTAGCTAGGTACTTCTTCGACTCCCCTTGTTCTTGAATCCTATAGATCTGATGCTTCTGATCATATATATGATAGGTGTGACTTTTGATGTATTAGACTTCCTCCCTTTGTTTATTTTGGATGAATTTGTGTTTTTTTCTTCTACAAAATTGCTCTGATTAATTCCTAGCGGGTCAAACTCGAAACCGTTCACTCGACCAATTGGGGGGATGACGAATAGTGTATGCCCAATCCGATGGGACTCGGGTGGGATCAAACTAAAATCACCCGACCGTGTACACCCAAAATTTTAAATCTTATATCTTCCTTAGAGATATAAATCTCACATTTTTTTTCTTCCTAAAATACCCAGCAATGAAAAAAAAAAGCCCAAATTTACTCCCTTTCTCTACAATCTCAGATTTATTCTCTCTCTCTCTCTCCTCACCACTACTACCAACAATCTGCCATCGCCACCACCTCTTGCCATCATCTGCAATAGCTACCGGCGGTTGTGGACAACACCACCACCATCACCTTGAGTTCCATATCCGGTCATCTCTGACGACCTCCAACCAGATGCGGCCATGTCCGACGAGCTCGAACCAGATCCGGCGATCTCCAAGTTGCAGATTTTACAAATATTAAGTGAATATTCACTTAATTTTTTTTCAAAATGGAAAATTTTAAGTTTTTAAGTGAAGTTTCACTTATTTTGGTAAGCTAATGAATAAATAGAAACGACCATAGGGTTTAGCTTTGGTGAGGCATGGGGTGATGGAGGAACTGGTAATTTATTTATTCTGGTTTTTTTTTTTTGGTTGATTGGTTGTGTAAAGAGTTTGGGGAGGGGGTTATAGGGTTTATGATTTCTATTTAATTTTATATAATATAATGGAGCGATTTTTTTCCCAAGTGAAATACTTTGCTTCTTATTAAACGACAAATTATCTTTAAGATAGGTGGAGCTTAGACTTAAACCACATCTTTTTGGTTATCAATTTTTGGAGATTACATGATCTTATATAATATGATATGATCCTATATGATATGATATTGTCACGCCCCAAAGCAGCATAAATAGAGAAAAATAAATTTCCTTTATGGGTCCATAAGGAATGACAGGTGAAAGTCACTAATAATCCACACCACGCAGTACTAGTCCAAAAGAAAAACAACAGTAAACAACTGAGAATAACACACAGTGCTAACTATTACAAAATATCAGAGTATGGTCCACAGGATCACAATAGGTCTGAAGACAACAAATGCCCAAGTACCTGCTAACAAAAGGTTTAACAGAACAATCCGAAATGTAATCTAACTATAACATCTTCAGTCTTCAACTGGGATAAGGATAATCCTCCCTGGCGTAACCATCATCGGTGGGGCCTTCCTCTGGATAATAGTCATCAGTGTACTGGTCATTACCTGCAGAATAAGGGGCAGGATATTCTGGACGGAAAAAGTCCAGGCAATAAAAGACTGTCAGCTTACTGAGAGCTGAGTGAGCATAAAATAACGAGGTACCAGTTATCTGAAGTAAACACGAGCTTATGAAAACGCGGGTTAACATCTTATTATAAAGATAACATTATCTTGTTCCTTTATCTATCCTTGTAAACTGACCCAATCGTCTTGTTACTCAAATCACGACATTTAACAAACTCTGATTTCATGAACTGACTCAATCGTTTAACTCTAGGGATACACCTCCATTTCGTCCACCGCTTTTAAGAGCATATGCACAACTCACCGCATGTCATGGACTCCACGTCAGTCCGTCCCCCAGCTTTTAAGAGCATATGCACAGCTCACCGCTTATTAGGGACACAACGTTTCCAATAAGGCATATCATTCTATTGCCACGACTTAACGTCACCTACTAGTGATCCCAGCTCACCACTTTAAAGAGCATATTCACAGCTCACTGCTTTTAAGAGCATATCATAGATCATCCAGTCTATCTTAGGACTTATTTGGTCCAGCTCACCGCTTTTAAGAGCATATGCACAGCTCATTGCTTTTAAGAGCATATCATGACCGAACGTCCATCCCCGTACTATTCCCAGAACTTATCAGACCTACTTACGTACCATTCTAACATCGACACATGACAATTCCCAATGTGGCCTGACTACTCTGAATGAAAGAAAACGGACATCGAACTCATACAAGAATTTATAGTATCTAACGTTGTCAGATTTATACATATGTTATTAATCATACTTATCTGTGTTGTCACATTATCCCTGATAACCCCCAAATCGTAAAATGGAAGTCCGTATTGGAAATCGAACAACAAAACCTCTTATAAAATAAATAGGCAAAGAAAATCATGTTCTGATCATGCCAATCGATTGGGACTAAGTCCAATCGATTGGTATAAAATCATATCAATCGATTGAGAAAACAGGCAATCGATGGGTCTTAAATAGTGGCAATCGATTGCTAACATTTTCAATCGATTGGGATGTCAATCGATTGGATCTCTATCCAATCGATTGGATCCAGACTAATGGCAATCGATTGAGATTTATGTCAATCGATTGGCACTTCGTCCTCATCAGCAGATTGTAAAAACAGCTTATATAAACGTACACTACATGCATTTAACCCATCTAAACTTCATAATAACTTATATAAACTTCATATAGAGGGACTAAGTGAGTTAGAACTCACCTAGGGTGCATTTGGCTTGTGTTAAAGCTTGAAATCTCCAAGCTCTCTCTCTCTTCCTTCTTTCTTCTTCCTCCTTGTCGGGTTCTCTCTCTTCTCTTGCTTCTCCTCCTTCTTTCTGCTTCTTCTTCTTCCTCCCAACTGCCAAGGGCAGTGAGTGTGTGTGAGGGTGTGTATAAATATAGATATATAGATAGATATATGTATATCTCTCAAGAGGTATGTCTCTCTCTCTCAATGGTCGGAAAACAGCCCCAAGGCCAATAAATGAGACATATATATAGAGATATGGGAGTGCCACACGTCCAAAGTTAAGGGAAAGAAGAAAACTTGTCTCAGGTTATGCCAATCGATTGGTACTTATGTTAATCGATTGGAGACAGATATTTGTAGTCAATCGATTCGAAATAATGGCAATCGATTGGGATGAATGGCAATCGATTGGGATGTTTGACACGTCATGAATTCAGGTTGGTCTGATGGCAATCGATTGGATTGATGTCAATCGATTGGTATCCGAAAAGTGGCAATCGATTGGGAAACTTGGCAATCGATTGGTAACCAAATTTCACTAAAGGAAAGAGAAAGTTTATACGAGTATAGAAATGAAATACCAGGTCTTATTAATATACCAAAATACAGGGTATTACATCATCCACCACTCAACAAAAGTTTTCGTCCTCGAAATCAAAAGCAACAAGATCTAAAATAAAAATGAAAACTTCTCGCGCATCTCTGACTCTAGTTCTCACGAAGCTTCTCCTTCGTCGTGATGCTTCCACTGAATCTTGACTAATGGAATCTCTTTGTTCCTGAGTTTCTTGATCCCTCGATCCAGAATACGAACATGTCCTTCATTGAATGTAGCGTTATTGTGGACTTCAATGTCTTCAAACTGATCGCATGTGCTGGGTTGTGAACACACTTCCTCAGCATACTGATGTGGAAAACATTGTGCACTCCTGACATCTTTGGCTGCAATGCAAGGCGATAAGCGACCTTCCCAACACACTCTAGAATCTCAAATGGTCCAATGAAACGTGGCGATAATTTGCCTCTTTTCTGGCCAAATCTGACGATTCCTCGAACAGGTAAAACCTTGAGTAATACGTGATCTCCAACGGCAAACTCCAAGTCTTTGCATCGCTTGTCAGCATAACTCTTGTATCTGGTCTGGGCTGTCTTCATCTTCTCACGTACGACTTGAATCTTCTCACTGGTTTCTCGTACCATCTCTGGCCCAAGAAGTTGACTATCTCCGACTTTGGTCCAACATAGCGGCGATCGGCAAGGTCTTTCGTACAAAGCTTCGAATGGCGCCATATCTATGCTTGAATGATAACTATTATTATAGGCGAACTCAATCAGAGGTAAGTGTATCTCTCAAGAACTCTCAAAATCAATGACACAAGCACGTAACATATCTTCCATCACTTGATTAATTCTTTCAGTCTGTCCATCGGTCTGCGGATGAAAAGCTGAACTCAAGTTCAATGTCGTTCCCATCGCTGTCTGGAGACTCTTCCAAAATTCTGCAGTAAAACATGAATCTCGGTCTGACACAATAGATACAGGCACTCCATGTAATAGTACAACGTGTTGTAGATACATTCGGCTCATACGTTCTACTGAATACGTCATGCTATAGGCAATAAAATGTGCCGTCTTAGTAAGTCGATCCACGATTACCCATATAGCATCGTGATTCTGCTGTGACTTTGGCAATCCTACCACGAAATCCATGGTTATGTGTTCCCATTTCCATTGAGGAATAGGTAACGGCTGTAGAAGTCTAGGTGGTTTCTGATGTTCTACCTTTACTTGTTTACAAGTAAGACACTGAGCTACATACTCAGCCACTTCTCGCTTCATTCCTTCCCACCAGAAATTTCTCTTCAAGTCCTTGTACATCTTCGTACTTTCGGGATGAATCGTCATCCGTGACTTATGAGCTTCATCCAATATGTCTTTTCGGAGACTTTCTTTATTAGGTACACAGAGTCTATCTTTACATCGTAAAGCTCCGTCGGTACTAATATTCCAGACTTCTGGTTCCTTGGCTGTCATCTTGGCGAACCATAACTTCAAATCCTTTGCTGTCTGTTGAGCCTCTATGATACGACTGATCAAAGTCGGTTGTACCATAAGACATCCAAAATGTTGTCCTTTCATTGGTTCCACTGGCTGAAGATCAAATTCAGCAATTTCTTCTAATGCTCTCCATTCTCTAATTAGAAATGCAGCGATCACTAGCCGAGGTTTACGGCTCAAAGCGTCTGCTACTACGTTTGCTTTACCGGGATGGTATTGCAAAGAAAAGTCATAGTCTTTGAGTAATTCCATCCACCTTCGTTGTCGCATATTCAACTCCTTTTGAGAGAACAAATACTTCAAGCTCTTATGATCGGAAAACAAGTCAAACTTTTCTCCATAGAGATAGTGTCTCCAAATTTTCAATGCAAACACTATTGCTGCTATTCCAGATCATGCGTAGGATAATTTTTCTCATGTACCTTCAATTGTCTTGATCCATATGCGATAACATTTCCATCTTGCATAAGCACACACCCGAGTCCTTGGTACGATGCATCACTGTAGATCACATACTTTTCTCCACTCTTAGGTAATGCGAGTACTGGTGCAGAAGTCAATCTTTCTTTTAACTCCTGAAATGCACCCTCATGCTTGTCTGTCCATTCATACTTTGTCTCTTTCCTGGTTAAGTTTGTCAAGGGTCCTGCTATCTTGGAAAATCCTTCGACGAATCTTCTGTAATATCCTGCTAAACCGAGGAAACTTCTGACTTCGGTCGCATTCGTCGGTCTGTTCCAGCTTAAGACTGCATCAATCTTAGATGAGTCTACCGAAATACCTTCCTGAGATATAACATGTCCCAAGAATTTGACTTCCTGTAGCCAAAACTCACACTTGCTGAACTTTGCATACAACTTATTATCTCGAAGTGTCTGCAAGGCAACTTGTAAATGCTCTTTGTGATTCTCTTTTGTCTTTGAGTAGATCAGTATATCATCAATGAACACAATAATGAATTTACCCAAATATAGTCTGAATACTCTATTCATCAAGTCCATAAATACTGCTGGCGCATTCGTCAATCCAAAAGGCATAACTAGAAACTCGTAATGCCCGTATCTTGTCCTGAATGCAGTCTTCGATACATCCTCTGGTCGAACTAACAATTGGTGATATCTTGAACGTAAATCGATCTTGGAAAAGATCCTAGATCCTTGTAACTGGTCGAATAGATCATCTATCCGAGGTAATGGATATCTATTCTTGATTGTTACCTTATTCAACTCCCTGTAGTCTATACAGAGTCGAAGTGTTCCTTCCTTCTTCTTTACACATATAACTGGTGCTCCCCAAGGTGACGTACTTGGACGAACAAATCCTAGATCTTCAAGTTCTTGAACTTGCTTCTTCAGTTCCAACATCTAGGTTGGTGCCATCCTATATGGAGTCTTAGAAATAGGCAATGTACTAGGTACTAATTCCACGCAGAAGTCTATTTCTCTTTTCAGTGGAAGTCCTTTAATATCCTGAAATACATCTAGAAAGTCTCGTGCAATAGGAATTTGATCCATCGTAAGCTCCATACTCGTACTAATGATCGTAGCCAAACCACTCGTAAGAAACAGGTCGCTTGTCGGTTGACACTGAAATCTGATCGTCGGCTTTCCTTGTATTGGAAATACAATCGTCCTAGTAGGGCAATCCAAATTGGCACCATATTTAGTTAACCAATCCATCCCTAGGATAACATCGAATTCTGACATCGACAGAACTACCAAGTCTGCTGGAAGATTCCTATCTCCCAAAGTCAATGGGCAATCTCTACACACTTTACTCAACTTAACTGTCACTCCCAACGGTGACACAACATTCAGTGTTGACTCAAGTGTCTGGGCTTCTAAACCCAACTGACGCACAATCTTGACAGCAATAAAAGAACGTGCGACTCCAGTATCAAATAAAGCTTTAACTGGACTATGAAAGAGTACAAGTGTACCTTCCAAATGTTGCTGCTCATCAGCATTAAAGCCTGCTTCTTCTGGGATAATAGCATTCATCCTTGCCTGATCTGGAGGTCCTTGAATCCCTTGAACTGGTGCCCCGTAGTATCCTCCTCGTGGTGCACGACAATCCTTGCTCAAGTGTCCTGGTTTGTTGCAGTTGCGACAGACGATATCTGGCCTGCGATTTGATCTGTAGACAGTGCAGTTCCTTGAAATATGTCCTGGCTTTCCATAGTTAAAACATCCTCCACTATTGCTTGGTGGGGCTGTTAGTAATGCCTGCGGCTGAAGTTCTCGCTGTTGATTTTGCTGGGGTCGATTATAACCTTGCTGAGGTTTCCTGGCTCCTTCCCAGATTCTCTTGTTTCTTTGAAAATTTTCCTGAGGTCTCCATCCTTGGGTATTTCTCGGTGGTAGATTAGGGAAATTTCTCTGTTGAAACCCTCGTGACGACTGAGGTCGATTTGTCTGTGATTGCTATACTGGATTAGCATCCTTTTCTAATCCTGTAGCAAATCTAACAATTTCCTCATACGACTGGTTCAGATGACCAACCATCATATGTCTGAGGTGGGGGTTCAGTCCTTGGTAAAATCTCTTCACCTTCTTCTGCGGAGTGTCTATCATATGCTGAGCAAATCTGGATAAACGCTCGAACTGTGTTGTGTATTCCCGTACATTCCATCCTCCTTGGATTAAATTGAGAAAGTTCCTTTCCTGTTGATCTCTCTCATCTTCTGGAAAATACTTATCTAAAAATCTGCCTTTGAATGTCTCCCACGACATAGCTCTAGCGGCATCGATCCCAATTGTGGCTCGCTCAGCTTCCCACCAATCTGCGGCGGCATAAGTGAGCTGAAACGTAGCAAGGCGACGTTTCTCTTGTTCGTTGCATTCCAATGCTTCAAATATTAACTCCATCTCTCTTATCCATTGTTCTGCTTTCCATGGTTCTGTTAGGCCATCGAACTTTTCGGGACGTAACCCACGAAAATTTGCTAACAGCTTATCTCCAGTCTGTCTTGGTGGCGGGGGTGCAAGAGGTGGTGGGTGGAGTGATTATATGTATCCCCCACATGCTCCATCCTCTGCATAAATGCTTCAAAAATTCCGGTCGGATCCATCCCTTCCGGAATAGGTGCTCCATTACGTGCTTGGTGATTTCTCAAGGGTCCTACCATGATGCTAACGAGTATCGCCTACAAGAGACATATTGATCAGCTGAAAGTCTTCTCGTAGAAACGAACTCAAGATAGAACAAGAAACAGCAAAACTAACAATTCTACTAAACAACACAGCACAACGCAAGAACCAAACAATAACAAAAGTACCGCTCGTATATATATATATCAAAAGATGTACCGTATAGTACACACTAGTCAAACTGTGTACCATGTGGGACAAGAGTTACAACAACTAAAGTCAGCTAATACTATACAAAGCTATGGTCAATAGCTATCTCTCAAGCTCCCAAAAATCTGGTGGACAACATGTCCTAATATAAACTAACCAAATCTATACCCTGCAGATCCTGACTCAAAAGTCATCAGCATCTGATCTTGCTGGTGGTGCCTCGTCCTCTGGGTCTATATCCATCTCCTCGAGTGGATCATCCTCAACTGGTGCGACAAGATCCCCGACTACTACCCCTATATCCCAATCCTCTATCATCTCGGCATCATCGTCCTCCATCACGTCTGCTATCGCCTGGTTAGCGACATCAACAGCTACTGCAGCAAAACCGTCAGCTATGTCAAGAGTTCCTGCTATAGCCACCTCTCCCATAACAAAATCTGCTGGCTGTGCTACCATTTGAGCTATCCATCCTACTATTATATCGGCCATGGCTGCCATATGCATAATGGGTCCAGCTGGTATCTGAAGCACAACAGGTACCTCTAGCACAACTATCTCCTCGTCGGGTACCTCCTCATCTACTACTACGTCTGCCTCAATAGCCTCTGGGTCTGGTACTGGATCCTCTGGCTCAAACTCTGGCTCCTCGGGGTCATCCTCAGGTTCATCATCTGCATCGTCTGCATGCTCATCCTCTACTGGGTCCTCGTCATCTATCGGCTCCTCCTCTCCATCTCCATCCATGTCCTCATCGGGATGCTCATCCTCAGGCTCTAGATCCTTCTCATCCTCAATCAGCTCAGGCTCTGGCTCTGGGACAGGTACGTTGGGCACTGGTGACGGTGGGGCTGCTGCTGCTGGTATAGTTATAGGCTCTGGTGGACCGGCTACAATGGCTCTCAACTCAATCTCATCCATCTCTGGCTTACTCAAAACTAGTCGTAACATCTCCTGGCAAATGTCTCTACTGACCCTCGCAGTATGGTAAGCATCCATGCGCATTTGTGTCGGGTGAGTACTCTTGGTCACATAAAGCGCTCTCCACATGTCTTCCTCTAAATGTCGACTAGCTATCTGGCACACACGCTCACGATAAAACTCTGGGTCAGCTGGCTCCACGGTATCTCCATGGATAATATGTCCTTCATAAACATCAGTCACAAACTGGTGAAACTCCGGATCCATGCTATCCTGCAAAGGGAACTATCTATCGTCAGGAAGACGAACTTATCTTATACTCATATCTCATCTCAAAGAAATTCTATCATACTAGGACCAGATGGTGTGGAAATACTTAGTGAACAAAAGTATCACAACCTAGAGTACCGAACCTAGGCTCTGATACCAAAAACCCTGTCACGCCCCGGAGCAGCATAAATAGAGAAAAATAAATTTCCTTTATGGGTCCATAAGGAATGACAGGTGAAAGTCACTAATAATCCACACCACCCAGTACTAGTCCAAAAGAAAAACAACAGTAAACAATTGAGAATAACACACAGTGCTAACTATTACAAAATATCAGAGTATGGTCCACAGGATCACAACAGGTTTGAAGACAACAAATGCCCAAGTACCCGCTAACAAAAGGTTTAACAGAATAATCCGAAATGTAATCTAACTATAACATCTTCAGTCTGCAACTGGCATAAGGATAATCCTCCCTGGCGTAACCGTCATCGGTGGGGCATTCCTCTGGATAATAGTCATCAGTGTACTGGTCATTACCTGCAGAATAAGGGGCAGGATATTCTGGACGGGGAAAGTCCAGGCAATAAAAGGCTGTCAGCTTATTGAGAGCTGAGTGAGCATAAACTAACGAGGTACCAGTTATCTGAAGTAAACACGAGCTTATGAAAACGCGGGTTAACATCTTATTATAAAGATAACATTATCTTGTTCCTTTATCTATCCTTGTAAACTGACCCAATCGTCTTGTTACTCAAATCACGACATTTAACAAACTCTGATTTCATGAACTGACTCAATCGTTTAACTCTAGGGATACACCTCCATTTCGTCCACCGCTTTTAAGAGCATATGCACAGCTCACCGCATATCATGGACTCCACGTCAGTCTATCCCCCAGCTTTTAAGAGCATATGCACAGCTCACCGCTTATTAGGGACACAACGTTTCCAATAAGGCATATCATTCTATTGCCACGACTTAACGTCACCTACTAGTGATCCCAGCTCACCGCTTTTAAGAGCATATTCACAGCTCACTGCTTTTAAGAGCATATCATAGATCATCCAGTCTATCTTAGGACTTATTTGGTCCAGCTCACCGCTTTTAAGAGCATATGCACAGCTCACTGCTTTTAAGAGCATATCATGACCGAACGTCCATCCCCGTACTATTCCCAGAACTTATCAAACCTACTTACGTACCATTCTAACATCGACACATGACAATTCCCAATGTGTCCTGACTACTCTGAATGAAAGAAAACGGACATCGAACTCATACAAGAATTTATAGTATCTAACGTTGTCAGATTTATACATATGTTATTAATCATACTTATCTGTGTTGTCACATTATCCCTGATAACCCCCAAATCGTAAAATGGAAGTCCGTATTGGAAATCGAACAACAAAACCTCTTATAAAATAAATAGGCAAAGAAAATCATGTTCTGATCATGCCAATCGATTGGGACTAAGTCCAATCGATTGGTATAAAATCATATCAATCGATTGAGAAAACAGGCAATCGATTGGGTCTTAAATAGTGGCAATCGATTGCTAACATTTTCAATCGATTGGGATGTCAATCGATTGGATCTCTATCCAATCGATTGGCACTTCGTCCTCACCAGCAGATTGTAAAAACAGCTTATATAAACGTACACTACATGCATTTAACCCATCTAAACTTCATAATAACTTATATAAACTTCATATAGAGGGACCAAGTGAGTTAGAACTCACCTAGGGTGCGTTTGGCTTGTGTTAAAGCTTGAAATCTCCAAGCTCTCTCTCTCTTCCTTCTTTCTTCTTCCTCCTTGTCGGGTTCTCTCTCTTCTCTTGCTTCTCCTCCTTCTTTCTACTTCTTCTTCTTCCTCCCAACTGCCAAGGGCAGTGAGTGTGTGTGAGGGTGTGTATAAATATATATATAGATAGATATATGTATATCTCTCAAGAGGTATGTCTCTCTCTTTCTCAATGGTCTGAAAACAGCCCTAAGGCCAATAAATGAGACATATATATAGAGATATGGGAGTGCCACACATCCAAAGCTAAGGGAAAGAAGAAAACTTGTCTCAGGTTATGCCAATCGATTGGTACTTATGTCAATCGATTGGAGACAGATATTTGTAGTCAATCGATTGGAAATAATGGCAATCGATTGGGATGAATGGCAATCGATTGGGATGTTTGACACGTCTTGAATTCAGGTCGGTCTGATGGCAATCGATTGGATTGATGTCAATCGATTGGTATTCGAAAAGTGGCAATCGATTAGGAAACTTGGCAATCGATTGGTAACCAAATTTCACTAAAGGAAAGAGAAATTTTATACGAGTATAGAAATGAAATACCAGTTCTTATTAATATACCAAAATACAGGGTATTACAGATATTGTTATCAATATAAGATCTTTGATGTTATTCTTAGAATAAGCAGTTAGATAAGCACAACTTCATTGTTCCGGTTTGCCTAATACTAGTTGTTCTGTTATCTCTTTGCGATTGTATAATTTCCTTAACTCAACTAAGGCTTTGCCCTCGTTGTTTGGGGTCGGCGACATGAATCCTTTTACTCCATTATGTTTGGTGACCATAGCCTCATTCAAGCTACACATTTGTCAAGTCTTTCTTTATTCCCTCTTCCCATGTTAATATTGGTCTTCCCCTAGTATGGCCTTCAATGCTTATCCTATCAACTGTCCTAACTGGTGTAGTTATTGATTAGTCTCCTTTTGTACATGTCCAAACCATGCATCCTAATCGAATTTCTCGTATTCTTTTTCCATTTTACTAATATATAGTCTTTTCTAATTCTATCCTTTCTTATTTACTTCCCATCCTTATTAGTTACAACCATACTCATTACACATTCTACATTTGAATTTAACGTTCATATTGTGGGGATTTGTTTTTTTCCCATTTGGTTTCTTAAATTACATTTTCAAGTAGTATGCATGCATGTGTACTGATCCAAGATATATATGTCTTTGAAAATAGTAACAATGGTGTGGAAGTGCATCCATTGGACTTCTTTACAAATTGTGGGAAAATTCAATTTTATTATTGGGATACAGCCGGGCAAGAGAAATTTGGTGGCCTTAGCGATGGTTACTAGTAAGTGAATATCAGCAATCAGTAGTTTAATTAATATTTGATTACCTGTTCCAACTGAGATTTGGATGTTGCTTTTATATATTTCCATCATTACATAGCACTTATGCATATGTATTTTTCCAACTTTTGCACCTTTTAAGGTATTATATATCATCATTTTGTGAATGTCTATGCTTAGCAATGCATGTCAATTTTGAAGTACTTATTGATACGGTGCATGTTTATGCAGGTTAGTATTCTAGCATATCATTAACATGACTTAGGATTTCTTCTTCTCCTCCTCTATTTTTTTGGTTCTGTTGGTTTTGAATTACTCCTAGTGCATATTCTTATCTTCTTTCACAAATGTCTCTGTTTCATTTTAGTTATATCTTCTTTTGTGTTTATGTACTTTGTGAATATTCCAAATCTGTATAGTGGGAAAGGGTTGATGGATTGCGCTATCTTTGTAGGTAGGAATTGTTGGGAAGTGATTGTTTCTAGTGATCTTTGTAGGGCCTTGGACAGTTATTTTTATTTTTATTTTTTTTTCATGTTTTCTCCTTTGCAGAGTGATTGTGACAGTAGGAAATAGGAATTGTACAAAGTTTCGAAATCATACCAAGCAACACACACACACACACAAAAAAAAAAAAAAAAAAAAGAGAAATTTCTAAATTGGGTTAATTACACTCACCTTCCCTGAGGGTTGACCTAATTTTATGAACCTCTCTCGTATTTTGAAGAATTACGCAGACATCCCCTATAAATGACGCTTGTGCAACGGCTGTAATAGAAGTGTCAAAAGTACTAGAATACCCTTGAGATGAAACACTGTATATCAAACTGAAATCAATGTAACTTTCCATTTCTTTGTTAATTCTGTTTTATCTATCTCGTCATCTCTTGACCACAAAGCAAGTACCACAATTCCTTTTCTCTCTCTCTCTCTCTCTCTCTCTCTCTCTAGAAACAGACCACAAACCACCACATCATGATAAGAAGAGAGAAACGATAATTTTTATTGATGATTCCACATTAAGGAGTGGATCCCTTTCACAATCAGTTATTCCAAATCAAAGCTATCTGACTGATGGAATGCTAGCCATATTTATCTTTGGTTGGCATGCAAGCCAGTAAAACATGTGCATAAATAATAAAAGGAAGTGCTGGGAATGAGGGATGCAATTAAGGAGATAACAGTAGAAGACATCAGCCATCAGTTACTCCACTGGTTTGACCTCCAATGGCTAATTATATGGACATAATCTCCTTGATAGAGGCTGGCTGTAACATTTCCTCCCCCTTAAAGGAGCCTTGTCCTCAAGGCTGAAATGCAGGAAAACGCTACAAGATGTCGTACCAATTTTCCCATGTGGCGTCCTCAGGAAATGAATTTGACCATTGAATGAGAACTTGGGTAACTAGGCGGTTATTCTTCTTCGTCATCCGGCGGTCTAGAACAGCTACCGGCTCCAATTGCAATTGGCCATCCTCGTTCACCGATGGTAATGTGGCTTGGACATGTGCCTTTGCTTCCACTTTTTTCTTGAGTCGAGACACGTGTACTACAGTGTGAATACGGGCCCCGTTGGGTAGGTCCAGTTTATATGCTACTATCCTTACACGCTGTAAGACTTGGAATGGCCCGAAATAACGCGGAGCCAATTTGACGCTCTTCCGTACGGCTACGGTAGACTGCCTGTATGGTATCAATTTCATATAAACCCAATCACCCACTGCAAACTCACGCTCACTTCGTCTTTTATCCGCTTGATGCTTCATCCTCTGCTGGGCATGTTCCAAATGTTACTTTAATATTTGTATCATCGCACCACGGTCTTGGAGTTGCTTGTCCACCACTTCATTTGGTAAGTCACCAGCTTGGTATGGAACAAGGGGTGGTGGTGGCTGCCCATAAACTGCTTCGTAAGGGGTGAGATGGGTGGCTGAATGCCAACTAGTATTGTACAACCATTCTGCTAACGTAACCCATTTGGACCATTGTTTGGGTCGATCGCCCGTGACACAATGCAAGTAGTTTTTGAGGCACCGATTGACTACTTCCGTTTGTCCATCCGTTTGTGGGTGGTAAGAGGAGCTGAGTTTAAGCTGTGTTCCTTGAAGCTTGAACAACTCAGTCCAAAAAGTACTTGTGAAGATAGGACCTCGGTCACTCACGATAAATGAAGGCATGCCATGTAACTTGAAAATATTCTCAAAAAATACTTGTGCAATGTCATTCGCAGTGTACGGGTGTTTGAGAGGAATAAAATGGGCATATTTGCTGAGGCGGTCCACAACCACAAAAATAGCTTCAAACCCATGGGAGAGCGGCAATCCCTCAATGAAGTCCATGCTAATATTGGTCCACACACGTTTCGGAATGGGCAACGGTTGTAGCAGTCCTGGAGAAGCATACAAATCGGGTTTATTTCTTTGACACACATCACATTCTGCCACATGTTGTCGCACCTTGGCTTTCATCCCCTTCCAATAAACTCCATGTTTGAGCCGTTTAAGGGTGGCGTGCACCCTCGAATGTCCTCCGGTAGGACTGTCATGAGCCTCAGGTATAAATTGATTAAGCAGCTTTTCATTTGATTCATCCAATACCAACCTACCCTTGTACAATAGGCGCCCATGTCTCCAAGTAAAAGCTTTGTGGCTGGAAGGGTCTTCCTGCAAGTCATATATTAACGTTTGGAGGTAGGGGTTGGTCCTCCACCCCTCTTGTACTTGTGTGAACCATTCAGGAACGAACCCGATAATTGCATTGATTTCTCCTTCGTGTTTCCGAGAGAGAGCGTCAGCCACTGTATTTTCCTTGCCACTTTTGTACATGATTTTGTAAGTGTACCCCATCAACTTAGAAAGCCATTTTTGTTGAGCCGGTGTGACGATTTTCTGGTCCAACATATATTTGAGACTCACGTGGTCCGTTTTGATGATAAAAGGACGACTTACCAGGTAGGGTCGCCATTTTGTCACCATATGAATTACGACCATCATTTTTTTCTCGTATGTCGATAAACCCAAGTGCTTGTCGGCAAGAACCTTACTGGCATAGGCTATGGGCCGACTCTCCTGCATCAATACGCCACCTAATCCCGTTCCAGATGCATCACATTCGACCACAAAAGTTTTTGAGAAATCGGGAAGAGCCAAGACTGGCGTGGATGTCATGGCCATTTTGAGGTCCTCAAAAGCATTTTGTGCACCATCCGACCACTAAAACTTGTCTTTCTGAAGCAGCTATGTAAGAGGCCTATAAATCTTGCCGTAGTCCTTAACAAATTGGCGGTAGTACCCTGTTAAACCCAAAAATTCGCGAAGGGCCATGAAAGTGGATGGCGTGGGCCATTTTTGTATATCCTCAATTTTTGTTGGATCTGCTGACACACCCTCCTTAAAGATTATATGCCCGAGATAATTAACTTGTTGGCACCCGAATTGACATTTTGACTGCTTGGCATAGAGTTGATTGTGTTGGAGTATTTCCAACGTCGCCTTCAAATGAACTAAGTGATCCTGCCGCGTCTTGCTGTAAACCAGTATATCATAAAAAAATAAGTATAAACTTTCGCAAATATGACTTGAAAATATCATTCATGAGACACTGAAATGTGGAAGGAGCATTAGTTAAGCCAAAGGGCATGACTAGGAACTCGTAGTGCCCCTCATGTGTACGGAAAGCGGTCTTGTGCACGTCGGGCGGGTGCACCCTTATTTGGTGATATCCTGAACGGAGATCAAGTTTGGAAAAGTAACTCGCTCCATGTAGCTCGTCTAGCAGTTCATCAATTACGGGAATAGGAAATTTGTCTTTGATGGTATCACGATTTAAAGACTGGTAATCGACACACATCCGCCAAGTATTGTCCTTCTTTCTAACAAGTAGAACGGGTGATGAAAATTGGCTCGTGCTAGGTCGGATGATGCCCGAGTCTAGCATTTCTCCCACTATTTTTTCTATCTCATTTTTTTGAACAAAGGGATATCGATACGGCCTAAGGTTGGTGGGATTGCTATTTGGGGATAACGGTATTTTATGATCCTGGGTCCGGACTGGGGGTAAGCCTGAGGGCTCAGCAAAAATTCGGCTATAGGCTTCAAGTATAGTTTCAAGTTCGGGTTGGGCTGAAGGACTTACCTGGGCTAGATGTGGTCTTATTACCTCTGTTGTTGCAGGCTGTATATAGCACAATTGGGCCATCACCACTTGAGCTTGACTGTTCTGGAGTAATTTAGACATCCGTTTTGGGTTGACGGTAGTTACTGGACTTGCGGTGGCGCCTCTATAAGCATGTCGTCTCCCATTGTTCTCGAACTCCATGCTTAAATTTTTGAAATCCCATGTAATTGGGCCCAACGTTGCCAACCATTGCACTCCTAGTACCATATCGCATCTCCCGAGTGGTAGGAGTCGCATGTCCGCGCAATAAGGGGTCCCTTGCACTGTCCACTCCAGTTACCGACAAACGGCACTACTTTCTAACCTGGTTCCATCCGCCACGGCTACAGGTAATGGTTGAGTCTCATGAATAGTACATCCATAGTGTTTGGCTATATTAGGATCGAGGACGTTGTGTGTACTTCCAGAATCAATAAGGATGATAATGGATCTCTTCTTTATTCGTCCTTTAACCTTCATGGTACGATAAGAGGGAGTACCAGCTAGTGCATGCACCGAAATTATTGTTTGTTCCTGAGCTTGCTCATCGGGTGGATCGTCTAATTCGTGAGTCTCCTCTTCGTTGTCTCCATCGTCATATGGCTCAAGCAAGAACAATTGACGTTTTTTGTATACATGACCCAGCACATACTTCTCATCACAATGATAGCATAAATTCTTCTGGCGTCGTTCTTCCATTTCTGTTTGGTTAATTCTCCTCACTGGTGGAAGCCTCTCCTTGTCTCGCAACGAGTGTGGTTGTGGGTTAGTCACGAGTGGTCTTATTGGTGCGCGTCCACGGTGTTTGCTGATAGCCTCGATGTGTTCCTCCTGGAGTCTTGCCAAGCCCACTGCTTGGATCATTGTGTTGGGCCTAAACATTTGTACAATGGGCCGAATCTCCTCCTTTAACCCACTAATAAAATAACTCACAAAGAATTCTTCAGGCAAGCCCTTGGTTCGGTTTGCCAATTCTTCAAACCGCTCACGGTAGTCCTTTACCAACCCATCTTGCTTGAGTTTGGTTAAAGCCCCTATGTCATCTTCGTAGACGTTTGGTCCAAATCGAAGGCAAATATCATGAGAAAATTCCAGCCAAGTTGGAATTCCGTGTGTGCTCAAGTAGCCCTGGAACCATTCCAATGCCCTTTCTTCCAAGTGGATGGATGCGATGTGCACCTTATGAACTTCTCCGGTGCCGTTGAAATCAAAAAATCGCTAGCATCGATAAATCCACCCCTTCGGATTATCGCCCGCAAAGCGCGGAAAATCAAGCCGAGTGTAGCGGGTTTGCACTGCTGCTTGCCCATTGGCCATCCCGTGTGGACCAGGTGCAATTGCTCCTCTGTTAGTAGACGAGGACTCCACCATTTCTGGTCTTGTACCACGGGTCTTAGCGGTTTTGTTAGCCATTGCCATTATCAACTCCTTGAGCTCCTTCATGTTGGCATCTTGTTTCTCGTGGTTGTCTTGAAGTCTTCTTAGGGCTTCTTCCACCTTGACCAACCTAGCAATTGTTTCCATATTCCTAGTCTCCGGAGGCATTTAGTGAACACCACAGTCAAGGACCGGCTACTCTGATACCAAATGATAAGAAGAGAGAAGGGATAATTTTTATTGATGATTCCACATTAAGGAGTGGATCCCTTTCACAATCAGTTATTCCAAAACAAAGCTATCTGACTGATGGAATGCTAGCCCTATTTATCTTTGGTTGGCATGCAAGCCAGTAAAACATGTGCATAAATAATAAAAGGAAGTGCTGGGAATGAAGGATGCAATTAAGGAGATAACAGTAGGAGACATCAGCCATCAGTTACTCCACTGGTTTGACCTCCAATGGCTAATTATATGGACAAAATCTCCTTGATAGAGGCTGGGCTGTAACACATCATGCCAACGCAACAAGGAAGTGTCCTTTTGAGATTTGATTTGCAGAGGCTCGATTTACATAGTTGGGGTACATGTGCGGCAGAGAAAGGTGGCGGTGATGTACGGCGCCGGTAATGTTGTCCGGGTAGTCGGCGGCATTACAAACCAGCCATCAAATCTTTAATCTATCTAACTTATATTCACCAAAATCATCTAACCCACCAAATTGAAATTCTAGAGATTGTTTTTTTTTTTTTTTTTAATTTCAGAGAATCATCCTTCAATTGCAAAGATTTGTGGTTGATTATAGGTGGTCGGTATTGGGTTTTGAGGAATATTGGTTAATTTCATTTGATTCTTTTTTTTGTATCCATTGAATGTGGATGTGGAGGTCGTGAAAATGAGGGTATGGTGGATCACTCTTGAGAGTAATATTTGGGGCACAACTAAAGCCACAATCATTTACTCACAACCTTCATTTTGTGTCTCTCTCTTAATGGGCACTGTGGGGGTCATTGGCACTGTGGGGTCCATCAAGAGAGATAGACACGGAATAGAGGTTGTGAGCAAATAGTTGTGGCTTTGGTTGTGCCCCAAGTATTATTACCCCTTGATGAACTATGTATTCATCTTTTGATAGGTACAGAGATAAGGGCAGATTGTTGTGGTCTGTAGTGGAGAGAGGGAGTACTTGAAGGGTTTTCTTATTTCTTTTATCAAGGGTAAAATTGTCATTTTAACAAATTTTAACCAAGAAAATAACTTTTACGTTTGGTCAACTAACGGCCGACTAACAGAGGGAGGTCAGTGTTACAAAATCATAACCTCAAGGGAGGTTTGTGTAATTTTTCAAAATACGAGGGAGGTCCGTATAATTAGGTCAAATCTCAGGGAGGTGAGTGTTTCACCCTTCAAAATATTGGCCAAAATCTGAGGAACTCAACTCTAGCGAGACTTGAGAGCAAGGATTGCATAGATGTCTATAGTTTGTACGACTTATCCTATTGCCATAAACCGTAAGACTTTGAGATGGAAACTTGGATACTGAAGACTATTCTATTCTGCCAATAATGGAAAATGAAGATTTTGCAACTTTACTGGATATAAAATAAGTCATTGAGCACTACAGCAGCCATGCCTATTCAATCTGGAGACTCCTAGAGCTCTATAAAAAAAAATATACTACTATTCTGGGCAACAATTTTATTAGCAGCTAAAATGAAATTGAACTTAGCTCAACCCAAAGGTTGATAACTCTGCACTCCATATCGATTCTCTTGTGAAATTCCCAATTTGCCTTTTGTTTTTGGGCCTCCCTCTGCATACTTGATAATTGATATATACGTGCACTGGTGCTCCCCTTTACTATGTATCGGTATCACCCATTGAGATCAGAGATGTTGATTCTTTGATGGTGTATGTTAATGAAATGCTCGAGAAGCGTCATGAAATAAGTCAGTCAGATTTTCGTTCAAAAGAATGAATTTTGGAATTTCTATCTCGTCGGGGATGGACATCTATGATCTAAATAATGGGTTTTGTTAACATTTGTGAAATAAATTAGAGCATGTTAGTTTGAGGGTATTCTAGTGTTGCTCTTCTCACCTAGTTGATGGGACTTTACATTGCCGCAGCCGTACTATCCTTGTCCCTTCCCTAACTTAATCTCCACGTCCTAGGCAAAAGGAAAGAGTGACATAGTTTTGGGTTTTGTCATAGTGCTTTGTAGAGGAGTGCCAGAACGCAGAAGATTCTATTACTTGGTTCTTGATGAAATCGATGATTCTGTTTCTCAGCTTCTTACTACTGCGGACTGCCCATTCCTTTTGTAAAGACATGGCACCTTTCTGGTTATCAGTTCTTTGCAAAACTGTCACTTCATTCCACAAGTTCTAATATTGTAGGATTCACCCGACTTTATAAGCTTCATTTCAGAACACTTGGCACAAGACAAGTGCCACAAGATTTTACAATTTTAGGTTTTGCTGAAAACCTTTGTTGATGAATATTCCAGATTTTGATGGCAAATTCTGCTCGTTATGTGTCATAACATGATGTTTACATAATTGATTTTCATTAGAATCACAGCATGTGTATGAAAGGAAATTTTCGGTTGCAAGAATTTGAGTTCTTGTTGCTTAGAAGTGGTTGAGGATTATGACCAGTTTTTCACAAGATAAATAGCAGATGTGCATGTTCTGAGGCATTAATAGTTGGCACTAGATATGTTTGCGCTTAGATTCCAATTTATTAAACATGTCCAGGTTCTAAGGCTGTGTTTGGATCATGGATTTTGTGAGGGAAAAGAAAAGATTCGGTGAAGGATTCAGTATCCCTTGTTTGGTTACTGTGGATTCTTAGGGGGAAAAGAAAAGATTTCCTTTTGCTTTCCCACACAACCAAACAAGAGCAAGGATTTTGTATCCCTCCATTTCCTTCCACTTTTCTTTCTTTTTTCCTTCACTTTTCTTTTCCCTTACGAAATCCATGATCCAAGCACGGCCTAAATGATCCTCTGATGTTATTGTTTGACTTATAATAGTGGGATTTTCATGATTTTGGTAAGAGTATCTTGATGGGACTTAAAACTGTTAGGAATTCAGTTACCTACTATTTGACTCTTGTAGAGAAGGCCATTTCTTGAATGAAGTTTGATGAAAAACTTCTGTGAATTGAAGCTTATGGGAGGCTTAGTATAATTGAGATCATACAAAGTAATGTGGAAATGTGTTATCTCTGTTGTTTAGTCATTTCATTGAGAGGCAAAGGAATCTATTTTTATCATATTCCCTTTGCTGTTAATGCCTGGAATGCTAGCACTGTTTTTACATTGGTTTATTTAACATATGCAGCTTTTTACATGAATAGCATGTTCCAACCAGGCTTTATCTCATCCTGAAATGAACAACTTGTTAGAAAATAATAACGAATAGACACTGCTGTGTACGAAAATACTTATCAGTAGGGTTGAAGATTCTGACTGAGTCGTGTATTAGACACTGTCCTTAAGAGTAATTTCCGCCCCTCAGAGTTCTTGACTCGGTACAGAAAGGTCTCAGCGGTTTACCCTCCAGGATTAAGCAGCCTCGTCTTTGTTCACGTGCACTCGTTGAACAAAGGGCACAGAACAGCCTTGTATGTATATCAGTGATCGATGAACAGAGAAGGACCAGAGAGGGAAGATTGTATATTGCTCAGTGTTTATTCATGAAGGAGAACTGCTATTATATAGCTTTAGAAACCCAACAAAATCCCACAAAGAGAGCAAACGTGTGATTTGATAAAGGATAAAATTTCTGTAACGTTCATATGATTGAATTAATTTGGTAAATCACATTTGGCAAGTCAACAAAAAATTAAAAAGAAAGTTTGAGAAAAATAAATTGTAAAACTAAGCCGCGAGGCCGGGATTTGCACCCCCCTTGCGCGCGAGTAAGACGTGACGCGCCCGGTTAAACGATTTCCGGATTGAATCCCAAATTTCTATTGGATTTGGGATTAGCTTGGGCTTGGCTCATGTGCGCGTGAGAGCCCACATGTTCCAACTTATTACTAAGCCCATAAAGACAAAGTATATATTAAGCCTCTCAACTCCCTCTTCCTAAGCAATGTGGGACAAGAGTCTCCACCACTCTTTTACCCAACACCACACCAATAAGAGATGTAGAGAGAGAAAAAGTTTGACTTTGAAAAAACACCCACTTTGGACCACAAATTACAACAAAATTACAACAATCCCCCACATTTTTCAAAGACAAATTTTGAGAAGTAACGATCGATCACTTTAGTATATTGCATCAGTGATGGTGTCTTTTGGACTATGAACCAACACTTAGGGAAATAAGAATTGATTCACAGAAATTTGGTGAAATTAGAATTTCCATGAACCTTATTTCTTTGTGTGAATCAAAGTACTTATCACCCACAATACACTTTGATAAACAAGGCTGTTAACGCGGTTTGGCACGTTTCGGCCATGTGCCGTACCTGGATTTCATGAGTGCTCTAAAGAACCTACCTAAGTTCTCATAGGAAGCAGCCCCACTTCCACACTCATATAGGTAAATTCATCAAGTATGTATTGCAACTATACATACCACCCAATAAGGACTATGAAAATTTGGAACACTACTAAATGCTGGTCATGGGCACGCTATTTAGAGAAAATATTATAGTATTTCCTAAAATTGTTGGTGGGAAATATGAGTTCCTTCTGGTTAGAAGTTTGGGAATGATTGAGAATTGGTAGCAATTCTGGTTAGGTGTTTGTTCAATCATAACACTGTGGAATGGTCCAGTGGATAACAAAGCACTAGCTTATTTCAAATGACTTAAATTCTATTCTAATCTCCTACATAATATCACAGGCATGAGGCTGAACTTGCTGCAGCTGGTGCATTTGAGAAGAGGTTCTGAATCAACTGTGAGGCTTCTGAGTTTTTGGAATTAGTTTTTATGTCCCGTTTACCCTAAATTAATCACATTTTTATAGTTTTGACAGTTAAATTTAAATTTAGAGAGAGGGGAGAGAAATTAAAAAAAGGTGTAAAAAGTGATGAGTCTCAAATGTTTCAAAATTTATTTTACAGAAGTGGTGAAGAATGAAAAGAATTTTGGACCATTAGACGATGACACACATCAAGGGATCAAAGTGTCCTAATTATCAAAGGCATCCCTTCTATGTTATATAGATAAGTGAGTATGTGCATCATGCAGGGAAGTATATAGATGTAAATATGTATGATGTCTATGTAGCAGTTGTTATCCATTTAAAATTACATATTCCCCTGTCCCAATTCATGAGTGCTTTGTTTCTTTTTGGAATGTTCCAATTTAATAAAAACTCAAACATTAAAGATAATATGTTCATATATCATTTCTAATTGTATGAGTTTACATCAAACATAACAAGAGGTATCACACCATCTTAAATATCGAAATATGTCTAACCAATCAATGATATTACAAGTGATTCCAAATCTAATCTAATTAAGTTTCGCAATAAAGGTTGAACGGCTTGATTTGGGTTAACAAGTTGACACAACTAAAATCTAAATCATTTGTTAATCTTTTTTTTTTTTTGGTTTTCCAGGGTATCCCCAGGCCTTCCGCCTAGGACTAATCCTCCGAAGTACTGTCGGGCACCGAAGTGGGGACCTCTCCCGAGATCATTTGTTAATCTTTGGACTAAAACCTAAATCATTTGTTAATCTTTGGACGCCAACTTTTGTGCTCAAAGTTTAGTTGCCGACTCATGCGATGACAACCTAAATTGGGATACAAATTTTCGAAAGAAAAAGGTACCAGTGAAAAATAAAAGGACCTTTTTTTTTGTTTTGTTTTTGTTTTGTGTACATGTTATTCTGATGACAGATCCCCAAAAACATATATTTCTAGAGTAATATTTGGGACACAACCTTCATACAACTTTCATACAACCTCCCCAAAAGATGTGTCTATCTCTCTCCTATGATGTCACTGGACCCCACAGTGACACAGGAAAGAGATAGACACATCTTTTGGGGAGGTTGTATGAAAGTTGTATGAAGGTTGTGCCCCAAGTATTACCCATATTTCTATATGGAAATACAAGACTCTGTAAATCACATTTAAGAAAATAACAATATGTTATTTTGACACAAAAGTTTTGAGAACATTATATTTGGGAGTTTATGGGAGAAAAGAAAAGAAGAAAAAGTCGTAAGTGAGGAGAGAAAAGAAAAGAAAAGAAATGATATTGGTTTCTTTTTATTTTGTTTGGGACTTTAAGAAAGAGTTAGTCTCTTTCCTCTTGTTTGTGAATTGAGAAGAAAAAAAGAGAAAAGAAAGAAAGTTACCATTCTACCAATTAATAACTTGAACTAATAAAGTCTCTAACATCTCTTCTTTTCATTTTCATTTTCTATTCACGCCAAATAACATCCAGATTTACTTGGTACGTTAGCTTTTTTGCTTTGTTAGGAGAGAGAATACGCGTATATAGAGTGTTAGGAGGCTAGGACTTAGATTAAATTAAAATTAATTAAGAATTAAATAAAAGGTATTGTGGGTATTAAGAAAAATTCATTAAACCCTACTCTTTTCTCTCATTTTCTTTCCAATTTGGAGAGAGAAATTGAGAGAAAGTGGGGATTAGTTTTCTCTCCCTTTCTCTCATTTTCTCTCCTCACTTAAACTCCCAAACGAGAGAAAGCGAAAGAAAGTGAGGTACTTTCTCTTATTTTTTTCTCGTTCTTTAAACTCCCAAATATAATGTTAAAGGACAATCAAATTTTAAGTTCAGTATACCATTCTATTTAGAAATAAAAATAATTCAAGTAAAATTTTGCTGGAATATCCTATTTAGCATGTGTAACATTAACAATCTGGAGTCCTCTTTGGTACAACCAAGTGGACTTGATTTGGTTGCAATTACGTCTTTTATTTTCGGGGTCATATGAGTTTGTTCTTGATAAGAAACTTTGTTCCCAGGTCATAAAAGTTTATTTTCATTAAAACCACTTTGTTACCATCAAAACAATTACTTCCTCTGTCCCATTTTATATGTCTTTTTTTGGGAATCCAACTATTTAAGGGGACAAAAAGAAAAAAAAAAAAAAAAAAAATCTACACATACTTTCTACAATTGCCCATAATCATTGCACTTTCTTTTTTGTTTTGTTTTGGTATTAGTTGTAAGGATGGGTAATTTGGGATACTAAGTAAAATTGACTTACTAATTTAGTAAAGTGGACAACAATTTTGGAACATACCAAAAAGGAAAAGGGAACACATAAAATGGGACGGAGGAAGTATGTTTTTTTTACCGAAAACAAACATCAATAATCTAAGAACAAACTTTTATGACTCAAAAAAAAAAAAAAAAAAAAACATAGGTATAACCAAACCACTTAGGCTTAGTTTGGCCCCCACGTGGTGCTTCTCTTTTTTAAAGCACAATTTCATGTTAATTCATTTGGTAACTAGTTTATGACCTTTGCAAAAATTGAACTTAAGGTTTTTTTGGGGAGCTTTTAAAAGCTCTAGAATGAAGTTTTTAAAAACTCAAGGTTGCTTTTTGATTTCATGATATCTTTTGAAGAGTAGTGTGCCACTTATATAAAATTATCAAAGAACCTTATAATAAATTACAAAAGCTTCTTTTAAAAAGCCACGTAGAGACCAAACTAGGCTTAATTGTAACAAAGTGTCTTCCTAACAATCGAGAACATACCCATATGGGCCATATAGTTCCGGGAGCAATTTTTTTTTTGCGTAAAATAAATAAATAAATAAATAAATAACTCAAAATGGGAAAAAAAAAAAAAAATCTGACAGATCATAGAGTCCGCGTCAACTTAAAGCCACTCACTTACCTATAAAGTACTATAAACTCCGCTCTTCGCCTCGCCGCCACCTCTCTCTCCTCATTTCTTCTTCAGCGGCGAACACCCCGAAACACCTCGCGAACTATCGCAAATCAGCATAAGCAACATCGAAATGGTAAATTTCTATTCCAATCTCTATCTCTTCCTTTCAATTTTCCGTTTTTGTTTTCTTCTTCTCTCGCTTTCACATTGTCGATCTCATTGATTTCAAAATTTTTTTAGGGTTTTGAAACAGTAGCTTTTGTATTCCATTCGTTAACGTAACCTTTTTTTTTTTTTTTAACCGAGAAAGTAACTGGTGATACGTAATAACAATGGAGTCATAGGGTTCATCTATTTATTCAATTCCTGTAAAGATTCGCAGAAACTATTGTATACTGATTGAACTTGTATCCGGAGGCTTTATGTGTATATTATATACATGATTTATAGTGATGTTTTTATTTCTGTATACAGGCTCTACCGAATCAACAGACTGTTGATTATCCCAGCTTCAAGCTCGTGATTGTGGGCGATGGAGGAACTGGTAATTTATTTATTCTGTTTTTGGTTGATTGGTTGTGGAAAGAGTTGGGGGGGGGGGGGGGGGGGGGGGGGGGGTCATAGGGTTTATGATTTCTATTTAATTTTATATAATGTAATGGAGCTTTTTTTTTCTTTCCCCATGAACTCTCTTACAACGCGAAATACTTTGCTTATAGGACTATAGGAGTAGTTAAACGACAAATTATCTTTAAGTTAGATGGAGCTTCTTAGACTTAAACCACCTCTTTTTGGTTATCAATTTTTGGAGATTACATGATCTTATATTATATGATATGATCCTATATGATGTTATATTGTTATTGTTATTAATATAAGATCTTTGATATTATTCTTAGGATCATATCTTTAATATTATGTATGTATCTTGAAGATATATATGTACATGCCCATTATTATAGGCATCACCATTGTAATATTTGAGCTTGAGCAATATAATGATCACTTATAGCTCCCGTGGATGTAGGCCTTAGGCCGAAATTTATTTATTGATATTGATGTCGAGTTTCATGCTCACATAAAAATGAGAGCAAATTAATGGAAACAAGAACAAGAGGATAAATAAAGGGAAACATGAGGAAATGTTTGGTAAAGGGAGGATTTTTTAAGCAAGTTCTATTGGCCTTCAGTTTATGTAGAGCTAAACGAGCTCAAAGAAATTTCGTTTTTGTTCCTTTTCACCTCCACAAAGTTGAGATACTTGACGCATTTTGTTTCATGAATAGTTGTATTGATGATGCTAAGTATGTTTGGTCAATGCAGGAAAAACAACTTTTGTGAAGAGGCATCTCACTGGTGAATTTGAGAAGAAATATGAACGTAAGCAGTTTGATAAGCACAACTTCATTGTTCCAGTTTACCTATTAGTTGTTCTATTATCTGTTTGCGATTGTATTTGCCTTTCAACTTCCCTTAACTCAACTAAGCCTTTGTCCCCTTTTTTTGGGGGTCGGCTACATGAACCTTTTACTCTATTATGTTTGGTGACCATAGCCTCATTTAAGCTACACATTTGTCAAGTCTTTCTTTATTCCCTCTTCCCATGTTAATATTGGTCCTACTATGAACTTCAATGCTTATCCTATCAACTGTCCTAACTGGTGCAGTTATTGGCCTCCTTTGTACATGTGCAAACCATCCTAATCAATTTTCTCATGTTCTTTTTCCATTTTACTAATATATAGTCATTTCTAATTAGATCCTTTCTTATTTACTTCACATCCTTATTAATTATTACCATACTCATTACACACATTCTTCATTTGAATTTAACTTCAAATTGTGGGGATTTGCTTTTTTCCCATTTGGTTTCTTAAATTACATTTCCAAGTAGTGTGCATGCATGTATACTGATCCAAGATATATACGTCTTTGAAAACAGCAACAATTGGTGTGGAAGTGCATCCGTTGGACTTCTTTACAAATTGTGGGAAAATTCGATTTTACTGCTGGGATACAGCCGGGCAAGAGAAATTTGGTGGCCTTAGAGATGGTTACTAGTAAGTGAATATCAGCAATCAGTGTTTTTATATTTGATTACCTGTTCCAATTGAGTTTTGGATGTTGCTTATATATATATTTCCGTCATTATAGCACTTATGCGTATGTATATTTCCAACTTAGCACCTTTTAAGGAATTGTATATCATCATTCTGTAAATATCTATGCTTAGCAATGCATGTCAATTTCGAAGTACTTGTTGATGCGGTGCATGTTTATGCTGGTTAGTATTCTAGCATATCATTAACATGACTTAGGATTTCTTCACCTCCTCCTCTATTTTCTTGGTTCTGTTGGTTTTGAATTACTCCTAGTGCATATTCTTTTCTTCTTTCACGAATGTCTCTGTTTCCTTTAGTTATCTTCTTTTGTGTTTATGTACTTTGTGAATATTCCAAATCTGTTTAGTGGGAAAGGGTTGATGGATTGTGCTGTCTTTGTAGTTGGGAATCGCTGGGAAGTGATTCTTTCCAGTTATCTTTGTAGCGCCTTAAAACGGTTAATTTATTTTTATTTTTATTTTTTCATGTTTCTACCTTTGCCAAGTGATTGTGAACAGTAGGAAATAGGACTTTTACAAAGTTTCAAAATCATACCTAGCAACACACACACACACACACACACACACACACACACACAAAAAAAAAGGGAGAGAAATTTCAAAATATTGCCCAAAATCTGAGGAACTCAACGCTATTGAGACTTCAGAGCAAGGATTGCATTGATGTCTATAGTTTGTTACGACTTATCCTATTGCCATAAACCGTAGGAGTCTGAGATGGAAACTTTGGAAACTTGGATACTGAAGACTATTCTATTCTACTAATAATGGAAGATGAAGATTTTGCAACTTTACTGTATATGAAATTAGTCATTGAGCACTACAGCAGCCATTCCTATTCAATCTGGATACTCCTAGAGCTTTATAAAAGAAATGTACTAGGGGTGACATCGGTCGGCTTTGGTCGGTTATCATCCTTAAATGCTCACCGAACCGAAGTAGTCGATGATTGAAGATTGAGCACCGATTTCGAAATTCCACTTCGGTGTGAGGTGCAGCACCGACCAATGCAACTGGCGGTCGGTGCTTCGATTTGGGCTAATTGGATTGGGCCAAAATTGGGACTGTCTATTACTATTATAGCAGCCTACTTTGAGGCATTTTCCACTGGGCCTTTACCTTTGTTAACTCATACATTCAAGTGGGCATATTTTTTAATGAATCATTTGGGCCAGCCTATATTGTATCAGAAATAAGGATAGGAGTTAAACCTATTGAAATTTGAACCAAAATTCAACATCAATGAAATAGAAACATGACATTTTATTTGTTAACTGTTAAATACCAGATATTTCAGCACAAAAATAATATGGATTCAGCTATTAATGGAATGTGAAATATGAAATTATTAAAGTATGGCTTTTGCTTCAAATAGCAATTTTGTGACTACTTTTGAAACAAAAGCCAAATCATGAAATTCCAAATGTATATCTCCAAGTCTCCAAAAATATACAAAATCCAAAAAACACATCATAAGATCACCCTATGGACCTAAAGGTCAAAGCACCACAATACCATAAAACTTGGAAGTCTCCAAAAAAAAGGACAAAATCCATAAGGTTCAAACCAGACCATCCAGATATAAAATTCAGCCACCGTTCCAGTTTGTATTCCAATTCCACTGGTCCAATAGGGATTCGTTCGTTCAAGCCCAACTCCACTCATATTACCCAACCTACAAAGCACAAATGTTCAAACTTCAAAGGAAATATGACTACCTCATAGTGTCCAACTTATATAAATATAGAGAGTTTATTTACTTACTAATCCAAATCCTCAATAATGGCAACGCTAGAATCCACTTTTGATGCACTTGCTTCCTCCACAATTTCTACAGCCAATTTGAAAATTAGCATTAACAAATAACAAGTGGGTAACAAAAAAAAAGGTAAACATAAAGTATATACTTATTTCAAATTTGTCAAATGCTTCAACATCTTCGATTGCATCTTGAAGTCTAATAGGAGTACATGAAGACCTAAGTCAATCTTGTGCACAAATTAGGGCCTCTGCCACACTAGGAGATAAAGAAGTACTGTTGCCTTTCTTTTAGACGAGTCTTCTACTAGGAATCAAGAACATGACCTCCCATGCTAAAAACGGATTCACTAGCAACAGTAGATACAGGAATTGCAAGAACATGCCGTGCAACTAAAGAAAGGGCACGATATTTACCCGAATTAACCTTCCTCCATGCTAATACATCAAACCCATTTGCATCTTCTTCACAACTTTCACCTATGTACTTTTGCAGCTCTGTTTTGTTCTCTATTGAATCTGCCTCTTTCAAGTGTTTCTTAAATTGGGACAACCTACTAGGTCCCTCCTTACTCTCGGACTCACTACTTTCTTTTGATTGACTCCCGTTTTCTCCTACACTAATTTCTTCCTCATAAGCTTCAAACAACCGATTCAATACACCTTTCACTTTGGTTGTTAAGTCATTAGTTTCACTATAACAAAATTCAATATATTTCATTTTCCATCGAGGATCAAGAACCAAAGCAACATATAACAAAAGATTCATATTACCAAGACTTCTCCAATACTTTTCAAACTTTAATTTCATATTTACAGCCATTGATTTCAAAAACAAATCCCCCTCTTTACAATCCGCCACGATAGTGTCTTGGATTGTTTTTAACTCCATTAAAAATGCATTAAAAGTAATTTGCTTTGATCTGAGAAAACGCAAGGTTGCATCATAGAAAAGTTCCAGAAATTTCACAATCTACATTTGTCCCAATCTTCATAAGTAATAGGCTCCAAACCGTCACTACCAAGAGTAGTAGCATTCCTAAAGTTATGATCTTTCTCCTCCAAACGTTCAAATGCTTTTTGGTATTTTTCGGCTCTCTCCACCATCAAATAGGTATAGTTTCACCTAGTAGGTACATCTAACACGAGTTGACATTTCTATGGAATTTTCTCTTTCTCCGCACAAAGCTTAAATACCTTAAGTCTTTGTGGGGAGGACCGTACATACCTCCCCGCATTCCTCACCCTTACAATAGAATCATCTATGTCTTTCAACCTGTCACGAACAATAAGGTTCAAGATATGAGTACAACATCTCATATGCATGAACTCATGGTGCAAAATTGTTCCCTTCCTATTCTTAGTCTTTCTAACAAGATAATCAACTAGGGTGTTGTTTGAACTAGCATTTTCAACCCAGCACGTGAGAATCTTGTGTATCCCCCAATCAAGCAAACACAACTCTATTGCCATACCAAGTGCTGAACCTTTGTGACTTTTAACTACACAAAAATTTAGGATTCTTTTGTGTAGTTTCCAATCACTATCAATAAAGTGGGTTGTAACTTGTAAGACACATATAGTTAAAATTTTGTAAGGACGTCCATGTATCCGTGGTAAGGCAAACTCGTTGCCCTTTGAGGGCATTTTTCAACAACTTTTTCTCTCTTACGTACACTTTGTAACAATCTTTCGCAATTGTCAAACCTACTTGGGATCTTAATCCATTTTGGTTGACAAATTAACATATATTTCCGAAACCCCTCACCTCTTTACAAACCCAAAGGGCAATTAATCAATTATCAACATCTCTGCCAAAGCCAACCTACATTTTTCAGGATTAAAGACAATCGGCACTAGTCCACTACAAGTGTCTCCATCTTTGTTAGGTTTAAAAACCAACGTGGTTTGCCCTTTATCCACCTTCCTATAAGGATAACTCGGGCATTGGTGCTCTAATTGATGTGACAAAGAGGTTGTCCCGTTTAGTTTAGGGTCACATGCATAGCTATGATTATAATAATTACAGGAAGCCCTACGTTTAGCGTAGAATTTTCATTATCAACTTCTGTAAACTGATCCCATACCCATGATCTCTGTTTACCAGTAATATAAGTCTTAGGTTTACTCACAATGGGTGGAAGTGGTGGCTTTTTGTCTGTTTTGTCCTTGGTTGAAGCAGTATTCATCCCAATTGTTGTATTTTCTCCGGCCATGATAGCTCTGCATCATAATTAAAAAACTATACTTAAAAGACAAATACGAAAATTATGAATCTATTTATGTGAACCACAGAAATCTGTTTATGTGAACCCCAACAATCTTACTTTCATATGGATGGAAAAACTAATCACAAATATTACATAGAGAAAAAGAATGAAAACAAAAAGACATTTACAAGACCATAAATAAAAAATTTGTTTGTGACTAAGAAAAGTTTCGAAATATATAAAAATCATAGGGTCTTGATCTCATATGCATGAACCACCAAAATTCAACAAAATAAAAAAAAAAAATCCGTTTATGTGAACCCAACAAGCTTACTTTCATATACATAGAAAAATTTAATCACAAATATTACATAGAGAAAAAAGAATGGTAATAAAAAGACAGTTGCATGACCATAAATCAAAAATTTATTTATGTGATTGAGAAAAGTTTCAAAAAATAAAAAAATCATAAGGCCTTGATCTCATATGCATGAACCACCAAAAATCAACATATATTAAAAAAAAAAAAAAATTACGTTCAAAGTTGAAACAAGTGCGAATCGAAAATGTGTAACCGGAGAGAGACTGTAGGGTGTAGAAGTCTCATTACCTTCTGATTGTGGTCGCGAACACAATCAAGAAGTGTTACAAAATGATCTTCAGATTGGGATTTCGAAACATTGACGGCACAAGGTGCACAATTCATGAACAAGCCTTAAGCCGTGGAGGATTTATGGTTTCACTGAGAATTTGAGAAGAATAAAATGGCTCAAATGACTGAATGTGTGTGTGTGTGAGAGAGAGAGAGAGAGAGAGAGAGAGAGAGAGAGAGAGAGAGAGAGAGAGAGAGTGTGTGTGAGGATTAGGATTATAATTTTTGAACGTGCTCCTCTTGTAGGAGTGGGGTTAGTTTACTTTTGTAAAGTGGGGTGGGTTTAGTTAACTGTGGTAGTGGAGTGGGCTAGGTTACTTTTTGTCTTGAAACTAGGGATAATGATGACTAATGAGTTGTATCTTGAGTGTATGACTGTATGTATTACAGTATATTTATATGTATGTACTAGTATACTCATATTGTATGTTATTCGGTCGGTTCTGGCCGGTTCTCGAAAATGAGAAGGGAACACCGTGCGCTGAACCAAAAGTTCGGTAAGGTAGAATCGACAACGACCACCGACTGTGGTATCTCAAAATCGACCAAAGCCGTGGACTTCGGTCGATACCAGCCAGTCGGTTCGGTCGTGCTGTTTTTTTAATCAGCCCTAAAATGTACTATTCAGGACAACAAATTTATTTGCAGCTAAAGTGAAATTGAACTTAGCTCAACTCAAAGATTGATAACTATGCACTTCATATCAATTCTCTCGTGAAATTCCCAAATTGCCCTTTTTTTTTGGTGCCTCCCTCCAGTATGTGGTTTGCATACTTGATAATTGATATATACGCGCATTGGTGCTCCCCATTACTACGTATCACTCACTTAGATCAGAGATGTTGATACTTTGATGGTGTAATGAAATGCTCGAGAAGCGTCATGAAAAAAGTCGGTCAGTTTTTCGTTTAAAAGAATGAATTTCGGAGTTTCTATCTTGTCGGGGGTGGACATCTATGATCTAAATTATGCGTTTTGACAGTTTTGTTAGCATTTGTGGAATGAATTAGAGCATGTTAGTTTGACGGTATTCTAGTGTTGCTCTTCTCACCTAGTTGATGGGACTTTACATTGCCATACTATCCTTCTCCCTTCCTTATCTTAATCTCCACGTCCTAGGCAAAAGGAAAGAGTTGCATAGTTTTGGGTTTTCCCAAATGTGCCTTTTAGGGGGATTTAATCGTAGTGCTTTGTACAGGAGTGCCACAAAGAACTCAGAAGATTCTATTACGTGGCTCTTGATGAAATCCGTGATTCTGTTTCACAGCTTCGTAATACTGCAGATTGCCTATTCCTTTTGTAAAGACATAGCACCTTTCTAGTTATCAGTTCTTTGTAAAACTGTCACTTCATTCCACAAGTTCTAATGTTGTAGGATTCACCTGACTGTAAGCTTCATTTCAGAACACTTGGCACAAGACAAGTGCCGCAAGATTTTACAATTTTAGGTTTTGTTGAAAACCTTTGTTTGAGGATTATTCCAGATTTGATGGCAAATTCTGCTCGTTATGTGTCATAACATGATGTTTACATAATTGATTTTCATTAGAATCTCAGCATGTGTATGAATGGAAATTTTCGGTTGCAAGAATTTGAGTTCTTGTTGCTTAAAAGTGGTTAAGGATTATGACCAGTTTTTCACAAGATAAATAGCTGATGTGCTGTTCTGAGGCATTATAATAGTTGGCACTAGATATTTTTACCCTTAGATTCCAATTTATTAAATATGTCCAGCTAAATGATCCTCTGATGTTGTTATTGTTTGACTTATGATAGTGGTATTTTCATGATTTTGGTAAGAGTATCTTGACGGGATTTAAAACTGTTAGGAATTCAGTTACCTACTATTTGTTTCTTGTAGAGGCGGCCATTTCTTGAATGAAAGTTTGATGGAAAACTTCTGTGAATTGAAGCTTATGGGAAGGTTTAGTATAATTGAAATCATGACAAAGTAATGTGGAAATGTGTTATGTTGTTTAGTCATTTTCATTGAGAGTGAAAGGAATCTATTTTTATTATATTCCCCTTGCTCTTAATGCCTGGAATGCTAGCACTGTTTTTACATTGGTTTATTTAACATATACAGCTTTTTACATGAATAGCATGTTCCAACCAGGGCTTTATCTCACCCTGAAATGAAACACTTGTCCTGTGGTGTAGTGTAGATTATTAGGTAAACCTCATTTACTTTCTTCTTAGACAGTTGTTTCTCATACTGAGCTTTTCTCTTCCTACTTGCAGCATTCATGGGCAATGTGCGATCATTATGTTTGACGTTACTGCCCGGCTGACCTACAAGAATGTTCCCACATGGCACCGAGATCTCTGCAGGTGAGTTCAATAAATTTTTGATACATCATATTTATTGCTCTTCCTCTGTAATCACTGAACCATGCTTATGTTTTTTTTTTTTTTTTAAATGGTAATAACAGGGTCTGCGAAAACATACCTATTGTGCTATGTGGAAACAAAGTGGATGTGAAGAACAGGCAGGTTAAGGCAAAGCAGGTCACTTTCCACAGGAAGAAAAATCTTCAGTACTATGAGATATCTGCGAAAAGTAACTACAATTTTGAGAAACCTTTCTTGTACCTTGCCAGGAAGCTTGCAGGGTAATAACATATTGCAATGTTCTTTTCGGGTTTACCATTGTCATTGCTTATGCCAAAGGCTAATGATTGCTGTTGTGATCTCAGGGACCCTAATCTCCATTTTGTGGAGTCTCCTGCACTCGCTCCTCCAGAAGTACACATCGACTTGGCTGCACAGCAACAGTACGAACTTCATTACTATGCATTTTTTTTTTCTACACTTTATTCTTAAGATCTTTTGTCATAGTATATATCCGATTCTTAAACAAGTGTATTTTCTAAAGACAACAAAACATCAAGTTGCCCGAAATACTGTCACAAAACTGAGAAAGTAACTTAATAAAGAAAATTGGCGAAAATTTGGAACACCACTAAATGAGAGAAAATATTATATTTCCTGAAATTGTTGGTGAGAAATATGAGTTTCCTTCTGGTTAGAAGTTTGTGAATGATTGAGTATTGGTAGCAATTCTGGTTAGGAGTTTGTTTGTTCAATCATAACACGTGGAATGGTCCAGTGGATAACAAAGCACTAGCTGTTTCCAAATGACTTAAATTCTATTCTGATCTTGTTCATATTATCACAGGCATGAGGCTGAACTTGCTGCAGCTGCTAGTCAGCCCCTCCCAGACGACGACGATGACGTCTTTGAGTAGAGGTTCTGAATCAACCGCGAGGCTTCTGAGTTTTTGGAATTACTTTTTATGTCCCGTTTACTTTGTGATGCATTATCTTCCTCCCAAAATCTCAACTATTGAAGTATTTGAGTGTCGGAATTGTGTGCTGTGTATTGGGAACCATAGATTATACTGGTTATGTTTGTATTAGCTGGAGTCATGGTTTTGCTTGCTTATGGTAGGGTTTTTTAGGCTGCTTCAAGGATATAATGTCGGAGTTACTTCTATGTATTGATATTACTCTTTTAGGTACTACACTGAGGTTGCTTTCTGGTTACTGTCCAAATGCTTATTCCTCAATATCTCTCTCTCTCTCACACACACACACACAAAAATTACTCCTGTGAGCACTTGCAGGGTGTCCTTTTTTTTTCATATTCGTTGGTTTTGTGCACGGTTGGGGCACGTCAATTTGCCTATCTAGTTCAATGCTGGCAAAAATATGGTAGATGTATTTACATGGTAGTAGTAGGATTTTTTTGGACGAAATGTGTAAAGATGTCCCGCCCAGAAGAAATTTCTAAGGGACTGTCTGGGAAGGTGTAGAACTGGTCTATGATCCAAGAGTGAATGGTTTTAAGATACATTCAAGTATTTGGTAGAGGTCTTTTTGTGTATGTTGAAGTCCATGTTCAACGTAAATTGATTTTGTCCACTGCTGTTCTTTATCAAATTAACATGATGTTAGGTTTCATAAGAACCAGATTTTAAGGGAAGGGGGTTTGAACTTTTGATTCTTGTATTTCCAAACTGGCTATAAGAGTGAGCTTGTCACTTAACTGATGCACTGGAGTACTTTCTACAAGGGTGCTGTAGGGTTCCTATCTGTGCGTAAGTTCAAAAAAGCCAAGCTAACGTAAGCAGTTGTTTTGTTGGACATTGGTAAAACATTTGCATCAACCTGCTCTTTAAAATCTAAAATAGAAAATTAATTTATTTTTTCTTTTCTTACCAGCACTCTAGAAGAGTTGATTTCTTGGTTGACCTGCTTTTGCTTCTACTTAAATTTGTTGGGTTACGAGGCACAACCAAAGCAAGGCAGAACTTGGACCAAGCCAGGCTTTTGGTAACAGATAACCAGAAATTGGGCATTTCGTTTTCCCAATATAATCTTGAAAAACTGTCAGCCTTCATAGCACAATGTGTGTCCTATCCTATCCCATCCTCTTATGAGCTCCAGCTGTGGCACTAGCTAGTAAACTCTATGATCTATCTCTATCTATTCCAGAAAATTATTTCATAGGACGACCACATACATACAATTCTCTCTTTTGTGGCCCCTCATGGGATGCATAATGTATGGTCCTTACATCTTGGTCGGAGAGAGAGAAAGAGTCAAACAAGCCCCTATCCCCTAATCTATGGTATGATTATTAGTGTCTGCTAGCCACTCTTGTTTTTCACAAGCCCATAAGTTACTGGGCCATATCACATATGTGATTCTGAGTAGATTATGCTGTTTGTTGGGGGTGACTGCTAACCCAGATCCACATTTCTTGGAAGTTACAGACTATAGACAAAACATAATAATAGCCCAAGGGTTTGCCATGTTTTTTTTTATTTTATTTTTTGGGATGTCTCTTTGTACGCCAATTGAATGATCACATGGATCAAATACACAAGTTGGCATTTTGAACCCACAAAACAGAAGATGGGCTGCTGGGCTTGGACTTTTGTTATTCCTCTAAAAGCATAATTTCCATTGTCTTAAACATTCTGTGTTTTTCAATGGTCTGTCCAAAGCCACAATGGACATAATTAGTAGCGAACCAATCTCATGTACTATAGCATTTAAGGAGAAGTTTTTGTAAACCTTTAAGGTACCACATGGCATATGCTAGCGTGATACCCTATAGTCAATATGATTGCCTTATTTGGGTAAGACCCACATATATATAGAGCATAGAGAATGTGAATCCCACCCAAATGAGCTAATATTATTGGCTGCAAGATACCACACAGACATGCCACGTGGTACCCTGAAGGTATACAAAAATTTATCGCATTTAAGATAAGACTATATGAATTCCTCTGCGTAGCATGTGAATTACACATGGAACAAGTATAGTACATGGGCTCACCCGCGTACACACACCTCACCCACTTGCCGGTGTTTCTGTGGGAGCAAGATTACGCGTTTCCCTATCCAGACTAGTCCATGGCAATTACCATACTAGGCCAAAGTGGCCAATGGAGTTGTCTCTATCGGTGTCGGTTTAAACATGAACCCACACAAAAGTGGCCCACCCAAAACTGGCCCAATCTGGTTATCACAGTGGACTGACTGTCCAATGCCAATTACGCATCCACATCATTCCAACCAAAGAGTGGGGTATAATAAAAGGCTGGGTCTAAAGCTTTAGCAGTGTCTACGTACACAATGTGTCAATGTGGGGGTGGTCTCAAAAGGACACTACTACATTTTTTAGAGGGGCACATTGTCCTAACAATTAGGACCCATTTTTCGGGAATGGGTATTTGAGTAAAAGGCTTCATTTGTGACTTTCACTGTCGGTGGGTGGTCGGTGTTGCTCAGGGGCTTCTAGCCAAATCCATCCAAACACTCTATTTCCTTTTCTTTTCAAAAGTCATCTTCTATTTCTATTATGCTTAATTGGCCTCTCTTTTGCAATGACACACTTCTACTGTCTTTGCTTTCAGTTCCGTGAAATGGCAACTCCATATTGTTTCTCTTTCTTATAGTGATTTATGCAATTTAAACATATTACATATGTATGTATCGGTTAATTAACTATATATGTCCATGGCCTGATGGCCATGACTATTCGCTCATGGGTGAAATGGTCAAATTGCAACAGCTACAAGGGTTTTTGTATGGTATATGAATAACCAGAAATTGCCCGTGCCCACGGGCATTTCATACCACACACCACCCTCCCCTACGGCCCTACCATCCCAAAAAATAAAATAAATAAATAAAAAATGGTTAAACCTAAATTAATCATGTTTTTATAGTTTGAATAGTTAGATATATATTAAATTTAGAGAAAAAGATATAGAGAGAGGGGAGAGAAATGCAAAAGGTGTAAAAAAACTGAGGAGTCTCAAATGCTTCAAAATACAATTTACAAAAGTGGTGAAGAATGAAAAGAATTTTAAATGATGACACACATCAAGGGACCAAAGTGTCCTAATCATCAATGACATCCCTTCTATATATGTATATAAATAAGTGAGTATGTGCAAGCATATTCATCATGCATGAAAGTATATAGATGTAAATATGTATAATGTCTATGAAGCAATTGTTATCCATTTAAAATTACATATTCCCCGGTCCCAATTCAAGAGTGCTTTGTTTCTTTTTGGAATGTTCCAATTTAGGTGCACTCTTTGAAAAATCAACGTAATTTAACTTTACACTTTTCTACTTTGTCCTTTATTGTATAACACTCACTTCTCACTTCATGTGATACAAAAATTTTGAACTTAAATGTAGGCCAATAGTAAAGGATTAATGCTGGACACACAACAAGAACCACAACACAAACCAAAACCATATTTAGATGCATGTATTTTGTGTTTCCCAAAATAGTGTGGGCCCTGTGTGAAAAATTCACACAGCACAAGGTATAAGCATTTAAAACATGTGTTGTGGTTTATGTTGTGATTGGTGTTGTGTGCCTAACATTATTGATAATAAAATGTTAAAAACAAATTTACCATAACAAAATAAGCTTCTTAAATAGTCAAAACTTGAAAAAATGTAAATTTGGAGAAAAAATTCAATGTAATGACAAATTTAATGATATGGGATTACACACCAATAAAATCTCTATTTTCAAACATAGGTCTATCCTAATTTTATGAAATATATAGTTACACGATAAGAAGCATTAGTGCTCACGTAAATAGATGTGTGGATTGGTTTGGTGTGTGTACTTCTATCATTTATTACAAGAGCTGCTGGTCGAAGGTCTTTGGCCAATAAAATTTAACTAATTAGATTCACAATATTTTTCAATCCCTTCTAAAGTTCTCAATGTTGTTTTGGATAAAAAAAAGTTCATTGTATTTGCCGTGTTGACATCTGCGCCCAATTTTATTTATTTATTTATTTTGTGTGGGTGTGTAAGAGTGTGCGAACGTCGACAAAAATGTCTCTAAAACTGAAAATTCAGACACATTCTATGAAAAAAGTATACCTAGAGAATTTAGAGACATTTTGGGAGAAATGTCTATAAAAATAGAAATTTTAGAGACATTTCAAGAATTGACATCAACCAAAAAGAAAAACAAGTGCGAGGAGAGGGGTAAATCTGCAAAATTGAATAGTTAAAAGTGAGAGACTTTAGAAAAAAAATTAGGTGTCCGTTTGGGCTTATCTTTTGGCCTTATTGACCCAACCTCAAGGATCTTAACCCAATTTTTTCTTATTAAAAACATACTTCTATATAATTTTATATAGTATACATTGTCGTACGCGTTTTTTTTTTTTAAAGATAAGTAGCAAGCATAAATAAGCAACATTAGTCTTTTAACGCATAATTCAACTCTTAATATTAATAGATTTGACTCCAAAGCATGGGCATATGTGGAGGGTAGGCATGGACCTTGTTAAATTTTTTTTTTAAAAACGTTTGATTATGCATGTATAATTTGCAGATTTTGGGATTTAATTTATGTTTTTGACACCTCCAAAATATTAACTTCTAGCAAAGAATAACGTCATGCTTCCCAAATATGAATCTTAAATTTGGTTCCTAAATATTTTATCAGTTGTATCACATGCAATGACATGTGGTACTATTAATCATTGTCATAGTATTTGGTACAACTGTTATGCCGTTTGGAAACCAACTTTAGGATTCAATTTGGAAAGCACAGCATTACACTTTTGAAAAGTGGTTCATGTCTATATTTACAACACTCATTCTGATTAACCGTAAGCCAAATGCTTACAATATGCAGTAAATATTGCTAAAACCTAATCTCCCAACTCTCAAATAGGACAAAAAACTTACGTAGTAAAATGTAATTTTTTTTTTTATATAAAAAAGCACACCCAAAAGATATGTATAAGTAGGTCAAAACAAACTTCGCCCTGCCTAGTAACTCGCCCCCAAGTACAAATTTTTGACTCTATCCCTACTACAAAGTTTTAAGAGTAATACTTCACACACAAATTTTCATTCACAACTCATAAAATTGTGTCTATCTCTCTCTCTCTCTTGTGTTATCTTGTGATGTCAATAGACCCCACAATAACATATAAAAGAGATAGATACAATTTTATTGGTTATAAAAAAAAAAAATTGTATAAAAATTGTGTCTGCAATTTTATGCAAGTGTTAAAGGAGGAAGTGTTTAATATTGTGAGAGGGATAGAGAAGTTAGATTGAATTGGAGGCTCTAGGCCACATGGGGCATCACGTGACGACACAAAATTAATAGCAAGGGACATTTGAGGGGTCATAGGGGAGTAGGGGTGAGGTGGGAAGATGATGATGATGATGATGAAGAAGAGAGGATTAAGGGAATGAGGCTATGCTTGCTTTTTTTTCATGTAAAATTGGTAACAGGACATGTTCTGAAATAGTGGCATGTGCTTTCACACAAAACAGGAAAGAGCATAAATGGGAGGATAGGAAGCAACTATCATTGTCTATCCCCATATGCATACATTTCATCATTCCAAGTTTCCAGAGTAGGGAAACCTGAATTCATTGCTTGCCCCTCCCAACTTCTCTCTCTGAATTCATTGCTTGCCAGTTGCCCCTCCCAACTTCTCTCTCTCTCTCTCTCTCTCTCTCTCTCTCTCTCTCTCTCTCCCTCTCTCTCTCAATTACATGGGCCTTTATTCTTTGAACACCTAATCTTATTTTTGATAGGCTCATTAAGGTATTATTACTATTGCCTCCACACAGGGGCAATGCAGTAATTTTATTTAGTGGGTACAAAAAGTTTTACTAACCTTTTCCATTCCACAATTCAAAGTGACATACAATTTGTTGTTAATAATTTTTTGAGTTTTGCTACACCCAAACCAAATTCTACACCCAGTAATATTCTTGATTTTTGATTTCAGTGGATTCTATGTGAGTCCCACATGGATCCTACATGTGACTCACAACAATCAAGGCTCAGGATGCGTCGTTGGGTATGAAATTTGGTATAGAATTTGATGTGGGTGTAATATTTTTATATTTTTTTTCCTACTTAAAAAGTAAAGGAAATGCCCACCTCACTCATCTTTCAGTTGGTTGCATAATGCCATAACATATTCTTTATAATCTTCAGAGAAGAAAAATGTACACTCTATTGTAGCAATTAGGGACTTGGGGGTGAATTTTGAGTTTATCGGATCAGAATTGAGATCTTTGAAAAAAATTCAATTTATTTTTTAAAAAATATATAAAAACTTATTTCTATTCCTATTCCAAAATTTTTAAAATTCCATTTCAATTCCAACTTCTTTTGTGTGGTTTGGGGGGGGGGGGGGGGGGGGGGGGGGGGGGGATGGGGGGGTTTCACTGTTTTTTTTACCTGAATTTTTAGAGTTTAGAATTTACTACTACAATGTATGTTAATGAATCAATGATAGACCTTAAATTGTTCCAAATGAAAAAAAAAATTCATTCCTCAAATAAATAAAACTTCACAATAACGATTTAATATGAGTTGGGCAGCTTTTAAACATACATAAGAAGGGCATGCTATATATATATATATATATTTTTTTTTTTTGAGGAATTAAACCTTGGAAGACATGGCCGTTGGGTAGAGACATAGCTAGACAATAGTGGTTTCAAAGGGACGAAACATGGGGCATGAAATGCTGTACTTATTGTTTAGTTACTAAACTGTACATAACTTACATGTATTTCTATACTATATGAAATAGGGGAAAATTCATGTATAAATATAGGGTGAGACTAAATATACCATTTTTTTTGTTAAATACACTACTTTGTGGTGTTAAAAGATGAAAATTTTGTGAATGAAGGTGGTGTATTTAACATAAAAGGTGATGTATTTAGCCCCACCCTAAATATAATATAGGAGAAGGTAGGGAGAAAAAAGGTTGAATGGTAATCATGGAGGGCAGGCAGTGTTAGAGTAATTCAATACTCCAAAAAGTGTGTTTTTTAACTGAAAAAAGTGAAGGGAAAAAAAACACACACACACTACCCCTCGATTCACGAGGGCTCAAAAAAAAAAAAAAAAAAAAGAAAAGAAAAGAAAAGAAAAGAAAAAGAAAAAGAAAAAAAAAAGTACGTATTGGTCTCTGATTCTTTTATTTACTGTCACTGCCAGAGGTTGTTATCTTTGTACTTAAAAAACAAACCTGAGTCTGACCTCCCCACCCTCTACCTCTCACCTTGATTTTTCCACCTTTTTAGATACATACATGTGAATGTGACTCTCTCACCCTTTTTTCACTTTCCAATCTTACCCTTGCATGTTCTTTTTGACCATCTCGGGATTAAGTTGACCCTTTAATCATTTTGGTTAATATTAAGGATAAAGATTAGGACACATTCATTCACACAATTTTTGAAATACAATTTAAAAGATGTGTCTATCTCTTTGCTGTGATATCACTGAAAAATTATGTAAATGAGTGTGTCACAAGTATATTACCCTAATATTAACAAACAATTGCCTTCCCCATCATTACTCCAATCTCTTGTTATCTTATATTCACTACACAGTTACACTCTTTCTTTCTTGAGTTAATTAGTATAATATCCTATTTAGTCTAACTTTGTTATAATAGGTTTAACTCTAACAACATTTTGGTGATAGGTCCACATTTTTATTTAGTGACCAAACTACCCCTAAAGCCCATTAATGAGTCATTCCTTTTCAAACTCTTTTATCTAATTTGAAAACACCCAAAATCAAGGGGTTTCAAATTTTAAACACCAAATTTATATATATGTATATATATATAAGATTTTCACCTCTCTCTCTCTCTAGGATGAATCGGAGACTCCATTCAATGAGAAAAAAGCTTGCGATGGTCTTTTCCGGCGAGGTGGTGATTGTTTTGAGTGTTGCAGTTGGGATCGCGCTTGTTGTCACGCTCGGATTTGCGGGAGAGGTCGTTGTCTTCGTGATGTGGATGAACCGGAGACTCCATTCAACGAGAAAAAGCTTGCGATGGTCTTCTCCGGCGAGGTGGTGATTGTTTTTGGGTGTTGCATTTGGGATCGAGCTTGTTGTCACGCGCGAGTTTGCCGGAGAAGTCGTTGTCTTCGTGATGTTGCTTTGCTTTTCAATTTTGCCTTTTCATTGGTGTTTGCTGACTTTTTGTTTTTTGTCTTCTATTTTAGTTGTATTGGAGCAGTATTTAATTTGGGGTGTTTCAGTGGGTACTTTTTTGAGTCTTTGGAGGGGGTGCTTAGTTGAGTCCATTTAATTGTGTGTTTGGAAGTTGTTTGGATCTGGGCGTGGCTTTGGAGGCTAGTTGTTTGAATCTGGGTGTGGCTTTGTTTAATTATTCTAGTGTGAAATTGAACGCTCATGTTCATTCTAGTGTGAAATTTAACACTCATGTTCTTGATTCCTATATTGTGGTGCGAAATTGTATACTGTTAGTATGTACTATAATTTATTATTTGAATGATGACTGCTTACCAAATTAAAAAGAGTCAACTTCTAATTGAATCTCCATTCCAACGTAATGCTAATTAGTTTGTTCCAAAAACAACTCCACAATTCAAAGCCTGTAGTGTAAATATTAACACTCATATTCTTGGTTCAAAGGCTATGTGATTTATGGCACAAACACAAAAACGGAAAGCACTATAATTATGGGATATTAATACAAAATGAGATATTGGCAAGTCAAAATGCTATCATAACTACCATAATTAATGTGTATATATGGCAAGTCAAAATCCGGTTTAATGAAAGCAGTGAAATTTTGCAGTGTAAAATTTCCCTAATAAACCAGTTGCAGTGTAAAATTTCACACTAATAAACCAGTTACAGTATACAAATGATCTGTTTGCAGTGTAAAATTCAATACCCGCATAAAGACTCGTTTATGATGTGATATCTAGATTAAATATGCAATACACTGAATTAGAAATGATGAAATTCGTTTGTAACCGTTGTGTAAAGTAATATCCTAAAATATTAGGATAAAATTTCTATATATATTGTAACCAATATCAATTGGGATTTGATAAGATTTGGTCAGATTTGGTAACTGATTCAATCATTAAATCTGAATTAATATATGTATATATGTATATATATAGGTTAGGGGTAGAAAAGACATCTAATAATTCTATAATAGGAAAATTTGGACTAATCTCTAACAACATTTACAATTATAGAGTCTATCATTGGGAAGTACCAAATGGTAGGTCTATTACAACAAACATTAGTAGAATGAGATTTTCCACTAAATTTTTCTTCTTTCTTTCTTTCTTTTTGTATGTGCACGCGTGAGTAATGTACGAGTGTGAGATTTTCCATTTAGAGTAAGAAATACTGTGACGAAGTTATTTCATATATTGCAATATTTCTACTACATATTATGTGAAATATTTGTAACAGATTTAGTAAACACATTTTCATACATTCTGGATTTATTATATGTTGTTTTTTTTCTTCAATAAATATGTTCTTGTTCATGTTTAAAGAAACTGCATTGAAAGGCATGAGGGTACAAATGGTATAATTTGCTAGGTGAATCAAGAAGAAATAATTATAATGATTTTTCAAGAAATTGATTGAATATTATAGGTATAGTGAGTTGTCAACATTTGAATTACCAATTTTAGATATGAAAAAGACATTTTATTGGTATAGTCATGTTCACAAATACGGAAATTGTTAAACCCTCTAAGTCATGTATGAGTAATGATTCGTGCACATAAAATGTGCACATAAAGTGTACACATAAAGATCTAGGCCATTCATTTTAGTGGGTCCTATGTGTGCAGGGATGGACCCCACCAAAATGAATGGCTCAGATCTTTATGTGCACACTTTATGTGCACATTTTATGTGCACATAGCATTACCCGTCATGTATTGGTGTTCGAAATTTTAGTAGGTTATGTGTAATTTTCAATGTGAAGCTGGAATGAGACGAAATTTGCATCCAAATGGTCAAGAGCAAGTTGAAATAGAGGCACCATCTCAAGCTTATAATTTGATGTGAAATTTAAGAAACCTCATATAATATATTATCAAAAACCCATAAACTTGGCTTAATTTCGAAGTGTAGGTGTCCCTAGGGAATAAGACACAAAATGATAGGGGCAATTTGGTAATAGGGAAAGAAAACAAAGAATAGCTGTAAGTTGCTAGGCTTTGAGTTGATGTAACAAAGGGATTTTGTAGTATTTGTTATGTTATGAGGGGGGTCTGTAAAAGAAACTTAAAATGTGTACACGTGGCAGACCTTGATATGACTTGGCTATAGATACACAGTAAAGAGTCTTATGTCTTTAACAGACAATACAAGACCCGTCACTCCGTTGATTGCGTGGACGAAAACTCGTTAAATCTTATTCTCTGTCACAACCTCAGAAGTCATAAGCACATAACTAAAATCAAAGACATACTAGTAAATCAAGTACTACACACAACGTATGTGTGTATGTGTGTTTCTTCTATGGGGATGATGTAACGTCACAAAAAAAAAAAAAAAAAAAAAAATAATAATAATAATAATAATAATAATTGTGATGTATCAATTAATCCATTAAAAGCCAAAAAAAAAATTCTCACAATTAGAAATATTAGTCCTATACATAGTTATTTCGATGGTTGGTGTTTTTTTTCTTGTTATGATCATTGTTTTGATTTGCATATCTATTTAGTGGTTAGCATAACATGCTTGTGAATTTGGGTTTTTGACCACCGAAGGTGTGTTCATTTCAATTATGTGTTTGACCGTGCGATATCATAAAGTCAAAATATGATTTTATTTTATTTTTTTTTGGTTAGGATCACCATTCTTTTAAGCAAAGTTGATTGAGAGCTATTTGAGGAAGACCAATGCTTGTGAAAAGTAAATGGGTAGTTTTTCTTTTGTAAGTAATGGTTAAATTTGGCACACAATTATAAGTGGAAATGAGAAAGGTGGATTCATGGTCTTGTGTATGGCTAAAAAGAGGAGGTGGGGTTTCTAAAAATCCATGTTTGGAGGATGGATTTGAGGAGATGAATTGGAAAATCACTAGAAAAAGATACGGATGTGGTGGGGTGGGGAAGGATTTGCTAGGAGATCATATGTGCGTATCCCTTATTTTGCTCTTTGTTTGCTTGTCTTTACCAACTAAATATTTTATCTCACTTTCCAAGTTTCTTCCGTTTTAATTTCAAAGTTATTTGAGCCAATTATTGCCAATAATTTCATAGCATATGGGTCCAAGTTTATCATTGAACCTCTATTATATGCTTCCATAAAGTCATCTCATAATTGGGTTAACCGATCTTCTGGTATATCTAACATTTTTTCCTCGATAAATTGGTTCTTCTCTCATGAAATTAAATTTTAGTTCTGCGTAGACTCTTTTTTTTTTATAATAATAAATGAACAATTTTGATTTAAGTGTTTACTTTGTGTTGATTTTATAGGCTCACTTTTTAGGCTCTTATGATCAACACTAAGGCACCCATATTTTTTAGCAATGATTTAGTGGTTTTAATTCTTTCTTGTTATTGGTCTATGAATGAGAAATCGTAGCCAAATCTAACATAGTGAAATTGAATGATTTCGTTAATTTATTGAGTCAATACCTTTTTGTTTTCATGATTGTGGGAGACTTACATCAACTTAGATTCTTAAGTTAAAATTTCAAATCTACCATATCAATAGATTTGACCAAGGCAATTCTAAAATGAGTACTATTACACGCACACATTTTTACACATCAAGTTTTAAATGTATGTAATTTGTGCTGTGTAAGTGGTGCAGTGAAAAGTGTGAAAAATTCAAACAGCACAAGATACATGCATTCAAAGCATAATGTGTGCAAAAGTGTGTATGCCTAACATTATTATTCTAAAATTGCTTCTTTTTTATTATTTTTATTTATTTATATTTTATTTATAATAGAAATTGCTTCTTGCATAATTAAGGTGAAATTATTTGGTAATCCAAGACCACTTTGTTATATGGTTAATGTGGTGGGCCAGATTGATATACGAGAGACACTTGATCAAAATTTAGATGTGATCGACTTTTTATTTGTTGAGCAAAAAATTCAGATTGATCATATACAAGAGAACAGTATGTTATATGTGAACGTGCTTGGTGAGCGAGATATATTGTATTAAAATTTTTATTTTTATTTTTATTTTTATAAAGCTATCAAAGATATTTTGACCCAAGTGCCTCTCATTGTTGGTGATCCAAAAAAAACAAAAGTGCCTCTCATTGTTGTCGTGGTCTTGGACCACTAAAGAATTTCTCGTAATAAATGGGCCATCTTAAATTTTTTTTTTTATTTTTTTATTTTTTTTTTATTGATATAAGTGGGCCATCTAATAAGAGAACATTGGAATCGGCTTCAATTAGAGTAAAAATTTGAGCACAAACACTCCACAAACAAACAATAGGGAGTTTGATATAAGGTCTCTAAGATTGATTTTTCTTGGTTTATAAGACAACCCATTAACAATAACATCCATAAGGACAAAAGTCCTGGCCCATTTTTCACTCCAATTCACATCACTAAAAAATCACTCCTCAAGACGACGACCACCATTCATGATCCTCGTGCATCCCATTGGCATGATGAGCTTACTGCAGAATTTTCAAGAATTTTCACATAACATATCTTAAGTCAAATTTCACATAGGATAAGTTAAGTAAAATTTGAATTATGATGTAAATTTTACTTAACTTTGATTTGTCATACGTTAAATTTCACTTAACTCTCTCAGTGAAATTTCACTTAATTCTTTTAGTGGGGGGAAGTGTTCAGGTGCATAAGAGGTTGTGTAAATTTTCTTAGTGAAAAAATACAGTATTAAATGTAATATCTGTTTAGAATTATCCAAAATCAAATTTGACTTAAGATTTCTTAAGTCAAATTTGACTTAGGATATCTCCAATTTCACGACCAAAAAATGACAAATTGGCCACATCCGCCATCCATATCCGTTGACTGCACTGAAAGGTGTTCCACTTTTTCTTCTTCTTCTTCTTCTTCTTCTTCCTAAATCTATAACACCCCATCTATAAAGCCCCAGATCTACAACTTTAAAGCCTTCTTCTTCTTCTTCTTCTTCTTCTTCTTCTTAGATTTAGCAAAGAGAGAGAGAGAGAGAGAGAGAGAGAGAGAGAGAGAGAGAGAGTTTAAGAGTGAAAGAGATAAAGAAACGATTTTAAAGTAGGAGAGGAAGGAAGGAGGATGACGGCCAGTAATGGTCACTAGAGATGGCGAGGTGGTGGTCGCCAGAGGCGGCAGTGGTGGCCGAAGACAGCAAGGGTGGTGGCCGAAGGTGACTGGGGTGGTGGTCGGAGGTGGCTAGGGTTTGGCTAAGGTTAGAGGATGAAGATGGGGGTATTTTGGTCTATAGACATTAGGAGGACTTATCTCTAATGTCCACTTTAAGTTGTCCTTAATCTCAACAAAGCTCTTCTTAATGACATTTTTTTTTTCAATTTTTCCTAAATTATACTAACATCAGTTGGAGACTGCCATATGTTAGAGTTGTCTGCCACACAGAGGACAAAAATGTATCAACTCTGTCACAAGATAGTCTCCCACTATTGTTAGTGTAATTTGTTTGTGCCCAAATCTTTACCCCTCTAATTAATAAGATTTTTTTTTATTGCATATATATCAGGATTTCTTCTTAAACGTACTTTCAATTTTACTACTTGTCATTACTTCATCAATCCTAAATATAAAAGCTATGGAATCCAGTGCTTAAAGGGTAAACTAGGATTTAGTCCCTTATAGTACACTTTTATAGAAATAGGTCCATTCCAAAACTCAATGTAGGAATTAGTCCCTCTCTTATTTTGAGAACCAAAATACCCCCATGTCATTCTTTATAGAAATATATGCACACATATACACACACACACACACACATATATATATGTATGGTAACTGAATTTAGGATCATTCACTCCCCCATCCATATATATATGTATATATATTCATTCGCTCAGAAAAATATTTACATGCATTTTCTAAATTCAAACGAAAGTGAGAAAATCTCATAGGCAATCATGAAGAGGGAGAAGAATTTTACAACCGAACCTAAAAATCCTCTATACAAACTAGGCGATTCATCACTGATGCATAGAAGAAAGTATATGAAGCTTTTAGATCAAATTTCTCATTGATTTTGCTTCAAAAATCCATTCTTTATTCCATTTGACATTAGGGTTTCAGACAACTTGAAATGGGTTTTTGTATAGACGGTGATTTTAGGGCGCCTTCTAGAGGCGATTCATCAACAACGCATAGAAAAAGGTATAAGAATCTTTTTTGGTTCACATTTCTCATCGATTTTCTTCAAAAATCCATTCTTTCTTCCATTTGACATTAGGATTTCTGACAACAAAAACAAATTTCTATAAAGGCATTGATTTTAGGGTTTCTAGTGATAGAACGACGGCGATGGCTACACCTTTTTGGAAAGGAAAATTCATCAGGGACCATACTATTTGCTTATCATGGAAGGGAAAAAAACTCCTACTTTTTCATTATTAAACGTTATCAGAAAGTGAGAAATTCTTGATATCAGAGTAAGAAATTCTCTTTTATATTGAGACATAATCAAAAGTAAAGTGTAAATAGCATAACAAAAGTGAAAAATTTCTCACTCTTCTATCGAGAAACTTCTCAATAACAAATTCACCCAAAACAAAATCTAAGAAAAATGATGATGCCAAATTTTGGTTAAGGTAAATTAAAGCAATGCCAGGGGAGGAAGAGTGAGAGACTGGTTTTTTGTATGTGGTTCGGCCCTGTTAATGACGGTACCTACGTCCACGTGTGTGTCTGAGCACGTTCACTATACTGTAAAAAAGCCGTAGGCCTGTGGTGAACCAACAAGTCTAGAGCTACCGTAGGTCGGCCGGACATGTTGATGAATGCTATAGAGGTCCTGTGTAGACTGAAAAGTCGGCCCCTTCAATGGGGGTGAGAGGTCTCTTTTATGGATGTAAGAGACCTACTTATACATGGATAAGAAAATATAATCCAATTAGGATGTGATTGACACCAATCAAGTAAGTTTCCTAATTGTATTAAGAAATAGTTTATACTTTTCATTAGTCTTCTAGCTCGAGTAGGAAACTGCCTGGAATATTCGGGATCATGCATGTGGGCCCAGATGAGCTGTTCCCGCGGTGAGATGTGCCTGTGTGGTCTTCCCGACCTGTTGGCCGGGTTTGGGATGAACCTCTCGGGAGGCATCAGGTGGACTAAATTGCTCGAGATGATGCTTGTCAGTAGTTACAGAATAGAACCGCTCGGGTATGGACTGATTTTGGGTGTATCAGTTGCCCACCATTTCTAAGGTTGGCTGGATGCTATATCGGGGCAAGTTTGAAAATCTTCCTAATACCAGTCTGAGTGCTCGGGGAAGCTGCCTCGGGGCTTCTGAGCCTGGTGAGTCCTCAAGAACTGGCTGAGAGTTGAGACCCAGCCTAGCTCGGGACCTTTAAGTACTCGGGAACTGACTGGGAGTTGAGACCCGGCCTAATTCGGAGTCTTTGAATGCTCGGGAAGTGACCAAGAGTTGAGACTTGGCCTACTTCGGAGTCTTTTTACTTGAGTTAGCCTGCAGGATGGTTATCTTCTGCCCGTAAACCTTCGTCAAGGTTGTGGGTAGAAGAATTTTACCATGTTGGAAAAGCCGACCTAAAACGTATGGCTTTAGGGTCCTTTTATGTTAACTCCCCATGATGGTTGTCTTCTGCCCAGCCAGCCTTCGTCAAGACTGTTGGGAAAAGAGCTTAACCATGTTGGTGGAGTCGACCTAGAGCGTGTTGCTGTAGGGTCCTTTTTACTCCTCTATCGTGGGCCAACCTAAGAGATTTTAGTCACCTCTATCATCGATTTGGACCTAAGTGGAGTAAATGTAATAACCTGCATTTCCATTTAATTTAAAAGTCATGCCCATATTTAATTTATGTGTATTTGCATTGGCATATTTAAATTCTATTAAGCATGGTCTGCTTTTATTTTAATTCCAGTCACTTGTTTGGAATATTAATGTCTTATCTAATTCACATTTAAATTCTATTGGGGGCCAAACTGCAATTTTACAAAAGTTAGTAATACCTGTGGGGATTTCAGAATCTGTATTTCAAAACGGTGAAAGTAACTTCTTTTGACTCAATCAATATTTTTATAAAACCAGTAAATCAATTCTTTAGTTAAAATGAATTTCCCGTATTTTTGTGGTGACCACCGCGCCCCGAAAATACCAGTTTGTGTCCAAAACTGTCCGCGCTGTGCTAAATTTCCCCAGATATTGGAAGTGACCGATTTGGACACTTACTTTATTTCCATTTATGGCAACTAATGATTGCCTTGCACTTGTTTGGGAATGTCTAGCTTATGTGTGTTATTTTTGTGCCAAAAGCTAGATTCCCAAACAACTCTAGCTTGAACCCCTATATGCCTACTTGACCCTTGGTAGAGCTTTGGAGTATATCAGTGTATATACGTATGTAATTGTGTGTGTATTTTCTGCAGCTTTGTTTAAATTGAGAACTAAAACCAATTGTTGAGTAATCAACAAGAGGCTTGGTCCCCAAGTTCTTCCATTTAGCTCTTTATATGTACTCCCTCATACACACACCTCTCACACTTTCACATTCTGAAAAACCTGAGAGAAAGGAGAGAGTGCAGTGAGTTATAGTTCAGAATTATTTAGAGAGGGGAAGCTTCAAGATCACCATAGCCAAGCTTCAATTGGATTGTCATATTTCTATTTCTTTCTCAACACACACTTCATCTTCTAGTACAGTGAGTATTCTAAACTCACTAAGAATGTAATTACATGTCTATTTACTGTGTGTTTGCTTAATTTTGTAAAACACCATGATTGATTTACGTATGAACTCCATGGCTTGAAAATCAAGAATTTTCAATCTTAACCAAAACTTGTTTTCAGAGATGATTATGATAGATTACATATCATATATGTTATACCCAAAGTTTTAAAGTCTAATTTGTTCATATGGAAAAGTATATTAAAAATGAAGTTTTGACATCTTTTGAAAACTCATAAAATTTGGGAGCTATAGATTGAATCTTGTAAAATTGATTTCACATTTGGAATCCTTGTTGAAAAACAAAGAAATCCATATATAATAGGACATATATGCTTACAGAATTGAAATGGGTCAAAAAGACCCCTGTTTTGCTGAAACAGGGAAGTCTGGGGGAAGAAGACGAAGCCTCAGCTTCAGGTCGCGCCACGATCGCGCGCGCGAGGATCGCGCGAGCGGCCCGCGCGAGCGACCCTCGCTCGAGCGGCTCGCGCGCGCGATTCTCCTGTACCTTGGCCGTTGGAAGAGTTTTTGTAAAGGAAAAATGAAAATCGGCCAAATCGCGCGAGCGGACCGCGCGAGCGAATTATCGCGCGAGCGATCCGCGCGCGCGAGGTTGGCTTCCCCAGGCAGATGGAAAAGTTTATAAAAGAAAAAGGAAATCGGCCAGATCGCGCGAGCGGCCCGCGCGAGCGACCTTTCGCGCGAGCGGCCCGCGCGCGCGATTTCTGGCAGTTTGTGGTTTTTGTTGTTTTGTGCTAAGGGACTGTTTGGATGAAATTCATATACTGTTAAGGTTCTGTTTGGGTAGTTTATTTAAAACAGAACCCCAATTATTCATGTTTGAACGAGTTGGACGTTGTGTTTTGACTTATCAATTCCCGTACTTGCGTTGTGCCTTTAATTCAGTAAAGTGCTTTATGTTTTAGAGTTTCATGACATTCATGTGGGTCAGTGGTACATGCATGTGGGTGACAGTCAGTGTGGAAAGAGTAATGGTTAGTGTGGAAAAGAGTATGAGATGTGGTTGTGGTTGTGGTTGTGGTTGTGATTGTGGTTGTGGTTGTGATTGTGATTGTGATTGAGATTGCGGTGGTGATTGTAGTTGAAAAAGAGGCGTGGGTATCTTTGAAATGCGACGGTGGCAAATATGGACACTCACTGGCACCCATGGTAGTGCGCTAAAATGTGGCCTACGGACACTCCCTGATAACTCAAGTCTGGATACTGCGAGAGGGGTTGCCCCGGTATTTGCATGGCGGTTAGGGTATTCAAAGTGTGAGGCATTGGACACTCCCTGGCGCCCCGTCGCTAAAGTGTGGCTATCTTAGTGTTTCAAAGATACAGGAGTAAGATAGAGGGTTGTTGTGGGGTCTGTCGAGAGAAAAGAGTCGGTAAGATGAGTGGGGTGCATTATTTCATACACGAGCATGTGTTTTAATGAATGAACAACTTTTAATATATTCCTCGTGGTGCTCTAAAATGAATTCTTTTTATGATCAAACTATTGATTTTGTAAATTGAAAATGGAAAAAGGTAAATGGGTATGATTTACATTCAAAGTCATGTTTTTAATACTCACCAGCTTCTTGAAGCTGACGACGTTGATGCGTCCTGGACATTCGTGTTCAGGCTTTTCAGGTTTTAACCAGGAAGAAACGTATGACTACGCTAATTGAGGTGGCTGCTGTTGGAATAAAGAAACTGTTTATTTTATGCATTAAGTTTATTTGTTGGAGATTTAAACTGTTTTGTTTTAAGGATGACTGTAACAGACACTAAGCTATTATTTTATTTTCAAGGCGGTTTGTGCCTTAGTGACCCCGGTTTATAAGATGTAATAAGATAGAAAATTTTTGTAAGCCTTGATTGCTTTACTCTGATTATTATGTTTTATTGTTTAACGTTTGGGACGGAATCGATCCTTCAAACTGTCGCGACCTACGGGTCCATAAAGGAAATTAAACGCTTTCCTTATTTATGCTACGTCGGGGCGTGACAGGATTTAGTGGTATCAGAGCTTGGTTATCTAGTTTAGCCAGGCTCGGTTATTCACGCCACAGATTAGTGATATAGATTAACTTTAGGTTTTTACTAAGCTATACAATCAAGTTAAGTCGAGTCTGATTTACCAAATTTAGGCTTACCGAACAACTAAGTTTTAGTTTTTAGTTGGTTAGCAACGTTTGTCCTTAGTTTAGAACTTGAATTCTAGATTGGTTTCGTCATAGAGACGATTACACGAATGTCTTGTCACATCGACAAAGAATGATAGCAGTCTCCATATATCTTCAGACGTATCCACTTAGAATTCGCCGAGATGGTCGTAACTTATGATGCCCCTACAGACAGATAGTAGCCGAGCTTCTAAGAAGTTAAGACATACCATAGCCCTCATAAATAGCTTAGGCACTGACGAACTTCCTGAGTCAAATCTCAGAACAGTCAGCATGACCCACAGCCCAGAGTATGGATAATAAGAATAAGAATACGACCTCTTTACTATTAGACAGCCCTAGTTCGAATACGTGTTTGGTGTATTATGTGTACTTGATGTATATTGCATATTTGGATTTTATTGTGTGCTTATATTATAGTACGGGTATGTGATATAGTGATAATTACTCTTTTGGATGTTGTCACTGTTTAAACTGCTTATATTACTACTTCATGCATGTGCCTCATTCTGTTATCATTATCATGCATTAAGAATGGCTGGGAGACCAAGGAGGAACAAGAATTTGAATGAGGAGGCACCTTAGGCTGCCGGTCCCACAGAAATGTTTGAAGCCTTTGTCAAACGTCTCAAGAGGGTTAGTAATGCGAATGAAAACCAACGAGACCGCCAAACTGGAGATTAGCTGCTGGAGAGATTCCGTGCGCTCAGGCCCGAGTAGTTTGCGGGTACCGCGGAGCCCTGGAAAGCGGAACAGTGGTTGAGAAGGATGGACCGCATGTTCGACGTTGTTCAGTACAATGAGATGGACAAGAGGAGGTTAGCTACCCTTGGGTATTTTACCTCATCGTTTGGAGAAAGCTTTGAGGGCTACCTCACCATTAGGAGCCGCAGTCAAGATAGGACACGTGTGCAAGGATTTTCCCTTACGGCTTGGAGACCATGGGATCCCTGCAAGGTTGATTGTCCTCTCAATGAAGGAGTTTGACATAATCCTAGGAATGGATTGGCTCACTCGGAATCAAGTGAAGTTGGATTGTGCGAGGAAGAGAATTACATTCCCCGACAATGAGAATCAACCCTTCGATTTTCAATGTAACCCTTCGGGAGATATGTTCCTCACGAGATATTTAGCCAACATCGAAGTCGTCAGTACAGAAGCGACAGTGTCGTCTATACCTGTAGTCAAGGACTTCGAAGGAGTATTTCAAGACGTTTCTGGTTTGCCGCCCGAGAGAAGTATAGAGTTCTGCATTGAGCTTATACCGGGTACCGTACCAATCACCAAGGTTCCCTACAGAATGGCCCCCACCGAACTGCTGGAATTGAAGGAACAAGTTCAAGAGCTCGAGAACCTAGGTTTTGTACGTCCAAGTACATCTCCTTGGGGAGCACCGGTGTTATTCGTGAAGAAGAAGGACGGGACAGTCAGATTGTGTATCGACTACAGAGAACTGAACCGTGTGACTATCAAGAACAAGTATCCCTTGCCTCGGATTGACGATTTGTTTGATCAACTACAAGGAGCTACGACATTTTCCAAGATAGACCTGAGGTCGGGATATCATCAGTTGAGGGTACGGAAGGAAGACATACCTAAGACTGCTTTCAGAACCCGATATGGTCATTATGAATTCCTGGTAATGCCGTTTGGAATGACGAACGCCCCGGCAGTGTTCATGGATTTGATGAACAGAGTGTTCAAACCTTATTTGGATCAGTTTGTCATCGTCTTTATAGATGATATTTTGATCTATTCTAAGTCAGGAGAAGAACACGAGCAACATCTAAGGATTGCGATGCAGACGCTTAAGGACCACCACTTGTATGCCAAGTTCAGTAAGTGTGAGTTCTGGTTACAAGAAGTGAAATTTTTGGGACACAAGGTGTCATCTCAAGGAATTTCTGTGGATTCGTCCAAGACCGATGCTGTATCAAACTGGGTTAGGCCGAGCAACCCTACAGAAGTTCGGAGTTTTCTTGGACTCGCAGGCTATTACAGGAGATTCGTTGAGGGATTCTCAAAGATAGCAGCGCCTTTAACTGGGCTGACGAAGAAGAATTTGAAGTTCGAATGGACAGAGAAGCATGAGCGAGCCTTTCTAGAGTTGAAGGAGAGACTCACTACCGCACCGGTACTGGCAATACCCAAGCCCGATGAGAAGTTCACTATCTTTAGTGACGCATCATACCAAGGGTTAGGGTGTGTACTTATGCAAGATGGCAGGGTGATCGCCTATGGATCCAGACAGCTGAAGCCGAATGAGTTGAACTATCCCATTCATGATTTGGAATTGGCGGCAGTAGTTTTCGCACTCAAGATTTGGAGACACTATCTCTACGGTGAGAAGTTTGATTTGTTCTCTGATCACAAGAGTCTAAAGTACTTGTTCACACAGAAAGAGTTGAACATGAGGCAACGCAGATGGATGGAGCTGATCAAAGATTATGACTTCACGTTAGAATACCACCCGGGTAAAGCTAATGTGGTTGCTGATGCCCTGAGTCGACAGATTCGTGAGACGATCGCCTCCTTAATGGTTAGAGAATGGCGAGCATTGGAAACCTTAGCGGAGTTCGATATACAGAGTGCTGAAGAAGGAGAAGGACAGTTGTTCGGATGTCTCATCCTGCAGCCTGTTCTTATCGACCGCATTATTGGAACTCAGAAAGAAGATGAAAAGTTTCAGACATGGTTTGTTAAGATGTCAGAAAAAGACCCGACAGAATGGAAGGTAGGAAGTGACGGAGGGTATCGATGCAGAGACAGATTATGTGTACCAGATCGTGGGGATTTGAGAAACGATATTCTGGCAGAAGCACATAAGTCAAGATATACAGTTCACCCGGGAGGGACCAAGATGTACAAAGATTTGAAGAGAAATTTTTGGTGGGAAGGTATGAAGAAAGACGTGGCCGAATTTGTATCCAAGTGTTTGACGTGTCAGCAAGTCAAAGCTGAACATCAGAGACCGTCAGGATTGTTGCAACCACTACCTATTCCTGGTTGGAAGTGGGAGCACATTTCGATGGATTTTGTAGTAGGATTACCCCGGTCGCAGCAGAATCATGACGCTATTTGGGTAATCGTGGATCGATTGACGAAGTCAGCTCATTTCATTGCTTATAGTATGACGTACCCGGTAGAGAAGATGAGCCGGATGTACATACAACAAGTTGTGCGACTTCACGGTGCACCGGTGTCGATTGTGTCAGACCGTGACGCACGTTTTACCTCTGGATTTTGGGAAAGTCTGCAAGAAGCTATGGGAACTTCACTCAAGATGAGCACTGCTTTTCACCCTCAGACAGATGGACAAACCGAGCGTGTTAACCAGATCATGGAGGATATGCTCAGAGCTTGTGTGATCGATTTTGAAGAATCTTGGGAGACACACTTACCATTGGTTGAATTTGCCTATAACAACAGCTATCACACGAGTATCGGTATGGCTCCGTTCGAAGCACTGTACGGACGACCATGTCGTTCCCCTTTGTGTTGGGCGGAAGTTGGGGATACAGAGTTGCTGGGACCAGACTTGGTTAGAGAAACCAACGAGAAGATTTCTTTGGTCAAGGAAAGGATGAGAACCGCTCAGAGCCGGTATAAGAGTTATGCTGATCGACGACGGAAGGATTTGGAGTTTAGTGTTGGAGATCACGTGCTCCTCAAGGTTTCACCAACCCGAGGAGTGGTACGTTTTGGTCTCAAGAGAGGAAAGTTAGCTCCGCGTTTTATCGGACCGTTTGAAATTTTGGAACGTGTCGGGAAAGTAGCTTATCGACTGGCGCTACCACCGAAGATGTCTGGGGTTCACAACGTGTTTCACGTGAGTATGTTGAGGAAATACATACGAGACCCCTCACATGTGGTTAGTTATGACGATATTGAGACAAGTCATAACGTTTCTTACAAGGAAAGGCCCGTGAAGATTTTGGATCAGAGTATCAAGAAGTTGAGGAATAAAGATATCCCGTTGGTGAAGGTTCAGTGGAATCACCATGACGAGAACGAAGCCTCGTGGGAAGTTGAAGCTGATATGAGGAAGAAGTACCCGGAGTTGTTTCATGACTAGTTAGTCTTGATTTCGGGGGCGAAATCCTGTTTAAGGGAGGAAGGGTGTAATAACCTGCATTTCCATTTAATTTAAAAGTCATGCCCATATTTAATTTATGTGTATTTGCATTGGCATATTTAAATTCTATTAAGCATGGTCTGCTTTTATTTTAATTCCAGTCACTTGTTTGGAATATTAATGTCTTATCTAATTCACATTTAAATTCTATTGGGGGCCAAACTGCAATTTTACAAAAGTTAGTAATACCTGTGGGGATTTCAGAATCTGTATTTCAAAACGGTGAAAGTAACTTCTTTTGACTCAATCAATATTTTTATAAAACCAGTAAATCAATTCTTTAGTTAAAATGAATTTCCCGTATTTTTGTGGTGACCACCGCGCCCCGAAAATACCAGTTTGTGTCCAAAACTGTCCGCGCTGTGCTAAATTTCCCCAGATATTGGAAGTGACCGATTTGGACACTTACTTTATTTCCATTTATGGCAACTAATGATTGCCTTGCACTTGTTTGGGAATGTCTAGCTTATGTGTGTTATTTTTGTGCCAAAAGCTAGATTCCCAAACAACTCTAGCTTGAACCCCTATATGCCTACTTGACCCTTGGTAGAGCTTTGGAGTATATCAGTGTATATACGTATGTAATTGTGTGTGTATTTTCTGCAGCTTTGTTTAAATTGAGAACTAAAACCAATTGTTGAGTAATCAACAAGAGGCTTGGTCCCCAAGTTCTTCCATTTAGCTCTTTATATGTACTCCCTCATACACACACCTCTCACACTTTCACATTCTGAAAAACCTGAGAGAAAGGAGAGAGTGCAGTGAGTTATAGTTCAGAATTATTTAGAGAGGGGAAGCTTCAAGATCACCATAGCCAAGCTTCAATTGGATTGTCATATTTCTATTTCTTTCTCAACACACACTTCATCTTCTAGTACAGTGAGTATTCTAAACTCACTAAGAATGTAATTACATGTCTATTTACTGTGTGTTTGCTTAATTTTGTAAAACACCATGATTGATTTACGTATGAACTCCATGGCTTGAAAATCAAGAATTTTCAATCTTAACCAAAACTTGTTTTCAGAGATGATTATGATAGATTACATATCATATATGTTATACCCAAAGTTTTAAAGTCTAATTTGTTCATATGGAAAAGTATATTAAAAATGAAGTTTTGACATCTTTTGAAAACTCATAAAATTTGGGAGCTATAGATTGAATCTTGTAAAATTGATTTCACATTTGGAATCCTTGTTGAAAAACAAAGAAATCCATATATAATAGGACATATATGCTTACAGAATTGAAATGGGTCAAAAAGACCCCTGTTTTGCTGAAACAGGGAAGTCTGGGGGAAGAAGACGAAGCCTCAGCTTCAGGTCGCGCCACGATCGCGCGCGCGAGGATCGCGCGAGCGGCCCGCACGAGCGACCCTCGCTCGAGCGGCTCGCGCGCGCGATTCTCCTGTACCTTGGCCGTTGGAAGAGTTTTTGTAAAGGAAAAATGAAAATCGGCCAAATCGCGCGAGCGGACCGCGCGAGCGAATTATCGCGCGAGCGATCCGCGCGCGCGAGGTTGGCTTCCCCAGGCAGATGGAAAAGTTTATAAAAGAAAAAGGAAATCGGCCAGATCGCGCGAGCGGCCCGCGCGAGCGACCTTTCGCGCGAGCGGCCCGCGCGCGCGATTTCCGGCAGTTTGTGGTTTTTGTTGTTTTGTGCTAAGGGACTGTTTGGATGAAATTCATATACTGTTAAGGTTCTGTTTGGGTAGTTTATTTAAAACAGAACCCCAATTATTCATGTTTGAACGAGTTGGACGTTGTGTTTTGACTTATCAATTCCCGTACTTGCGTTGTGCCTTTAATTCAGTAAAGTGCTTTATGGTTTAGAGTTTCATGACATTCATGTGGGTCAGTGGTACATGCATGTGGGTGACAGTCAGTGTAGAAAGAGTAATGGTTAGTGTGGAAAAGAGTATGAGATGTGGTTGTGGTTGTGGTTGTGGTTGTGGTTGTGATTGTGGTTGTGGTTGTGATTGTGATTGTGATTGAGATTGCGGTGGTGATTGTGTAATACCCTGTATTTTGGTATTTTAATAAGACCCGGTATTTCATTTCTATATTCGTATAAACTTTCTCTTCCTTTTGGTGAATTTTGATACCAATCGATTGACATATTCCCAATCGATTGACACTTTTTGATACCAATCGATTGATAAGTTATCCCAATCGATTTACATTCTACCGACTAAAAGTGATGACGTGTCAAACTTTCCAATCGATTGCTATTCATCTCAATCGATTGACATTGTTTCCAATCGATTGACTACAAATATCTGTTGCCAATCGATTGACTGGTGTCTCAATCGATTGACATAAGCTGAGAAATGTTTTCTTCTTTCCTTCAGCTTTAAACGCGTGGCACTCCCTTATGTCTATATATATGTTTCATTTAGTGGCCTTGGGGCTGTTTTTCAGACCTTGAGAGAGGGAGAGGCATACTCTTGAGTTATACATATACATATATCTATATCTATACATATATACACACCCTCACACACACTCACTCCTTCGGCAGCTGGGAGAAGAAGAAGAAAGAAGACAGAAAGAAGAAGAAAGAAGAAAGGAGGAGACAGAGAGGGAAGACAGAGACAGAGAAGAGGAGAGAGAGAGAGAGAGTTTGAAGTTTTCAAACTTAAACACACCCAAACGCACCCTAGGTGAGTTCTAACTCACTTGGTCCCTTTATATGAGGTTTATATAAGCTATTATGATGTTTAGATGGGTTACATGCATGTAGTGCACGTTTATATATGCTGTTTTTACAATCTGCTGGAGAATACGTAGTTCCAATCGATTGACATAAATCTCAATCGATTGACATCAGTTGCATCCCAATCGATTGAATAGGATTCCAATCGATTGACATTATTCCAATCGATTGACATATTTCTCAATCGATTAACATAACTTTTGTTCCAATCGATTGAACTTTTGTTCCAATCGATTGACATGATCAGTACATGGATTCTTTTGCCCGTTTATTATATAAGAGGTTTAGTTGTTCGATTTCTGATTCGGGATTATTCCATTATGCGATTATGGGGTAGACAGGAGTAATGTGACACCAAAGATTTATGGATAATGAATAAAAAGTAATATGAAGACGTGGGTTGACGTGTTGTTCCTGATATGAGTTCGATATCCGTTTCTTTTAATCCGAGTAGTCAGGCCACATTGGGAGTTTGTCATGTGTCGATGTAGAATGGAACGTAAGTAGGTTTGGTAATTCTGGGAATGGTACGTGGATGGACGTTCGGTCATGATATGCTCTTAAAAGCGGTGAGCTGTGCATATGCTCTTAAAAGCGGTGAGCTGGACCAAATAGTCTTAAGATAGACTGGATGATCTGTGATATGCTCTTAAAAGCAGTGAACAGGACCATTGTTCTTAAAAGCGGTGAGCTGGGATCACTAGTAGATGACGTTGAGTCGTGGCAATAGATTGATATGCCTTGTTCGAAACGTTATATCCCTGAAATGCGGTGAACAGGACCATTGTTCTTAAAAGCTGGGGACAGACTGACGTGGAGTCCATGACATGCGGTGAGCTGTTCATATGCTCTTAAAAGCGATGGACAGAACAAGGGTGTATCCCTAGAGTTAAACGATTGAGTCTGTTCATGATATCAGAGTCTGTTGAGTTCGGTATTTGAGTAACAAGACGATAAGGGTCGGTTTACAAGAATGAATAGAGGAACAAGATAATGTTATTTTTTTTATAAGATGTTAACTCGTGTTTTTATAAGCTTGTGTTTACTTCAGATAACTGGTACCTCGTTAGTTTATGCTCACTCAGCTCTCAGTAAGCTGACGGCCTTTTTATTGCCTGGACATTCCCCGTCCAGAATATCCTGCCCCTTATTCTGCAGGTAAGGACCAGTACACTGATGACTATTATCCAGAGGAGGGCCCCACCGATGATGGTTACGCCAGGAAGGATTATCCTTATGCCAGTTGAAGACTGAAGATGTTATAATTAGATTTAATTTCAGTTGTTCTGTTAAACTTTTGTTAATGGGTACTTGGGCATTTGTTGTCTTCAGACCTGTTGTGATCCTGTGGACCATACTCTGATAATTTGTAATAGTTAGCACCTTGTGCTATTTTCAGTTGATTACTGTTGTTTTTTTTGGGACTAGTACTGCGTGGTGTGGATTATTAGTGACTTTCACCTGTCATTCCTTATGGACCCATAAAGGAAATTTATTTTTCTCTATTTATGCTGCTCCGGGGCGTGACAGATTGTAGTTGAAAAAGAGGCGTGGGTATCTTTGAAATGCGACGGTGGCAAATATGGACACTCACTGGCACCCATGGTAGTGCTAAAGTGTGGCCTACGGACACTCCCTGATAACTCAAGTCTGGATACTGCGAGAGGGGTTGCCCCGGTATTTGCATGGCGGTTAGGGTATTCAAAGTGTGAGGCATTGGACACTCCCTGGCGCCCCGTCGCTAAAGTGTGGCTATCTTAGTGTTTCAAAGATACAGGAGTAAGATAGAGGGTTGTTGTGGGGTCTGTCGAGAGAAAAGAGTCGGTAAGATGAGTGGGGTGCATTATTTCATACACGAGCATGTGTTTTAATGAATGAACAACTTTTAATATATTCCTCGTGGTGCTCTAAAATGAATTCTTTTTATGATCAAACTATTGATTTTGTAAATTGAAAATGGAAAAAGGTAAATGGGTATGATTTACATTCAAAGTCATGTTTTTAATACTCACCAGCTTCTTGAAGCTGACGACGTTGATGCGTCCTGGACATTCGTGTTCAGGCTTTTCAGGTTTTAACCAGGAAGAAACGTATGACTACGCTAATTGAGGTGGCTGCTGTTGGAATAAAGAAACTGTTTATTTTATGCATTAAGTTTATTTGTTGGAGATTTAAACTGTTTTGTTTTAAGGATGACTGTAACAGACACTAAGCTATTATTTTATTTTCAAGGCGGTTTGTGCCTTAGTGACCCCGGTTTATAAGATGTAATAAGATAGAAAATTTTTGTAAGCCTTGATTGCTTTACTCTGATTATTATGTTTTATTGTTTAACGTTTGGGACGGAATCGATCCTTCAAACTGTCGCGACCTACGGGTCCATAAAGGAAATTAAACGCTTTCCTTATTTATGCTACGTCGGGGCGTGACAGTAAATGCCTCTGAGTACTGTAGGTGCTCGGGTTGTCCAAGATTTTGACTTGAATCCGCGAGGCTTGTAGATACCCGGTGTGATTGTCTATTTAGTTCACTGCGCCGTCTTGCCCCCCAAGCTTTCGTTAAGACGAGGATCTTACAGAGGCTATGAATGTAGGTAACCGACCTGGAACATGGTGGTTGCAGGGTCTTTTGAACCTTGCCATCATCAGCCACCTAGGGGGTTTGCCCCCATTGTCGGTTGGACCTAAACGAAGTTTGTGCCTTGGGATTAAGCCCGAGGTCTTTGGATGCCTCGGGGTTAGGCCCGAGGTCTTTGGATGCCTCAGGGTTAGGCTCGAGGTCTTTGCATGCTTCGGGGTTAAGTCCGAGGTATTTGTATGCCTCGGGATTAGGCCCAAGGTCTTTGTAAGGGCTCTCTGATAATCGGTGGAGCCTCGTATAGTGATCAAGCAAGTACCACTATAGTCAGGCTCATCTAAACTGATGGAGACAGGGGGTCAGATTAGGATCGTCGGGCTCCTGATTTCTTTTTGCTGGAGGCAAAGTCGGAACTGCTTGATCCCGACTGATGTAAACTGGAGGTCGGGTCGGGACTATCGGACCCAGCCTACTGTAAGCTATAGGTTCAGTCGGGGCTGTTGGACTCAGACCATTTTGAACTGGAAGTCGCGTCGGGGCTGCTTGACCCGGACTGCTGTGAACTGGAAGAACTGTCAGAACTCCGGGGCTGATCTCGCTTTCGCTTACTTCGGGTAGACTCGTTGCTTTCTTGCCCGGTCTTTGATCTTTAGAAACTCTTCAGTGTCAATGTATTTTCCAACCCTCTTTGCGAGTTCAACCAAGGTTACCGGTCAATTTTTGTTAAACGACATGGTGCACTTGGTGTGTTGAACTCCTGAGCAAAAGGCCATAATAGCGACGGTTTCATCAAGATCATAGATGTCGAGCTTCTCTTGATTAAATCGGTCGGTAAATTCCTTGAGGGTCTCATTATTCCTTTGTATGACCGTCAGTAGATGTATGTCAGGCTTTGGCCCTTCATACATACCGGCGAACTGGTTGATGAACTGCTTGCCGAGTTGCTTAAAATTGCGGACCGATTGGGGCTCTAAGGAGTAGAACCATTGCACGGACGAGCCTTTCAAAGTGCTGGGGAAGGCTAGGCAGTGTAGTTCATCGGAGTTGGTGGCTAGGGCCATCTGAGCCTTGTAGGTCCGGACGTGGTCGACCGGGCTTCCCGAGCCGTTATAGGGATCTAGGCGAGGCTGCTTAAATTTACGCGGGATGGCAACCCTCGTGATCTGGCTAGAGAATGGTGACTCTATCTCGGTATTGGCCTGATTCTGAGCGTGATTTTGACCAAGATTTTTGGCCACTCCGTCAATCTGCTTCTACAAGTCCTTGATTCGGGCTTCCACTCCTTCCCGACCGGTGAGGGCTTAGTCGGGTCAGTGGAAGAGGCTTCTTCTTCATGGCGGTGTATTGTCCTCTGGGATTGGGCTTGGCGATGACTCCGGTTCATCGTATGCCTAGGGACAACTCGGCTCTTGTCTGAGTGACCCTGGACTGATTCCCGGGCCATATGCTCCTGCCTCTTCACTCGGGTAGTACGCCTACTGTTGATGTCTCTGGCATCCTCAACGGGGGACGGGTTGGCTCGAGCTCGTCGTTTAGTCAAGATCGGTTCCCGACCGTGCGCAACGTTCCCGGGTCATTTCCGAGAGACTCGAGGACGGCTTTGCTGGGCCAGCAGGGCTTTGATCTATTGTTGGATTTGACGCTGGCCCTCCAAGAGTTGTGTGAGGGTCGCGGTGATCTGCTCAGATGTCATGACTGCCGCAGCCGGTGCCGGTGCCAGTGCCGGGGCCGGAGGAACATCCCGGTTGGACTGCTGATCAACCTTCTTACCCTTCTTCGGTGGCATGACGATCAGTCAAGAGATTTTTTGATGAGAAGACTTGTCGCTTCCCACAGACGGCACCAAGCTGATGATGCCAAAATTTGGTTAAGGTAAATTAAAGCAATGCCAGGGGAGGAAGAGTGAGAGACTAGTTTTTTGTATGTGGTTTGGCCCTGTTAATGAAGGTACCTACGTCCACGTGTGTGTCTGAGCACGTTCACTATACTGTAAAAAAGCTGGAGACCTGTGGTGAACCAACAAGTTTGGAGCTACCGTAGGCCGGCCGGGCATGTTGATGAATGTTATAGAAGTGCTGTGTAGACTGAAAAGTCAGCCCCTTCAATGGGGGGTGAGAGGTCTCTTTTATAGATGCAAGAGACCTACTCGTACATGGATAAGGAAATATAAGTAAGTTTCCTAATTGTATTAGGAAATAGTTTGTACATTTCATTAGTCTTCTAGCTCGAGTAGGAAACTGCCCGGAATATTCAGGATCATGCCTGTGGGCCCAGATGAGCTGTTCCCGCGGTGGGATGTGCCAGTGCGGTCTTCCCGACCTGTTGGCCGGGTTGTGGATGAACCGCTCGGGAGGTATTAGGTGGACCAAACCGCTCGGGATGATGCTTGTCAGTAGTTGCAGAATAGAACCGCTCGGGCATGGGCTGAGTTTGGGTGTAACAATAAATAAATGAAGGTCCAACTTTGTAACACCTACTCTCGCGGGCAATATTTAATTGCATTTAGCATGCATCATTAGCATTAAATTAATGATATGATTATATATGTTAATTGGGTATTAACTCACTAACGTGAATGTCCAACTAGGACCCCAAAGATAGGCCAAGTGCCAATCTCAGTTTGGGACAGTCATGAGAGGTCCTCGTGTGATGGGACAGATACGTGCGGTAATTCTTATGTGCTTAAATGTTTATTAAAGCATATGTGAATATTTTAATATGCTATTTTTATAGCATGTTAATCATTACAGACCATTTCCATGGTCCGTTAGGGATACCTTTGTGAGGGCGAATTAAACATGTTGCATAATTAGTAGGGTAATTATCAACTTTATAATATTATATGGGACCACTTATGGGACCCATACGTGACATAGACAAACACCCATTTAAGTTTGGGATAATTTTAATAAGTTTCATAATAAGCAGGGGTATAATTGTAAAACTTATAAAATATGGGGGAGGCTAGCTTAGAAAGGCAAACTTGGAATCACATGTTATGAGACATGTGTCCCATGAGTCACCACCACCTTTGCTTCCTTCTTCCTTAGCAAACAATTACAGAGAGAATTCGTACGGAAATTCTCGACGACGAAATTGACGACGACGTTCTCGACTCAATCGACGTGTTGTTTAACATTCAATTTCGGAACATGCTACATATTTGTACTCCTAAAGGTAAGTCTAGCGCAGTGATATGAATCTTATTGCGTTTTGAGATTGTTTTTCTGCGCCCCAATTCGGGAGTTTAGTTTATAATCTGTATTTTTTGTATAGGAATTATACCTGGATATTACTAGGCTTTAATTTGGCTACTAGGAGCAAAATCCTTGAGGTGGGTGACAATAATTATAGAATTTGAATAATTGGATGTTTGAAATGATCTTTGTGATGATAAGCATGTCTATTTGTATAATTTAGCATGTTTAGTTAATATTGGGCAAACTCATGTAGTTAATAAGACTCATTTGTATGGCTATAGCATGATGTAATAAATTTATATGAGCATGTTGAGTTGCTAATGTAGGTCAAAGGGAAACTTGTACTTGCCATAGAAGTTATGTTAGACTAGGTGCCAATTTGGCCATGAGATTGCACGCCTGAAAGTAAGAGGTGTGGATCTCGGTTAGTCGCATGGACTAATGGAGTAGTCGCGGATTAACGTGAAAGGGTGGCCGGTACTTGCGTTCCCAGAGACCATAGTGATGTATAGAAAAGGTGTGATTGAGCATGTCTATTATTCATGTTTAGAATTATTGGCATTCACAAGCATATAGCTTATATAGTGTAGTGGTTATTGAATAACCATTGTAGGTGATAAAGACGAAGCCTCAAAGAAGTAAAAATGGGAGTGGACGAGGAAACGTGGGCTTTTGGGAGAGTTTTGTAGTTAATATTGTAAATTTCAAGTCCTAAGCAAGAACTTGTAATATGTAAGTTTAGTTGTACTTGGGAGAATTCTAGTTAACTCATAGCTTGTGTTTACATTTGGTTATAATGTGGACTAAGACGATGCCTAGTAGGTTGGTGGTGATGTAAAGTTGGGATTGAAGCTCTTATGGATGTCAGTTAGCAAGTTCAACTCTTGTAATACATGATATGTAATATAGTTGTTTGTTTAGGAATGGTTACGACACTTTTAATTTTGCTTAACTTGGTTGGAGCGATGAACTCGAGAGTTATACTCATTGAGGTAAAAATGAATTGGATTTTCATTCATACTTTCCTAAAGTTGTCTAAATAGTAGTTGTGAACTCTTGGAGCCCAAAAGATTGGTTACTAGTGTTTTTATATGTCTTGGATGTTTACTTAATAATTCAAAGTGTTTAGTAGTGTTGAAAATTCGAGGTGGTTGTATGATCTCTAGGCAAAATTCTGCAGCAGGGTGGAAATCTACCAGGGGGTCATTCGACCGGTCGAAGGGGGGCAGTGCAATTTGTCGAAAACCCCACTGATCCACTTTTGGTTTGACCACTTCGGGTATATTGTTTTACTTCTAATTAAGCAAGAGGGAACCTTTGGTATTGTAATAACCTGCATTTTCATTTAAAATTTAATATGACATCTTTCATAATTTTGGCATTGTCATATTTAATTCAATTGGTGTGGTATGCTGATATTTTAATTTCTTGTTTAATTCACATTTAGAATTTCTTTTGGGGTCAAACTATAATTTGTAAAACCTGTGTTAAATTTCAAATCTGTATTTCAAAACGGTGAAAATATTTTCTGTTAACTCAAACTGTATTTTTATTAAACCAGAAAATCAATCTTTACACTAAAATGAATTTTCTGTATTTTTGTGGTGACCACCGCGCCCCGAAAATACCAGTTTATGTTCAAAACTGTCCGCGCGATGTGAGCTTCCACAGGTTTTGGAAGTGACCGATTTGGACATTTTCTTTATTCCATTAATGGCAAGTAATCATTTGGTAAGGCATTGTTTGGGAATGCTTAGCTTATATGTGCAAATGTTGTGCCATAAGCTATATTGCCAAACACCTCAAGATTGACCCCTATTGATCTATACTTGCCTCTTCAAAATCTGATGGTGTATATATGTATATACGTATGATCTTATGCTGTTAATTGTGAAGAGTTAGAGAATTAGTTAAACTAATTCAAATTGTTGAGTAATCCACAAGAGGCTTGGTCCCCAAGTTCTTCCTTTTGGCCTTCTTTATATACACTCACATACACTCCCTCTAAAGACACACATTCTGCTCTTCACAAACACATAACACAGAGAGTAGAGAGAATTACACTGAGAGTTATAACAGAAATTTATAGAGAGAAGCTCTTGATCCTCCATAGTCAAGCTTGGGTTAATTCTTATTAAGCTTATCTTTCTCAACAATCACTCATCTCTTAATCACAGTGAGTATTCTAAACTCACTAAGGATGTAATTACATGTCTATTTACTGTGTGTTTGCTTAATTTCGTAAAACACCATGATTGATTTACGTATGAACTCCATGGCTTGAAAATCAAGAATTTTCAATCTTAACCAAAACTTGTTTTCAGAGATGATTATGATAGATTACACATCATATATGTTATACCCAAAGTTTTAAAGTCTAATTTGTTCATATGGAAAAGTATATTAAAAATGAAGTTTTGACATCTTTTGAAAACTCATAAAATTTGGGAGCTATAGATTGAATCTTGTAAAATTGATTTCATATTTGGAATCCTTGTTGAAAAACAAAGAAATCCATATATAATAGGACATATATGCTTACAGAATTGAAATGGGTCAAAAAGACCCCTGTTTTGCTGAAACAGGGAAGTCTGGGGGAAGAAGACGAAGCCTCAGCTTCAGGTCGCGCCACGATCGCGCGCGCGAGGAATCGCGCGAGCGGCCCGCGCGAGCGACCCCTCGCGCGAGTGATCCGCGCGCGCGAGCCTTGTTTCCCCAGGCAGACGGAAGAGTTTTTATATATAATTGGAAATTAGGCTGGTCGCGCGAGCGAGGGTCGCGCGAGAACCCCTTCGCGCGAGCGATCCGCGCGCGCGACCCTGGCTGTTTCAGGCGGTCAGAAAAGTTTATTATAAAAGGAAAAATGGGCATATCGCGCGAGCGGCCCGCGCGAGCGAACTTTCGCGCGAGCGGCCCGCGCGCGCGATTTCCTGCTGTTTGTGGTTTTTGTTGTTTTGTGCTAAGGGACTGTTTGGATGAAATTCATATACTGTTAAGGTTCTGTTTGGGTAGTTTATTTAAAACAGAACCCCAATTATTCATGTTTGAGCGAGTTGGACGTTGTGTTTTGACTTATCAATTCCCGTACTTGCGTTGTGCCTTTAATTCAGTAAAGTGCTTTATGTTTTAGAGTTTCATGACATTCATGTGGGTCAGTGGTACATGCATATGGGTGACAGTCAGTGTGGAAAGAGTAATGGTTAGTGTGGAAAAGAGTATGAGATGTGGTTGTGGTTGTGGTTGTGATTGTGGTTGTGGTTGTGATTGTGATTGTGATTGAGATTGCGGTGGTGATTGTAGTTGAAAAAGAGGCGTGGGTATCTTTGAAATGCGACGGTGGCAAATATGGACACTCACTGGCACCCATGGTAGTGCTAAAGTGTGGCCTACGGACACTCCCTGATAACTCAAGTCTGGATACTGCGAGAGGGGTTGCCCCGGTATTTGCATGGCGGTTAGGGTATTCAAAGTGTGAGGCATTGGACACTCCCTGGCGCCCCGTCGCTAAAGTGTGGCTATCTTAGTGTTTCAAAGATACAGGAGTAAGATAGAGCGTTGTTGTGGGGTCTGTCGAGAGAAAAGAGTCGGTAAGATGAGTGGGGTGCATTATTTCATACACGAGCATGTGTTTTAATGAATGAACAACTTTTAATATATTCCTCGTGGTGCTCTAAAATGAATTCTTTTTATGATCAAACTATTGATTTTGTAAATTGAAAATGGAAAAAGGTAAATGGGTATGATTTACATTCAAAGTCATGTTTTTAATACTCACCAGCTTCTCGAAGCTGACGACGTTGATGCGTCCTGGACATTCGTGTTCAGGCTTTTCAGGTTACAATCAGGAGGAATCGTACGACTATGCAAATTGAGAATGGCCGCTTTGGAATAAGAGAAACTGTTTATTTTATGCATTAAGTTTATTTGTTGGAGATTTAAACTGTTTTGTTTTAAGGATGACTGTAACAGACACTAAGCTATTATTTTATTTTCAAGGCGGTTTGTGCCTTAGTGACCCCGGTTTATAAGATGTAATAAGATAGAAAATTTTTGTAAGCCTTGATTGCTTTACTCTGATTATTATGTTTTATTGTTTAACGTTTGGGACGGAATCGATACTTCAAACTGTCGCGACCTACGGGTCCATAAAGGAAATTAAACGCTTTCCTTATTTATGCTACGTCGGGGCGTGACAGGTATCCACCTCTTTGAACTATAAAAGTGTTACTTTCGAAAAAGAAATTCGTTAGAGTGTGTTTGGATTTGAAAATATCTATTTAAAAATGTTTTAAAAGTGTTGAGTTCATGAGTCAAAACCTTTGTTAATGTGTTTTATGGAACTTTAATGACATGAGGTCGTGCCTTGGTGGCATGTCACGTGTCCTAGAATCGTATGTGCGGTTTCGGGGTATGACACTTTTTCAGTACCAAATGTTAGAAATTTCTTAGCAGAGAAAAGTGAGAAATTCTCGATGAAATCTATTAAATTCAGTTACCATAACTACCTCATACATAACAAAAGTGAGAAATTTCTCACTCTTCCATTGAGACTCTCTTCTACTGCGATGCACATCTTCTCAGTTTGCCTATCAAGAAAAAAAAAAAAAAATTCACTTGTTCATTACCAAACTTTAGACATTTTTTACACACAAAGTGAGAAATTCTATTTATAAAAGTGAGAAATTCTCACTAAATAAAACTATAATTTTCTCACCTTCAAAACTCGAAAATGAATCTCCACTTATGCAAATACGCTGATGAAGAACATAACTATGATTATTTTAAGAAGAAATATTTAAAACAAAACTATAACATTTATCTTCAACTTAGCATTCAAATGTGGATATACCAACCAATATGAGTAAAAAAAAAAAAGGAAATGCCTTGATTTTAGAGATAATTATTCCATTATCCATGATCCCCATTATATTCGCTTACTATAACTGCCTTATAAATGCTGAATGTATATACACACACACGTATGTATTAAATTGATGGTATTTTTGTCCATAAATTAGTCAATGATTTGAGGAATGGACTAATTCCTAATCTACATATCTGATTAGAGATTAATTTATGCACTTATCATTTGGACTAATTCCTGTTAAAGTGCTTGGGGAGGGAACTAAATCATAGATTCCCAGTGCTTAAATTACACTGATAATATAATGGGTAAACTAGGATTTAGTCCCCAATCCTAGACTCTTCTAGAAATAGGTCCTTCCTAAATCCGAATCTAGAAATTAGTCCACATCTGTTGCTAAAGACATAGATACCCCTCATTCATTTTTCGCGCCCCTATAATGGATATCCCTACATTATATCGCTTTTCAAATTTTCTCATTCAAAACCCATAAAAATCGTCACCTACCATTAAAGAATCCCAAATTATCTTCTCTGCATCTTCGAACGAAACCCCTCGCCACAACGATATTGTTGGCAATCTAAGACATCCGGCGAGATTCAAAATTGACTGTCAACTTTTCGGCGTGATCAACGTCAACTTCGCCAAAAAAACACAAAATCAGAGCATTTTGGAATGAAATTCTCACTGATTTCGTTAAAGAAACTTTCAATATTCTTATGTTTACTCTTTGCAAAATTAGGATTTCTGACGAAAAGAACTTCTTTTCAGGTTAAGGTTTCGGCTACATAACTAGGGGCGAAAGAATATTCACACTCTAATGTAAAGATTCTTAATACATAGTGATGAATTTATCAGTTTTTTGAATGAGAATTTCAGAGCAGCGAAGGAAATTCTCAATTTTTTTAATGAGAAATTTCACAAAATAATGGGAATTTATCAGTTTTTTGAATGAGAAATTTCCCAACAAAGTGGGGATTTCTCAAAATTTTAAATAAAAAATCGGGAATTTCTCAGTTTTTTGATCAGAAATTTCAAAAAATAATGAGATTTTCTCAGTTTTTGCATGCGAAAATATTCAAGTAACATCAATTACTCAGTCTGAATAAGAATAACTTCTCACTGAATATGAGGCACTTCCCAATCTAATCATTTTTTTATCCAGTAACTCCAAGTCTCCAACATTTGAATGAGAAATTTTGCAACATAGTAGGATTTCTCAAAATTTTAAATAATACAAACCTCAATAGAGTGAGAACTTCTCACTTTTTTTTTATTAGAAATTTTAGAAAATAATTAGAATTTCTCAGTCTTTACGTGTGAAAATATTCGAGTAACATCAATTGCTCAGTCTATTGACAATAATAACTTCTCATTGAATATGAGGTACTCCCTAATCTAATCAGATTTTATCCAGTAACTCCAACAATCTAATCACACATACATACAGACACAAAGATGATTATGATATGTATTTTAATGACAATCACTGTAATACCCGTACCCAAAAAATGGAAGTCATATTTATTTTTCAAGCATTAATTAGTATAATTAATTGCATGTGATATTTGGTAAGTTCCAGTTACCCCGATGTGATAAGTGCTTACATAAGGGCACATTTGGACGGATGTGAAATGGGACCCATGGGAGGTCCAAATTAGATAAATTGTATTTAGTTGCATTTATGTGATTAAATGAATAATTGTTTAACTATTTTGAATATTTTATTGCTAGTTGTGACCTTTTATGGTGCCAATTTGGGTACCCGTGTGAGAGCGAATAGGAATATGGTTCATAATTAGTAGGCTAATTAACAACCTCATAAAATATTTGAGACCATGTTTGGGACCCATATGTGATGTAGACACATTCTCATTTCGAAATTGGGTAGTTAATATAATGTCCATGAGGTTTGATAATAGGAATTTAGAAACATTGGGGGATGCAAACAAAATTATGACTAAGTTGATTAAAATATTCCAAGAGATATACATATCTCATAATGACTCATTGTCATAAAAAAAAAAGAAGAGAAAAAGATAGAAACAGATTAGAGAGTCACAGAGAGCTTCACGAGAAGAAAAGAAAGAAAAGCGGGTTCTGTCGTCGTCCCGTCGCTGTTTCTTCGTTGTCGGTACACCGTTCCATGAACTGAAGCCATATTTGGACTCGTAGATGTGAGAGGATTATTTCTATATCTTTCTTTTTCAATTTTGGTAATGTTTTTCTACGACCCACTTTAAGGGGTAATACATATAAGTGATATATATATATGTAGGGATATCATTTGAATCATTAGGAGTTAGTTTTACGAAGGAATTTGGGAATTCTAAGCTTATTTTGGACCTATTTGTGAGGTGAATGTCCTAATCCTAAAATTGGATATTTAATGTTTATTTATTTGTTAGTGAAGGCTTAAAGTGCTTAATTATGATTAAGTAGAAAATCATGTAAATATTTATTGTTTAACATGTTCAAAATGATGAAATTGCCATGTTGACATGTTGAGTTGCTTATATGCTTATTTGGGTCAAAGGGTCTCAAGTAATAACCACCATTAGTCAGCCCCATATATAAGGGACATAGAGATGATGAAATCCTCAGAGAAAAGGGGATAGTGATGACGACCACAAGGAATTGACTACGGTCACTAATGAATGAGAGGATTATTTCTATATCTTTCTTTTTCAAGTGTTTGGGGTGATATTTTGGTATTTTAAATTCTTATTTAACAAGGTGAATGGTGCTGTAATAGGGCGAACTCAATCCAAGTACTATTCGATGATTTTAAAACTTTATTCTTGCTTTATTGCTATTGAAGGGGTGTTTGGGTTTTGATAATCCTTTGTTACACGTGTCCTAGCCCGCCGGGGCGGGTTGGGGTGCGACAATTTTTGGTATCAGAGCAATAGACTAGAGCCTTGGGTATGAGTGATGACGCGTGAGTGTGCACTCAATGACACGTAGTTGTACGATCATGCATATATGTTTATTTAGCATGCTTTAAAATGTTATTTAGCATGCATTGTAATTTATTTAAAAGTAACATGTATGTATATACTTTGCTGTGGGTGCCAGGTAGGGATATCTGGAGGTGAGAACTCGTCTTCGGCCCGTATGGATATAATTGAAATAGTTATGAAAAAGTTGATAAAAGTGGTTGAAACTCGAGTTACCGAGGAAGGACCAAGCTCATCAAATCCAGAACAAAGAACAGAACCAACAACTATTGCCATGTTCTACAAGCAAAATCCAGGACAGTTCAAAGGAGAATCTAATTCGATGAATGCTGACCATTGGTTAACCTATATGAAGAGAATTTTTCGTGCTTTGCTATGTACAGAGGAACAGAAGGTCTTGTTTGCCTCAGATACTCTGAAAGAAGAAGCACAAAACTGGTGGGCATCAGTATTAAGGCGGGGTGCACTAATAACCTGGAATGGGTTTATCGAGGAGTTCTCGAAATAATGTATTCCTCGATCTTTCAGCGATCAGAAGGCCCGTGAGTTTTCTCATCTTAATCAGGGTAATATGAGTGTTAGGGACTATGCAGCCCAATTTACAAGTTTGGCTAGATTTGCAACGGATTTACTTCTGAACACGTTTACTCAGGCAAGACGATTCGAAGAAGGACTTCGTGATGAAATTAGGGGAAAAGTAGATACACACCGACTATCGACGTATTCAGAAGTATTAGATGTGGCCTTAATTACTAAGTGAGGTGTATTGTCATCCGAGCAAAGTCAACAATTCAAGAGGCCGGAAGGTAGTCAATTTCAGAGACAGGATAGTTCCAAAAGACAGAGTTTGGGGAGTTCATCGGGAAGTGGGAGCAATAAGCCAAGATGTCAGACCTGTGGTAAGTATCATTGGGGAGTGTGCAATTTATCTCCTACCATTTGCAACAATTGTCGATGAACAGGAAACGTGGCAAGAGATTGTCCTAATCTATAAAGGCAAAGTACACTAAGACAAGGTATTATTCTGAGGTAAAGTATCGATGACAGTCAAATAAGGTGTTTCGCTTGTGGTAATATGGGGCATCGGGAACGTGATTGTCCCAAGAAAGGACCTGTGAGTTTTAGTCATCCATGGGAAGTGCACCAAGTCAGACGCTACTTGAGTAATAATCTCAAGGGAGGGGGCAACGATAAGGAAGGTATTTTTAGCTTAAGCCTTGGGAGACCACTGCCGCTGACACTGTGGTTTCAGGTATACTTTCTATTTGTTCATAACCTGCTAGAGTATTGCTGGATTCAGGATCAACTCACTCTTTTGTTTCACATCCATTTGCTAAATATTTAGACAAACCCTTAGAACTACTAGATTTTGATTTGTCTGTTTCACTTCCGTCGTGAGCTCCACTAGTAAGTTCGGGTGTCTTTAAAGCTTGTGGGATTGATGTGAATGGTAGAGGTTTGATTGTTGATTTAGTGCCATTGGTTATTCAACATTTTGATGTCATTTTGGGGATTGATTGGTTATCTGCAAATCGTGCCATTATTGATTGTGAGAATAAAATAGTAACATTTCGATTGCCCAATCAGGATGTATTTCGTTTCCAAGGGACAAGTGTAGCATTACCGCCTTATATGGTGTCAATTGTCAGAGCTTGCCGTTTGTTGAAAAAAGGATGTCGGGGATTCTTGTGTAGTATACTTGACACTAGAATTACAAAATTGAAATTCGAGGATATACCAGTAGTGAGAATTTCTAGACGTCTTTCCAGAAGATTTACCTAGTGTGTTGATTGAGAGGGTGTAGACACCCCGATTTTGACCAAACGTCAAATCTAGGGATTGGTTACCTCTCAAAGACCGATGATGACAATGACCATGGCATTCGAAGATTTTCCAAGAAATTCAAAGTCTTCAAGATGTTCTTCAAGTTAAATTAATAAAATAATAAAAAGAGAGGATTTGGGTATTCGGGAGAAACCCGAACAATGAAGAACGTGTGAGAAATCCATTCTGGGAACCAGCTTTTAAGAGGATAAAATAAAAAAAATAATAATAAAGAAGAGTTCTTTTGAAAGAGATAGGAGGACAAAATAAATAAATAAAAATCTTGGAGAAAGAGAAAATACAAAAAGAAATAGTATATTCAAAATATACCATGCACATGGTTGATACCATGCACATGGGGGATCTTAATACAAATATATATATATATATAGAATAGAAAAATTGTGTTTACACCAACATTTTTTTGAAAAATCAAAAAGAGGGACAAAATTTCAGTTAGCCCCGGCACGCGGAAAACGCGGCGGCACTCAGTGAGTGCCGCGCCGGCACTCAGTGTTTGCCGCCCGGCATTCAGGGAGTGCCGCCCGGCATTCAGTGAGTGCCGCCGGCACCCGTCGAGTGCCGCTGGCTGTAACAGACTGCTTTTCTCACATGTTCTAGAAGAAATCTTTGCACATGGGTTTCCACCCCGAATTTACCCATTTATCCTTGAATTAATGGTCTATATAAACAAAACTTTCACCTTCATTATGGAGGGACTTGAGAGATATACTTGAACTTGAGAATTAAGAGAGAGAGATATACAAGAATTATATATATTTTGAGAGAGAGAGAAGAAGAAAGTCTTGAAGAACTTGAAGAATTTGAAGAATTTTGGGAAATCTTGGAAGGTTTTTCACAAAGAAGTTGAAGAAATACTTGAGGTCTTAGAGGTAACCTCTTAATCCTTGATAGAATTAGGACTATTCAATCACAAGTTCATAGTTCTAGGAACTTTACACATTTTCAAAACCTCTCTTCTTACCTCATTTCATCACACACCACTTAGAACTTGTGATTGAATCTCATATTGTTTCATTGATTTGGATCTAATTGATGCTTTGGGTTTAAAATAAATTCCATTTTGAAGAGCTTGTGTTCTTAGTTTCTCTAGACAAACTTTGATTTCTTATTTCTACCATCTCTTGTGAGGCTCATGAGATCTTTCATATCTCATTGAACCTCTTTGAGTTTGATTATTTAATTTCCTATGATCTTATGATCTATATGGAGATTAGAATGAATCATAGTCTTAATCTACATATAATTAGTGAGATTCAAGTCTTAATCCATGACTTGAACCTTTTCATTAAGAAATCTTATGGAATCCTATTATATTCCAATGAGGTTTGAGTAGATTTTAACTTCATCTCTAACTCCAATGACCATCAAAAGGTAGGAGTGATAAGTTGAATTCAAACTTGGGTCCATAGGTTTGAGTTCTTTATTTGAGGATTTTGTGAAGTTCATCTCAATACTTCATCAAAATCCACTAGTATAGTATGCCTTATAGTCTCCAATGACCATCAAGTGGTAGGAGAAGAAAGTGTTAATTCAAGTTTATTCCCATGGCTTGAACTAATCCTTCTCGTAGGTTTTAAGAAGTCTTTCATACTTCATCTAGAACCTATGAGTATGTATGTCTCTAACTCCAATGACCATCAAATGGTAGGAGTGATAAGTTGAATTCAAACTTGGATCCATAGGTTTGAATTCTTTATTTGAGGATTTTGTGAAGTTCATTTCAATACTTCATCGAGATCCATAAGTATAATATGCCTCATAATCTTCAAGGACCATCAAATGGTAGAAGAAGTAGTTTGATTTGAGTCCTAACTTCATGTTCTAATAGTTGAGGCCAATCAATAATTTTGAGCTAGCAAAATGAAACAGTGGGTTCATAAACTGTTTTTGATCAAGGATTTTTAGTTTGAAATCCGACCGTTGGAATCGAATGAAACCAACGGAAAAATGTTCATAACACATTGTTTTACCACTGTGATTTTTGTTTTATCAAGATCTTGTGATTAGAAGGGTTTGATCATGGTTTTTGTGAGCTAATCACAATCTGTCCAGAGTTCTAAAATGCTTTCAGAATAATAAGTCTGTTTTGAAATTAATAAATCAGAACCCTAATAAAGTTTTAGGGGTCTCAAATAATTTTTTATAAGTACCTTAATGTGTTAGGAAGGTACCCTAAAAAGATCTAAGTATTTCTCATTTTTTTACTATTTTTAGAAAATCATACAAGATCTCTGGACAGAGAGTTGCAGAATCCTGAGTGAGGTCTAATATTTTCCATATTCCCGGAGATCTAACCGTTGAAATCTTGATTTTCAAGTTGGGTTAGGAACTAGACTCACAGAGGCATGACATATCCAAAAATCATTAAGATCCAACCGTTGAAAGTATTTTATTTCTATTATTGAACGTCGGGTCTGCTCTCTGGAATTCATAAAAAACTGCTACTGTTTTTGTCTAATCTTATTTATTTTAACTCAAATGGTCTCCTAATGTCTTGAGACCCAAACCATGTTTTGAATAATGATAATTTAGATTAAATCCAGAGGTTTAGTGATCCAAATTAGTGAATAAACTCATGTCCCATTCTTGTTCATGTTCATGCATTCATTCATACATGTTAATATCCATAAGTAGGAATTATTTCTTGTCTAAGATGTATCTAATTGAACATGACTTAGGATTTACTTATTTATGATATTATATCTTGTCTAAGGCATGTGTACTAACTTTTGTTTTGTAGCGCATTTGAGGTACAACTTCTCATCCTTTCTCTAGTTTAATTCATTTATTTGATTTTGAATTGATTTTCAACTCCATGTGCGACACTTTAGACTAGGTCTTGCCTTATGTGTTTATATGTGATAGAGACCTTTTCTTAGGATTCCTATTCTCGCATGCATTGCACGTTTAATATTTGCGGCTGGATCCCGGGTATGTTCTCTAGTTCTCTATTGCATATCATGTTGTTTGCTATTTGAATTACGTGGCTTATGAATGATATTTTGTCTTTAACAATTTTACATCATTTCCAACATGCTTGTGTAATGTATATGTATATATTAGTTGAGGGCATGCTTAGATTAATAATTTGATTAAAAAGGATGTTGAGTAGAGGCCTATCGTGAGATAGGATGAAAGGGGGTGTTTTAGTCCGTCGGGCTCCTTCCCCTTTCATTCCATAATCCCCGGACCCAGTTTATCTTTGGTTTCGCAAAAGATCAGTTTCCTTTTAAATGGTTTCTTAATTTTCCTTTTAAAAATTAAGTGGCGACTCGTATTTGAATTTGAATATGAAAAATGTTTTAAAAGTGGGTAAATTAAGAAATAACCTGCGATATCCATAATCTGGCGACTCTGCTGGGGATCGAACCCAGAATCTCTGGTTTCGCAGACCAGAATTTCTGATTTTGGGTTCACTCGAGGATTAGACTTGAAAGCATCCTTTTAATCAAGTTAATTAATTTTTGTGTGCCTGTTGCATTGCACTTGCATGTTTCGCCAGTCGATTGCACGGAACTATGACCTTGGAGGCTCGGGGCAACCCGGTCGGTCAAGCAATCATGGGGCCGTGTGATCACCCTTGATCTCGTACCATGTTTTGGTATATGAAGCATCCTATCGGGTGTGTGTCAAGGGTCCCTTATTTGACCAAAACCCGGCCTTTGCATAGTAGTTTCCATAGAACCTTTCAAAATTAGGAATTCAATTCTTGATTAGGGTTATATGCCAGGGAGTTTTGTATGCCCGAAAGGGATTACTTGAGATGATGACGATGCTTACTTGATAAAAGATGTGTAACCTCTTAATCACTTTTGAGCAATTCCTCTTCATGTCCTATGACATTTGAGAATAAGCCGAATCTTGATTATAAGATTACACCTCTTGTATCATGTTTAGCTAAGCATCATTGACCTTGTATGCATCCGAATTCATGAAAAGTGCGATGATTATCTAATCGTGTAATACTCCTACCCAAGAATCCGAAGTTCATTGTTTATGAAATTTTTATTGATCACTATCTTTAAATCCAAAAAAAATATATATATATGTTTTGAAAAAAAATCCTTTCAAAGAAAAAGATCCAAGGTTCATTTTCTCTAAATCAAGTAAAATCCAATCATCTTTCACGTCCTCACTTTGAAAGGAAAAATCCAAAAAAAAAAAAAAAACTCAGGAATTATTTGTGGGAGAAATGCTTTTCAAATGAATTTCAATCCAATCATCTTTGATGAGCAATGTTTAAAAGAACTCCCAAGAATTGTTTCAAAAGGTTTCATCACCTAAGAAATACTTTCTAAATAAATTTCAAAATTTTAATACTTAGATAATGAGGATCACAATGAAAGGAGAAATCAGCACTCTTAACATGGATGCGGATTTTATGTGCTTATGTGCTTATATGTTAGAATTAGGATTTTCTTTTCTATTGGCATATAGAATAGGCACACACACACACATGCATCACATCCGTGTGACATATAAGCCATTCATAAAGAATTTTACCAAGCATTTTTTTTCAAAAAAATATAAAGTTGTTTGAAAATTGATTAAAAATAAAAATGGTTGTAGGCAAGATAGCATTGAACGCCGGGACAGTTTGGGTCAGGGATTCGAGTGCAAGGCTAGTACGAAGAGAGCCAGAGATAGAAGGAGAAATGGACCAGGATCAGTATGCTGCAGAGATAGCTCAGTTGAAAGAGAGAATGGACCAAATGACGGCCATGATGGAAGCACTAACCCGCCAAAGGACAGTAAATGATCCACCAATAGCCGACCCGCCTCCGCTTCAGGAAGATGAATGGTTTGAGGATCCGGAACCACCAAGAGTTGACGTACCTAGGGCAGAGAGAGAGAAGATTGAGAAAGCTGAGAAAGAGCGTATCGAGATGAAGGAGAAGGTGGAAAAGCTAGAGAAAGTTGTCCGCAAGTCTAATGGGGTTGATAGCTACCTGTTAGAGTTAGAGGGTTTGTTTGAAGGAACTCAAGAAAAATTGCCAGCCGGTTTCAAAATGCCTGAGATCGATAAGTTTGATGGTTCTGGCAACCCCAGAAATCACGTGAGGATGTGCATCGGGGCTTTTCAGCCAAATGGTCTGAGTCCTGCCATGATGGCCATGCTGTTTCAGCAAACTTTAACTGGGGCAGCTTTATCTTGGTATTTCACATTAGAGCCAAGCAAGAGTCGCATATGGGAGGAAGTGGTGAAGGCTTTTGTCACCCAGTATGAATACAACCAAGAGCTTGATGTAACTGTGAGGGATTTGGAGACGACTATGCAAGAACATAAAGAATCATTTGCTGAGTTTCTATCTCGCTGGAGGGGAAAGGTCGCAAAGATGACCCAAAGGCCGTCTGAAAAGGAACAGATCCGAATCATAGTAAAGAACCTGCAAAGTGTTTATCAGGAGAAACTCATGTACCAGTGCATTCATACCTTTGCAGAATTATTTGAAATTGGAACCAAGATCGAGGACGCAATCAAGGATGGAAGGATTAAGAAGGAGGAATCTCAGGGGAACCGCTCTAGAAGACCATTTTATGGAGGGAACACGGGAAACCAGGTAGCGACTGATGTCAATGTTTTGAGCAAGGAGGGTGCATCAAGACCGAGATTGGGGGGACAACCTCGTCAGTTCACTGATTTAGGGATCTCATTGACTGCCATTCTCAAGCGATTAAAGGAAAAAGGATATCTAAAGCCGCTGGATCCAAAACCAATGCCTGATCCACTCCCGCCAGGCTTCAATACAAACCTCTATTGTGAGTTTCATCAAACTCGCGGCCACGCAACTGACCGATGCAAGAGGTTGAGACATGAAGTACAAAATCTGATTGATAACAAGACTATTTCCCCTCCGCCTACAGATCGGCCGCATGTGACCCGAAACCCGCTCCCTAATCATCATGCTGTACCACCACCACCGAACATCAATCTCTTAGATATTGAGGAGGAAGTCTTCGATCCGTCTGTGTTGATCGTACCGGTAGGACAAGCTACCAAAGCTTATAAATTCCCAGAAGATCAGAGGACATGCCTTATAGTTGTCGAGGAAGAGGATTGGCTGATAGGAGGAGAAGAAGAACAAGCATTTGAGGAAGATATGGACAATGAAATCCTCCAAATCAATTGGTGGGATCCAAACAATCCTACTGATAACTCCATCTGGGAGGAGGTGTACAGTGACACGGATGGTCTGTGGTCTGAGGGAGAAGAAGGAAATGATGAGGAAGTGATCAATCATGCTAAGGAGAACGATTCAGAAAAGGAGAAAGGAAAGGATCTTGAAGAAAAAGAAGAAGGTCAGGCATCGCATGAATACTCCATCAAGAAAGGAGGAGATTTTCCCTGCTACGGCTCTCCAGAGCCATGGGTGGACTGCAAAGATAAGTATTTGGAGCAAGGGTTTGAGATCTCCTCCTTATATGAATTTGCTGACTATGAAGATCCATACCTACAAGCGCCCACAGAACGTATGTCTATCCAAGATTGGATTTATGCACTGGATGGCCTGGCCATAAGGAATCTCTTTAATGAAGAAAGCAGTGAGACCAAGGAGAGTGGTCCAAAGAAGATCATGGAAGTGAAGATTGGAAAAGACCAGATGGGAGGAATACTGAAGGAAGAGGTCAAGGGAAATAAAGCAAGGAAGGAGGAGCCGGAGAATGGAGGAGAGATAGAATCAGGGAATTTGCCAAAATGTCCTTGAGTCTAGTGATAGGGTTCCCCTACCCCGGAAGTCTGTAATGGCCAGTATGAGTCAAGTTTTTTTTTATTTTCTATTATCAATGAAAGTGACTGATTCTGCTTACTTGGTTGAACTTAATGATTATAATAACAAAAAAAAAAAAAGAGGCAAATGAACCTGCATGCAAAATCATTGAGGAAACCTTGGCATTTGACTTAGAAAATGAAGAAGATTCTCAAAGTGATTCTTTCCATAGTTCAATCAATAAAGATAAAAGCATAAAATTGATCTCATTGCTAAAAGAAAACAAGAATGCCTTGCATGGTCCTATGATGATGTGCCAGAATAAATTCGGAAATTATCCCACATCACCCCCCTTTATACCAAACCTAAAAGGTGAGCTCACAGTCCAAAGCCATGAACTTGTTCCTTAATGGTAGCTAGATATCTTAAATGAACTTCTTCTTCTAAAAAAAAAAGAGAAAGAAAAAAAAGAAAGAAAAAAAAAAGGGGAAAAGAAAAAAAAAGAGAGCTCGCTAGGATGAAAACCCGAAAGGGCGCCTAGGCAAAAGTTAGAGCAAAATAAGATGCGTGTTGATTTCAAAATCCGAATCCTAGCCAGTCAAAATCATGAAGAGAATAAGGGATAGTAAAAAAAAAAAGAAAAAAAGTAGAGAATGAATAAATTCTTGAGTACTTCAAAGTACATGAATTATCCTAAGAAAAGAAATTGGAAATGAAAAGAAAGATGTGAAAGTATCAATTAAATTTTTGTGAGAGACTCAATGGATAAGTGATAAGTGGACCTAAAACAATACAGAAATATCTTTGAGAAAGATAAAGAGTAATTTGGAGGGCTGGTATTACTATGTGAGTATGATAAAGTATGAGTAAAACACGATGTGTTATGAGAGTTGTAAAGATTGACTGGCTAGTGATAAGGTGAAAAGAATCAACCGCCAAAAAAAAAAAAAAAAAAAAAAAAAAGTAGTAGTTCATCATCTTGTTCGAAAGCTGCCACAAGGAATCTGTCTCAGAAAATCTACCCAGAAAAGGGCGCTCATTGAACTCAAATGAAAACATGGCTCGAAAAGCCCACCAATTTTTGAAGCCTTATTCTTTCAAGACCTCCAGAGTCGATGAACTACGTTTTGACCTGATTCCCATTCGGGGATACGTAGGCAGCCTGCAAGGTTCGGTCACAATCGCATACTACACTTCTTTCAAGCCTCAACCGAACTACTATAGGGCCTGATGCCCATTCGGGGATAAGTAGGCGGGTCTCCCAAGGCCCTCGGTCCAAAGGAGAAATCCAACCATTTCATGAAAACTAGGGGCAAACTATTGTTTGCCCAGAGGCCGCGTCAACTCCCTCAAACCAGGGGCAAACTTCGTTTGCCTAGCATTCCCAAGCCCCTGTCAAACTAGGGGCAAACTGTCGTTTGCCAAATAAAATATCTCTGTGTTTTCTGGTTTTCAAGGACCAAGCTTAGGCATCCTAAGAATTCTTGAAGTAAGAAGTTGAAGTTTTCATGCATAAATCTAAAATTGATTTAAGATGGAAAGAAACATGAAAAGAAGAATTCTTCATTATCAAAAAGTCAATCATAAAGGAAGATACAATGAAAGAATATCATGGGATAACAAATTTTTTTTCTAGAGATTGATCAAAGAAGCGCAAAGAAAAGAAAGCAGAATTGGTCACAAATTTGAAAAAATGTGTGCGTCTCAACTCAGTTTGAGTTTACCCTCCCGAAAACCGAAAGATACATTCCTTAGATGAATCAGTAAGAGTTGGAAACTTCGAAAGAAGGACAATAAGCACGAAGGACAGGAAGTCAGATTCTGCTCCGCCAAGGGAAGGGCGAGTAATACTCTCAGGAAGAACAAAATCAGAAAATTATCCTCAGCAGACTGAGCTTTAAAAGCTAATCATCAGACGTAACAGAAAGCCTTTGAACTTGTCCATAGTCAAAAGGGGAATCCGTGAGTAGAAAAGTGGGGTTGTCATAAAGAACTGGCTCATACTTCTACCTCTTCTTGCTCGAATCACCTAAACTGCTGTCCATAGCAAACAATCTATCAAAGAAAATGAAATAAATCTGGAATAAGGAGCACATAAACGTCTCTTCAGCTAGAATAGCCCCAAAGGCAAATCTCCTTGAGCTAGACCAGCTCCGTTCATCAAAATTCTCGGTCTTGGTATAAGTCGTCTATCGCATCATATAAGTCACCGATCAAATCCTTGGTTTTGGTATAAGTCGTCTATCGCATCCTATAAGTCACCAATCAAAATTCTCGGTCGTGGTATAAGTCGTCTATCGCATCCTATAATTCACCGATCAAAATCCTCGGTCTTGGTATAAGTCGTCTATCGCATCATATAAGTCACCGATCAAAATCCTCGGTCTTGGTATAAGTCGTCTATCGCATCCTATAAGTCACCGATCAAAATCCTTGGTTTTGGTATAAGTCGTCTATCACATCCTATAAGTCACCGATCAAAATCCTCGATTTTGGTATAAGTCGTCTATCGCATCCTATAAGTCACCGATCAAATCCTCGGTCTTGGTTTAAGTCGTCTATCGCATCCTTTGAGCTATCAATTAAATTCCGATCTTTGAAAATAGAAAAGTGAATTTTCGAGTCCGTGCGACTCCGGTACTTTTTGAAAATAGAAAACGGATTGTTAAGTCCACATGACTATTCTGAAAGAAAAAAAAAAGGGGGATTTACCCTAGCAATGCCACGCTTCTTTTCTGCTATTTGGGGTCATTGAATCTGGAGCGATTCTGACTTTTCTGCTATTTAGGATCATTGAATCTGGAGCAATTCTGATTTTTCTACTATGTCTGGGGTCATTGAATCTGGAGCGATTCTGACTTTTCTGCAAAACATCTCATTTCTTGGAAGACACCGGAGTATAAGACGCAAAGCGCATCTCAGTCTTTTCAGCACATTTCCTGATTCGGCACCGGAGTCTAAGACGCAAAGCGCATCTCAGCCAATCAGATGATCTTCAAGACACCGGAGTATAAGACGCAAAGCGCATCTCAGTCATTTCAGCACATTTCCTGATTCGGCACCGGAGTCTAAGACGCAAAGCGCATCTCAGTCGATCAGATGATCCTAAAGACACTGGAGTATAAGACGCAAAGCGCATCTCAGTCTTTCATCACATTTTCTGATTCGGCACCGGAGTCTAAGACGCAAAGCGCATCTCAGCCAATCAGATGATCCGCAAGACACTGGAGTATAAGACGCAAAGCGCATCTCAGTCTTTCATCACATTTCCTGATTAGACACCGGAGTATAAGACGCAAAGCGCATCTCAGTCTTTCATCATATTTCCTGATTCGGCACCGGAGTCTAAGACGCAAAGCGCATCTCAGCCAATCGGATGATCTTCAAGACACCGGAGTATAAGACGCAAAGCGCATCTCAGTCTTTCGGCATATTTTCTGTTTCAGCACCAGAGTATATGGTGCTAAGCGCATCTCAATCTTCCAGCGTGCTACCTGATTCGACTATGGAGCGTAAGGCATAAAGCGGCTCAGTCAAACAGACAATTCTCAAAACTCGCTTAGAGCATGCACGTGTCCCCAGAATAGGACGATGTCATAATAGGAAAACTCGAGGTATTAGTGCATTTCTGATACTAGGAAGGAGCATAGTTCTGTATCGTCACATTCGGGAGCATGGGACACCAATTTGTTGAGCATGTGCATCACGATAGGATAGGTACATTCATCTGTGTGACTACCTGCGTTTGTGTGTGATCCCTGGCTCGAACTACGTCCTGGTCTGATTTCCGATGGGATACGTAGGCAGCTCACCCTTGAGCACGACCAGCATTTGGCTATCTGCTCACCCGATTTTGCAACGCACTTTTGTTTTTACCTAGATTCGACTGTTGGTCAAAGGCTTGTCTTTCACACAGGCTTTGACCTTCGTTTGTGATACGCGTTGCTTCACAAACTTTGTCAAAGAGGGGCAAACTGTAGACACCCCGATTTTGACCAAACGTCAAATCTAGGGATTGGTTACCTCTCAAAGACCGATGATGACAATGACCATGGCATTCGAAGATTTTCCAAGAAATTCAAAGTCTTCAAGATGTTCTTCAAGTTAAATTAATAAAATAATAAAAAGAGAGGATTTGGGTATTCGGGAGAAACCCGAACAATGAAGAACGTGTGAGAAATCCAGTCTGGGAACCAGCTTTTAAGAGGATAAAATAAAAAAAATAATAATAAAGAAGAGTTCTTTTGAAAGAGATAGGAGGACAAAATAAATAAATAAAAATCTTGGAGAAAGAGAAAATACAAAAAGAAATAGTATATTCAAAATATACCATGCACATGGTTGATACCATGCACATGGGGGATCTTAATACAAATATATATATATATAGAATAGAAAAATTGTGTTTACACCAACATTTTTTTGAAAAATCAAAAAGAGGGACAAAATTTCAGTTAGCCCCGGCACGCGGAAAACGCGGCGGCACTCAGTGAGTGCCGCGCCGGCACTCAGTGTTTGCCGCCCGGCATTCAGGGAGTGCCGCCCGGCATTCAGTGAGTGCCGCCGGCACCCGTCGAGTGCCGCTGGCTGTAACAGACTGCTTTTCTCACATGTTCTAGAAGAAATCTTTGCACATGGGTTTCCACCCCGAATTTACCCATTTATCCTTGAATTAATGGTCTATATAAACAAAACTTTCACCTTCATTATGGAGGGACTTGAGAGATATACTTGAACTTGAGAATTAAGAGAGAGAGATATACAAGAATTATATATATTTTGAGAGAGAGAGAAGAAGAAAGTCTTGAAGAACTTGAAGAATTTGAAGAATTTTGGGAAATCTTGGAAGGTTTTTCACAAAGAAGTTGAAGAAATACTTGAGGTCTTAGAGGTAACCTCTTAATCCTTGATAGAATTAGGACTATTCAATCACAAGTTCATAGTTCTAGGAACTTTACACATTTTCAAAACCTCTCTTCTTACCTCATTTCATCACACACCACTTAGAACTTGTGATTGAATCTCATATTGTTTCATTGATTTGGATCTAATTGATGCTTTGGGTTTAAAATAAATTCCATTTTGAAGAGCTTGTGTTCTTAGTTTCTCTAGACAAACTTTGATTTCTTATTTCTACCATCTCTTGTGAGGCTCATGAGATCTTTCATATCTCATTGAACCTCTTTGAGTTTGATTATTTAATTTCCTATGATCTTATGATCTATATGGAGATTAGAATGAATCATAGTCTTAATCTACATATAATTAGTGAGATTCAAGTCTTAATCCATGACTTGAACCTTTTCATTAAGAAATCTTATGGAATCCTATTATATTCCAATGAGGTTTGAGTAGATTTTAACTTCATCTCTAACTCCAATGACCATCAAAAGGTAGGAGTGATAAGTTGAATTCAAACTTGGGTCCATAGGTTTGAGTTCTTTATTTGAGGATTTTGTGAAGTTCATCTCAATACTTCATCAAAATCCACTAGTATAGTATGCCTTATAGTCTCCAATGACCATCAAGTGGTAGGAGAAGAAAGTGTTAATTCAAGTTTATTCCCATGGCTTGAACTAATCCTTCTCGTAGGTTTTAAGAAGTCTTTCATACTTCATCTAGAACCTATGAGTATGTATGTCTCTAACTCCAATGACCATCAAATGGTAGGAGTGATAAGTTGAATTCAAACTTGGATCCATAGGTTTGAATTCTTTATTTGAGGATTTTGTGAAGTTCATTTCAATACTTCATCGAGATCCATAAGTATAATATGCCTCATAATCTTCAAGGACCATCAAATGGTAGAAGAAGTAGTTTGATTTGAGTCCTAACTTCATGTTCTAATAGTTGAGGCCAATCAATAATTTTGAGCTAGCAAAATGAAACAGTGGGTTCATAAACTGTTTTTGATCAAGGATTTTTAGTTTGAAATCCGACCGTTGGAATCGAATGAAACCAACGGGAAAATGTTCATAACACATTGTTTTACCACTGTGATTTTTGTTTTAGCAAGATCTTGTGATTAGAAGGGTTTGATCATGGTTTTTGTGAGCTAATCACAATCTGTCCAGAGTTCTAAAATGCTTTCAGAATAATAAGTCTGTTTTGAAATTAATAAATCAGAACCCTAATAAAGTTTTCGGGGTCTCAAATAATTTTTTATAAGTACCTTAATGTGTTAGGAAGGTACCCTAAAAAGATCTAAGTATTTCTCATTTTTTTACTATTTTTAGAAAATCATACAAGATCTCTGGACAGAGAGTTGCAGAATCCTGAGTGAGGTCTAATATTTTCCATATTCCCGAAGATCTAACCGTTGAAATCTTGATTTTCAAGTTGGGTTAGGAACTAGACTCACAGAGGCATGACATATCCAAAAATCATTAAGATCCAACCGTTGAAAGTATTTTATTTCTATTATTGAACGTCGGGTCTGCTCTCTGGAATTCATAAAAAACTGCTACTGTTTTTGTCTAATCTTATTTATTTTAACTCAAATGGTCTCCTAATGTCTTGAGACCCAAACCATGTTTTGAATAATGATAATTTAGATTAAATCCAGAGGTTTAGTGATCCAAATTAGTGAATAAACTCATGTCCCATTCTTGTTCATGTTCATGCATTCATTCATACATGTTAATATCCATAAGTAGGACTTATTTCTTGTCTAAGATGTATCTAATTGAACATGACTTATGATTTACTTATTTATGATATTATATCTTGTCTAAGGCATGTGTACTAACTTTTGTTTTGTAGCGCATTTGAGGTACAACTTCTCATCCTTTCTCTAGTTTAATTCATTTATTTGATTTTGAATTGATTTTCAACTCCATGTGTGACACTTTAGACTAGGTCTTGCCTTATGTGTTTATATGTGATAGAGACCTTTTCTTAGGATTCCTATTCTCGCATGCATTGCACGTTTAATATTTGCGGCTGGATCCCGGGTATGTTCTCTAGTTCTCTATTGCATATCATGTTGTTTGCTATTTGAATTACGTGGCTTATGAATGATATTTTGTCTTTAACAATTTTACACCATTTCCAACATGCTTGTGTAATGTATATGTATATATTAGTTGAGGGCATGCTTAGATTAATAATTTGATTAAAAAGGATGTTGAGTAGAGGCCTATCGTGAGATAGGATGAAAGGGGGTGTTTTAGTCCGTCGGGCTCCTTCCCCTTTCATTCCATAATCCCCGGATCCAGTTTATCTTTGGTTTCGCAAAAGATCAGTTTCCTTTTAAATGGTTTCTTAATTTTCCTTTTAAAAATTAAGTGGCGACTCGTATTTGAATTTGAATATGAAAAATGTTTTAAAAGTGGGTAAATTAAGAAATAACCTGCGATATCCACAGAGGAAAATTTAGTTTGGGATAGATGTGACGCCAGGAACTCAACCAATTTCACGGGCACTATACAAAATGGCTTCGGTAGAGTTGAAGGCGTTGAAGACTCAACTGCAAGATTTACTAGATAAGGGGTTCATTCGTCCTATTGTATCACTATGGGGAGCACCGATTTTGTTTGTTAAGAAGAAGGACAGAACAATGAGAATGTATATTGACTATCGAGAAATCAACAAGGTGACTATAAAGAACAAGTATCCACTGCCGCGTATTGATGACTTATTCGATCAGTTGCAAGGGGCATAAGTCTTTTCTAAGATTGACTTGAGATCTGGATATCACCATTTGAAGGTAAAAGCTAAAGATGTTGAGAAGACAACTTTCAGAACTCGGTATGGGCACTACGAATTTCTTGTCATGCCATTAATTTGGGGTCACGAATGCACCAACCGCTTATATGGACTTGATGAATCGGGTGTTCAAGACCTATCTTGAAGAGTTTGTGATAGTATTCATTGATGATATTTTAATATATTCTAGAAGTCCAGAGGAACACGAATGACACTTCAGATTGGCTTGCAATGACTTAGAGAGAAGTAACTATTTGGGAAGTTGAAGAAAAGCAAATTTGGTTGACAAATGTTACTTTTCTTGGACACGTGATCTCTAAGGATGGTGTCTCTGTGGACCCACAGAAGATAGAAGCAGTTAAGAATTGGTTGAGGCCGACAAATTTTTTTGAAATACGAAGCTTCTTGAGGTTAGCTAGTTACTATAGAAGGTTCGTCCAAGACTTTTCTAGAATCACGACTTCGATGACTTAATTGATGAGGAAAGATGTGGCTTTTGTGTGGAATAAGGAATGTGAAGACTATTTTCAGAAGTTGAAAGATAAGTTAACCTCGAAGCCGATATTAGTTATTCTGCCGGGTACTGGAGGTTTCAGTATATACAGTGATGCTTCTCATCAGGGTCTGGGATGTGTTCTCATGCAGGAGGGTAAAGTTATAGCTTATGCTTCGAGGCAGTTGAGGGCATACGAGAAAAATTATCCGACTCATGATCTGGAATTGGCAGCGGTGATCTTTGCGTTACAGATTTGGCATCACTACTTGTACGGGGAAACATGTGAGATATGCACCGATCACAAGAGTATGAAATATTTGTTTACCCAGAGAGAGCTGAATATGAGAAAGAGAAAATGGCTTGAATTGATGAAGGATTATGATTTGAAGATCCAATATCATCCAGGTAAAGCTAACGTGGTTGTCGATGCTTTAAGTCAGAAGTCGTCAGAAAATTTGATTTATTCTTTAACAATTCAAACAACATTGGTAAAAGAATTTGAACAGCTGGAATTGGAAGTAATTCCCAGAATACAGGGTGGTTTAATTGCAGCTATCATGGCACATCCGAGCTTGATTGAAGAAATCAAGGTAAGTCAACCTTTAGACCTAAATTTTAATAAAATAGTTGAAGAATTACCTAAGGGTAGACGACCAGAATTCAGTTTTTAGAATAATGTATTAAGATATATTAATCGATTATGAGTTTCGAATATTCAAGAATTGAAAGATTAAATGATGAAAAAGGCTCACATACAAAATATTCAGTACATCCAGGGAGTACCAAGATGTATAGAGATTTGCGGGAAGTGTATTGGTGGAGTGGTATGAAACGGGAAGTCGCTGAGTTTGTGGCCAAGTGTACGACTTGTCAACAAGTGAAATTGGAACATCAACGACCCGCAGATGAATTGTATTGGAGATACCAGAATGGAAATGGAAGCATATCACGATGGACTTTATGTCAGGTTTACCACGGTCTCCCAAGTCTAATGATAGTATTTGGGTGATCATTAACCGGTTGACTCAGTCAGCCCATTTCTTACCAATCAAGACTTGTGATCCGACAAAGTTAGTAGAGCTTTATGTCAGAGAAGTTATCAGGCTACACGGGGCACTAGTATCCATTGTGTCAGATCGAGACACACGATTTGTGTCTAGGTTTTGGGAAGGTTTGCAAAAGGCAATGGGGACAACTTTGCACTTTAGCACAGCATTTCATCATCAGACAGACGGCCAATTCGAGCGAGTTATTCAGATTCTGGAAGATATACTTCGAGGTTGTGTTATGGATTTCAAATCAGATTGGGAGACTCACTTGCCATTAGTGGAATTCTCTTACAAAAATAGCTTTCAAACGAGTATTGGTGTGGCGCATTACGAGGCATTGTATGGTCGAAAGTGTAAATCACCGGTGTGTTGGACAGAAATTGGGGAAAAGCAACTTATAGGGCTGAAATTGTGCAAATCACTACTGACAAAATCAAGTTAGTTAAACAACGGCTACAAATAGCACAGAGTCATTACAAAAGCTACGCGGATACAGGTAAAAGACCGTTGGAATTTGAGGTAGGTGATTATGTTTACTTGAAAGTATCGCCTTCGAAAGGTATCGCACGGTTTGGTAAGCGAGGCAAGTTAAGTTCGAGGTTTGTAGGGCCTTATTTGATCTTAGATAGAGTTGGTACAGTTGCATATCGGTTGGAATTAGCAGAAGAGTTGGCTAATGTTCATAGTGTGTTTCACGTTTCTATATTACGACGTTCTCTTTCAGATTTGAATTACTGTATTACTCCGGAACCGTTGATGGTTTGAGAAGACTTGACTTATGTTGAGCATCCAGTTCGAATCCTAGATAGGAAGGATCAGTTGCTCAGAACTAAAGTCATTCCTCTAGTTATGGTGTTATGGCGTAATCATTCAGTAGAGGAGGCAACTTGGGAACGTGAAGACGAGATCCGAGAGAAATATTTTCACTTATTTAACACTTGAGGTAAGAAAAGTTTGGGGACAAACTTCCAAAAAGGGAGGGAGAGATGTAATACCCGTACCCAGAAAATGGAAGTCATATTTATTTTTCATGCATTAATTAATATAATTAATTGCATGTGATATTTGGGTAAGTTCCAGTTACCCTGATATAATAAGTGCTTAGATAAAGAGACATTTGGATGGATGTGAAATTGGACCATGGGAGGTCCAAATTATATAAATTGCATTTAGTTGCATTTATGTGATTAAGTGAATCATTATTTAACTGTTTTGAATATTTTATTGCTAGTTGTGACCTTTTAAGGAGCCAATTTGGATACCCGTGTGAGAGCGAATTGGAATATGGTTCATAATTAGTAGGCTAATTAGCAATCTCATAAAATATTTGAGACCACATTTGGAACCCATTCGTGATATACCAATTTCGAAATTGGGTAGTTAATATAATGTCCAGGGGATTTCAAAATAGGAACTTAGAAATATTGGGGGATGCAAACAGAATTATGACTAAGTTAATTAAAATATTCTAAGAGATATAAATATCTCATAATGACTCATTGTCATAAAAAAGAAGATAGAAACAGATTAGAGAGTCACATAGAGCTTCAGGAGAAGAAAAGAAAGAAAAGTGGGCTATGTCGTCGTCTTGTCGCCGTTTCTTTGTCGTCGGTATTACTGTTTCGCGAATCGAAGTCATATTTGGATTTGTGGAGGTGAGAGAATTATTTCTATGTCTTTCTTTATCAATTTTGGTAATATTTTTTCGCGACCCATTTTAAGGGGTGATACATATAAGTGATAAGTGTTATATGCAGGGATATCATTGAAATAATTAGGAACTAGTTTTGCGAAAGATTTGAGAATTCTAAGCTTATTTTGGACCTATTCGTGAGGTGAGTGTCCTAATCCCAAAATTGGATATTTAATATTTATTTATTTGCTAGTGAATGCTTAACTTGCTTAATTGTGATTAAGTAGAGAAGCATGTGAATATTTATTGTTTAACATGTTCAAAATGATGAAATTGTCATGTTGACATGTTGAGTTGCTTATATGCTTATTTGGGTCAAAGAGTCTCAAGTGATAACCACCATTAGTTAACCCCATATATAAGGGACAGAGAGATTATAACACCCTGTATTTCTGTTTCATTAATAAATAAATACTGCATTTCATTTCCATGAGTATTTGATTTAATTTCTCTTTGTAATATATATATCTGGGGTCAAATTGTAATTTTTTATAAATACAGAAAATATTTTCTGTGGTTTCAAAATCAATATCTATATTTTTGTATAAACCGGGAATTTAATTCCTACACTAATATGATTCCTGTATTTTTATTTCAACCAGTTAATACCAGTTTATGTTTTAAATCTGCGTTTATATCGCGTCTTGGGTGTGGGAGCACATGAGCTCAACCACACCGGGAGAAATCTCCATATTGCTTGGAGGCCACAACTCTTAGTTTATATATATATGTTTATATCACTCTAAAACTCTCACAGTTCACTCTCTATTCTCTCTGCATCTCTCAATTCTCTCTCAATTCTCCCAACTCTCTCAAGAACACATATAACACACACACATACAGATTATATATATACATATATATTCAGTCACATACATACATAGCTATATATATATCTCAAGATCAAGAGAACGGAGGAGAATTCTCAAACGACGAAATCGACGTCGGATATTATCGGTCTCAAAATTCTCTGTGTAATCACCTCAGTGAGTATTATAAACTCACTCGCCACGTATATATATGTATAATTCAGTGTATATATCCGTGTATATGTGTATATATATAGAAACACCATTGAAAGCTTTGAATTGGTGTTTTACCAAAATCAATTCCGTGAATTGATTATGGAAGATCTCAGTCCCAATAAGCTGTGGTTCGAATCCTACGCAATAATTCATCCGTATCGCGACGTACCGTTGATTTAAAGTTTTGACACCCTCACTTTAATCGCGAATATCTAGAGATATAATCCGTAATTGTTTAAATTGATTTCGTATTTGTAATCTACGCGGAAAACCGAAGAGATCCATATACTGCACGACATATTTGAAACAGAATCTGAAAATGGGTAAAAAATAAAGTTTGAAATTGAAAACAGGGAAAAAACGAGGAAGATGATAAAACTGCAAGAACTCGCGTGCGTGACCCGCTCGCGCGAGGCTCGCTCGCGTGGCCCGCTCGCGTGAACCATTTTCCCCCTTCGCGCGTGCGACACCCGCTGCCCATTCGCTCACGCGGACAGCCCGCGCGACCCGTTTTCCCCTTCGCGCGCGCGACCCGCTCGCGCGACCAGGCTGTTTGAGCAGTTTCTGTATTTTTATATAAGGGACTATTTGGCAAAGGTTTTAAAATTTTTTAAAGAACTGTTTGACAAATATACTGTTTTAAAGGCTCACTGTTAGAAATTGGACTTACTAGAACGTTTAAGACCGAGATTTATGTTGAACAAATATCCAGCTTTGAGATTATTAACTGTTACTACAAACTGTGAACATTGACATACATATTAGGGTCGAGGTTGTGTCAACATGGATGTGTGTGAGAAAACGTGAAAAGATTATAGAGTGGCGGTCTGGTGTGCGACCTCAATATCGATCGGATATTATTCCTGGTATTGGAGGCGACAGTATTGTGTACGGCTTAGATATCGATCGGATATTATTCCTGGTATCTAGGGCGCTTGTTTCGGATATCGATAAGATATTATTCTTGGTATCCGAAATGATGGTATTGAGTTACGGCTTAGATATCGATCGGATATTATTCCTGGTATCTAGGGCGCTTGTTTCGGATATCGATCGGATATTATTCCTGGTATCCGAAATGATGGTATTGAGTGCGGCTTAGATATCGATCGGATATTATTCCTGGTATCTGAAGCGATGGTATTGGTGTGCTATTTGGATATCGATCGGATATTATTCCTGGTATCTGAGGTGATGGTTTGGTTGAGTCGGTTTTGTTGAGAGAAAAGAGTCAGAAAGATGAGATGTTACATTGTTCATGCACGGTTGCATATTCATTGCTTATTTTATTCCCCCGTGACTTATGTTGGAATTGGAACCTTGAATCTATTGCTTTTAAAGTTAAACTGCACCGTTGTTTATTTGATTATATATACATTGCGAGCACTTGTTTATTTTGCTCACCAACTTGCATAAGTGACGGCGTTGATGCGTCCTGGGCTGTATGTCCAGATTTTCAGGGTCAGGAGCAGCCAGGGTATTTCGACTATGCTAGTTAGAGGCAGGGAACTTTCCAGGAGGCTGCTTTATATTTCCTCTGTCTTTTAATTTGGGTTTGTAATAAACTAGTTTTAGACTTTTGAATAAGGCATTTTGTGCCTAAGTTTATGACTGCTGTAATAGTTAGTAAGTTTTAATTTTGGAGCTTATGTTTTGTTAGTATCCTTTTGCTCTAGAAATGCTATTAAGATATTTGTTGCAGGGACAATTGGTCATACTCATTTGTCACGACCTACGAGTCCATAAAGGAAATTAAATGCTTTCCTGAATTATGCTACGTCGGGGCGTGACAGGCTTTTTGGTATCAGAGCCAGGTTGTGGCTCGACCAATTGTCCAAGACACATAGGATCTCCCGTTAAGATAGAATTAAGATAAGATAGTTCGACTTCATTCCGTGTTTAGTCGCTTTCTATCGTTTAGAATTTTCTTTTTCTTTCCGAGAGTTTGACCGTATTCTGTTGATTGATGGATAGGTGCCGTTCTCTTGATTTTATGGCTGGAAGAAATCTCAGGAATCGTCCCGCTATTGAAGATGCACCCCCGGTAATAGATCCAACCGGAATGTTTGAGGCTTTTGTAAGAAGATTGGAGAGGGTTAGCGATCAGAACACAAGGAACAATAATCAGAATGGGAATCATAACGGGAATGGGAGGCAAGCCCACCAGACTGGAGACAAGCTTCTCAAGGAGTTTCGCGCCCTGCGACCTGAGTATTTTGCGGGGACTGATGAAGCCTGGCAAGCGGAACAGTGGCTACGCCAGATGGAGCGTATCTTTGAGACCATAGAGTGCACGGATCTGGAGAAGAAGCGTCTGGCTATCTTTCAGCTGTCTTATGCAGCGGCTGATTGGTGGGATGCTGAAAAGGCGACCATAGGGGAAGAAGCTGCAAGGAGAATGCCGTGGGTGGTGTTCAAGGAAAGGTTTCTCAAGAAGTATTTTCCTGAAGAAGAGAAGGACAAGAGAGAGAAAGAGTTTATGGAGTTGACTCAAGGGAATCTGACTGTCCGAGAGTACACTACTCGATATGAGCGTCTTTCTCGCTTTGCTCCACATATAGTGGACACACCCCAGAGGAAAATCAAGAAGTATCACCGGGGTCTCAACTTGTCTCTCCGACATCTGACTATGGGGCATTTGGGCCAGTCATTTGAAGCTCTGGTGAGATTGGCTACGGGGTTAGAGAATGATGGTTGTCAGAATTCAAAGCCATTTAGAAATCGACCTCCGTAGAAGGGTTATTCTGGACAGAAACTAGGGTACCCTCAGGGACAGAAAAGGACCTGGGATGGAGAGAAGAAACCTCAACAGACACAAGCAGTACAACAGTATCCGCCTCGAGCAACAGGAGGGAACAACAACAATAACTTCTTCAATTGTGGTAATCCAGGTCACCGAGCTAAAGATTGCAGACTAACTAGGCGTGCTGATCGTCCGGGAGTTGTGTGCTATAATTGTGGCATGTCAGGTCACATAAGTCCGGAATGCAAGGCTCCTAGGAGAGGCAATTACGGCCAGCAAGGACTGGCCCGTCTGAATGCCGTTATTCCCGAGGCTGCTGGTTATGAAGAAACAGGTTATGAAGAAGGTACTTATGAGGAGGAACCTCCTGAGCAACGAGCAGTGGAAGGTACTCTAACCTTGTTTAACTCTCATGTTAAAGTTTTATTTGACACGGGTGCTACACATTCCTTTATATCTATTAAGATTGTTCGGAAGTTGGGTATAATACCGCAACGTTTAGATGAAGCTTTGAGTGCTGTCTCACCCTTAGGGACCACCGTCAAGTTATTACATGTATGTAAGGATTGTCCTCTACGGTTAGGAGACCGTGAACTTTTGGCAAGATTGGTGGTTCTGTCGATGAAGGAGTTCGATATAATCCTGGGAATGGATTGGCTCGAGAAGAATGATGCGAAGTTGGATTGTGCAAGGAAGAAGATCACATTTGCGGACAATGGGAATCGACTCTTCGATTTCCAATGTAACCCTTCGGGTGATATGTTCCTCACTAGATGCCTAGCAAACATTGAGGTTGTCACTGTAGAGGTGACAGTATCATCAATACCGGTAATCAAAGAGTTCAAGGAAGTATTCGGAGATATTTCAGGACTACCGCCGGAAAGGGACATAGAATTCTGTGTGGAATTGGTGCCAGGTACTCGACCTATAACCAAGGTTCCCTACAGGATGGCCCCTACAGAGTTGTTGGAGCTGAAGGAACAAGTTCAAGAACTTGAGAAGTTGGGTTTTGTTCGTTCAAGTACTTCACTCTGGGGAGCACCAGTGTTGTTTGTGAAGAAGAAGGATGGGACAATGCGGTTGTGTATTGACTACTGAAAATTGAATAAGGTTACTATTAAGAATAAGTATCCTTTACCTCGGATAGACGATATGTTTGATCAGTTGCAAGGAGCCACGACCTTTTCTAAGATTGATCTATGGTCAGGGTATCACCAGTTGAGAGTGCGAAAGGAAGACATACCCAAGACTGCTTTCAGGACGAGATACGGACACTATGAGTTCTTAGTGATGCCGTTTGGGATGACGAATGCTCCAGCTGTGTTTATGGACTTGATGAACAGAGTATTCAAGCCCTATTTGGATCAATTCGTTATTGTCTTTATTGATGATATTTTGATCTATTCCAAGTCAGAGAAAGAGCATGAACAGCATCTACGGATCGCGTTGCAGACTCTCAAAGATCACCGCCTGTATGCTAAATTCAGCAAGTGTGAATTCTGGCTTCAGGAAGTTAAGTTACTCGGGCATGTGATTTCACAACAAAGAATCCCAGTTGACTCATCAAAGACCGATGCAGTGGCGAATTGGACTCGGCCGACCAATGCTACAGAAGTCAGAAGTTTTCTGGGACTAGCTGGTTACTATCGGAGATTTGTAGAGGGTTTCTCAAAGATAGCGGCCCCGTTAACTGGTTTGACTAAGAAAGATTTGAAGTTTGAATGGACTGATAAGCATGAACGCGCTTTTCTGGAATTGAAAGAGAGATTGACAACAGCGCCAGTACTTGCAATACCAAAGGATGGTGAGAAGTTTACTATTTTCAGTGATGCCTCATATCAAGGATTGGGGTGTGTCCTTATGCAGGACGGAAAGGTTATCGCATATGGTTCACGACAATTGAAGCCAAATGAATTGAATTACCCAACTCATGATTTGGAGCTAGCAGCAGTAGTGTTCGCGCTTAAGATCTGGAGACACTACCTCTTTGGGGAGAAGTATGATTTGTTCTCGGACCACAAGAGCCTTAAGTATTTGTTTACTCAGAAGGAGTTGAACATGAGGCAACGTCGGTGGATGGAGCTGATCAAGGACTACGACTTCACATTAGAGTACCACCCTGGTAAGGCTAATGTAGTTGCTGACGCCCTAAGTCGGAAACCTCAAGGAATGATTGCTTCATTGATGTTGAGGGAATGGAAAGCCTTGGAGACAATCGCAGCATTTGATATGCAGATTTTTGAGGGAAGTGACGGACATCATTTTGGATGCCTCGTGGTACAACCAACACTTGTGAGTCGGATCATCGAGGCCCAAAAGAAGGACGAGAAGTTTTAAGTATGGTTTGTCAAGATGTCAGAAAAGGGCCCTACAGAATGGAAGGTTGGGACTGATGGAGGATACCGATGTCGAGACAGATTGTGTGTGCCAGATTCAGGAAATTTGAGAAAAGATATTCTCGAAGAAGCACATAAATCGAGACTGACAGTACACCTAGGAGGAACAAAGATGTATAAGGATTTGAAGAGAAACTTCTGGTGGGAAGGGATGAAACGAGAAATAGTCGAGTTTGTGTCTAAATGTTTGACTTGTCAACAAGTGAAGGTCGAACATCAGAGACCCTCGGGATTGTTGCAACCCTTACCTGTTCCAGGATGGAAGTGGGAACACATAACTATGGATTTCGTGGTTGGGTTACCCCGGTCACAACAGAATCATGACGCGATTTGGGTAATTGTGGATCGTCTGACAAAGTCTGCACATTTTATCGCGTACAATATGACTTACCCAGTAGAAAGGATGAGTCGAATGTACCTACAGCAAGTGGTGCGACTGCACGGTGCGCCTGTGTCGATTGTATCAGACCGCGATGCACGTTTTACCTCGGGATTTTGGGAAAGTTTGCAGAAGGCTATGGGAACTTCGCTCAAGATGAGTACTGCTTTCCATCCTCAGACCGATGGACAGACAGAGCGTGTTAATCAGATTATGGAAGATATACTCAGAGCTTGTGCAATTGATTTGAAGAGTCTTGGGAGACGCACTTGCCATTAGTTGAATTTGTGTATAACAACAGTTATCACTCGAGTATTGGGATGGCACCGTTTGAAGCCTTGTACGGACGGCCATGTCGATCTCCGTTGTGTTGGGCTGAAGTGGGAGACACAGAACTTTTGGGACCAGATTTGGTGAGAGAAACCAATGAGAAGATTTCACTGGTCAAAGAAAGAATGAAGACTGCACAGAGCAGACACAAGAGTTATGCAGATCGGCGTCGAAAGGATTTGGAGTTCAGTATCGGAGATCACGTACTCCTAAAGGTTTCACCTGTTCGGGGAGTAGTACGTTTTGGTCTAAAAAGAGGGAAGTTGGCACCCCGTTTCATTGGACCATTTGAAATCTTGGAGCGAGTTGGAAAAGTGGCTTATCGGCTCGCGTTGCCACCAAAGATGTCTGGTGTTCATAATGTAGTCCATGTCAGTATGTTAAGGAAATACATACGGGACCCTTCGCATGTGGTTAATTTTGATGATATTGAGACAAGTGAGAATGTTGTCTACAAGGATAGACCTGTGAGGATTCTTGACCAGAGTATCAAGAGGCTGAGAAGAAGAGACGTTCCTTTGGTTAAGGTTCAGTGGAGGCATCATGACGAGGGAGAGGCGTCGTGGGAGTTAGAGTCAGACATGAGGACTAGATACCCCGAGTTGTTTCAGGATTAGTTAGTCCAGATTTCGGGGCGAAATCTCTGTTAAGGTGGGTAGAGTGTAACACCCTGTATTCTGTTTCATTAATAAATAAATACTGCATTTCATTTCCATGAGTATTTGATTTAATTTCTCTTTGTAATATATATATCTGGGGTCAAATTATAATTTTTTATAAATATAGAAAATATTTTCTGTGGTTTCAAAATCAATATCTATATTTTTGTATAAACCGGGAATTTAATTCCTACACTAATATGATTCCTGTATTTTTATTTTAACCAGTTAATACCAGTTTATGTTTTAAATCTGCGTTTATATCGCGTCTTGGGTGTGGGAGCACATAAGCTCAACCACACCGGGAGAAATCTCCCTATTGCTTGGAGGCCACAACTCTTAGTTTATATATATGTTTATATCACTCTAAAACTCTCACAGTTCACTCTCTATTCTCTCTGCATCTCTCAATTCTCTCTCAATTCTCCCAACTCTCTCAAGAACACATATAACACACACACATACAGATTATATATATACATATATTCAGTCACATACATACATAGCTATATATCTCAAGATCAAGAGAACGGAGGAGAATTCTCAAACTACGGAATCGACGGCGGATATTATCGGTCTCAAAATTCTCTGTGTAATCACCTCAGTGAGTATTATAAACTCACTCGCCACGTATATATATATGTATAATTCAGTGTATATATCCGTGTATATGTGTATATATATAGAAACACCATTGAAAGCTTTGAATTGGAGTTTTACCAAACTCAACCATAATCAATTCCGTGAATTGATTATGGAAGATCTCAGTCCCAATAAGCTGTGGTTCGAATCCTACGCAATAATTCATCCGTATCGCGACGTACCGTTGATTTAAAGTTTTGACACCCTCACTTTAATCGCGAATATCTAGAGATATAATCCGTAATTGTTTAAATTGATTTCGTATTTGTAATCTACGCGGAAAACCGAAGAGATCCATATACTGCACGACATATTTGAAACAGAATATGAAAATGGGTAAAAAATACAGTTTGAAATTGAAAACAGGGAAAAAACGAGGAAGATGATGAAACTGCAAGAACTCGCGTACGCGACCCGCTCGCGCGAGGCTCGCTCGCGCGAACCATTTTCCCCCTTCGCGCGCGCGACACCCGCTGCCCATTCGCTCGCGCGGACCGCTCGCGCAGACCGCTCGCGCGACCCGTTCTCCCCCTTCGCGCGCGCGACCAGGTAGTTTGAGCAGTTTCATTATTTTTATATAAGGGACTGTTTGGCAAAGGTTTTGAAAGTTTTTAAAGAACTGTTTGACAAATATACTATTTTAAAGGCTCACTGTTAGAAATTGGACTTACTAGAATGTTTAAGACCGAGATTTATGTTGAACAAATATCCAGCTTTGAGATTATTAACTGTTACTACAAACTGTGAACATTGACATACATATTAGAGTCGAGGTTGTGTCAACATGCATGTGTGTGAGAAAACGTGAAAAAAGTATAGAGTAGTGGTCTGGTGTGCGACCTCAATATCGATCGAATATTATTCCTGGTATTGGAGGCGACAGTATTATGTACGGCTTAGATATCGATCGGATATTATTCCTGGTATCTAGGGCGCTTGTTTCGGATATCGATTGGATATTATTCCTGGTATCCGAAATGATGGTATTGAGTTACGGCTTAGATATCGATCGGATATTATTCTTGGTATCTAGGGTGATTGTTTCGGATATCGATCGGATATTATTCCTGGTATCCGAAATGATGGTATTGAGTGCGGCTTAGATATCGATCGGATATTATTCCTGGTATCTGAAGCGATGGTATTGGTGTGCTATTTGGATATCGATCGGATATTATTCCTGGTATCTGAGGTGATGGTTTGGTTGAGTCGGTTTTGTTGAGAGAAAAGAGTCAGAAAGATGAGATGTTACATTGTTCATGCACGGTTGCATATTCATTACTTATTTTATTCCCCCGTGACTTATGTTGGAATTGGAACCTTGAATCTATTGCTTTTAAAGTTAAACTGCACCGTTGTTTATTTGCTTATATATACATTGCGAGCACTTGTTTATTTTGCTCACCAGCTTGCATAAGTGACGACGTTGATGCGTCCTGGGCTGTATGTCCAGATTTTCAGGGTCAAGAGCAGCCAGGGTATTTCGACTATGCTAGTTAGAGGCAGGGAACTTTCCAGGAGGCTGCTTTATATTTCCTGTCTTTTAATTTGGGTTTGTAATAAACTAGTTTTAGACTTTTGAATAAGGCGTTTTGTGCCTAAGTTTATGACTGCTGTAATAGTTAGTAAGTTTTAATTTTGGAGCTTATGTTTTGTTAGTATCCTTTTGCTCTAGAAATGCTATTAAGATATTTGTTGCAGGGATAATTGGTCATACTCACTTGTCACGACCTACGAGTCCATAAAGGAAATTAAATGCTTTCCTGAATTATGCTACGTCGGGGCGTGACAGAGATGATGAAATTCTTAGAGAAAAGGGGATAGTGGTGACGACCACAACGAATTGACTATGGTCACTAATGAATGAGTATGATTTCGCTATATGCGACGGAAAAGTGAGAATGGCCTGGAATCAGGGGTCCAAAACGACAGTGATTGATTACTTGACACGCTTGCGACCATTTAATGCTGTGATTGCATAATTGGTGTTATGATTTATTAAATACTCCAATTGCATGATTAGTACTACGTACTCACTTAACGAAAGCTTATTCAATTTTGTGGCTAATGACCACGCTGTAGCACCTGAATTTTTCCAGAAATTCCACATAGGATATTAGAAATTAGTGATGTTGCCACCAAGGTTGTCAGGTATTCGCAATGTTTTTCACATCAGTATGTTGAAGGAGTATCATCAGGGCGCGACACCACATATAATCGACTTCAAGGACATTGAGGCGAATAACGTGCCTTACACAGAGAAACCCATCAAGATTTTGGGTCGAGAAACCAAGAAGCTGAGGAACAAGGAGATCCCATAGGTGAAAGTTCAATGGAATCATCATGACGAAAGAGAAGCTTCGTGGGAAATGGAGTCAGACATGCGAGAGAAATATCCTTTTCTATTTTGTACCTAGATAAGCTCTGATTTCGAGGACGAAATCCTTTAATAGGTGGTGGAAGATGTAACACCTGTAATTTTCGGTCATTAATAATATTAGCTTTTTCGAATTTCTGTATTGGACCGACTATATCGATATATTATTTTAATTACGTGACGGCATGGACGTGTTGTAGTATTACCATATAGACTGTAGTAACCTTACCGACTCGACCATAATAAGATTTAACTTAGTCCCGTACCCAGACTCGGACCCGGACATTAGAAATAATACCAGTTTGCACGTAATTCGAGACTGACACGTATACCGAGGAACTTATGCACGTAAACCGAGGAAGTGGCACACAGCCAGAGGTGGGCCCCACATGGCCGGCCACTTGGTGGCACATGCAACATCACCTCCACATGTCATCTATATACATGCCACTTGTCCATGCAATGGACACTTGTCCGTGCATGCTTACATGAGCTCATGCAAGGTGACACCTTGCACATGTAAGGCTCTATTTAAACATGAAATTCTTCATGCATTACTCTCTTTTTAACATATACAATCTGCACTCTAGAGAGGAGATGAGAAAACTTAGAAGCTCATGAGTGTCATAAAGAAAGAAATAGAAAGTTAGAAGGAGAAGAAGTTCACTAGTGAAGTTGAGTTCAAGCTACATCAAGCTCAAATCAACAATCCAAGCTTAGTTTCAAGTTGTTGTGAGTAATTGTGAGTAATCTAACTCAACTTAGAACATATATAGCATGCATTAATGTTTAGTAGGAGTTTGATGTTGTTGTGTTGAAGTTTTCATGACATGCAAGACAAATCCTTAAATTTGAGAAACTGAAACATTCAGCAGAACACAGTTTAGTAAAATGAATATTTTGTGCAGCTCCAAAATCCGAATTAAGCTAGATTTTTTTGTGGTAATAGCTAACTCATATATCTACAAATAACTCTACTATAGCTCAGTCTAGAAATCACTCCTTCATGGGTGAAATGCATGTACAACGCAGTGTTATAAACCTGGGAAAAACAGAAACTTCCAGCAGAATGTAGTTTAGTAAAATGGATGTTTTGAGGAGCTCAAAAAACCGAATTAAGCTAGGTTTTTTTGTGGTAAAATCTAACTCATATATCTACAAATAACTCCTTTATAGCTCAGTCTAGAAATCACTCCTTCATGGGTGAAATGCATGTACAACGCAGTGTTATAAATCTGAGAAACTGAAACTCTCAGCAGAACATAGTTTAGTAAAATGAATGTTTTGTGCAGTTCAAAAATGAGAATTAAGATAGGTTTTTTTGTGGAGAAATATAACAAATTTATCTACAAATAACCCGTCTTTAGCTTAGTCTAAAAACCCCTCCTTAATAGGTGAAATTCAGGTACAATGCAGTACTATAAATCTGGGATAGAACAGTCCGAGATATAAGAAATGTCTTGTAAAATAAATATTTTGAGTAGCTCAAAAATGTAATTGAAGCTAGATTTTTTTTTGTACATGAAGATAATCCTATTATCTACAATGTTTTAGTTTTGAGTTTGATCCACAAATCAATTTATCATGCCCAAATAAATCATATTATTTCAGTCAACATAGTGAAAATGTATCCTGGCAGATTGTGTAGCTTTTTATATGATGTTTTGTTTATGCATGGTATTGATTGTTGATGCTAGTTTCCTGTACCTGTGTTATTATGAAAATCTTGTGCTATGCTAGTGTTATCGCGTAGATGAGTATGTTAAGGGTTTCATCTATATGTTTATTGGTATTAAATCCATGATTATAAATCCATGAGCTACGTGCTATGTTTTCTATTGTTATGAATATAGTCTAATGACCGTTGAAAGCTCATACCCAAACTATAAGTATATTGTAGGGCACGATTATTGCGATGATAAATGATCGGGAAAGTTTCCATCGTAAGTATATTGAGAGGAAAACGGAATGTCAGACGTATAGCGAAATATTAACGGTTATAAATGGATGATATTAATGAACTAAACTACGAAACGTGCGAACGCGTAAAATAACGATAAAACCTTCAACAATAGATTTAATGCGAATAAGGGACATTGGGCCTCGTTTCTAGTCGTGTGTCTATTGGTCAAAGTTGGTTCGTGAACTTTTGTGTCGTGTTTGGATAATTCTTGCGAAGTTGGTCTCTCGATTATTCCATGGAGTCGATTGGTGAGTTATGTTTTGTTCCTTGATCTGAGGATCGGCATGACGTGTTCGGTCAAGTGGTTGATTATTTTTCCGCACCCTTGGACTGAGGATCGGCATGAAGTGTTCGGTAATGTACGGGTGACCTGAGGATCGGCATGACGTGTTCGTCCAAGTGATTATTAATTTCCCGTACCCTTGGTCTGAGGATCGGCATGACGTGTTCGGTAACGTGCGGGCGACCTGAGGATCGGCATGACGTGTTCGACCAAGAGATTGTTAATGTCTCGCACACTTATGCCATTTGGGCGACAGTTTGAGTGCCAGTTGGGCGACAGTTAACTATTCATTATTGAGTGTTGTTCTTTCTTGACCAGTAAATGTGTTTGGAGTTAAGTCTTCTTTCAGTCAATGTCATTGGTCAGTTCAGTTTTGGGTTAAGTTCCAAAGGGAATGATTGGGTTTAAATAAGACATGGTTTTGAGAATGAGAAAAGACGAACAAGGCACAGTATCGAGAATAAGAAATGATGAACGAGATATGGTTTTGAGGAATAAGAAGAGATGAAGAATAACGTACCTTAAGTGGTGGTAACCTTAAGGGGACCCTCACTTAGCTTAACCGCTAACGGCTTTTCATGCCGCTGGACCTTCCACGTCCAGCCTTTGCAGGTCCAGACGGAGCCGTCTGCTATCAAGATGCTGACTTTACTACTGAAGACTATGCTAGTGAAGACTACTACGAGGAAGGCTACGGTTTCGCCAGTTGAAAGCTTTGGAGCTTTTCTTTTGTTGTAGTTCTGTTATTATTATGTTAGTAATGTAATAGTTTAGCTGGTCTTATAATATGTATCTTTTGGATATCTTTTTTTGGCCTGTAATATACTACTGATGTAAGACTTGGATGTTTTAAATTTCTGCTTCCGCTGAACTTAGTCACTTTCCCATATCACATTATTGTTATAAGCATGTTTGGACAATCAGGTGACACTCACAACCAGTCACGTGTCTACGAACCCATAAAGGAAATTTATTTTTCCCTATTTTTGGTACTTCGGGGCGTGACAGGGATTTTTGGTATCAGAGCTTTAGGTTTAGACGCGCTCACTGATTGTCCTACACCTTAAGTTATGAGCCTAAGATTTACCTCGTATTAGTACTGACACTAAGTTAGCTCCTCTTGCATGACTATGGAGTCGAGCTTCGTTCATGATGATTTCGGAGGTCACTATAATCACAGCGATCGTATCCAGTCTGCAGACCCTGTACTATATCGACAGCGGATCTGGTAGAGGGCGAGGCATATCTTGGAGGAGGACATACGGAGAGCTGTGCTTACCGATACATTGCAGTATCCGGATCAAGTTCAGCCCGAGTCGATCCATGCTTCAGAGACTACCGTACTTATTCTCCAGGAGCCTATCAGCATGACTCATGACGAGGCACTATATCACGATATACTCTTCCCGATTATCATGGCCGCACCAACACTTCCATTCTCACCCGAGCCCATACCAGAGCTAAATGCCGATTCAGATCCAATGGATACAGATAGCGACGACGACATAGCGAGTGGAGAGGATTCTGCAGGCAGTGACCACTCAGCAGACGACCCATCTAATGGTGACGACACAGATGACGACGATGACCTGACAATTGAGGATAATCCGGCAAGTAGCAACGACGAGCCGATCGAGGAGGTTGACCCAGTAGACGATCTTCAGAGAGCAGGAGATGATGTACACGACCATCCAGCACCACCAGTTGATTTTGACAAGATGATACCGATGCCTGAGCAGAACCACGAAGCAGATCCAGCTGCCATCGAGGAGGAGGAGGAGGACCCTGAGGAGTTCTTAGAGGGCCTTAATAGATAATAAGAGAGGCAGACTTTACCTTAGATATGGTAAGGGAGTACCATAGTAAGCAGTTACATCCTTTCTGCTCATTCCACTCCTTTTGAGTAAATCAATGCCTTCTATTCTAATGGCCATTTCTTCTGAAAATGGTATCTATATATTTTGTAAAGTGGCTCCGATTACCGTCAATAATTATTGTGATACACTCCTTGATAAGTAATTCATTTCCTTGATTTTTTTTTAATGCCCCAGTCAACAATTCTTAAGTATGTACCTTGATCATCCGATTTTTGACAAATTCCTTTGAGAACAAGTTCGATCACTAGTACTGGAAAGTCATTATTTTGACTTATTATTCTTTGAACTTAAATCTTGAAAGCTCACTGTCTTTGAAATTATTCTAAATAAATTTGATTACTAATACTGCAAAGTCATTCTTTTTGACTTATTATCCCATGAACAAATTCTTACAAGTTCATTTCATTTGAAATAATTCTAAATGAGTTCTCTATTCTTGTTTTGTTAGGAACTCAAAAATGGTGTACTCTCTGTACATCTTGACCTCTTATTGTCTCTCTCAGGTGGTACCTTATTCTTTATCAGTAGGGTTTCGTTTGGACTATTTCACTTATGAAATACCTAACTCTTATTTCATTCGTTGAAGGCCTTATGCCATCAGTTACTTTCATTTCCTATAAATCTTGAGATACTACGATTACTTCCATAGTAATCGGTCATCCTATTATTGTTAGATTTACATTTTATTCTAGAATGGATCACATCATTCTATTATTATACTTCTATCTATGAGGATTCATCTGTCTTTTCGGACTCGGCTTCATTTTGGGTCAATCTGTTCAATCGTTTCAATCATTGTATTCTAGCTACCGGGATTATAATTGTCACGCCCCGACGTAGCATAAATAAGGAAAGCGTTTAATTTCCTTTATGGACCCGTAGGTCGCGACAGTTTGAAGGATCGATTCCGTCCCAAACGTTAAACAATAAAACATAATAATCAGAGTAAAGCAATCAAGGCTTACAAAAATTTTCTATCTTATTACATCTTATAAACCGGGGTCACTAAGGCACAAACCGCCTTGAAAATAAAATAATAGCTTAGTGTCTGTTACAGTCATCCTTAAAACAAAACAGTTTAAATCTCCAACAAATAAACTTAATGCATAAAATAAACAGTTTCTTTATTCCAACAGCAGCCACCTCAATTAGCGTAGTCATACGTTTCTTCCTGGTTAAAACCTGAAAAGCCTGAACACGAATGTCCAGGACGCATCAACGTCGTCAGCTTCAAGAAGCTGGTGAGTATTAAAAACATGACTTTGAATGTAAATCATACCCATTTACCTTTTTCCATTATTAAATACTGAAAGGATTTATTTTATAAAACAACAAGGAATATAATAAAAGTTGTTCGTTCATAAATACAGATACTCGTGAAATGAGACAATGCACCACACTCATCTCGCCGACTCTTTTCTCTCGACATCCACAACAACCCACTATCCTACTCCTGGTATCTTTGAAACACTAAGATAGCCACACTTTAGCGACGGGGCGCCAGGGAGTGTCCAATGCCTCACACTTTGAATACCCTAACCGCCATGCAAATACCGGGGCAACCCCTCTCGCAGTATCCAGACTTGAGTTATCAGGGAGTGTCCGTAGGCCACACTTTAGCACTACCATGGGTGCCAGTGAGTGTCCAGTTTGCCACCGTCGCATTTCAAAGATACCCACGCCTCTTTTTCAACTACAAACACCACCGCAATCTCAATCACAATCACAATCACAACCACAATCACAACCACAACCACAACTCATACTCTTTTCCACACTAACCATTACTCTTTCCACACTGACTGTCACCCACATGCATGTACCACTGACCCACATGAATGTCATGAAACTCTAAAACATAAAGCACTTTACTGAATTAAAGGCACAACGCAAGTACGGGAATTGATAAGTCAAAACACAACGTCCAACTCGTTCAAACATGAATAATTGGGGTTCTGTTTTAAATAAACTACCCAAACAGAACCTTAACAGTATATGAATTTCATCCAAACAGTCCCTTAGCACAAAACAACAAAAACCACAAACTGCCGGAAATCGCGCGCGCGGGCCGCTCGCGCGAAAGGTCGCTCGCGCGGGCCGCTCGCGCGATCTGGCCGATTTCCTTTTTCTTTTATAAACTTTTCCATCTGCCTGGGGAAGCCAACCTCGCGCGCGCGGATCGTTCGCGCGATAATTCGCTCGCGCGGTCCGCTCGCGCGATTTGGTCGATTTTCATTTTTCCTTTACAAAAACTCTTCCAACGGCCAAGGTACAGGAGAATCGCGCGCGCGAGCCGCTCGAGCGAGGGTCGCTCGCGCGGGCCGCTCGTGCGATCCTCGCGCGCGCGATCGTGGCGCGACCTTTCACTGAGGCTTCGTCTTCTTCCCCAGACTTCCTCTGTTTCAGTTTTAAGGGGTCAAAATGACCCATTTTGCAAACTGAAAGCAACCATACCTTATTATATATGGATTTCTTTGTTTTTGAACAAGGATTATGAATTTGAAATCAATTTTACATGAATTAACCCGTAGCTCTTGAATTTTATGAAAAACCAAAAGTTGTCAAAACTTAATTTCTTTATATACTTTTTCATATGAACGAATAGAGTTCTAAAACTTTGACAGTAGCTACTAGGAACTATAATCTTCCTAAATCATCTCTAAGAATTCGTTTTGGTTAAGTTTTGAAAATAGTGATTTTGAAGCTCAAGCTCCCATGGTTAAAATCAACAATGGTGATTAACAAATTCACACATACAAATGATAACTAAGCATGAATTACATTCTAGAGTGAGTTTAGAATACTCACTGATTTAAGCCTTAGAGATTAAGTTGAGAAAGATAAGAAATCAAGAAGGCCAATAGAAGCTTGCAAGCTATGGTGATTGAGTCTTCTCTCTCTGAAATTCTCTGTATATCACTCTCTCAAGCTCTCTCTAAACTCTCAGATTCAGTTGTAGAAAGTGTAATCAACAGAAGTGAAGTGTGTGTACATAATATATAGACAAATTGGTGGACTTGGAGACCAAGTTAAGCCTTCTACAATCTACAAATGAATTTGTTTTGCAAAATATTTATACACATGGAAATATACAGCTCTAACACATACGTATATGCACACACTCAGATCTTGAAGAGGCAACCTAGACTAGTAGGGGTCAAGAGGTGTTTGTGAAATGCAACTTTAGGCACAACATTTGTACACACAAGCTATATTTTCCAAACAATGCCTAAGGCAATCATCACTTGCCATAAATGGCAAGTAAAGTGTATGTCCAATCACACTTTACATCACTTCCAAAAATCTGGAAAAGTTTAGTACAGCGCAGACAGTTTTGGACATAAACTGATATTTTCGGGGCGCGGTGGTCACCACAAAAATACAGAAAATTCATTTTAACGTAAGAATTGATTTTCCGGTTTCATAAAAATACATCTTGAATTAAAAGAAGTTACTTTCACCGTTTTGAAATACAGATTTTGAAATCCACACAGGTATTACTAATTTTATAAAAATTGCAGTTTGACCCCAATTAGAATTTTAATGCATAATAAAATAGGCCAATCACAGATTTTAACACATGAGAATTGAAATCAAACTAGAAGTAAACAATATAATTAATTTAAATATGCTAATGCAATTACAATTTAAATATGAAAATGCAGGTCATTACAATAATGATAACCATAATGTGAAATATAACAAGTTATGATTGCTTCACATAAGATATGATAGAAACCTTATAGACACGAACTCATACGTAGGAACAGAAGAATCTTCTCGATCTCTGCAATGGATGAATCATCTCAAACAACTGAGGACCAGTCCAAAAGGCTAAGCAACATAATACCTAAGGAGATCGATCCCACCAGTGTATTTGGAAGACTGATACAAGGCTTATGGAAGACCGCTGACGGCACAAGCACAAGTGACTATGGAAATGAGTTATTTAGACACCTCCATATCGTCCATTCAGAATCACTTTTAGACCACTCAAGCGACAACCTGCTACACTACCAAGGTCAACCCTACTACAAGGAGCACATGAGATATTGACTTAACCCGAGGCGATGGAAGACGCAAGAATAGAACATACCTTCAACAAATCAAACAACCTCCTAGACTGCTGACATCGACCACGTTTAATCACAACGAACAACTCGCACTGCGAACATTAGTGAAGATGAGTACTGCATTCCACCTTCAAGCCAATGATTAGATCGCATAGGTCCTATACAACATCGATGTTCCCTTAACACTCTGAAGAAATGCATGTCTGACCCTGCGCACGTTATAAATTAAAACCGTGTGAGGCTGAGTAACTATATTCATCTTTCTGATTTAACTGCTTTTGAGTAAACCCACTATTTTCTACCATTGGTTGCATTAGATCAATTATCCTTATGATGAACCTTGGGATGTCCTTTATTGTTTCACTAATTGAAAGTTATTCCTTGTCTTCTCTGATTTCACTTAACAAGATTTTGGATCATTCTGATCAGTGATAAATCCAATTGTGAATTCATTTACTTTCTAATGCTATAAGTCACCTCTTTGGACTTATCACCATGAAAATCGATTCCAATAATTCATTTATAAACCAATCATTGTAAGTCATTTGGACTTATGATCGGTTAAATTAATTTTTGTAAAAAGTTTGGACTGTCAACCGTTTGACCAACTTTCACAAGTTCGTATCCCTTGACATTATTGCAAAGGATCTCTTTGTATTTGTTCACCTAAGGAACTCAAGCATATTGCACCCTTTTATAAATTAGTCTTCATTTCCTTTCATTTCAGAAATTCTTTTTATTGTTAACCTTGACTTTTATCATTAAGGCTTCACCTAAATTATTGGCTCATGAGACAAGGAATTCTTATGTCCTACCTGGGAGGCGTTGCGCCTATAGTCATTGCATTACTATGAGTGTCCTATAGTAATCATCTAATGGTTATTCTCAGATACTCATTCTATACTTTGTGATCATACAAGTGATTGATCATGTACCTCTTCGTTTCTAACTCAGTACATAATGAGTATTCATTTTGTTATGAATTCAACTCCTTACAAGTGAATTCAATCCTACTCCAATTACCAGTAACAACTTATATGCTTGGTATTAATTAATGCATGGAGAAATTGCTTAGCGACTTGTGTCATCACCTACGATGCCGAAACTCCACGACGATTTCATGTCAACACCCAAAGGAACTCAATCACAATAACATGCTTAAAAGGACGCCACGACCCCTACAAGTTATAGAAGACAATCGTGAGACCAACTAGACTTCTCAACCATCGCATCAAAAAGCTGAGAGGCAAGAATTTTGCCCGATTAACGACGCAAAAGAAACAAACCAGTATCCCGAACAACTATTCGAATGCAGCCCACAATCATTGAGGAAAACTCTAGATACATCAAGAATCATCACAAGAGGCAAAGAAACAATGAAAGGAAAGTTAATCAGACAGTCGTTCAGACACATCCAAAGCAACGTGATATCTGCGACAGCTGCGGAATATCTAGACATCATTTCAAAGAATAGAAAGCACTGAAACATCTCACAAGTTGATAGGCACAATGCTTTAATTGTGGAAAGACTGGATGTGTGCACGAAGATTGTCCAGAACGAGGAACTCAGAACAAGGTTCCACCACAAAGAAGATCCCGAAAGAGAACTTGCAGATCACCAAATTAATCTCAGTATTGAACAAGACGAAAGACCGAAGGTGCCATATTCAATGTCAGAACTATGAATTTCACTTGGCATTATTTTAGCAAATAAGTTTGGACGTTTGAAAGAATTTATGAGAAGGTTTGATTAGTTAGCTAGTGGGAACTTCACAACCTTAAAATCTGAGATATGATTAGTACCTTGTACTTTCTAAGGCCTAGCAAACTCTAGATTTCGAGGACGAAATCCTCTAATATGGTAGGTAGAGATGTAGCACCTGAATTTTTCCAGAAATTCCACGTAGGATATTAGAAATTAGTGATGTTGCCACCAAGGTTGTCAGGTATTCGCAATGTTTTTCACATCAGTATGTTGAAGGAGTATCATCAGGGCGAGACACCACATATAATCGACTTCAAGGACATTGAGGCGAATAACGTGCCTTACACAGAGAAACCCATCAAGATTTTGGGTCGAGAAACCAAGAAGCTGAGGAACAAGGAGATCCCATAGGTGAAAGTTCAATGGAATCATCATGACGAAAGAGAAGCTTCGTGGGAAATGGAGTCAGACATGCGAGAGAAATATCCTTTTCTATTTTGTACCTAGATAAGCTCTGATTTCGAGGACGAAATCCTTTAATAGGTGGTGGAAGATGTAACACCTGTAATTTTCGGTTATTAATAATATTAGCTTTTTCGAATTTCTGTATTGGACCGACTATATCGATATATTATTTTAATTACGTGACGGTATGGACGTGTTGTAGTATTACCATATAGACTGTAGTAACCTTACCGACTCGACCATAATAAGATTTAACTTAGTCCCGTACCCAGACTCGGACCCGGACATTAGAAATAATACCAGTTTGCACGTAATTCGAGATTAACACGTATTCTGAGGAACTTATGCACGTAAACTGAGGAAGTGGCACACAACCCGAGGTGGGCCCCACATGGCCGACCACTTGGTGGCACATGCAACATCACCTCCACATGTCATCTATATACATGCCACTTGTCCATGTAATGGACACTTGTCCATGCATGCTTACATGAGCTCATGCAAGGTGACACCTTGCACATGTAAGGCTCTATTTAAACATGAAATTCTTCATGCATTACTCTCTTTTTAACACATACAATCTGCACTCTAGAGAGGAGATGAGGAAACTTAGAAGCTCATGAGTGTCATAAAGAAAGAAATAGAAAGTTAGAAGGAGAAGAAGTTCACTAGTGAAGTTGAGTTCAAGCTACATCAAGCTCAAATCAACAATCCAAGCTTAGTTTCAAGTTGTTGTGAGTAATTGTGAGTAATCTAACTCAACTTAGAACATATATAGCATGCATTAATGTTTAGTAGGAGTTTGATGTTATTGTGTTGAAGTTTTCATGACATGCAAGACAAATCCTTAAATCTGAGAAACTGAAACATTCAGCAGAACACAGTTTAGTAAAATGAATATTTTGTGCAGCTCAAAAATCCGAATTAAGCTAAATTTTTTTGTGGTAATAGCTAACTCATATATCTACAAATAACTCTTCTATAGCTCAGTCTAGAAATCACTCCTTCATGGGTGAAATGCATGTACAACGCAGTGTTATAAACCTGGGAAAAACAGAAACTTCCAGCAGAATGTAGTTTAGTAAAATGGATGTTTTGAGGAGCTCAAAAATCCGAATTAAGCTAGGTTTTTTTGTGGTAAAAGCTAACTCATATATCTACAAATAACACCTTTATAGCTCAGTCTAGAAATCACTCCTTCATGGGTGAAATGCATGTACAACACAGTGTTATAAATCTGAGAAACTGAAACTCTCAGCAGAACATAGTTTAGTAAAATGAATGTTTTGTGCAGTTCAAAAATGAGAATTAAGATAGGTTTTTTTGTGGAGAAAGATAACACATTTATCTACAAATAACCCTTCTTTATCTCAGTCTAAAAGCCCCTTCTTAATAGGTGAAATTCACGTACAATGCAGTACTATAAATCTGGGATAGAACAGTCCGAGATATAAGAAATGTCTTGTAAAATAAATATTTTGAGTAGCTCCAAAATGTAATTGAAGCTAGATTTTTTTTGTACATGAAGATAATCCTATTATCTACAATGTTTTAGTTTTGAGTTTGATCCACAAAGCAATTTATCATGCCCAAATAAATCATATTGTTTCAGTCAACACAGTGAAAATGTATCCTGGCAGATTGTGTAGCTTTTTATATGATGTTTTGTTTATGTATGGTATTGATTGTTGATGCTAGTTTCCTGTACTTGTGTTATTATGAAAATCTTGTGCTATGCTAGTGTTATCGCGTAGATGAGTATGTTAAGGGTTTCATCTATATGTTTATTGGTATTAAATCCATGATTATAAATCCATGAGCTACGTGCTATGTTTTCTATTGTTATGAATATAGTCTAATGACCGTTGAAAGTTCATACCCAAACTATAAGTATATTGTAGGGCACGATTATTGCGATGATAAATGATCGGGAAAGTTTCATCGTAAGTATATTGAGAGGAAAACGGAATGTCAGACGTATAGCGAAATATTAACGGTTATAATTGGATGATATTAATGAACTAAACTACGAAACGTGCGAACGCGTAAAATAACGATAAAACCTTCAACAACAGATTTAATGCGAATAAGGGACACTGGGCCTCGTTTCTAGTCGTGTGTCTACTGGTCAAAGTTGGTTCGTGAACTTTTGTGTCGTGTTTGGATAATTCTTGCGAAGTTGGTCTCTCGATTATTCCATGGAGTCGATTGGTGAGTTATGTTTTGTTCCTTGATCTGCGGATCGGCATGACGTGTTCGGTCAAGTGCGGATGACTTGAGGATTGTCGTGACGTGTTCGATCAAGTGGTTGATTATTTTTCCGCACCCTTGGACTGAGGATCGGCATGAAGTGTTCGGTTATGTACGGGTGACCTGAGGATCGGCATGACGTGTTCGTCCAAGTGATTATTAATTTCCCGTACCCTTGGTCTGAGGATCGGCATGACGTGTTCGGTAACGTGCGGGCGACCTGAGGATCGGCATGACGTGTTCGACCAAGAGATTGTTAATGTCCCGCACACTTATGCCATTTGGGCGACAGTTTGAGTGCCAGTTGGGCGACAGTTAACTATTCATTATTGAGTGTTGTTCTTTCTTGACCAGTAAATGTGTTTGGAGTTAAGTCTTCTTTCAGTCAATGTCATTGGTCAGTTCAGTTTTGGGTTAAGTTCCTAAGGGAATGATTGGGTTTAAATAAGACATGGTTTTGAGAATGAGAAAAGACGAACAAGGCACAGTATCGAGAATTAGAAATGATGAACAAGATGTGGTTTTGAGGAATAAGAAGAGATGAAGAATAACGTACCTTAAGTGGTGGTAACCTTAAGGGGACCCTCACTTAGCTTAACCGCTAACGGCTTTTCATGCCGCTGGACCTTCCACGTCCAGCCTTTGTAGGTCCAGACGGAGCCGTCTGCTATCAAGATGCTGACTTTACTACTGAAGACTATGCTGGTGAAGACTACTACGAGGAAGGCTATGGTTTCGCCAGTTGAAGGCTTTGGAGCTTTTCTTTTGTTGTAGTTCTGTTATTATTATGTTAGTAATGTAATAGTTTAGCTGGTCTTATAATATGTATCTTTTGGATATCTTTTTTTGGCCTGTAATATACTACTGATGTAAGACTTGGATATTTTAAATTTCTGCTTCCGCTGAACTTAGTCACTTTCCCATATCACATTATTGTTATAAGCATGTTTGGACAATCAGGTGACACTCACAATCAGTCACGTGTCTACGAACCCATAAAGGAAATTTATTTTTCCCTATTTTTGGTACTTCGGGGCGTGACACACGCAGATTCAGATGAACATCACAATGAGAAGCGTTGAACTATGGGGTTTCTGGGATAACTCGAGATTAATGGTTAATGTTAAACATGTTCATATGTAAATGGGTTTAGACGAGTAATTATATTCCTAGTGTTTGAATTTTTGGAGATAAGTTTATGTTTTGGTTTTTTATATTAAATCCTTGTAATATGAATAGTGGATTGAAGTTTTGAAAATATTTTCAAGTATTTTGGGTGATATTTTGGTATTTTAAATTATTGTTTAACAGGGTGAATGGTGCTGTAATAAGGAGAACTATGCCCAAGTACCATTCGACGATTTTAAAACTTTATTATTGTTATTTCTATTAAGGGGGTGTTTGAGTTTTGATAATCCTTTGTTACACTTGTCCTAGTCCACCGGGGCGGGTTAGGGTGTGACAATCACAATCCACCAAATAAGTTTAAAAAATATATGAAAGGATTTACATTTCAATCGACACATAATGGCGGGCAAATTAAGGAAATCCCTTGAATTAAGAAAACATTATCCTATTAACAGTTAATGTCATTAACTTCAAATACCATATAAATCAATATATATATACAGTCAGGGTCTAAAGAGAGCGCCCTCTTTTTATTAAAGAGGGGGCTTCTGGTTTAGTCGTGGATCGTGTTTAAAAACTGTGAAATGACAACATTACCTTTAATAAAAACACGATCCGACGGATAAAACAGAGGTCCTCTCTTTATTAAAGGGTGGGCACCCTCTTTAGAGAATTTTTTATATATATATATAGATATACGATTATACATATATACCAGTATCCATGTGACTAAGGGTACTTTTGACATTACAAAAATTAAGTTGGGCAAAATGATCTATTTCTAACTAAGAAGCCTAATCAACGATCTATTTCTAATCTAGATCTTCTGTTGGATTAATTCTTAATAAAATGGCTACAGAGGACTAATTCAATAATTATTATATTTCTATAATATAATACTCACAGTCTCTATCTCTATAGGAAAGTAAATATAGAAGTTAAGGTAGTTGTTTCTACTTTCTCCTTCATACAGTTCAATGTTTGAGCTACGCCACAGTTCACGATATTATAGTTTTGGAGATTGCAGTACAAATCAGAAGATTGTTAAAATTTATCATGTATTTTTTCCTTCTTCTATTTTATATTTGTTCTTTATAAACTTGCCTTTTGTAAAATTGAATTTTCATGCTTTGCGATAACAAAAAAAAGGAGATGCTTCTCAATTACATTGCTCAAGTTCAACACATTTATGGATAGTAGGACTAATTTCATCGGTTTTAGTTATCGTGGGTATTTCTTGTTATGCCAGTATATGTATATATATATATATATATATGCTTTTAATTTTTAACTCTCCATATCTCATGAAAAATATTCAGTGCTTTTGTTGTATCAATGATATGGTATCACTATTCAATAGCATTATTTTATTTAGGGTAAATTATCTTTTATTCCTCTGTGGTTTGCCTCTATGGTATTTTGTCCCCGTGTAGTTTGAAATGTAACACATAACCCCCTGTAGTTTGTAGTTTGCCTCTGTGGCACTTTACTCCCCTGTAGTTTGAAATATAACACATAACTCCCTTATAGTTTGCCTCTGTGGTACTTTACCCCCTATAGTTTGAAATGTAACACATAACCCCCTTGTAATTTGCCTGTGTGGCACTTTACCCCACTATAGCCAAAACAAATTACTTAAATGACCAACAATTACACCAAAATAAATTACTTAAATGACCAACAATTACAGGGGGGATAAAGTGCCACAGAGGCAAACTACAGGGGGTTATGTGTTACATTTCAAACTACAGGAGGACAAAGTGTCATAGAGACAAACCACAAGGGGGTAAAAAGTTATTTACCCTTTTATTTATCCATTGATCCTTAATTCCAGTAAAACTCTTCTACCACATAATCGCAGTCTTAAAATTTTTAGAAAGAATAGATAATAACGTTGTATCCTTGTTCTATTCAGTATTTACTCGTATTTTAGATCATATAAAAACCATTCCTTGCACTCACAGTTTAGAATGCCAATGCCAAAAAAAAAATTGCACATAGTTTTTTTTTTTTTTTTTTTTTTTTTTTGCACATAGAATTGCACATAGTACTAGTGTGACCAATTAGAATTGTCAAATCAAAGCCAAATTCAAAAAGATTTATCATAAAATTGTTGGTATATTTTGAAAACCAAAGACATTAATCTTCTAAAAACAAAGACATATACATAAAAACCAAAACACATATATCAATATGAATGGAAATTTCTCCAATTAAGAAACCCATAACTAACTGCTATAAATACAGTTGTTACCACAAATTTAACAAAATGACAAATCACATGCCCTATCTCCTCTTAAAGTGCAAATGGTTGCCAGCTTTTCTGTTATCATCTGACACTTAAATATATATATATATATATATATCTATAGGGGCAAAAAAAAAAAAAGGAAAAAAAAAAAGAACAAGATAAAAAGTAAGTAATTAAATGGATAGATATTGCAAATAAAGGTACTTTCATCACCAGCAGGCTTTTCTTGGTTACATTACTTTGGTCATTTTCGAAAACGCCATAACTTGTTTAAGTGATTGCATATTCTACTTTGTCCTCATGTCTTTTTAATATGCTAGAGGACTAAGAGGAGGAAAAAAAAAAAGTACAAAGAAAAACAAAAGAAAAGAAAATTGTGAGGCTAAGACTTGATTCTTTTTTTCTTTATTTTTTTTTTGGGCACTTTTTAACAGAAAATTTCATTTCTATCAGCTCTATCAAAGTAAAGTTGGACAGAGTAACAGACATTCAAGGACGTATACAGACCTGCCTTGAAGTATTCAATCAAATGCAAACTTGCAGTGAGGATATCTCCAAATGTCCCCACCAAAATTACAAGGCCATACATACATTTCTATGTTTTTATTTTATTATTTACATACTTGAGTATATACATTTTATGTATATCTCATATTATTAAAAACTTGGTGGCGGAAAGTGACAATTTTTCTAAGAGGGGCCAAACTGAGCTTCGTGATACAATGTAAAAAAGAATATATATATATATATATATATATTTCTAATGTTATTTTTCACTTTACAATTTAGATATAGTAATACTATAGTTCCCAATTTAAATCCCAAATTTAGTTTTCATATGTTTTGATAATTGCACCAAATTTAATTACAGTGAAAACAATATTCATCTACATAATGAAAATATACTAATTAAGATAATTATAAAATGTAAAAATAAAATGAAAAGTATATATTGAAAAACTAACAAACAAAAAAAATGCTCAAATTAATTGAAGTTAATTGTGCTGTAGCACTTATATACTGAAAAAAAAGGACAGACAACGAATTCAAGTTAATTGAAGTTTGATAGGACTTTGAAAAGTAACGAGTTACCTTAAACTGACCAATTGGGAACTTAGAAAACTATGAATACACTACTAGAAAAACACAAAATTTTGTGTGTGCAAATAAAATATTAAAAAGCTTGGGAGCCATTTCCACCTCTATCCTAAGGAGCAGTAGCGGAAGCAGGACTAGTTTTGTTCAAGGGGACGAGGCAGAAGTTTATACTGCTTCCGATCCAATTTTTTTATTGTTCACTTAAAAGGAACAAAGTGTATTTTTTAAGCTTAAAATGGACAAATTAGAAACTTAAGGGGCAAAAATGAATAAAGTATGACAAAATAATTATTTTAAAAAGTTGAGGGAGTAATTAAGAGGCAAAAATGAATAATGTATGAAATAAATAAGGTAAAAGAATTATTTTGAAAAATTTACGGGGGACAATTAAGGGCAACAATGAATAAAGTATGAAATATATAAAAGGTAAAATAATTAGTTTGAAAGGTTGAAGGGGGGGGGGGGGGGGGGGGGGGGGGGGGGGGGGGGGGGGGTGTTTCAAGTTAAGGACAAAAATGAATAAAGTGTGAAATATATAAAGTAAAAGCATAATTTTAACAACCTTCCTCCCTCCGCCCCTGCTAAGGAGGCTCCGCCAGCAGTGAGGATATCTACCAACTATTAGCTCTTGCTATTATACACAAAATACCATCAAAGAGGATTAAGCAATTAAATTCACTTTATGAAAATGAAGAATTGGATTAAAATTTGTTTCTTAAAAAATAAGTTAAAGAAATGATAATATAAAATGCTTAATTAAGTAATTAGAAGTCATTTTTTTAAAATTAACTACTCCATATCTTAGCCCTATTAGACAAGGCACATGGCTCTACCTTGTGATTATGTTTTAGGGGCATTAAACCCCTCCTATATTTTCCTCCTTGGACATTTATGAGTGAGTTCATTTTTTTTTTTTAGGATCAAAGACAAACACATAACAATGGTTACTATCTCCAATCTAGTCATGAAATGAAATGTCCAAGTGTGTTAGCTATATAAGTAGAAGTGAGACACCTAGCTAGCTAGCCCCATCCATCAACTCTCATGAATTGTAACCGTTGAGTTTGTTTTTTGTTTAAAAATTGTAGGACCCATGGAAGGGCACATGGCCCAAACATGTCTTGGGACTATTAAGACAAGATTAGGGCTGTTGGCCCTTTGGGTGGGCACTCTATGTTGGGTCAACCAAAGCATATTTCCCCACCAAAAGCACGGAAATAAGCCCTTAAATAGACAGCCTTGTTCCCATGTGCTCATATTTAATAGCAACATTCCAAAATAACAACCCTCTTTGTGCCCCTCACTTTCTCTCTCTACCCCCTCAAACCATCTTTTCGGGAACAAGCATTAGCTTATCGACCATATAACTTCCTCCTCATCCTCTCTACTTATTTACTTTCACCCAATTTAGTGATTAATCCTAATTAGACCTTGCTCGGATTTTAATTATCAAACCTATCATCGGGTCCAAATGTGCTTTGAGGACCTAAACCTCGTATATGAATCCGTTTGGATAAATTTTTTTTTGCCTTGAGGGCTGCCCCCGAACCCTGTGAACTCGGACTATTAGGTGCAACTTCTTGCTTTTGTTCCTATCAAGTCCCCTTATTTCATTTTCCTGTATCTACCCCTGCAAGAAGTAGATTTGAATTCAAATTTCAATAAATTTTTATTAATTTCGACGCCCTTACAATAGCCAATCCAAATGGGCATTCGTATATTCTAGGTTATAGTGGTATATATGTATATGTTGTATATGCATATATATATATATATATATAAGGAGTTCCTATTCTACAACATGAAGGTTATAGGATAGTATTGTACACCCGTTTTTAGCGACCAACAAAAGCACTTTTGGCGACCAAAAAAATACTTTTAGCAACATTTTTTTTTATAATGGTGAAAAAATAAAATTTGTCGCTAAAGGTGAAAATTGTTGTTTCTAAAAGTGTATTTTTCGTCTCTAAAGGGGGCGACATGCCGTAAGTTAGTATTCCTCATATATATATATATATATGGTATATATGTGTGTGTGTGTGCGCGCGCGCAAGGATGGAGTCACTGGTAGGTTTGGCAAGACTGTAGTCCCTCAAAATTTGGAATTTTTTTTAACATATGTGATATTCTAGTCTAATTGTAACTTCTTATTGTTATGATGGACAAAATATTAACACTGTACTGATGCTGTGATCATTCTCATAAAGAAGTGCAATATATAAATAATTAGACTAGGCTAAATAAACTATCGTACAAGCATGATAGAATTCACCAAACCCAAAGAGTAGTATATTTTCAATATATGTACGGACGGTGTTTGCATTTGCTATATATTTGGTCATCATTGGTACTACCAAGTACTTACTCTAGAAAATTATAGTAGTAATTGCGTACTGGTTATAAGTCTAAGACGGGGTCATCATAATTACAACAACAAAAAAAAAGTACTTAAACTTGTAGAGGGTGAGATAAAAAGAAAAAAAAAAAAAAAGAGTGAGATACAAATATAATGCAGAGAAAGAAGTTTATCAAAAAATTTAAAGAGTATAGATAGGGGTGGGCAAACAGTTCGGTTAACCAAATAAACCGAACAGAGTTTTGAATTTCAGTTCGCTTATTCCACTTAAAAATTTCAGTTCGGTTAAAAATCGAGAATTAAAACTTTCAGTTCAGTTAAAAGTTGCCTCTAGGCAAACCGAACCGAACCGAAAGCGATTTATTTATTTATTTATTATTTTTTATATTATTAATATACTTATATATAACTATACATAATAAAAAATATATATTTTTACAATTGAAAATAAAGAAAATTATGCTTTCTTTGAAATATGAAAGAGAAAGAAAAAAAATCATAAAAAAGTTGTGAAAAATGAAAAAAAAAAAAAAAAATTTGGATTTTTTACAATTTGGTTAACTGAATAACCAAATTGAACCGAATTTGTAATGCGGTTAACCGAACCGAACCAATCAAATTAAATTTCAATCAGTTAATAATTGACATTTTGCCAAACCAAAGTGAACCCAAACCGAACCAAAAGACCCCAAATCAAACCGATCTAACCGAATGCCCACCCCTAAGTATAGGTTCCGTCAACTCCCATTATTGCACTATACAGTACCATCTAAATTTACAACTAGAAGCACTTAGTATTTGCTTTTTACATGTAAAAATTGAATTAAAAATGATACTTCAAATAGAAATTGCAATATAAGACAATGTGATACGTACCAATGGATAAGAAGTCATTTTGAAATGATGGTTTTAACTGCACCCTAGTCAATGGAATTAGTATTAATCGATTACATACTATTAGAGGATTAAATCAACAAGATTAGCTTATCAAATTTTTTTTTTTTAAAATATCAACTAGATTGTCATGACAAGTCATTAGACATTGAACGAAATCATTAAGTTGACTCATCAATTTGTCTTAAATTATTTTCTTAATCTTCTTATATATATATAGGAGCATGATTGTCTAGCTTTTTCATCTCTATATAGTTGTTTACCCATGGCACATAACATTCACTTAATTTACATCACAAAATTTGACTATTCAACATTAGTAATAGAGTTCGAGAGAGGTTGTTAGGGAGAGAGACAAAAAGTTGGTGATTTCTGTAGACATGGAGGTGACTTTGCAACTAATTCCATCCACTATATTTCTTTGTTATAATGTAAAGTTACTTCTTATTTCTTTTTCTTTCTGACCATGGTTACTTCTGTCTGATTTATCCGTTATAAGAAAACTGAGAGGACTTATGAGCGCATAGATAAAAAGAAAGGCTAAAAAATACTTTGGTACCCTGTACTTATAGTGAAATTTTACTTTGGGCCTTATATTTTTAATTGCAACATTTTGGGCCCTCAATTTACAAACTTGTTTCAATCAAGGACAATGGTTAACGACATTAAAAAAGTACAACAGAATGGACTATATGGAGGGCCCAAAGTGGAACTTCGCTAAAAGTACAGGGCCCAAAGTGAAACTTCGCTATAAATATAGGGCCCAAAGTGAAACTCTGCTATAAGTACATGGCCTAAATTGAAACTCCATGAAGTCCATTCTGTTAGTATTTTTTAACGCCGTTAAGGATTGTCCTTGATTGAAACAAATTTGTAAATTGAGGGCCCAAAGTGTTGCAATTAAAAATGTAGGGCCCAAAGTGAAATTTCGCTATAAGTACAGGCTATCAAAGTGTTTTTTAGCCCAAAAGAAATAGTATCTGACCTCGATACAATTGTTGAGATTGTTTGTCCCACATGCATCGGGAACGTCTTATAATTTAGCTACTCAGTATATAAGTTTAAGGGGCTACTCCACCCGTTGTCAATTGATTTTGGGTTGGATGCTCCAATTCAATATGGTATCGGAGCAGGTTATTGTTGAGCCAATTTGTCCACGTGTGCTCCACGTCATCCTATTTCAGTAATCCACGTGTTTGGCTCTCAGTCATGACACACGTGCGGGGGCGTGTTGAGATTGTCTGTCCCACATCGGGGACTTATAACCTAGCTACTCAATATATAAGTTCAAGGGACTACTCCACCCCTTGCCAATTGGTTTTGAATTGGATGCTTCAATTTAACAATAATCTCTTTGAGATAACTATAGAAATAATTACTTTTTAATTAAGAGATTCTTTTAAAAGAGATTTTTTTTCCGTAAAGATTGTTTGAATAGTTGTTGAGCATTTGTATTAGAGTATTTTTTTGGGGGGTAAAATGACAGTTTTATAAAACTCTTTTACTAATTTTGTTCAATTTGTTTGGAACTAAAGAATCATTTAATTTTTCTAAAATATAGTAAATCGAACCAAACTGAGTCGAACAAATTGAATCGAACAGTACCAAATCCAAACCGAATCAAATCGATTACACCCCTATTCATAATCCACAAGAAACATGTATGGAGACAGAGCCCTTCGAAGAGTTCCATTTGGTGTATTATTGTATTCTTGAAGAAAGAAATACAATATGGATTAGAATAATGTTCTTACTATCATGTGCAACTCATTCTTTTTACACAATTTAAAAATAAAAATAAAAATAATTTGTACCATTTTAAGAATCAACCCTTAAGAAAAACATTTTTTCTTTTTTCTTTTCTTTGTTATTTTATAAAAAAGTTGTGATAAAAATGGAATGTCATTACATGGACCACTAGACACATGAGACGAAAAGTTTTTCTTTTTGAAAAAAAAAAAAAGAAAAGAAGGAAAAGCTTTGTGATTACTAATTGTAAATAATAATTAGTTGAAGGACAACATTTCAATGCCCTCCAAACTGTGCTTATCATAATTTTTGAAGACTGTTTTTTCAATTTTTTTTTTTTAAAAAATATCTGCTGTCCTTAGTTGAAGTTGCTTAACATTTTGTACGTATTCCATACTAAATTCAAGAGAATCTCTTGCGAAATACTAGCATGAGAAGATGAGTCATATTTTCATTGCTTCCAAGATTTCGAGAATGTGTTGGCAGCCAAAATGATTTCTAATCCCATAACGCAAAGACATAAAATACAAGTAGATATACACCTAATGTCCTTCTGTTATTCTCTAATCATGCCTTAAATCTGACATTAAGTAAAGTGACCAAAATGTCCTCACTTCGATAATCATATATGAGATATCAATAATTATGGGAGATTACAGTGTATAGTAACAGTAACCTTCTATTTAGTAAATTGCTAGTCTCTTCTTTTCTAGGAATAAAGCACCGTTTAAAAATTAAATTATTATTATTTTTTTAAATTTGGAAATATTTTATTAAAGATATGCACAAAAATGACAGTCCAAAGACAAGACTACTGTTATAAAATATAAATTAGCTTTAGAGATTCCATTTTAGCTAAATCTACTATATATATATATATATATTTTTTTTTTTAACAATAGAAATTTTATTGATATTATCGAGAAATACACACCCAAGGGCCAAGCTCCAAAAACCAATCAAGGACAGTACACCAAAAAAAGGACCCCAAAAATACATAATAAAACCATTGTTTTATTGGTTGTTTGGGAAATGCAGCTACAAATTAAACACCATGAAGTATAGTGACGAATTAAAGAAATG